>OY728129.1:1557650179-1558279043 GCA_963277665.1 Viscum album
TTTATTGAGTTCATAAAGGACATTTTGGCGATGTTTGGAACTTGATTCAAAAAATGGACTTCTTATAATTACATGACGTTCATGTGGTCCAAAGTTCATTAAATCCAGAATTATATTAATCATTTATATGTAATATATATCATATATATACATTATATATATGTTCTTATAATATTACATAACTTTTCGAGATAATAATTGAAATGCACCGTTCATGGAGACGGTAAGCCGTACGTATGCATGACCGCTACATTCATTTCTATTTCTTACTTTAATGGAATGAAAACATAATGATACATCGGTATATTATAATTCCAGTATAATATATATGTTATATATGTTATATATGTTCAGAAATTCTATCCTTTATACATTCCATGTATGGCATGAACGAGTCATATCACTTTTAGGGGGTGGTAGTCCGCACTTCCTAAAATAAAATTATCGCGTTTACCCATTGTGGAAATAATAAAGGTATAACATATATGAAAAATACAGAAGCATGTGGAAAACATAAACATAATATATATAATATATAAAAATAGTTACATCTTAATGGAAACCATGAATGGTGTTAAAATAATATTGAACAATCATAGTTTTGTGAGGCAGTAATTCGCCACCCACAGAAATAGTATGTTTTTTAACCATTAGACGGAGGTGTGTGTAAGTGTTGGTAGAATACCTATCATAATAAAATCTTAGTATATTGATGATAATGGTGTTATTATGGGATCAAATAATAATAATATAGTGGTGAGTGAAGAAGCAAAATAAAATAAAGAAACTCGAGAGAAGACATTACCTCTAAATCAGGTAACTCTTTTTGATTTTAGCCAAAGGCAACATTGGAAAGACTACTACCCAAAATGAGGCTTCTAAGAGTAAGAGAAGAATTTTAGGAGATAATACAATCATAGGTTGGACGATCCAAGGGCTTTAGAGGTGTGGGTAAGGGGGTAGATGTGGGGGCCTTTTATAAGATGGAGGAGGGTCACTTTTGGAAAGTCTTGAAATGTTACTTTATTATAAAATGATTTTAGGATTTTAAAGGACCCACAATGATATATTTTCAGTATAAGGTGACAAGGGTTATAAATACACCCATACAATAGGTTTTAGAAAAGTTTATGTCTTGGATTTTAACTTCTCTTTTCATTTTCTTTAAATCGTTCATTAATGATGTAATCACTGCATCATCATGGTGTCATAAATAAATTTATTTATTTAATGTCTAAAAAATATAAAAAAATAAAATGTTTTAGGAAATATTTTTATCTTTCCAATGACTATTTATAGTCTAAGATATTATTTATTAAAAAAAATTAAAAAGGTTTTACTTAGGATATACAAACCTTTGTTATATTTCTCTTCTTTTTAAAAATAATGTCATAAATATCACTATCACACCCATGCGACTCCATGGGCCCTCAAGTTTGGTAACACATTTCCCATGGTCAGACATGAATCATAAAGGAGGATTTGGACACATTTTTTGGGTCATTTTATATTATTATGATATTTTTTTATTACCCTTAACTACTCGATTACTAATTAATCACGATAATTAAAGATAATTATCGTCGTTACAATTCATAATGTCAAATAAAAAATAGTATTAATTACATAATTTCCACCTTATGATTCCAAATATGGAGTCAATTTTATCAAATTACAAACACATAAATTGCGGTAATTAATTCAAAAATAATTCCCATGGTTAAAACCAAAAAAAAGTTTTTATGAAGTAAAATCTATCAAAAGATTGATTTGTTTTTTTACATCCAATTTTAAAAGTGAAATTACATCCAATGACCAATTTTGTATTAAATGATAATAAAATAATTAAATTAAACCTTAAAACCAATTAAAATGACAATATAACTATATAAATAAATTGGATGAAAAGGCAGTTCTAAATTAAAATGCTGTATTTTTCAATATTCATTTAAAATGAACATTGTCAGAAAAATACGAAAAATACGAAACATTTACCCTAAGATATATTTTATATTAAAAATTAAAAAATGATTTCAATTTTACCAAATTCAAAACATATATGTTTCATTAATAAATTATATAGTTAATTCCCACTGTCAAAACAAATAGCTTGTTTTAAGAAATAATATCTCTCAAAAGATAGACACTTGTTTATGTCCATTTTCAAAGTGAAATTAATTATAATGGCCATCAATGGATAAAATGGTAAATATTAATTTTAATTAATCTTTTAAAACCAATTAAAAAGATAATCTAACCATATAAATAAATTATATTTAAAGGAGGTTTTGAATTAAAATACATCATTTTTCACTATTCATTAAAAAATGAACATTATCGGAAAAATAACACAAATTTACACAAAGTAAATTATTTTGACTTGATTCTAAAGAAGGGTTTTATTTTTTCAAATATAAAATATATAATTGTCAAAAAGTAAATTTAAAAAGGGTTCTCCATCAAAAGGCGGTTAAATCGACCTTTTAAAGAATATAAGAATATTAATGCTTAAAATTGGATTCATTCGCATTTTAAGCCTATATAATTTATTGGATTGATGTAAAAAAAATTACAAACATATATAATCATTTTGTAGTTAGTTCTGTTCATTCCCTCCATTAAAATGGCCAGCCGTTAACTACCATTTAAAATATTATTATTATATTATTAGTGTGCAACATAAGATTTCAAAGAAACTCGTTGTTGTGTATTGGGTATGCCATCGAACATAACATACCCTTTAAAGTAATATTAATATTTTATTCAAGAATATTAATATATATGAAAATTTCATCTTCCTTACTTACCTGGGATGTTACATCCTTCCCCCCTTTTGGGAATTGCGTCCTCGCAATTTTAAAATTGGTCTCGGAAACATTATTGAAAGCCACACATCAAAAAAAGAGTAAATTAAACTATCACTTAAAAAGAAGGAAAGAGAAGTAAAAAGGTCACCCGAGACAAAATATACTAGAATTCCATGATAACATGGATATGGAGGAAAGAAAAAAACCATCATGTTTTGATGTAGAGTGATAGAAAACATGTCTAGGAGAAAGCACTACTACAAACAAGACCTTTATCAGCGCTAAAAATGGCCTTTATCAGCACTAGAAAAGCGCTGATAAAGCCAGCGTAGATAAAGGGGGGGTCCCCTTGATCAACGCTCCGAAAAGCGCTGATATAGGACCCCTTTATCAGCGCTAACAAAAAGCACTGATAAAAGGGGTCTTTTATCAGTGCTAAAAAAAGCCCTGATAAAAGTACCCCTTTATCAGCGCTTCCTTTATCAGCGCTCCCGTTTTAGCGCTGATAAAGGACCCTTTTATCAGCGCTTTTAAAAAAGCGCTGATAAGTGTTAAAAATTTTACAAAAAATTAAAAAAATTAAAAAAAATTTAAAAAAATTTAAAAAATACTGCCAATCGGGGGGGGGGGGGGCTTTTATAGCGCTTGAACCCCCCCTTTTACAGCGCTTTTCGGCCCCTATACAACACCCCACGCACCCAACGCACCCCACGCACCCCCCTCCACCCTTTAATAGCGCTTTCTCCAATATTCCCCATATGCACGCACCCCTGCCTCCACCAGGATTTGAACTCGAGACCTCCCCCCTGCGCACCTAAGCCCTTACCACTACTCTATTTTGATTTTCTTTCTAATTCATGATATCTCTATATATATATTTATATATTTAGTTATATTTATTCGTATAGTAATATATATTTATATTAATATATATATATATATAGTTATATTATAATATATATAGTAATATTAATATATATATATATATATATAGTGGTATTAATATATATCTATATATATATATATTTAGTTATATTTATTCATATAGTAATATTTATTTATATTAATATATAGTTATATTAACATATATATAGTTATATTAACTTATATATATAGTTATATTAACATATATATAGTTATATTAACATATATATAGTTATATTAACATATATATAGTTATATGAATATATATTTATATAGTTATATTAATATATATATAGTGATATTAATATATATATTTATGGTGATATTAATATATATATTTATAGTAATACTAATATATATATATAGTTATATTAATATATATATAGTTATTAGATTAATATATATATAGTTAGATTAATATATATATAGTTAGATTAATATATAGGTATATAAATATTCATATATTGGTAATTTAAATAAAATGGATATTAGTTATTATTTATATAAAGCTAATATATTTTATATGTAAATATGTTTAATTATTTATTTAAAAAATTTAATTTTTAGGTTTAAATATTTAAAAAATATGAATATATTGTTATATATTTGATTATAAATAGCAGTACATTATAAAAAATGATGAAATTTCAAAGACATAATATCAATATGAATGTAATACCTTGGAATAAATTCATACCCCACCAAAAAAATCAAATAATACCCCCTTAAACAAGGTTGAAAATCCACAAAATGTTAAAAAATCGGGGTACTCCGACTAAAAACTCAGTTTTGGAGGCCTTCTGGGCCTTTTTTGGCCTCTAAAATTGCTTGACTAGGGTTGTCCCAGTCACAACGATGTAGAGCTCGTCGCAGGATTCGATTTGATATGTGGTAGAGCTCAAACGGACACTCGGATCAAAAGTTATGGCCGTTTGAAGTTTGAGTTGCGTTTTCAACATATTTTGGATCTTTTTTTAATTTTTTAGTCCTCAAATTGTAATTAAATGACTATTACTCCATAATGATTATCAAAATATTAATTAAAAATATTTTTTTTAATTTTTTAAGAAGTCCTTTTCACTAAATATCTTAAATATTAAGTATAATAAGTGTAAATGTACATTTATACTTATCTAAAATATATTTAAAAATTATATATTATATTTATATAACAATATTACTATATTTATATATTAATATATTTTTAATTTTTTTTGAAGCCGACCCTTTATCAGCGCTACTAAGCAAGCGCTGATAAAGGGGGGTCCTTTATCAGCGCTACTAAGCAAGCGCTGATAAAGGGGGGCGCTGCAAAAACCTGTTTTTGTGGTAGTGAAGTTAACCACCAGAAAATCACAAACATGTGATGGGTTAAACGGTATTTGATTACCCAGTAGTAAAAGTTAACAGACAATGTTTTTGTTTTAAGTTATATTTCATTGAAGAATTTATTTATGGGATTAACTAAAACATAACGAAACAAACTTATTTGTCATGTAGACTTCCATATTTTACTAGATTTCTAACACAAACTCATATTTTCTCCAAACGATGAGTATTCAGGAAGACTTGTTCACATTAAGAGCGCTACAATCAACTTCTATAGAATCACCTAATCCAAAAAAAGACGAACCATAAAATTCCTATGTCTTTAGAATTAACCAAAACCAAAATGGTTAGTACAAGATTAGATAGTCCCCCAAAAATCATAATCTTTTAAAAAAAGAAAAACTACTCTTAATATCCAAAATTTGTCCAACAAAACCCAAATTTCATCAAAGACCATTCAATAAACAATTATACATAAAATTATTCAAAGTAATCCAAACTAATATTGAATTTCAAATATTTGAAGGATTTAATCACATAGTCTTCCAAGAAAAATCTAAACATTTATATCTAAATAACATCAGTTACTCTTAATGTCTCATATTGAAAAGTAATTAGACAATCACATATCCTCCATTATAGGTTAATAATTTATAGAGATAACCCAAAATAAACTTATTATTGATTCATAAAATCATATAACTAAAAAAAATTAGTCATAATAACCAGGGACTTCACGTAGTCCAGTTGTAGGTGTTAAATACCAGTCTCACTTTGGTTGTGGGTTCGATTCCCGCATCTTTTTCCGACGTGACGGGTTGTCACATGGTCTTCGTGTTGTCCCTTTTCAAAAACTATATAATTTTATAAAAATCCTAAAAGAAATAAATTCATAAAAAATAACCATAACATTTTTTAACATCAAAGGTTATCTAATAACTTTCTTTTTACATCCGAAAAAGTATTAACCAGTATTTGACTCAAATTAAAGGATTATATAAACCCAAATGGTTCTTTATATCTATATCCACAAAAGACAAGATAACTATTTCTTGAATAAAATTTTCATATACCAAACTTCAGGGTCACATATACTATAAAAAGTCTTCTAATGTAATCCAATCATCAAAAGAGCCTTAATACCTTTAATCATTTCACTATCATAAAATCTACCATAACTATCGAATCCTTTATATGTTGACTTATTACTCATTCAAAATTATTCATGATCCATTAACAATTCCTTTCCAACTTATTTTGAAATACTTATTTCCTAAAAAAGTCATGAATCATATCCTAAGATTCAATAATAGGAAAAAATATGTTAATAAATAATCCATACGTTTCATTGGTAATTGTTAGCTTCCTCATCCTCAATTGGAATGCCATTAGTTATTGGTAAAAAAATATTTGTACGATCTTGGTGATCCCATTTTCTGAAACATCTTCTCAAGACATGTGTTTTTATAATGACCATGCACATCAAATTTAAAAGATTCGATTGATCCCTCAGAAAGAACTTCTTTCCCTTTCATAGAGTCAATAAAATGCTCTATTTTTCCATGGTAGGTTCTTGATTCATGACCTTCATTTCCACATCTATAGCTTCTTTCTGTCCCTCTGAAACATTTACCTAGGTGTTTATTTCCACATCTTTGACACATTGGGTTTTGAACACACTTACCATTATGATTATTACCTGAACATCTACAGGGATTTGATTCTCGCATATATGATGCCTTATAAAAATCACCATGGTTTAGGTGGTCAATCATGAATCTAGATAGTTGGTTGAGAATAACCACAAGAGTTCTCATTGCAACTACCATTTCATTCAGCTGCTCGTTCATAAAACCATCATAGTTTTCATCACATCCACCGTTACTTTGCTGCCATATAGATCGAGCCATTTACTAAAACCAAAAAGGTCACTGTGAGTATATCATTAAAATAATACTATAATATCTTATGAGGAGGGTAAATAATAAGATATAATTATTGATATTATCTTAAACTCGTTAAATTTTTCTAAAAAAACTATGACTCTTTCTGAAATACTAACCATTATTGTAATGTCACTTATTCTTAAAGAATACCCTACCCTTTAATGTTATCTAAAACTACCTATGATACCAACTATAAAGACCCGACCATAAAACATTACATAATCTTGAATTAAATGAATAATTCACATTGAGGATCAATTCAGGTTTAGAGTTTTAGAGAATTAGGACATAACGATTACATATTAACTTTAATATTACAAAGTAGAAACTTCTACTATAACTGATTTTTTTTTCAATTCCTTAAATAAAACAATAGTTCTTTTATTGATATAAATCTTCTTGAATAATTAATTTATCTTACCCTTCCTTATAACCTGTGAAGAACATTTCAAAAACATGGTATGAGAATAAAAAGCTCAGTAAGGGTTATAACATAATGAAAGGAAACATTAACCCATCAAAATTAAAAACCAATGAAACCATAATTTTCAATCATAACATACCTTTTGAAATCATATTATTTATGAATAAAACATAGTAATCACTATTCATAAAGGTAATTTAAGGCATACATAACATACATACATTGTAGTTATCACAACTACATAGGGAGTCACATTTGGAATACTCATCACAGTATATTCCCTAAATCTCTTTGGAGAAATATTCACGTTTACCTCATTCACATTACCCAATACATTGGAGAGCTATCTCGGTCTCACCCGCCCTAGGTTTATCATGGAACCACCCGTATATGTAATAATGGAAAAGAACCATAACATAATCATAACACATCACTTAAGTATAAAGGAAAGATAACATTCCCACATTGCAATAACAAATTAACATTTTAAGATATTGAAATAATGAATCCATTATAAAAACCATTTTCAATACCAAAATACGAAAAATAGTATATGGTATTTATTTTCCTTTTAAAAACATTATATCTTGTTAACGAATCGAAAGATCAAATAATACTCGCAGCAGCGGAAAAGGACGTTGTCACCGTTTACATAAAAATAGAAACATTCCTTTTTGTCGTTTAGTAAAACTCTTACTATAAAAATGATTCCATTTGAATTAAATGAATATTCATAAGGGTTTTATACACCTTATAAAATAAATTCGTGTATAAATCAAAGGATTCCTCAATGAAAGGATATTTTGACGAAGTCCCTTATAAAGACGACATCCTTGGATTAAGGATAAATCGATGTCATAATTATGTGTGAAAAAAATAAATAAACCTAATATAATTGTATATTAAGTGTAAAAAAATCATAGTTCATTCAAATATATTCATATAACGTTATAACCAGGAAGTAGAGGTTTAAATCAAAGAATTTAAATTGGATTAAGAAGTTCCGTTACAAAAATTTGGTAGCCTAACGACATAACATCAAATTTCAGAAAATGAGTTGGTGAGAGAAAAAAAGGTATCTCATCACTTGGACATAAGAAATACAACAATAAGGATATTTATGAACATATCCCAATGAAAGAATATGTGAATTAAAATACATAACAAAAAGAAGACTTTTAAAAAGAATAGGGTGAAAGGTTCCCTTACCGATTTGGTAACCTACGAAACATACACCCCATGAAAGAAAGAACATACAATGTTGATGTAAATACCCATATATGGATTTATATTACTCAAAAAGTAGAATAATGGGCAGTACATACACCACTCAAAGGAGATAGTGGAAAATATAGCATGAATCTCACGGGAATAAAAAGTTGGATAAAAACCCCTTACCTCCTTGTAATAAATAGATTCGTATGACCAAAAGATAATAAGAACCCAAGGAATCACATAATACCATGAATATAAATATAACCATGGTAATATATATCAAATTTCAATACACAATACTCAACATGCAATAAATAATTGGCGAACAATGGAAATCCCACAGAATTAAAAGCGAGATAAGAAATCCCTTACCACATGTCCGACTTGACTCACTCGTATGTTCCTTATTATTCCTGAATGATGAAGCTAAATTAATTTATACTTGATCAAGAATAATTTTCAAGTTTATTATTCCATTTATATCACTTATTACTCTTCTACTTTTTTAATTGTTTTAGTTCATACTGGACATTTTGTCGATGTTCGGAACTTGAGTCAAAAAATGGACTTCTTATAATTACATGATGTTCATGTGGACCAAATTTCATTAAATCCAGAATTATATTCATCATTTATTTGTAATATATATCATATATATGAATTATATACATGTACTTATAATACTACATAACTTTTGAAGATAAGAAATGAAATGCACCGTTCATGAAGACCTTAAGCCGTACGTACACATGAACGCTATGTTCATTTCTATTTCATTATTTAATGGAATAAAATCATAATGATACATAGTTATATCATAATTAATGTATAATATACATGTTATATATGTTACAAATGCTCATAAATTCTATCCTTTATACGTTCCACGTATGGCATGAACGAGTCATGTCACCTTGAGGGGGTTGTAGTCCACACTTCCTAAAATGAAATTATCGTGTTTACCATTGTGGAAACTATAAAGGTATGACATAAATATAAAATAAAGAAGTATTAGGAAAAAATAAACATAATATATATCATATATAGATATAGTGACATCTTAATGGCTACCATGATAGGTGTTAAAAGAAGATTGAACAATCATCATTTCGTTAGGTAGTAATTCGCCTCCCACAGAAATAGTATGTTCTTTAACCATTAGACAGAGGTGTGTATAAGTGTAGGTATAATCTTAATAATAAAAAATTACTAGTATATTTAGGATACTGGTGTTATTATGGGATCAAATAATAAGAAGATAGTGGTGAGTGAAGATGGAAAATAAAAGAAAGAATCTCGGGGGAAGACATTATCTCTAAATCGGGTAACTATTTTTGATTTGAGCCAAAGGATTCCTTGGAAAGGCTTCTACCCAATGTGAGGCTTATTGGAGTAAGATAGGGACGTGGATAGATAATATGAGAAGAGGTTGGATGATACAAGGGCCCTAGAGGTGTGGGTAAGAGGGTAGAGGTGGGGGCATTTTATAAGAGGGAGGACGGTCACTTTTGGGAAGTCTTGAAATGTTACTTTATTATAAAATGATTTCCATATTTAGAAGGTCCCACAATGATAGAGTTTGAGGAAAAAGTGATAAGGGTTAGAAATCCTTCCACACAATAGGTTTTAGACAAATTTATGTCTTATACTTTACTTTATCTTTTCATTTTATTTAAATCGTTCATTAATGAGGTAATCATTGGATCATTATGATGTCATAAATTAATTTATTTATTTAATGTCTAAAAAGTATAAAAAAATATCATGATATAAGAAATATTTTCATCTTTCCAATTACAATTTATAGTTTAAGAAAAAATTTATTTTAAAAAAATTAAAATGGTTTTACTTAAGATATACAATCCTTTTTTATATTTCTCTTCTTTTTAAAAATAATGCCATAAATGTCACTATGACACCCATATGACTCCATGGGCCCTCATCTTTGGTACAACGCTTCCCATGTTCATCCATGACTCAAAAAAGGACTTAGACACATTTTGGGGTCATTTTATATTAGTATGATATTATTTTATTACCCTTAACTACCCGATTACTAATTAATCACGATAATTAAAGATAATTACCATTGTTACTATTCATAATGTCCAAAAAACAAGAGTCTTAATTACATAATTTGGACCTTATAATTCCAAATATGGAATCAATTTTATCAAATTATAAACATAGAAATTTAAGTTAATAATTTAAAAATAATTCCCATTGTCAAATCCAAAGACGAGTTTTTAAGAAGTAAAATCTATCAAAAGATTGATTGGTTTTTTTACATCCAATTTTAAAAGTGAAATTACATCCAATGACCAAGGTTGTATTAAATTATAATAAAATTATTAAATTACTCCTTAAACCCAATTAAAATTAAAATATAACTATATAAATAAATTGTATGAAAAGGAAGTTTTGAATTAAAATGTTGTATTATTCACTATTCATTAAAAAAAGTACATTATCAAAAAAATACCAAACATTTACCTTAAGATATATTTGATATTACAAATTCAAAAGTGATTTCAATTTTACCAAATTAAAAACATATAAGTTTTATTAATAAATAATATAGTTCATTCCTGCTGTCAAAAAAATAGCGTGTTTTTATGAAACAATATCCATCAAAAGATTGACACTTGTTTATATCCATTTTCAAAGTAAAATTAATTATAATGAACACCATTGGATTAAATGGTAAAAATATATTCTAATTCAATTTTTAAAACTAATTAAAAAACTATTCTAACCATATAAATAAATTAGATTGAAATGATTTTTTCAATAAAAATACAACATTTTTCACTATTCATTAAAAATGGACTTTATCAGAAAAATAAAAAAATATTACACAAAGTAATTTTTTATGTCTTGATTGTAAATAAGGATTTTATTTTGTAAAATATAACATAACAAATTGTTAAAAAGTATATTTAAATAGGGTTCGCCGTCAAAAGTCGATAAAATCGACCTTTTAAAGGATATTAGAATATTTATGCTTAAAATGGGATTCATTTTCATTTTAAGACTCTAAAATTTATTGGATAAATGTAAAAATATTTCACAAACATATATAACCATTCTTTAGTTATGTCTGTTCATTTCTACCATTACAATGGCTAGGCGTTAACTACTATTTAGAATAATATTATTATTTCATTAGTGTGCAACGTAATATTTCAAAGTAACTCGTTGTTGTGTATTGGGTACTCCATCAAACATAGCATCCCCTATAAAGAAATATTAATATTTTATTCACAATATTAATATATATGAACATTTCATATTCATTATTTACCTATGATGTTACACCAACAGAGGTGATAACATCAATATACCTTTCTATCCACCCCATGCTAACTCAGTAACATTGATCTAGCTCTAGATCTAGAAAATTTATGTGAATGAAAACCCATAAAGTCTCCATGAATCCCAATGTTCCCTTTTAGGTTGTGAGAAATAATCCTAGTTTTCCACGACCAATGTATTCCTATATTATATTATCACACCCTGACCATGGATTCCATTTTATGTAATTCTTATCATGATCTCGCAGCATTTGGAAAAGGCTTGGTTTGGTGTCCCAGTTTTTAAATTCTAGAAGACTGACAATATTGATGGGTTTTAGACTAGTGTGTGGGTCCTGAATGGTTTGTGTTAACTGTGCAGTCGGCTTGGGTGCCCTTGCAATTGACCACTTTTTAAAATAATAAAATTTTATGAGAATAAAATGGGGTAAATATTTAGAACATGATAATAATGATAATAATATAAATGTGTAGATGGTACTATTATTATTTTTAAGAAAATTTTATTAATATTCTTTTCATTAAAATTGTTGTTAATATAATTATTATTAAAATATTATTAATTTCCTGATTATTTAAAATGAAATGATAAAAATTATAATATTAATTGTTTTATTAATATAAATTAGAAAATAATGATATTGTTATGATTATATATTTATTAATATTAAAATTTCATAATAACACTATTAATATTATTGTTATTATTATTATAATTTTTTAATTATAAATATTACTTATATTATTATTATCAAAAATTATATTTACATTTTATAATTTTTAATTTTAAATAAATTTTAACTCTTTTTTAGGAATAAAAAACTATGGGTGTCACCCCCATCTTCCTCTCCATGGATCGCACCCCCTCCCCCTATTCTTCCACCCCTCACGTCATCCCTCTTCAGCCTCCGCTCCATCGGCCTTCCGTCTATATCCTCATCCTCTGCCCTCATCCTCTCACATCCCTCTATGTGGTACACCATCTCCCGGCGATCCGACCCCATTGTGAACACTCTATTGGGTGTACAACCTGCACCATCCTCCTCCCATGGTTAGGGGCGTTGACCCTAGTCTTGCTCCCTCTCCTCAAGCTAGTTACTCAATATTTGTCACATATTATCATTGTTTTGTCTATGTAAGGCTTTGTACCTCATTTTCCATTAGTGCTTCTATCGTTTCATCACCCAATGGATCATCTGAACCCTATGGTTAGGGTTTAAATTTTTTTATCTCATGTTATTTTGTGCAGAAGGCCTATCATGTTCTTTTTTTTGTGAGTTGTAGTGTTCTCTACAGAAGGTGAGGTTCTTTAGGTTATTTCTTTTTTCCACTACCATATGAGGTGAGGACTTATTCTTATTTTATGGCATTGCACCATCGAATTTTTTATGGTGTATATGAGACCCTAGTAAGTTATTTAGAGGTCTGTTGGTCTTTTCCACCTTAAGTTTGGGTACCATTTGATATTATAGTGAATCTTAGTGAACAATAGAGTGTGTGCATGCGTATACTTATGGTATGAATATATATAATATATATTTTCCACTTATGTACGTATTCCCTTATAGAGTGGGGAATACATTCATTGGATTATGGGTATGTGTATACATATATAGGTATTTGTGTGCGTGTGTGGGCTGGTTTCGAGTGGTCACCACCAAATTCGTCAAGTGCCAAAGTGTTCATCATGGATCATTTCCTCTTTTATTTCAGTGTCACCATACACTTTCTTCGAATTTAATTCCATGTGATGCTTTTGTTTTAGCATTTAATCATTAAAACATATTTCTCACCCATATTATAGTCATTGTTAATTAATAATAGCATTTTCATGTTGATTGATTTGAATAAAAATATATTTTGAATGTTTATCTATTTATGACCATGTGCGTGCCTTGACATTGGATTTGGATAATTTTCATGTTCCTTTAAAATGGTTATGTTGGACAAGTTGGGTGGTGTTTTCATAAATAAACATTTTTTTTGGAATTTCACCATCTTTGGTTTGTTAGTTTTATAAAACATAGGGTTTAATTGTAAATGGTTATTTTTTCTAATAAATGGTGTGTGTATTTTCATTAAAAATAGTTGGGTAAAGACCACTTCTATTATGCTCTTAGATTTGGGCACACCCATGTATGCCCAGAGTTCACCGATGACTGGGACTATAAATGATGATGAAATTTGGATTAAATCTTCTCTAGAACAGTGATTTTCAAAAAAGGACCTCTATCATATCCTTCCATATACTATTGATAAATGGATGCATGGTTTCCAATGTTACTTAAGTAATTTTCAATAATTGAGTAAAATGTTTTATGATGTGTTTGGGGATTTACAATTTGGAAATTATTTCTTAAAATGTTTTGAAATTACTTTTGGCACCTTTCAATGAATTTTTCATGTTTCAAACTTTTTTATTATGTTGATTTTAGGTAAGGGTATGTTTTTTAAAATATGTCATATTTGGGCGTGCTTTTGAAACATAAAGGCCCAATGGGAAGTTTATAGGGAAAATGGAATATCTAATGTTGGAAATGTTTTTCTTAATGTGTTTTGGTGAATGTAACTTGGATGGTTAAAGATAAAGTCATGGTTGGAACTTTTTTTATGGTTAAATGGAAGGGGTTTGATATGTTAAAATTGGATGAGGCCAATTTTCCATCATTGGAATGGTTTTTGGAAAACCTCACTCGAGTTAGGTAGTTTTCATCATTGGTTGATTAGGAGATGGAAGGGTCCTTTTATGGGACTTCTTTAAAAGGTAATTATTTTGAGGTAAGGGAAAAACCTTGATGTGGCGGGGGCAGTGATAAACTGTTTGGTGTTTTTTGGATTATATATATATGTAAAATGTTGACTGAATTTCATGGAACACCCCCTTATGAAATATACAAGGGAACCAAGTAAAAAAGTATCCTTATTGAGAATTATTCTTTCACTAGTTTGATTGTTCACTGTTAGTGGCCCAAAGTAGGTGGATGGTTGGGTTTATTTCTATGTGATTGTGCTCCTCTGTACTTCCTAGGTTTAGGTGGCCAGTGATTTTCCTATTATGATCTCATCAAGTATGGAATTCCTTAGGTATTAGTCACATGTATTATTATGTTAATTTCATCCTTTTAGTTCATGGGAATTCCAATGTCTCCTAGTTATATGTATTACTACTTTTGTTGTCATTATCATGTAGAGTCATCTTCCATGAGCCTTGTTTTGGTTTTTATTTGGAAAACTGTGAATGTTTGGATGTTTTATAAATATTTCTATGTATATGATTGAATAATAAAGCACAATTCCACATTTTTCTTCTTGTTCATTTTTTAATAATATGGGGGAAATGGATCTTGTTTCTTGTTTTTTATTAAAATTCACGGTATGTATAGAAATTCATTTTTTATAAATATATTTCAAATTGTTTTATTGGATTGTTTTTGGGAAATTAATGGAATATACTCTATGAGGATTTCCTTCTGAGTATTTTGGTTCTCACTGCTAATATATAATTTCAGTTTCAGGTTTCGTTTGTGTTGGATCACTTTGGGAGTAATCTCGGTTTTGTGTTGGGTGGTGACCTAGGAGGTCACATTGGGGAATGTGGAGTTGTATTTCATTCTATATCTAGTGTTCATTTTTACTGTCAGCCTTTATTTATTCACTTAACATTTTTATGGGACAAATCATTCCCACTTATATGTTATGATTTCCGACACTATTTCCCATCCTAGGGGGATGGAGAATTCCCCTCATAAAATTATTGTGAACTGGATTGGGTAATCGATTCAAGGTTGACACAGGATGGTTCATGCCATATATCAATGATTATGAAGGTCTGTACAAACAATTAAACAAACGGTACTTCACACATGAAAATAATAACTTGATTCCCTTGTGTTAAACATCCACAATGAAGCGATATCATTCATTAGAAAACTAATGTATATTATGGTGGAGGGGATCCTTATACATTGACCAAGACACCCCATATGTAGAATCATTTCAGGTGAACCATCATGGTCCACCTCTAATATAAACACATGGAACATCGTTCTATTAAACACCTCATGTCCAAACAATATTTGATGTCTTAAAGGCATACCCTAATCAAGTATATTGTCCCCATAACCTTATCTCATATTAGAACATTTTGATTCATTGAAAAAATTCCAAGAAATATGGATAAATATCCTCCACATAAATATAGATTTGGCCCAATAACCGACACACCGAGGAATAGTGATGTCCACCCCCCTAAGTATTCTTGATAGAACAACCATATGTACAATGAGTCTCATCCCCTAAACATGTACTTCACACTACCAACCAGTGGCTCCCCACCATTCCCATGGAATTATATGGTAGGATTCTCAAATTACCACCTTATCAACAGACTCCTACTATATTCACATGACTCTAAATGGAATATTTTCCAACATGCGTGAGTGTAAATCAAAATATAAGTACCTAAGACACTTAATATATAACCTCTTCCCCCTAAATTCATGTAAATATATATTATGGACAGTTCTCTCTATAATCACTTGATATTTTATCTTAATCATATGGGAACAATGCCTAAAATTGATAACTATGTCTCCCTACAAGTGATCATTATCACTCATAGAAATTATACCTCACCCAAACAGTTCATTTCATGACCTGATAGGATATTTCCAGCACAATCTCAATCATCGGGCTAATGTCATCAAATTCCTATGGAACTCAACAATAAATAATAATTAATTCATACATTTCAATTTAATAAATAACACACTCTAACATAATCTTCCTAATGCATGGATCTTCTCACTATGCCCATACAATATGTGGACATTGAAGTGATGGACAGTAGACATATCATAATATCATTTAACTAAAAAATATCAGATGAATAATTTAAGAAGGTATCACTCAATCAACTCAATGGAACACTCAAATAAACATTCTAAAAACACTCATGAAATCATTGATAAATATAGGAACCACCTACCCGATGTTTGTACACTTACTCTATTATGATATTTTCCGCTTACTCAAGTCGATTAGGATGAAATTATTGTTTTAGATGAACTCTATAAACATATGGCAAAATTGAACAATCATATTTAGCACTCTCAATGGAGAGTGAATAGTATAATATATGTATGATTAAATGATAGCTAAATGATGAGGTTCCAAGAAGATTGGTGACTAGATAAATGGAGTAAAAATAGGTTTGTGTCTCACTATCTATGGGAGGAGGACGATTAGAGATCCCCAATAATCTATGTGAAACATAGTGGATAATGGAGGAGAATATAATAAATAGGGAATGAGGTAAAATAATCTTATCACACATTTAATGGCTCATAGGGTATTCTATCATTTTATGGAAAACTGTTCGACAACCGTGTGACACCCACTGTCCAAAGGGTCACCTATTTTGGTTGTCCCATACAGTTTTCCAAACCCTATAGATATCATGTGAATTGTTTCTCCTAAAAGCTACATTTTTACCACATGAATGTGAACCCCCTCTAACACTATTTTCAAAATTGTTTTTAGATCACCTAGATGTTTTCATGGTTTGTCCTGTGAGGTTGAACAATTTTCCTAAACTGTGTGTCCCAATATACACCCAACGTAATGTTGGGTTTTCATCATTACATGAATCAAAACACCAACCAAAACCCTATATAAATTTATTATTAGTAAAAACAATCTAAAAACATTGTCTTCTATAAATCGATAACTCGAAAATGGGTTTTGAAAAATTTAAATATAGTTCATCTACCCACCATACCCCAAAAACATAATGCAAGAGAGAATTCAACCTGTTCCAAAAACATAGGACATTACAACGTCCCCAACTTATCATAGATCATGTAAGATCCTTGTTTTTGAAGGGGTATGTTTTCATTATGTTTGATTGAATCCTTTGTTTCAGGTTCCATGGGATGTCTTTTATAAGAATGAGAGGCTTTGGGTGTGTTTCAGGGGCTTGGGACACAGATGAAAGGAGAACTGGGCAAGACAAGCCTAGGCGCACGGCCTGCGCACGACCAAGGTTAACCATGCGGCCTGTCCAGGTAAGCCGTCCAGCTTCTCGCCCTCGAGACAGAATCTTGTGCATGGTTTTCGCATGGTTTTACAGACCATGCGGCCTCCCAGGTTAAACTGTGCCACCCCTCCTCCACTAGATAGTGGCATGTGCACGTTTTGTGCAAGGTTTGCTAAACCGTGCGACTAAACCATGCGGCCACTTAAATTTAGAAAAAATTACAAAATTTCCACTTCGGGATTTGAGATCCCAACTCGAGATTTTCCCCCCATTCCTCCTCCCTCTCCCTTGGAATGAACCAGATCGCCCAAGGGCTCAAAGAGTTCAATATATTTTGATTTGAAGGCATTTTTGGTGGTATTGGTTGCGGATCGATGCTACGGGTACAACTAATCCCATCCTTGGTTCTTTTGTTGGTTTAGGGTTTGTATCTTCTCTCCCTCTCATTCTAAAGCTCTAAAAACCTAATTTTTGGGTGAGTTTTAAGTTGAAGATCCAATGGTTGGTTGGATTGAGGTATAAGGACTCGATTGAGGGTGCGTTCAACCACAGTTTCGAGATAGGTGTTCTACATGTTATATCCCACGGTTATTTGAGTAATTTGTGCATGTTTGGTTATGTTATTCTTCTCCATTGGTTATGTTTTGGATAACCTTGGCATGTTTGGAATTAATGGTGTTTATAATGGAAAATGGGAACCCTCACGATCCCCATGGGATGTGTTGGGATTGACTGACCTAATTGGGGAAATCCATGGGATGTGCCGGCTTCTCCCGGGTTTAGGGAATGTGATTGAACAAGTTAACTTGTTGCAATTAAGGTTAGATCCCTTGGTAAATAGGTTTTCATGATTGGTTGAACATTGGATAGAAGTTGGGTGATGCACCTAGACTTGGTAATAACCGGAGGGTTAAATGGAATGGGTTAAATGGTTGATTCATGGAGATGAGGAATGGTTTAAATGGGTCAATGTGTAAAGTTATTAAAGACCATAAAAAGATGGGTTATGTGTTTAGTGTTGAATTCTTAGTGAGTTAGGCATAACACATGGGAATTGGGTGAATGGTTAAATGATGTGAAATGGTAATGTGTTAATGGGTTAAGGCATGTTGTGGAATACCCATGTGGGGTGTTGTGAATAGTTTTTTTCGAAGCGCAATGGTATGGATGGTTGATGGTTACTTATATATAAGCTTGTGCACATGGCTTAGTAGAGTGGGGTATGACTTGAGGATCTGCGCCCATGGGTCGAGCAAAGACTGATGCACTAAACTCCACTGTAAAATCACGGGTTATGAAAGGGGACTGAGGGTCTATTCTCCTAACAGTTACATCCACCTGGACTAAGGCTTCGAGGTGAGGATATGGTTGCTATGGGGGAGTTATTCCTAGTGAGATTGGATAATGATGTCTTTACCCTCTTGCATGTGATTATTGGCCTTATACCCATGTAACATAACATATAAGATTAACTAATGGAAATGTGATGAAATGTTAAGTGATGGTAAATGCTAATAAATGGATGGTAATGGAATGGAAATGGCTTTGGCTCTGATCTGGTTAGTAGCACCTTAATTATTTACTTGGCATTTATCATTCATTTTCCTTTTTTTTGCACTACCTGTTTATACGGGATATTTTGTAGACACCTTTGGTGGTGGCCTACTTAGTTGTACTCACAGCCTTATCGGGTCACCGTTGGGTACCCGAGCAGACTTCATGTTTGCAGGTCAGGACATGGGCAAGGGTCCTTGCTAGATAGCTGAGTGGGCATGGGTATCACTTAGTGGAGGATTCATACTTGGAGTCGGGGAAATTTTGAGGATTTTAGCTGTTGTATTTATTTTTGGGATTTTGTTCACTCTTTAACTTGTAGCATGACATGGAATATTTATTATTGGAAATGGTTGTTATATATTCTCCTTGTTTATTGGTTATTGTTTACAATATTTGGCTATTTTTCTATGGCTTACTCTGATAAAAATGGGGTATAGTCTTCCCACTTGACCCCATAGACCCCCGCTGCTAGTCGACAACCTTTGGCGTACGGGGAGGCGCACTTAAGATCATGTAACCCCCTAGCTTGGAGCACTAGTTTAGTGGATTCTGGGTTGGGGATTTTACAATGTGGTATTAGAGGAGGTATTTCTTCTCCTTCTCTGAGGTCTTGTTATTTGGGATTGGTAGCCAAGGCTTAGGATGTGATGGGCCTTGGCAATGAGCTTGTGCTTGGGGGTAGCTAACGAAGGTATGCGGGAAAACCCAAGTCACCCTAGGTGGGAAATGTTGTTCTTGGTTGTGTGTTGTTACATTTGATGATATTTCACCGTTGGGTGATGCACATGTGGTTTGACGCGACTGTTTTATGATATTTGGCTCGTGGCCTTAATGAAATTAGAATATTCACTCATACATCATTGTAGGAACCTAGGGAGATAGGTGACATGCATTTTTTTAGGAACACGGATGGGATGGGTGTGTGAGGAAGGAAGGTAGGTTGCATCATGCATTTCATAGAACCAAGAAACAATGAGAAAAATGAAATGAAACAAGTGGGTAAATGACGTTTAATGAAACATAAGGGTTTGAAATGAAGTAGAAAATGTTCTGTAAAATGTTGTGTGAGTTTGGTGGATGGTGTGATAAATATCGTGCTTGGAAATGTAGAGAAAGCCCACCACGACATCAATTACTAGTTGGGAAATGGCAGGATGTTGCTAAGAACACTCCTCTGGTAGAGGAGAAAGAAAATGTGGCTATTAATGAAGGCAGAGAAGAAAAGTTCCAAGAGAACTTTGCTCACCTTATGCAGATGATGGATCGGGACCCAGGGTGGGTTGCACCGAGTATGTTTGACCTGATCAGGGAGTTCTAGCTGCAGCACACTCCAACCTTTACCAGAGAGGGTGGGCCAGAGGTAGCAGAGTTCTTGTTAGAGTCTATACAGACGATATTGGATCATCTGGAGACCCCTATTGAAAATCTAGTAAAGATGGACGCTTATATGTTGCAGGGCCAAACTACGTGTTGGTGGGACATTCAAGCCCAAATCGAGAAGGCTGAGGGAATGTCGTGGAATGCCTTTCAGGAAATGTTTCTGGAGCATTTATACCCAGAGTCTCTCTGGCATGATCGGGCTGCATAGTTTATGAGCCTGACTCAGGGATCGCTATCGGTGATGGACTACGCTAGTCGCTTCACTGATTTGAGATGCTTTGTCCCAGTGTTAGCAGGGGATGAGGCAGCGGTATCAAGGTGTTTCCAGGATGGGCTGAGACATGAGATCAGGTCTCAAGTAAACATCTTATGCTAGAAGAGGATTGCAAAGGTAGTAGATAAGTCATTCATCTCGGAAGGAAACCTGAAGGGAGATTCAGGTAGTGGGATTGTGATGCCAGTGGGGAAGAAGATTAGTGAAGCTACCGAGGGTCGGAAGCGACACCATGAGGGCTCAAAGCATGACAGAAGTGTGCAAAGTGGCTAGAAAAGAGGGTACACCTCTTAGAGTGGGGATCAGTTTCCCCGTATCAGGGAGGCAGTTCGAGCTCCACAGGTCGTACTGGCAGGGGTGGTGGACATGGAACTCCTGGGAATGTCACTCACTCTAGTAGGGCAGTGCAGTGCAGGGTGTTCAGGCTAGAGCCCAGGGTAGAGGGGAAAGTTAGCTTCAGGCAGTTCAGTTTGCACCGGGTGATGGCGAAGCCAGACCGTCGACTATTCGAGATACGATCCTTGTAGATTCTACATTTTCTAGTGCGTTTTTTGACACAATTTCCACACACTCCTTTATATCTGTTCAACTTATGGTGGTTCAAGGTTTACCGGTGGAGAGGGTGTGTGGAGTTATGTCAATTGACACTCTGTTGGGAGTACAAGTTGAGGATATCAAGCAGTGCATGGGATGTGCCTTGGAAGTTGGTGGGTATTATTTTCTATGGAATTTTTTCATTCTAGAGATTTCAGGGTTTGACCTAATCTTGGGAATGGATTGGTTAGTGTTGTATCGGGCGCACATAGACTGCTATCGCCGCAGATTATCATTCAGGTCGCTTTAGGGTGACAATTATGTCCACTGTGGCGAATGGGATGTTCGAGCAGGGCGTACAGGGCCGTTTTGTCAATAGATGAGTGGACTCACAGATCACGTGGCATGTCTCATGCTTGATGCTTGTGAGGGAGGGGAACATCCTACTTTTCCTCCCGTGGTGGAACGATTTCAGGATGTGTTTCCTGAGGATTTATCAGGGTTACCACCCTAGAGGGATGTTGAGTTCACGATCGAGTTTCTGCCAGGAGAAGAGCCCATTTCTATTCTGCCATACCAAATGGCACCGGCAGAACTCCAGGAACTGAAGGTTCAGCTTGAGGAGTTGGAGGATAAGGGGTTTATCCATCCTAGTACGTCTCATTGGGGATCACCTGTGATTTTTTCAATGAAGTCTGATGGGTCGTTGAGGCTGTGCGTGGACTATCAAAAGTTTAATCAGATGACGGTGAAAAATAGGTACCCTCTTCCTAGAATTGATGACATGTTTGATCAGTTGAGGGAGGCATCAATGTTTTCTAAAATTTACCTAAGGTCGGGTTATCACTAGTTGAGAGTGAGGTCTTGTGACGTACCGTGAACCACTTTCCGGAGTCGGTATGGGTAGTTTGAGTTTTTGTTAATGCCTTTCATCTTGACCAATGCACCAGCAGTGTTTATGGATTTAATGAACTGAATCTTTCATCCCTATCTAGATTAGTTTATGTTTGTCTTTGTTGACGATATCATAGCTTACTCGAAAACTCACAACGATCATGCCCATCACGTTGACATCATCTTGAGTATGCTAAGAGAGCATTGGCTATATGCCAAGATATCAAAGTGTCAATTCTAGATAGGTGAGGTTCATTTTCTAGGTCACATCATCTAGGTGGTAGGTGTGATAGTGGATCCAGAGAATGTGCAGGCAGTTGTATCTTGGGATCAGCCCAAGAGTGTCGCTAATGTCCGGAGTTTTTTGGGTTTTGCATGGTATTTCCGAAGGTTCATTCAAGATTTCTCTTACTTAGTAGCACCACTCTCGGTCTTGAACAAGAAGGGAATTAGGTTTGAGTGGTTGGGCGCTCGTGAGGATGCCTTCCAAGATTTGAAGAAGTGGTTGATGACGATACCTATCTTGATCTTACCTGAGTTGGGTAAGAAGTACATCGTGTTTTTTGATGCATCCAGAATCGGACTTGGGGATGTGTTGATGCAGGATGAGCGGGTTGTGGATTATGGGTCGAGGAAGTTGAGACCCAATGAGAAGATCTAACCCACTCATGATATTGAGTTGGCTGCAGTAGTGTATGCCTTGAATTTCTGGAGGCACTATCTATTGGGGGAACAGTTTACCGTGTTTACGGACCAGAAGAGCTTAAAGTACATCTTCTAACAAAGGGATCTAAATCTTCAGCAGCAAATATGGGTTGAATATATCTAGTCTTTTTACTTTGAGTTGGTGTACATTCCATGAAAGGGAAACAGTTTTGCTGATGCTCTTGGCAAGAAGGTTCAGAATCAGGATGTTCAAGAGTCTAGCACTGAGCGGAAGGTGATGGCTTTGTTTGCAGAGATGCACATGGGGTGTAGGAGGAATGTGGTCAGGTCACACTTTCATTCATCATGATGGAGTCGACGCTTTTGGGTCGAGTTATGGAAGGTCAGCTAGATAATCCTTAGTGTTTGGCCATAAAGTAAAAGCATAAATATGGGGAGCTACCTTTTGGTTGGGCCGTCGACGCTGAAGGTGTTGTTCGAATTCATGATCGTGTGGTTGTGCCAAGGTGTGTGCGGGAAGACTTGATGCGTGGCTTCCGTGCCTCAATGTGGGAGGTGCATCCTAGTTTGACCAAGATGAACCATGATATTCGAAGGTAGTTTTTGTGTCCTGTAATGAAGAAGGAAGTTGCGGGATTTGTGGTGCGGTGCCATACCTATCAACAGGTGAAGGCCGAGCATCATAGCATAGGTGGTTTGTTTCATCCATTGCCCATTTCAGAATGGAAGTGGGATGATGTAAAAAAGGATTTTGTTGTGGGTATTTCGAGGATGCCGTGGAAGAGCGATGCAATTTCGGTGGTCATGGATCTATTAACAAAAGTGGCCCATTCCTTACCGATTCAAGATACTTATACAGTCGACCAGTTAGGTGAGTGTATGTTCGGGAGATAGTGAGATTGCAAGGGGTTCCATGGGCTATAGTTTCGGACCGAGATCCGCATTTCACATCGCATTTCTGGAAAGGGTTGTAGAAGGCACTTGGTACGCAAGTGTTTTTGAGTACAGATTTCCACCCGCAGACGGATGGGTAGTCGGAGCGTACGAACCAAGTGTTGGAAGAATGTTAAGAGCTTGAGTCTTTGACTTTGGTGGTTCTTGGGAGAGGCACTTATCGTTAGTTGAGTTTTCCTACAACAACAGTTTTTAGGCTATGATTCAGATGGAACCGTTTGAGGAACTCTATGGGAGGCCATGTAGATCTCTGTTGTGTTGGCTAGATGTCGGTGAATATGAGTTGTTGGGGCCAAGTCTCGTGCAGGAGTCTTCCGAGAGAGTTAAGTTTATTAGGATGCGGATGGCTATGGATCAGAGTAGGCAGAAGTTTTATGCAGATCAGAGGCGTCGACCTCTTGAGTTTGCGGTGGGTGATAAAGTGCTCCTTCAGGTGTCTCCATGGTTGGGTCACCGTCGGATTCGAAAGCAGGGTTTGTTGGCACCCAGGTATGTGGGACCATTTGAGATTGTGAAGAGGATCAGACTAGTGGCTTACCGATTTTCTATTCCACAGTGGTAGGGTGGGATGCATAATGTGTTTCATGTGTCGCAGCTTCGGCGGTATCACCCTGACCCATCTCACGTGGTTGATGTAGACGATGTAGAGCTTGAGGCTGATGCGTTCTTTGAGGAGCATCCGGTTCGTGTGGTGGATCATAGTGAAAAAGTCTTGTGAGGCAAGGTTGTGCCATTAGTGCGAGTACTATGGCAGCATGGGAAAGTTCAGGAAGAAACATGGGAGCAGGAATCGGATATGCGGGCCCAGTGGCCCAAACAGTTCTCTTCAGTGGAGGAATGAGACTTGGGATCTAGGCTCGAGGACGAGCTGTTATAAGGTGGGGAGGTTGTAAGATCCCGGTTTTTGGAAGGGTATGTTTTCATTATGTTTTGGTTATATCCTTTGTATTAGGTTCCAAGGGAAGTCATTAGTAAGCATGAGTGGCTTTTGGTGTGTTTCAGGGGCTCGAGACATGGAAGAAATGAGAACTGGGCAAGACAGGCTTGGGCGCATGGCCTGCGCACGGCCATGGTTAACCGTGCGGCCTGCCCAGGTAAGTCGTGCAGCTTCTCCTCCTCTAGACGGAAGCATGCACAAGGTTTGCGCACGGTTTTCCAAACCGTGCGGCCTACCCAGGTAAAACTGTGCAACCCCTCTTCCTCTAGACAGTGGCGCGCGTACGGTTTGCACACATTTTTCTAAACCGTGTTGCTAAACCGTGGGGCCACTTAAAGATGGAAAAAATTACAAAATTTCCACTCTGGGCTTTAAGATCCCAACTCGGGGTTTTCCTCCCATTTTCCCTCCTTCTCCGTTGGAATGAACCGAATCTCCCAAGCGCTCCGAGAGATCGATCTCCTTTGATTCTATGGTGTTTTTGGTGACATTGGTTTCGGATCGAATCTCCAGGTAAGGCTAATACCATCCTTGGTTATTTTAATGGTTTATGGTTTGTATCTACTCTTCCTCTCATTCTGAAGCCCTAAAACCCTAATTTTTGGGTGAGTTTTAGGTTTAAGCTCTAAAGGTTGGTTGGATTAAGTTCTAAGGACTTGATTGAGGGTGCATTCAACCGCGTTTTCAAGGTAGGTGGTTTACATGTTATATCCCTTGGTTATTTGAGTAATTTGTGCATGTTTGGTTTTCTTTTTGTTTCCTTTGGTTATGTTTTGGATAACCTTGGAATTTTTGTAATTAATTGTGTTTATAATGGAAAATGGGAACCCTCACGATCCCCATGGGATGTGTTGGGATTGACATGCCTAATTGGGGCCATCCATGGGATGTGCCGACTTCTCCCGGGTTTAGGGAATGTGATTGAACAAGTGACCTTGTTGTAATTAAGGGTAGAGCCCTTGGTAAACATGTTGGCATGATTGGTTGAACTTTGGATAGAAGTTAGGTGATGCACCTAGACTTGGTAATAACCATAGGGTTAAATGCAATGGGTTAAATGGTTGATTCATGGAAATGAGGAATGGGTTAAATGGGTCAATGTGTAAAGTGATTAAAGACCATAATGGGATGGGTTATGGGTTTAGTGTTGAATGCTTAGTGAGTTAGGCATAACACATGGGAAGTGGGTGAATGGTTAAATGATGTGAAATGGTAATGTGTTAATGGGATAAGGCATGACGTGGAATTCCCATGTGGGGTGTTTTGAATAGTGTTTTCCGAAGGGAAATGGAATGGATGGTTGATGGTTACTTATATATAAGCATGTGCACATGGATTGGTTGAGTGGGGTATGACTTGAGGATCTACGCCCACAGGTCGAGCGAAGACTGATGCTCTAAACTCCACCCTAAATGCACGGGTTAGGAAAGGGGACTGTGGGTCTATTCTCCAAACAGTTGCATCCACCCAGACTGAGGCTTCGAGGTAAGGATATGGTTGTTATGAGGGAGTTATTCCTAGTGAGATATGATAACAATGTGTTTACCCTCTTGTATGTGATTATTGGCCTTAGACCCATGTAACATATTGTATGTGATTAACTCATGGAAATATGATGAAATGGTAAGTGATGGTTAATGGTAATAAATGGATGGTAATGGAATGGCAATGGGTTTGGCTCTGAACTGGTTAATGTCACCTTAATTATTTACTTGTAATTTATCATTCATTTTACTTTTTCATGCACTACCTGTTTATATGGGAAATTTTGTAGACATTGTTGGTGGTGGGCTACTAAGTTGTACTCACACCCTACTCGAGCTGTCATTGGGAACCCAAGCAGACTTCATGTTTGCAGGTCAGGAAAAGGGCAAGGGTCCTTTCTAGATAGCTGAGTGGACATGGGTAGCACTTTGTGGTGGATACTAACTTGGAGTCAGGACCATTTTGGGGATTTTGGTTGTTGTCTTTATTTTTGGGCTTTTGATCACTCTTTCACTTGTAGTATGACATGGCATATTTTTTTTTAGAAATGGTTGTTATATATTCTCCTTGTTTATTGGTTATTGGTTCCGCTATTTGGTTATTCTATTGCGTCTTACTCTGATAAAAAGGGGGTATAGTATCCCCACTTGACTCCATAGACCCCTACAGCTAGTCGGAAGCCTTTGGTATACGGGGAGGCGTGCTTAAGGTCATGTAACCACCTGGCTCAGATCACCGGTTTAGTGTAATCCTGGTTGGGGACGTTACAGATTAGACTATAAAAATAAATATTAAATATATTATGGATCATGACACTTTAACCAAATTCGGTTCTCACGTCATGTCCATGTCATATAGGATACCCATCAAGTTCTGTAACTTCTCATATGATTGCCTCGTTCCCATGTAACACATTGAACCTATGAGGTTATTCATCTTTATTGATTTACAAGAAGACCTATTACCATGTACCTAAATTGAACCACATTTATTTGATTCGCATATTCCATCACACCTCATTCATTCCACACATCCATCTTTTAAAAAATATCAATCCCAGTAAAAGTCACCCCAAATATATATAACTCATCTAGACTTATACAACCAACTAACCATCATCTAGTTATTCCATAGATTTATATCATGCACCTCCTACAAAAAAAATTCATTTCCACACCAAGAACATTTCAAAAAAATAACACTCAGTCTGAGCAAAGAAATACCTTTCACCACAATTAGCACCCCAACTTTCCCACACATCCCAACTCCTCAGAATTTATCTACCATGAAGCTCAAGTACCTTAAGAATAACCTACCTTCATCGATGCACTATCCTCCATTCACTGAACCCATTTATGGGTCCCACTCTCTCTTCCATTACCTACATTTTTAGTCAACACCTAACTATCAATTCATGGTACCACTCCAAATATGATATCAAAACCCCGAGTCTTCCCCAATCCCGAACTATCAGCTATCTGAGAAGGATTCTCGAAGAACACCTCGATATTTATGACCTATCTAGATGATTAAAACTACATATACAGAAAATCACACAATATCTATATATTTACATGATTATCACAGTATAATCACAAACTTAATGTCCAACGCTTAGGTGGTTATCCTGATTCCTTGGAAGGACTACCCATCAAATACTCCTCTCGACCTCTCTTCCTTCTATTTGAAGCATCACCATTTAAATCACCTAAAACTATCACCCGAATCAAATATGAGTAGTGTTTCAAAATTTCCCTCATATATGATTACATTATTTACCACCTCTATGAATGATCCCAATGTGAATATGTTCACCTCCTCATAAATGGTGTCCCATAAACAATAATTAAAACACCTCACCCTTAACAGGTCGACGCCAAACATACAATTTGAGAAATGTTATGACTCTGTGAATTTCAGTACATAGTATACAGTGGACATGACACCCTACAATAGGCTCAGTAACTACCAATCTCCCTCTTCCATTATTTTATTCGGAATATTTTCTTAAAGAAACTAGACTCAATGTCCATTGAATCCAATCCTTTGTGTTTTCCAACTAGAACATGGACTTCCCACTAGTGCATTGCCGATCCTCTGAGCTAGTATACCTCCATCTTTACCCTCCACACATGGTGTGTCTCTAGCTTCATGAAGATCATATAAATTGACTCCATCTAATTATCATCTACCATTTTTCATCCCTCACACTAAAAGAGTGGAAGGTGTTGTGATTGGAACTCTCGATTAATGTATTCCATGTAAGGATAATAACTCTAAGATCCCTCCTCAATCACCTATAAGAAACATATAAAATTTTCACAAATAAAATGTCAAAGAAACATAATAACACACACACACATATATATATATATATCATCCATGGAAATCCTTAATAGGGAGTGAGATCTCACTACCCTTTCCATTCCACGTCATAAACATTTTCATCACATCTATCCATGAGGCCCCTTACCCAACCATATCATAACCAGGAATCACATAGAGGTCTAGCCTCATGGACCATCAACTGCTAACATCATAATCGAGCATCACATATCAGTTTAGAAATCACATCACCTAAATCAGTGATCAACATCACCCCATATCACCATATTATCCCGCTCCTAAAAGTTACAGGCCCATATATTCGTATATATATATATATATATCTCACATATCATATCCCATATAGGTTTTATTGGAATCACATTCCTAGATGGGTTCATTGAATATCCAAAAAAGAGAGTCCATGTAAAAAAACACTATTTATCTTCCATTGTTAGAACCTTTATCAACCCACTCATATTCTTGCAATTTTGTTTCCCAATAATAACCAAAATTAATGTTATCACAACACATGAATATTTATAATTAGATCCTTAATGCTTATCAATTTTTTTCCAAACTCCCCCTTCCATACCAGGCCAAGGGTCCAAAAAACAATCATACCATACCTGGTCAATGTTAATGTGTCACAATAGATGATATCCATCTCTAAGTGTACCACTCACGGTGGAAATTAAATAAAATGTAATTATAGAAAAATAAAAAATCAATTCTCAACCATGGAAACATGGTCTATACCCATTTCATAGGGATGGATGCACCTAATAATGTGTTCTACACAATTTTCTAACAACAACAAAATCTATGATCTACCATAAACCAAGATTTATCACAAAAAGATGAAAAATAATCTTCTCTAATACAAATGGTATCACCCTATCCTAGATTTCACATTAAAACAGTTCTTTGGGATGGACTAAAACTAGAAATTCAGCATGCATCCCTATATTACAATGGTTTATGAATAAAAATCAGGGTGGTAGGGGTGATAATATAGAGTATATGACCAATAAAGATGGTAAAATTACTAGTGCATATAAATATAAATAAATGGAAAATAATGAAAATAATATAAGATACTAATAAAACACCCATGGAAGATGCACGAGTTATAAAATGCATTAGCGGAAACATAAAGAGGGAATAATATAAATTTAAATAACCTCAAATAGAATTTGTAGCTACTGAATAAAAATTTTCCACATCTTCTAGGTCATAAAATCAATAATAAAAATGGTCCCCATGTCCGACCACCATACAATGATATAATATAATGATGACTCTGAAAAAATACTAAAAACATAACACCATATGATTTATGAACCTCAAGGACCCTATAAATCAACCACACTATAATCGAAGAACTATGATCCCTCTCTTGGGACTTAAAATTTACATGAACACAAATCCATAATGTCTACAAACTTCCTGAAGGGCCCATGAAACACATGAGAAATAATCCTAGTTGGCCACAACCAATTTGTTCATTACAGTTATATGTGATTACAATGTTCTATACTAAAATGTATATAAACCATACAACAACCACACACAATTATTATCATATTCCCTTATGCGTGTCATCAACATGAAAAATGAACCATATTCATCGAAGGTTGGTATACAGTGGTGGATAGGATGCTTAACCTAATACTAAGGAATAACCTGAAGGGAATAAATCCATATAAACCCTCAGGTTCCACCTCAAATAGAAACACCTAAAATTTCCATCTATTTGAATCCTCAAGTCCAAAAAACATATGATGCCCAAATGGAACTCCTCCAATCATGTACCTGACCCCAAAGAAAACATCTCAACAGAATCATCATCAGCTTAAATCATGATGTCTATGAAAAAATGACTCCTACCCCCCAAATAAATAAACCACCATCCCAACTTTCTTTGTATCAAGGAGAATATATGTCCATAAACCCAATTAGTATCTACCCCAAGCCATTGGTTAAAGTGAGCCTCATCCCCCAAATTATGGTCTCAAAACTATCATTTGATGGATCCTCTCCATACTCATTAATTTTATATACATTAATCCTCCAAACATAATACTAATCCACAAAAAATAGAGTCCCCTACCCACATGAGTGGTCAATACAACCTCCTCATCGGAGTCCAAATGTGTACACATGACTCTAAATAGAACATTTCCTAACACAACTGAGAAGAAATCAATAAATAACTATTTAATACACATCATATGAAACAATTTCTATATGACCATGTCATTCAATCCAATGGCCAACACCATCCAATATAACATAATCCAAAATGGTATCCTGATGGCCAAACCACCTAGAACCAGTGATCGTGTTTTCCAACCAATTATCATCCTGACTCATAGAATATGGGCATCACCCAACCTGTCAATTATATCTCCTCATACAAGATGACCAACAACATCTCAGTTTGTAGTTCAAGGCTATCATGTTCCCATGGAACTCAACCAATAAATTAAATTTTTTCATACAATTTAGTTTAATAAATAACAAATCTAAACCTAATCTTCCCAAGGACTATAAACTTTCCTTGGGAACATAAATTTTGTAATCATAGAGAAAATTTTTAATAGGACTTTCTTAATATAATTTAATTAATTTGATAAAAATCATGTAATTTAATAAGTTATCACTATATAAAAACAATGGAACGATCATACATAGAATCCCAAAACACTAAAAAAAATTGATAATGATGAAACCCACCTACCTCATGTCGGTAGACATATTCTCATCAGATCATACCCTCAACTCGTGCTGATAATGAAAAAATGGAAATTTTATATAAATTTCCTAAAATATAATAAAATGAATCACATGTATTTAATTATCTATATGTTGAGAGAAAAGGTAATTATACGAAGGGGCACTCGATGCCTTACTAATGTGTTTCTAATGAAACTGACGACTAATGAATCAGAGTCCAAATGAGGAGTTTGCGTTAACACCTAAGGGGGAGGAAAATGGAATCTCCCCTCTATTTTATGCAACACATGGAAGAGAAAGAAGGACAATGAAACAAATAGGGTAAGAGAGAAAATGGGATTTCCATTCATTTATTTGGTCACATGGTTTAGAAAACTATGAACCAACTGTATTACACCCTCTTTCCAAAGGGGTACCTCACATGGTTGTCTTGCATTATATTCTAAATAGTTTGGAATCCTAGAGAATAACCTTTGAAACAATATAAGGGTTTCACATGGTTGTATTACCCCTCCATCATGATTTTACAAACCATGTCTGAAGAACATACTGGACTACATGAATTCTCTTATCGTCCCAAATAGTTGGTCCAAACCATCATTTATATTATGCGCACCCTGGAATATTGTGATTTCGGCTTCTGATGCACCAAAAACCCAACCAAATTCCTAATGAATTTTTCAAGGGTTTAACCCATTCTAAAATAATTTCCTTTTCTCAAAGGAAATATCTGAATTGTGTTGTGATATAAAATAATAATTTTGGTCTACCCACCAAACACCAAATATTCAAAATGAGAAAAGAATTCAACCCACTCATAAAACCTAGGGGGTTAAACTAAATTTTAATATACAATTTATTTTCAATAACTCAAACTACTCCATAGATTTCTCAACACACAATACCACACTAAAATAAAATCATGATATATTTAGATAAAATATAATTATTTTTGTATTGAAGAAATAATATATATTATATAGTGGGAATGAATATGAATAACAACATTATAAATTATATGAATATACAAAATATTATATTTTTATTATAATTATTATTCATTTAATTTATCAAAAATTACTAATAATATTAATTAATATTTAAAATTTAATTTTCTAAAATTTATTTTCCAAAAGATAAAAATTTATTTTTCAAAAAATATTTGTTTAACGAGGCTAATGAATTATTCATATTAGAAATTATATAAAACCATTTTAGTCGGTAAATGATATAAAATAGAAATAATTATAGTTATCATTTAAAAATTTCACTTTCATAACTCTGTAGTTTTAAATATATTTTGTATTTTTTATTGAATTTTTTTTAAATTTTTGTAGAATTGAAATTAATAAAATTATCATAATTATTTTATTCCGCTCATCAAAATTAAATTAGTTTTAATTTTTTTTCATTTTATGAAAAGGATTGGTTTTTTTAGAATAAAAATATTTTCAAAAAACATGTAATTTATATGAAATTTTAATTTTATAAGAATGATCTATAAATTTTAAAATATTTTATGTTGTAAAATATAGAACTACATAAATAAATTATGAAATTTAAAATATTTTATGCTCATAAAAATCATATTTCTTTAAATTTAGAATTATATTTAAATCATATGTTTTTAAATCATTGTGTTTAGTATTTTTTTATTCATGTATTTTCAATGGAGATTCAGTTTTTTCATTCCTAGAAATCCTAAAACACATTATTAAATATTATTGTAAATCAATGTGTGTAACTAAAATCACTATTCATGAAAATTTTATAAAAAATAAAAATTGTATAGCTTAAGAATATAATTTATCTAGAAATAATTTTGACATTATCAATTGAATTCATTTTTAAATCATCTATTAAAAATTTTAATAAAATTATTTTGATAAATTTATAATAAAAATTTAATTTAGAATGATAAAATTAGGTAAAATGATAAAAATAAATTTTATATTAAAAATTATTTCTATTTTTTAAAATTAATTACTAGGAAGGCAATAATTTGGGGAAAAAAGGTTAGATTAAAAGATCCTTAAAACACTAAATGTTGTCTCCTAAATAAGTGGTTGAGGTGTGTTTCAAAATGAAAACACATTTTCATACTCCTTTTCAATTTTGTCTCCATTTACCATGGAATATGAAATTCACATTTTATATAATTTTATGTGTGATCCCAATAATACCATTCACAAAATTTAGTAAATGGAAACCTCTCTACTACTCTTAGAATTACCATCACATTGAATTTCTCTATTAAACACTACCAATTTATTCCTACTAAAACAATCATCAATTTTCAAAATTTCATTGACACCATTATTATATCAATCAAGATCATATTATTTATTTATCTCAAATTAGTTCAATTTCATTGATACCTTTAATTTCATAGAACAATATTTTTTAATGTACCATAATATACAATTAATATTATTAGATTATCACGATTGAAATAACTTAGCTAATGAACACGATGGTATGAATTCGAATATTCCCAATTTAATAATTTCGTAACATTGTTTTTTAAAAATAAATAATATTGATAAAAAGTTAATAAATATTTACTAAATTCATTTTGTTTTTTCGAAAATAATATTTTCACAAAAATGGATTTTTTATTTAATTTTTGTGAAACAATTATAAAATTAAAATATTAAACATTTAGGAAATATAATGAAAATATGTATGTTATTATTTAGTGTCAACATATGAAAATTTTAATTCAGAAATTTTAGAAAAATTTATCTAATAAAAATTTTTAGTGAATAGCGAAAAGAAATATTTTTATTAAAAATAAACATCTTATTTAATGAAATTCATGGTTCCATATTGTTTATAAAATTTAAAAAAATAATATTATTTCAGATAAATGTTTATTATTACAATTTTGTACTTTGCAATCAATATCCTGTTGAATTTTAATTTAATGTTTTTATAATTATAAGGATTTTCTATTTGGGAGAAAAACATTTGAATTATATCTACAAGATGAATTTTAACATTAAAATTTTCATTAATGGGAATCTAATTTTGTCAGTGAACTAAATATTTTTTATTAAAATTATTAATATTAAATAATATGGTCAAATTAATATTTGTCAAATTGAATAGTAAAAGTACGTTAAAATGATTACTTTTGTTAATATTATAATAGGGTTTTAGGAAGTCAAACTAAATTAATAAGTGGTAAAATGACCTATAAACATATATAGCACACATTATATAGATAAATGGAGACATAATATCATCTATGTCTTCATAAATAATAACATATTTCTATTATTAGTTATTAAAAAATGTGTATATCTTTTTTATTTTGAAAAAACTTATGTGTGTATTTTCTCCTATAATAAAAGGGCACCCCTATAAATTCTAATGAAATAATATAAATATATTATATTGATAAAATAACTACAAAAATTCCATAAATAATTATCCAACCACATTCTAGTGGGATTATTATTATTAGGAAACTCTCCTGATAATTTTATAGTTTTAAACCAAAAAGGTGTCTATGAAGAAGTGGTATAGTATTTATCTAAGTGTTATAATATTATTTTTTCCTCTAACTCTTTGAAATATTAGTTAACAATGATTATATAATATCATAATTAACTAAAAATGATATTTTATTATATTAATGGTATTTCTTACATATATCAACTCTTCTATCATGTTGGATATAAACCATCGATCGTGTGTACAGTCAACTACTACCTCATGAACACATTTATTTATTTTTCAATCACCACCATACATGGATTGAAAGAGTGATGGATTTAATATTTTTATATTATATTTATGAAATTACTATACTTATGTAAATATAATATCAAATTCTCCTTCTTGTTTTCTATTCTTTTGGAAAATGATATTGTTTATCGTGTGTGTGTGTAGACTACATCATCCTCAATGAGATGTGAATAATGTTTCATTTTACATTTAAATGGATTGTAATAAGGATGTATTAAATGAGTATATATAATATAAATTTTTTATAATTAATATTATATATATATATTATGTTTATTTCATTTCATCTGTCAAAAAATTAAACACTGTTAATGCTTATGTACGACCTACTGTCTCAATGAACAATTAAATTATTTTTCTATATCTATTTTTTATTGATTTCCTAATATATATATATATAATTCATAAATATGATAGTTTATTCAGGTTTAACATTATTTAGATTAATTAATCATGATCATAGAAAATGTAATAAAACTACCAAACTAGAATGTACAAGAAAAACAATGCAGTCATCACACAGAATAGTGATTTTAATAATGATTTTTTACAAAATTGGTGCTAATATATTATTATTTAAACATATATAAAATATAATAAATGATTATGGTTATATAAAATATTAAAATGAAATATTATTCGAATTTGATGAGGTTTGAAATTGTTCAAAAAATTCAGGACTTAAGGTAATGAAATTTTTCTCTCTCATTCATTTATCGAAGACATATGCCATATTCACTACACTTTTCTTCTATTTGGTATATATACTTCTACATTAACTTTTTATAGCATTAAAATACATATTTTTATGATATTTAAATCTTTATTATTTTTATTATCTAACGTGTCTTACGATTCAATAACATCAAAATCTTTAAGGGATTATCATCTCATGTTAAATTTAATAGCATGCATTAAATATTTAAAACATATTTCTATTGTGTGGTGTTTAAACATACCAAGAAATAATTTTATAATTATTCTCAAAAAAATATTGGATATACATATAAATTTAATTTTCAATCCTTAATAGGGATTATAATCCACATGTTAACAAGGAGTTAAGTGTTTTTTATTATAAACTAATTGTTCATTGGAATTATTTAACACTAATTATATAATTATGAAATATTATATCATATATATCATTAAAATCATGAATTTTATACCCTTATGGTTATTTTATGAAATGACATGTTTTAATTTTTATTTCCTCCATATTTTTACTCAATATTACAAAATTATTTTTCAAGTAAATTTAATTTTTTTCTCTCTTCAATAAAAAATAATTTCCCTTAGAGCCCCATATTTTCTAAAAATGTTTTAATTAAATTTTTTAATAGTCGTCAATTATTGTATGGAGACTCATTTAACCTTGTTTTTCATTATTTAAATGTTTTTATATGAATCATCTTGTCATCTATGAATGATTTCTTTTAGTTTATCCTAGAATGATAATGAAATATTTTGTCTACCAATAAATCATTAATGATATTTTCATCCTTTAGGAAAAATAAATGTTTTATAGAACCCTTTATAAGTTTATAAGATTTTATTTATATCACATGATTTAAATTTTTTTTATGAAATTATATTTTTTGAAATTATATTTCCATTAATAATATATAATATTCCTATAAAAATGCTCAAAGTGATATTACAAAAAAACATACATCAAAGATGACATACATTTATGTAAAATAATGTTTACAAGTGATGTGATAAGATGATACCGTTCTTACTATTTCACTGTATGGTTAATGTCTATAATGAAATATTTTTTATGAATTTCATTTCATTTGATGGGTTTCGATATGATAAATTTATTATGATATTATGCCACACCTATGTATGGATTTCATTATGTGATGGTGCTTACCTTAATAGAATAGAACGAGGTTATGTTATAACCTTGAAAGAAAGTATAGTTGAAACCTAAGATATGGGGGATGATTTCTCCCACCAATTCCTTAGGTAAATTGTGATATATAATTAAATAAGTATTCTAGTAATGGGGAGTAAAACATGTTTAGTAAGTGACTCTATAAACTATAATAGTCATTAGAGTGAACTTTTTCTACTATGGTGGTATGTGGAGTGAACTATTTCCACTCTCTTGGTTTAAGAAATTTCCCATGAATACAATCTAAATGATTTTTGTATGAATCTATATATAAAATAAATACATGTCTTATGATAATGTTATTATATCATGGACTGTTTTATTTTTTCCCATATTGATTCATGTAGTATAAAATTTAATGGTATCTTGAATGACTAATTTCTAGAAAAATTATTTATATGGTATAGTTTTGAAATGTTATTCACCTGTTAACATGTGCTTATAGTAATGTTATGATGATATTTCCCATTGTTACCCTTTTTGAGCATCTGAGTTAACCCTTTTTTATGTTTACTTCTCCATGTTATAATGCTATTTGTTATGTCTATTATGGATAAAGAGGGACCTAGTTATTAAGATAATTATAGCAGGATATGTATTCTAATAATAAAATATATTTTATGTATCCATGTTTCCAAATCCAATATACCAATAAAATTCTAGAACTGATTATTATGTTATGGAATGAATACTCATTTATTATGATGTGATATATATGCCTGATAATTTTTGGATCATTATAGTTGTTATCATATAAATGATTAGTCATGATATTTAAATAATGAGATTTTGTGAGAACCTTGAGGATAATCTTTTGTATTGGATAATGTAATATATTAATGTAACGAAAGTTTAGTTTCCACATAAAAATATACATATCTGAATACTACAATTAGATTGTGCTATAGGATAGTTTTACAAAGGGATAATAACCCTAAAATGAATGTATTTAGGTAGAACCAATCACCACACGATGCACGATAATGAGTCTTGATTCAATCCATGTGTGACACTCTCATCATATATGAGGTGGAAATTTATAAAATCTCAATGAAGCATCAGGATGTATTAAAAAACATTATGGAAATTAATGACATAGATTAAATATAATGTGTTGTAAATTTAAAGGAATGTTTTATAATTTAGACATCATATGAATTCTTAGTGAAAATATTCCAATATTATTATTAGTCATACTTACCATTGTAGTTATACAAAGAGATTAAATATAGAACAATGAAGTTAGTATGGTGATAGGTGTACCCAAATAATTAAGAATATTACTCCATATTAGTTATATAAATTACCTTATTTCTGGAAATGTATTTAAGAATTTTAATTCTTATCCCCAATGATTAGATGTTGAATTTATTTTGAAAACTACTAGTAGTAAAATTATTGTATGTCATGTATATGATTTTTTTCTAGTCGGTATATATGGTAGTATTATTCTTAAAAACTATATTTTTCTTCTTTTTGATGAATTTTATGTTATCACATGCATGGATAGATTACTCTAATTGAATCCCATATCAATTTCCTAGTAAGGGAAGTCAAATTTTATATTAAAAACTATTTATGATGACCTGTAACTACAATTATATATATGAACCTATGATGGAGATAACATCCATTGTACAGTTATGGAATCCCACTCAAAATGGGGTTTTATCTACTATGGTTTGAAAAACACTCATTATTTAATATATACATATGGTATTGGAGTTTATTAATATATTTCAAGAAAAGTTTCATATTCTTCTTCCAAAATGTGAACTTTTGGTCATGATATAAATCATACCTAGTACCACAAAAATTTCACATACTCCTTATATAATGAACCTAATTCTGTTTTAGTAATTGAAGTTGAAACTGCATGAGGATCTTGATAAGTAATTCTTTCAGAAAAGTCTGTGACATTAGGGCGAACCATTAATTTTTTAGTAAAAATAAAATGGATCAATATAACTCTAAATTTATTTTATGTAGAATAACAATATTACAATCAAAAAATGTATAATAATCCCCGTACTGATGACTTGTTTTGTCAAATATACAAAGATAAATAATTTTACCTGATCGAAATTTGTTCTGGATATCATCCATTGAATGTTACGACTAATGACATACCCATGATAATATTCCATACAAGGTATAGATTCTATAGTAAATATTAGTGTCATTAATTCTTACTAAATCTTAACTATATTCTTGGACATAATGAATATAATATTTTGACATTACCATGAAAATTTAGTATTGGTCATTATATTGGATATTATATTTTATTAAAATAAAATGTTAGATAATAATGATCACTTAATAATCTTACATAATACCTTATGTAATAATAAAACTATAAAAAATATATATGTGTGAATTTTGGCTATAAAAGAATTCATTTTCGGGTTATAAAATCACAATCAATGTTATATCAATGGATCCATCAATAATGGGTCCATATATTGTTTTCCCCGAACGACTATTGTAACTATAATCCAAATGTTTCTTTTTATGGTATGATAATATCAATGGTTTATGTATAATTTCATGAGACAAACTAATCCACTAATGAAGTTATCAAGTATGGGATCCAAGTTCCTATGCATGTATGAATGAACAGAAAATTTCAGGGAACTGGGGATAAGGTCAACTAACAAACCTATTCTTACATTAACATATAGTGGATAAGGTTTTTTAATCTATTGTGATGCATCAAATATGTTATAAGGATTATTTATAATGCTGAATGAAATGGTATTAAAATATTCCCCATGAAAATTTATTGTTCTTGATATAAATTAACCTACTAATTATTTGGAGTTAGTTGTGAAAAGTTATTCATTAATGATATCAAATCACTATCATTATGATGAGAATTTTGATATATATTCTGATCTCAATAATATAATATATATATTCACACAAAACTAGTGGAACATATTAAAAAACTACGGTCAGATATAATTAAATATAGTTAATGTTCAATACATTACCACCCAATTAAAGAGAACAAGGAAGACAATGATTTGAATCAAAATGACGAACAAATAATATATATGATAACGATAAAAAAGGATCCAATAATTATGTATTTTTGAACTATTGACTTATAAATACATAAATTTTAGGATCAAAATATGAAAGTAGATTCTCAATTACAAGATGGGGGATTGTATGTTTAAAAACATTTATTTTTAAACTTACGAAAAAAATGTTTAACTAAGTTCAACAAGGTAAATTCATAGACCCTCTTTTAGTTTAACTAAAAAAACATTCTAGGTTCTAGAAATTTGATTCTGGAAATGAAACATAAGGAATGTTTAAAAGAAAAATATTGTACCTGAATTCAAAAAGAATCATACGTGTCAATGTATACAAAAGTACAAGAATGTATATGAAGGTTATGCTTTCTTCCTTTATCAAAATGTAACGGAAATAAACATGAATCAAAATAAGTAAGAATTATGAAATCTTTAAACCCAAAGAGTAGGGTATCCAACAACCTTGGATAAAGTTCCCTTGATTTATAACTTCAATAAAGTTTGTCTTACCCACACTAGGGTAAGACCGCGATAGAAATATCAGAATCTGTCTGGCTATCCCCACAAGCCCTTGAACTTTAAGGTAGTCATCGCCTCTGTCTTCCTATCCATGGAAGTGCTAGAACATTAAGGTTGTCAACACCTTTGTCTTCCTATACCCGAAAGACTTCAACTGTACACATCAACAATAAGAGTTGCATGAAAAAATCTGAGAAAGATATTTATAACCACACAAATCATGAGGGTCTATATCTCTAGAAATAACTTCAACAAAATGTAATATCAAGAGTGATGGAATAGTTTTTGAGAACATTCAAATGAGATAATTTTTATAGGAACTTCTCCAACAGTCAGATCCATCCTCCAACAGTATTATTTTTCCGCAAACCTCATAGGGACCTATATATGTGTCAGTCAAACAAGGATAGATTGAAATAGATTGTATGACACTGTTTCGTAAAAAGTGTAACAAAAATGATGTTTTATAAACATATTTATTTTTTGAATTCTAGAAAAAATAGATTTTGCACTCTAACCAAATAAACATTCAGAATCTATAAGACATGGATATTTAGATTCTATTTTCCAATGAATTAAGAATATGAATTTTGAGGAATTTGGATTCCAAATTTCATTGAATTTCGATTATGAATTTCATAGAATTATGGTTCTTATTTTTAGAGCATTTGGATTCTGAATTTTATAAAATTCAGAGTCTTCATTTCAGATAATTCTTAGTCTAAATTTCATATAATTATCAATATGAATTTAACATAATTATGATACTGAATTACAGAGAATTCAGATTCTGAATTTCAGAGAATTCGGATTCTAAATATCAAATAATTCGGATTATCAATTTCAAGAGAATTAAACGTCTTAATTTAAGAGAATTCAGAGTCTAAATTTCAGGTAATTTGGAGTAAAATTTTTAGAGAATTCAATGTCTGAAATTTAGAGAATTCAGAGTATGAATTTCTTATAATAGGTAACCTAAAAACAGAATACTCTATATCCAAGGAATAATGAGATACCAAGGTTTTTTATGAATCCAAATTTTTTCCATAGAAATAAAATTAGTTAGATTTAGAGGGATTATAAAGAAAACAATGGAAACAAGGGTATGAATAAAAACATACTTAGAGAATGTAAAGTTTACTTATGAAAATAATCTGTAGGGAAAATATAATTTTCCTTGAAATAATGTGTTTGTTATTTTCACAAAATATAGGAATGTAAACAAGTCATAAGAAACCTTATTGACTCAACTTTCTCCCCCTTTTTGGAATTTAAAAATATCCTTATGAAAAATAATATATGGACTATGAATTTTTATTTATGAACATAAAAGAAAAACCTATCTCCCTTTACATATGAATCATGGTAAATACGACTAACTCCCCTTAGGATTTGAAATCCCTAAGGATCGTATTATTGACTTACCTGAAGAGATGTTTTTCTTGCATAAGGATATCTTCTTTGAGAAAAATACTCCACAGATGGAATCCCTTTTACTATGGTCATTCTCTTATTTACTTTGTATTATTTTTATCATTCCATCCTCCCCCTTTGTGATATTCAAAAAGGAATAATGATAATTGAAAAAATATTGTACCTAGAATATAAGTATTATAAAACAGAACATATGAAGAACAAGTAAAATTTAATTATGATTTAAAGAGTTTGTACGAATAAGATAATTCCAAAAAATATCATATTGGGGAAAAATAATCCTTCTTCCTTATTCGGAATTAACTTATTCACAATGGTTTTTAGCTTCTTAAGATCCTTATAATCCTCTTCATAATGCTTGAGCAGCTGATCCTGATCATCATTTTTCGTCTAAAGTGATTTGATTTATTCTTCCTAAGCCTTAAGAGTTTCTTCTTTATTCTTCAAATGTTGTTCTTCATTATTTTGATTTTCTTCAAACTCAATTATGAGATCTCTTTCCCTTTTTAAAACCAAAGAAACTAAGTTAAGATTCCCATTTAGATCATTGAATTCTTGCATTCAGGTTATTTGTTCGAGACTTAGCATCTCCCCAAAATTTTTAGTACGATCCTTGATATTGAAATCTTCATTATCAAAAGATTCCATCACAATATCTTTAAAATCATCAAGGATTCTCATCTCTTTAATTGTCTTCCATGATAACTTTGTAATTTCCATTCATGACCTCCTATGAGCATCATACCAATTTTGGAATGTTTCAAAATAATCTTTAAGCTTAATAAATTTATCCATAAGTATGGACACAGAATCTGACATCAGATTAAATGAGTGTTGAAGCATCTAGAACCATGATTTTATACTCATAAATAAAGGAATGGTATCAAGAAACTTCTTTAATGGTTTGACCACAATTTCATGTCCTAGAGAGGATGATTCCGAATTAGATTATTTGGTTGGTGTGTATTGTTTTTCTATTTCTTCCGCTTTACTTTTTGATTAACCACCAACAACTTTCTTTTCCACCATGGATTTCCTTGGTGTGCCAACCAACACATGTTTCCTTTATCAATTTTGTGGAATTATCTCTGTTGTTTTTGGTTATTCGTGTTCCCTATCTGATAGCTGAACTATCTAATCTTCCTCAACATTTAATTTTTAAGTATCTTACATTAGATACTCTTGTTGGAGAAAATCACAGTTGCTTCTTTCATCACCAGATGGTTTATTCACTTCTTCTTGCACATCATCCTTTTTTTAGTTTGAAAGAATTATTGTTGATTTAGCATGAGAAGTTCGGATTGACATCTACTTAGAAGGAATTTACTTCTCATTATATACCTCCTCTTGTCTTATCATATCATTTGTATCTTCACTTACTTCCTCATATTCTTATTATTCATCCTTTTCTTCATAAACTATTTCTTTATATTCTTTAAGTTTCGGAGTCACCATTTTCATTCCTAGAGTCACTTGAAGTGATTCTTATAGAAATTATTTTGGTACCTTCAATTTTTCAGTGGCTTTCTCGGCATCCTTGAGAAGAGATTGAACAATCTCTGCTTCAGACATTTTCTTCTTCTTTTTCTTCTCTTTTTCTTCCTTCTCATGATCCTCAGCAGCCATAATCATCAAGGATTTTGCTTCAGTAGGTTCCAAACCAAAACTAGACTCCCCTTCCGTCATATTATACTTATCTTATATCCACATGGAAACGACTTCATCTGGATTAGTATTATTCTTTTTTGGATGTGTTGGTGATGATTTTGTTTCTTATACAGCCTGATTTTTTTATTTCATTACTAGTTCCTTTACCATTATCTTCCTCCAACCTTTCTTGTAAGTTTCAGCCACTTTCAGATTCTTTGAAAAGTCTTGTAATTCATCTTTAGATAAATTATATAATTCAACAAATATACTACTAAAACCAACCTCTATTCTTCTCATAGTATCATCATGCAATAAAATATCCATGAAATTATTTTTCTAAGAACTAAAAGGGATTTTGAACAATTCTAGACAAAGGACTATGATGTTGTGAAGAATAAATTGATATATAATTATTTGCGATTTGATAGATCTATTCATGATATTCAGGATTATAATTAGGACATAATTCACAAAATTTATCTTTATGAGGTTTACTAAGAAATAAATAACAAAGGTATCACTCTTTTTCAGTTTATCCTTATAACACATTCAATGATTGAGAAGTCCCTGAACCCATAATTCTATGATCCAAAATTTTTTATAAAGATGACTAATCTTTGGAGTCTTCACCCATAATAGACCAATGCATTCTATGGATTAATCCTTATCAAAGGATCCTAAAAATTCTGGTAGATTTTGGGTGGAGAACTCAGCTTCTCCGTCATAAGGAATTACAATAATGTTGGATAACATCTTGTAAGAAAGGGACTAGGTTTTCTTATTACTATTCAATGAAAACTTGTCTCTTCCAACTTCTTAGAAAAATCTTATAGACTCATAAAATTATACCAACAATTCCGGATACACCAGATCATGTGCCTTTTGTTTGAATATAAACAAAATATCCCACCCATTCAACTTGATTTTCTTGGAAATAATAGAATCATATTTGGAAAAGGACTTAGGATCAACTAAAAATTCCCTATAAAACTTCCATTCAAATATTTACTTGACTCACTGAATCTGATTTAGAGGAGAAATATCCTATAACATTTAAAATTGGGGAAACTGGGAAATATGGAATGTGCCTTATGTAAAGAATGATAGTTTTAGCATGCCAAATCTTGATAACCAATGTAGGATAACAATCGATGTGCCTTTATATAATCTTTTTAAGTGATGGTTCATATTCTAAAAGAGTTTCTTACTGTATGAAGGTAGGTTTCAATAAAATTTTTGATAACATAAAATTTTACATAACAAGAAAATGTAATCCTCCTGTGAAAAAGAGTTTCTTACTGTATGGAGGTAGGTTTCAATAAAAAGATAATATGGAAGAATACCTTACGTTTATAATTCCTAACTTTTTTTAATACATTAAAATATATCGGAGGGTATTGATTTTGCAAAAATATCAGCAAGTTGATATTGTGTTCCAATAAATTGAGAAATGATATCTTATTTTTGTGTGTGATCCCTAAGAAAATGATGACTAATTTATATGATTTAATCATGAGAGTGATATTAGTGGGTTTTTCATAGGGAAATGGAAGTAGTGTTATCACAAAGTATCTATGTTTTGGTAAAACTCATGCCATAGTCTGTGAGTGTGTGTTGCATCCACAACACTTGTCCACAACAACTTCCAACTGCTACATATTCAGCTGAATTAGTGGAAAGGGATACTGAGTATTGCTTTTTTCATGACCAAGAAACTAATTAATATCCTAAGAAATGACTTATTCTAGATGTACATTTCCTATCCATTATACATCCACCAAAATTTACATCTTAAAATTTAAAAAAAAAATCATTTCCAGATTTATAAAAGAGTCTTCAATCCATGGTTCCCTTTAAATTTTGAAAAATTATTTTCACTTCTTTTAAATTAGATTATTTATGATTGGATTGATATATTAAACATAAGCATACTGAAAAAATTAAGTATAGAAAAATAGCTATCATGTATGGTAAAATTCATATCATATATCTAAATAATGTTTTGATCTACTGACATCCAAGCTTCATCAGGATCAAGATAATTTGAGGTACCAATGAGAGTACTTATACTCTTAGTGTTTTAATATCAATAATTGATTGGAATTTAATTAGTATACTTATGCTTAGATATGTATTTTCCTTATGGTTTTTTAAAAATTTGAAAACCTAGACAAAATGTTAACTCACCCATCATATCCATTTCAAACTCAGATTTAATTTGATTTGGATACTAATGGGTTAATGATTTCTGAGTTGAACCAATTATAACATCATCAACATAAATTTGAACAATAAAATAATCATATCTTTTTTTTATAAAAAGGGTTGGATTAGCTATTCCATTAACATAATTTTTTTGTAACCAAAAATCTTGTATGTCTATCATACCAAGTTCCATGATCTTGTTAAAGTCTATATATAGCATTGGTAAGTTTGAAAACATGTTTCAGATGTTTTGAATCTTCAAAACCCATAGGTTTTTCAAGAAAAACTTCTTATTGAACATATCCTTCAAGGAAAGAAGATTTTACATCCATTTGAAAAATATTGATATTAAAGAATGCTACAAAGGTATATAAAATACAAAGAGATTCAGTTATAACTACTAGAGAGTAGGTTTTTTAATAGTCTATTTTTTCTTGTTGATTATAGCCTTTAATGAATATTTTAGACTTAGTTCTTTAAATGATTCCATTTTTATCCGATTTATTCTTAAAGAACCATTTTAACCCAATTATAGAAGATTCTTTAGGTCCATAAACCTAGGCCCATACCTTATTCCTTTTGAATAAATTTAGCTCATCTTGCATGGATTTTATCCAATCATCATCACATAATGTTTCATCACTGATTTTTGGTTCTAATTGGGAAAGTAATGTTATATTTTTCATCTTCATTTATTAAGGAACTACTAGTCCTTGAGGGTTTATTTACATCACAATGGATAGTATCAGTTAGATGAATCTTCTAAAATAACTAATTTGGATTTTGTAAAACATATACATCAATATATGGTAGAAATTCATCTAATTTAAATTCTTCATAAATATTTTCTTAAACAATTTCCTTATAAGAATGATCTTCTTTCTAGGGTTGATAATCTATTTTTAAAAACAAATCCAAATATGTATTTTGTGGTTGTTTAAAAACAAAAGGATTAGTTTCCTCAAATTTTACATGCATTGTTTCCTCAATAGTGAAAGTATTTTTATTAATAACTCTATAATCCTTATAAGTTTTGGAGTAACCTAGGTCAATTCCTTCATCAAATTTAGGTGCAAATTTAGTAAATTGTCTTTAGTACTCAAAATGAATAATTTTCAACCAAATACTTTTAAGTAAAAATGTCATGGTTTTCTACCATTCCACAATTCATAAGGAGTTTTTTAAGAAAAGGTCTAATAAAAACTCGATTTATAGTATCAAAATAAGTAATTACAAATTCATGCCAAATTATTTTAGCTAAATAATATTCACTCAACATCTATCTAGTTATGTCTTGATAAATTCAATTTCTTCTTTCAACAAAACCATTCTGTTTAGGGGTTATCAGTGCTGAGAAGTTATGAGTAATTCTTTTTTTATTACAAAACGTTTCAAAATCATAATTTTCAAATTCTCCTCCATGATCTCTATGAATGGTTATCAAAGGAATGTTTTTATCATTTTTATCATGGGATCTAATTTTTTTAAATAAGATAAATCTTCATATTTTTTATCTAGAATATATACCCACATAAATCTAGTTTAATCATAAACTTAGAAAAATACATAATATTTACCTTAAATGCGTGGAGTTTGTGTTGGACTAAAAAGATTTGTATGCACTAATGGTAATGCATCATAAGTTGAGACTTCACCAATTTATTTAAAGCATGATTTGTGATTCTTTACATATTTAAAAGGATCACAAACTTTTAATGAATGAAATCTATGCTCTGGAAGATCATTAAAAATACTTTTCATTGAGATTTTTCATAGGTTCCTACTGTTACAGTGTCCTAACCTTTTATGCCACAACCAAGATCGGTCTTCCATTTCACTATGGAAAGGAAGACATTGGTTCCTATGGTCTTCTATGTTTAGTGTGTACACATTATCTTTTATATGGATAGAAATTATAAACTCTTTCTTGGAATTGTGGACTAAGGACTTTTAATTCAAAAAATTCACAAGGTAACCCTGAAAACATAATTGAATTATGCTAATGAGGTTTTTCTTAATACCATTAACCAATAATACATTTGAAATTAATTTTTTACCAAGAAGAATAATGTTACCTATACCAATAATTTCTCCCTAATCATTATTTCAAAATGTAACTTTTTCTCCTATCATCATGATAATATTTTCAAAAACATTTTTGTTACAAGTTATATTCTGGTAACATCCACTATCTATGTACTATGTATTTTTGATGGTTCATTCTTTATTTTCCTAAAAATAAAAGAGTCATACATTAGGAATCAAATCTTCCGTGGATCTGGAAATTTCAGAAAGCAAGATTTTAGGTATCCACTTTTTCATAGAAAAAAAATCATTCGGAGAGCTTAAAGATTTAGTTTTGTTTAATGAAAATCATTTAACCCAATTTCCACAACACCAACATTTAGTGAAAGATGGATCACTTTGAGTAACGTAATAGTTATTACTAAAAACTGGTTTAGAATGGGTATAACCAAATACAGAACTATTTTTAATAGTCAAATCTTGGAATACATCTTGTCAAATATTTCCTTACCTAGGGTAAAATTTGACATAAATTCCTTCAAGGAAAATATTAATGAATTTATTTTAATAACAAGATTTTAATTCTCAAAAACATTTTTTTAGAACTGTATTTACTCATTAAAATAGTTTTTAGATAAAATAAATTATCATTATTCTTAAAATGTTTATCCTTTTCAAAATTAACTTGCACAATATTTTAGGAAATACTTTAAAAATAGAAAGTTTTCCTATCATGAATTTTAGAAAGATTTGATAATTATTTGGTTAAAAGAAATAATCTTGAATTTTTCATTTCAAGATTTTTCTGGAGTTTAGAATTTTTATTCTCAATAAGTTTATCAAACCGAGACACTTCTTTATAAGAAGGTAAAGTATTATCCTCATCAGAAGAATATTCTTCATCTGAATTCCTATAGTATTTATCATCAATATAATTTTAATTAAAAGATAAATTGGTGATATATTCAGAATTATGTACCATATCTTTTATACTATGATTTTCAATGGGTAGCATAGCTATTAGACCAAGATTCATCTGACCAGAATATTCATACACTAATGATTCACCTGAAGAGTCCCCATGACATGCACTCTAGGTGTCATTGGATTTAAAAACATTCTTAGCTTTATCCTTGTAATACTTCTTTATATTTCTCGTAGAATAATTTTCCTTCTTATCATTTTTGTTAATCATAGGAAAATCCAGCATGATATGCCCTACTATTTTACATTCATAGTAAGTAACTTCCCAATCTTTTATGTCTTTTTTTCGTTCTTATTACATCCATACTAAAAATATTTCTTTCCAACTATCTTGTTCATCATTCAGTAAATATTATCTAATTAATTCTAATGTATGTTAAATTTTACTAGATTTTGATAAAATAGTTATATTATTAGACTTGTATCTTGTAATACTTTCATGATTCTTGGATTTAGTAGTAGTAAATTCTACAGTTCCATTGGCATTATTCTTCTTATTCATATCGACATATGCTTTCATTCTTGTCTCATGTTGAAGAGGAGTTAAAAAAAATCTTCAAGAGTAATTTGAGATTCTTTCTAATTATCATCAATATATGTTCTCTAAGATTCCCAATGATTTGGAATGATATCTATAATCTTTTACACATGATCTTCATCATCAAGAAATTTATCTACCCTATATTGTAGAATATTAACTATCATCATAAAACTTTTTTTCATCTTACAAATAGGTTCTCCATAAGAAAATAAAAAACCATGATATTCTACTCTAATCATATATCTTCTTGTTTCTATAACATTGGATGTACCAAAATGAGTGACATATAGTTTCATCAAGATGAAATTTGAAGCTTCACAAGAAGAAAGTTGATTATATATATTTCGGTCCATGGAACACAACAATGTTTGATGTACCTTGTAGTTTAACTCATATTCTTCCTTTTCTTGATTGGTAATGGTTTTCACTTCCTTGTGAGGAATCATGTAATCTCTAGTAGGCATAAAAAAGTTGGATACTCAAGTATTAATAGCAAAAGTATTCATATGATCGCTCCAGTACTCAAAATAATTCTCATTAAATAAAGGTGGTCAGGTAGGATTGAGGTTTTCAATCAAACAAACATCCATTCATGTCTTTTTTAAAAATAATGTCTTTTCAAAAAACTTGTTAATAGTAAATGTTTTTAAACAATGATAATATTCCCTAAAAATGAAATAATTTAGTACAATGAAATCTTGAGAATGAAATCTTATATGAATAGATGAATTTCATAGACATCCTCTGATACCAATTTTAGGATCGAATTATGAATATAGATTCTCAATTATAAGAGGGGGTGAATTGTATGTTTAAAACATTAGTTTTTATCCTTAAGGAAAAAAATGTTTACTAATGTTAAATAAGGTAAATTGATAAATTCTCTTTTAGATAAACAGAACAAACTTTCTAGGTTATAGAAATATGGTTCCAGAAATGAAACATAAGGAAATTTTAAAAGAAAAATATTCTACCTTAAATCATATAGAATCTTACTTATTAATGTTTAGAAAATTACAAGAAACTATAAGAAGGTTATACATTCTTACTTTATCAAATTTAAGTGGAACTAAAGTGGAATCAAAAAAGAAACATGTATGAAATATATTAACCCAAAGAGTAGGGTATCCAGAAACTTTGGATAAAGGTGCTATTATTTATACTTTCAATAATTTATATCTTACCCACACAAGGGTAATCCCTTGAAAGGAATATTGGAATTCGTCTTGTCATCCTTCAATCCCTTGAAATTTAAAATATTCAACACATCTGTATTCATATCCTCTTAAGTCCTCAAACTATAAGGTAGTCATCACCTCTATCTTCCTATCCCCAGAATCCCTCAATTGGACACAACAACAATCATAGTCGCACAAAATAAATCTGAAAAAGATGTTCAGAACCGCAAAAATCATGGGAGTCTATCTCTCTAGAAATCACATCAACAACATGTAATCTCTAGAGTGATGGAATAGTTATTGAGATCGTTAAAAAGAGCTCTTATTTATAGGAACTTGTCCAATGGTGGGATCCCTCCTCCAAAGGTCATATTATTCGTTGAATCGTGGAGGGACCTATACACGTGTCACTCAAACAATGGTTAGTTAGAAACAAATTGTACGACATCATTTCATAACCATTTTATGGAAAATTATGTTTATTAACCAAATTTATTTTTCGATGTATTGGAATAATTTATTTTGAAGTATATCCAAATAAACATTCAGAATCTATAAGACATGGATATTCATATTATTTTTTTAAGAAATAGGAATCTGATTTTTGAGGAATTCTTAGTCTGAATTATGAGGAATTTGGAGTCTAAATTCATAGAATTAATTGATTGAATTTCAGATATTTCAGTGTCTGAATTTAAGAGAATCCGTATTATGAATTTCTAAGAATTCAGATTCTTAATATAAGTGAATTTGGAGTCTGAATTTCAGAGAATTTAGTGTTTGAATTTCAGAGAATTTGGAGTTTAAATTTCAAGGAATTCAGAGTCTTAATTTTAGAGAATTCAGAGTCTGAATTTAAGAGAATTCGGAGTCTGAATTTCAATGAATTCAGAGTCTGCATTTCAGAGTATTCAGAGTCTAAATTTCCTAGATTTCAGATTCATAATTTAGGATAATTTGGTGTCTGAATTTGACAAAATTCAATGTCTGAATATCAATGAATTCAGAGTCTGAATTTCAGAGAATTCAGAGTAATAATTTTAGAGAATTTGGAACATGAAAACAATATAATATATACCCATGTAATTATAATATTCCAAGGTTTTAGTAATGAAAAAAAATCCTTTGAAATAAAATGTGTTATATTTAAAGGGATAATAAAGAGAACAATGAAAACAAGGGTAAGAATAAAAATTTACATAGAGAATGGAAATTTTTCTTTATGATGATAATCTATATGGAAAATATAATTTTCCATAAAATAAAGTGTTTGTGATTTAAAAAAATATAATGAATAAATAAATTCATAGTAATACTTGTTGACTCAACAAAAATAATAGTGTAATTGTTTTTTTCAAAATAAAATCAACCATATATACAATTGATGATTAAAGAGTCACAAAAATGATGATATTGACATTCAAAATAGGGTAAAAATGTTCCTTTATTTAATTTTTATTGTGGTGGAGTAATAAGGTTCCAGAAACTTATTTGGGTTCCCTCAATACTAGTTACAAAGAAGGAACTATTATATTTGTATCATAGTTCTTCATTCTCTAATAATCGTAGATGTACAAAGATGTATTGAGATCTGAAATAGTGGTTCTTTAGGGACATTATAAAGGGAAATATTAAAGAGTGTGTATATTGATGATTAATATATCATCATGTTATGGTTTAGGGGAAAATGTCAAATGGAATGTTAAAACTATATCTCATACAATAATATTGAGGGAAAATGTGAATATATTGTTTTTTCATAAAACTCCCAAAAATATCTAATGTGCATAATACTGTATAGGTTCTAGATAATTTTGTTACCATGTAAAGAAAAACAATCAGTATCAGAGAACATTTTTCTCCATATAAGAATTCTAGATTATAAATTAGGTAAAAGTTATGGTTCCATTGAGAACCACATTCAATTGTATCTATTCAGAATATAAGGATTTCAACAACATTTTATAGAATTATTCCAAAAGATATTTATATAGAGTAGATTTTATACAATGTGTGTCATCCTCAGAAATATAGTCATTATAAGAGAACCCTTTATACCCTTGAGGTTTTGTTGTGATAATTTTCAGTGTTTTTAATTTGGGGTTGGGATCAACACCTTCCTCAAACCATGTTTACATACAATAATAGATTTCACTCAAGCATTCAGAGAGCTCTTAATGAGTCCCTATTTTAAAGGAAGTATAAAATTCCAATTTACTATAATTAATATGGATAGAGGATTATATTGGTACATAATCTATTAGAAAAAATTATTTACTTTGTAATTTTCATAGAATAACACATAATGGAGTAAATAATATTGAAGAAAAGTTATGTTGATAATCACCAATGTGACCTATAAAACAATGTTGGTTGCATGGTGATCCTAATAATTAAACAATGGAATATTGTACAGATATTCCTAAAGGAAGTAAAACAATTCCCATGTTATATTGATCCCTTATAAATTTTGGATCATATCAATATATTATCATCTCACTTAGATCATCTATTGAGTATCCCCCGTGTTTATGATGTCTTCCATGTATCTATCTTGAGGAAATACATACGTTTTCCATATTGTTTATAGTAATCACAGGTCAAATCACTAGATCATGGTCATTATTATATGTAACAGCTGTAAAAGTTCCTTGATCCTAAAGAGAATGTCCTAAGAAATAAGGAATCTCACATCGTCAATGTTTTTGGGTGAAACAGTTATCTTGTGGAAGCCACTCCTAAACATGAGGATGTAATAATGTAGAGGTGTTCTCATTTGTTTGTAGCAAGGTGAAAAAATTTATATGGATAAAATTATTTTTTGGGGGAAAAGAATTTAACACTATGATATTTTATGAAATATATTTTTCAAATAAATATAATTTCATTTATACATTTTTTTACACACAACACCATGTTGTAAAGAACAATGATATAATAATATTATTATTATTCCAAAATAAGCACTATAACATAGACACTAAACTAGGAGATATTATTAAGAATAACACAATTTTAAAAATATTTATAAGGTTTTTAGATAAAATAACATTTTGGTAAAAAATAAATAATTTTTATTAATGTATTTGTATTCATTGAAAATGTTTTTTTTCAAATAATGGTTCTAATATGATTTTTCTAAAAAATAATAAAACTAATATTTGTGAAATTTATAAAATATATTGAATAAACTATGTTATGTTTATAATTAAATTTTGATAATTAGTATTGGGATAAATATGTTATTGTTTTATGAATGGATTAATTTTTAAAATAATTGTGGAAAATATTTATTTGAAATAAAAACATATTTTTCATTTATGAATTTATCAAGTCCCTTACCATTAGTATTGATTTTAAAGTAATATTTGTTAATTTACATACTAATTAATCAATATTAGTTTATTTTAATCTATTTAAAATTAAATTTTTGAAATAAAAACATCTATACTTATGAATATTTTGTATTTGGGAAATTGTGTTTTTGTTTATTTTGTGGGATTATTGTTAAAATAACCATTTCCAATTCTGTGAATGGATTTTTTTAAAATTTTATTCCATATTTTGAATAATCATATTTTCATATTATTTAATAATGTCAACTTATTTTTTTCAAAATGAATATTACAGATACAAATATTTAATTAAAGCAGGTAAGTTTAAACAAGATTGACCAAAGGTCAAAATAAAATGATAAATGATAAAATATCATTAAAACATGTCAAATAATGTCAAATGTGCATTATAAATCCATATTTTTACCATATATCTTCTAATTTTCAATAAAGTTCCATTTTTTATCCTTTTGGAATATTTAATATTTGGGAACAACTTTATATTTACAAAAAAATCCAATTTTTTCCCTTACCCTCTAATATAATAGACACCTATCTCCTATTCACTTCACACATACAAAAACATATGGAACAAGAAATACCTACATCGATATATTCAATACTTCTTTTTCTAGGTCATAAACGCCTTTTGTTGATTATGAAACCCTCCTAGAAATTATTATGTGTAAACAAAAATGGGATCCCCAAAGAAAAGGTATACTCCTTATACAATTTAAAATTTTTATCTTCCTATATCCCCTTAAAAATGAACAGTGAAAATAAAATAAAATCATTATCTTCCATATAATGATATTTTATTACATTAGTGGCATGATTTATATGTATCTCCTCTTTCAATGTGTTATAAATGAAACCATAAATTTTGTGTTCGGGGAACTGCCACCATAATTAACGATGTAATTTGATTTCTATCATCACCTCCCATGGTAAAGATAGAGAAAAAATTATAATTCATAATATATATATTTATATATATTAATTTATTATACATATTGAATTATAATATCAAACATTCCTCTAAATATCAAATCCTTTGGAAAATGATAAGGGATCTTGGGCATACATGTGGACTACCACCTCCACAAAGCAATGTGATATGTTTTCTATTATATTGTGACTTGGATAGAAATTTTTTCAGATTAAATAAATACATATTATTAAATTTATATAAGAATTATTTTGAAAATAATAATTAATATCAATTATTCTTTCATTTCATTCGTCAATGAAAAGGAAACAATGTATATATGTATATATGACCTAACATCTCCATCAACTATAAAATTCATTTTCAATATATAAATTTTATGGATTAATCTAAATATATATTAATTTCAAATATATGAAATTTATATCATTTTAACATTATAGTTATTACGTAACTGAGATCAACGTAAAAAGTACAAAAAAAATTTATTAAAAAAGTACATAAATGAAAAATGAAACAGTTATAACCCATGAAAGTTATATCAATAAACAATTGTTTTGGAATTAGTGGTAATGGGTTATAAATAATTAAAATATTGTATGATATATATGGATTTGGATCTATAATATATTTATAAAAGACCTATATTTATATATATGTGTTACAAATGTATAAGATTAAGTTCTAGTATTTATGTATGTTATTTTTGGTCTCTCATTTATTTGTGGGAGACATGTGTCATATTCACCACACATTTCACTAAATTGGTGTATATAATACCAACTTGTACATGTTATATAATGAGACTGATTATTTCAATGAAATTTAATATTTCACTTTATCTAATTCATTAATTTCATATTTGATTTTAGAGCATCCAATGTGGTATGGGATTTTTTCCTCGCAACTATTTCAGTGGGGCGCATTCCATTTTCACCACTTATATATTATTTATGCTAAATATAAGACCCATTACTATATTTATAGATTATCTTTTTAAATTTCATGTGATGTAGGTATCCATATAATTTTATTTCTTTAAACGGTCATATGATTCAAAAGTAACCAAACTGGAAATGGTTTTATGTAACAATCTCATTATTCATCGTGATTGTTTATGAATAATTTTTTGATGCTGAAATCTTATGATATTTATTTCAAGAATGTAATTCCATTTATGTTTTTCTAGTTATGTCTTAAAAATACATGTTTTCATTTAATTTAATTTTATTTATTTACTAATTTTTTCAAATGAATGTATTAAAGAAAAATCTTTTGTATTTCCCCATTCTGTCAAAAATCTATATTATTTCCTGTCTATGTTCTATTAATAATATTTTTTCAATTTTTTATTATTTAAGAATTATTTTATAATTTAGTTCTGTTATATTTTTAACATTTTACAAAAAAAATTAATGAAATAATATTTTCATTTCCTTAATAAATTAATTTGGACCTTATATTAAAATTTTAAAGGAATATGATTTCTTTAATGATATGTGATGTTATTGTTTATAAATGTTATTTTCAAAGTGGAAGTGTTGTTTTCCTGAAGATATGTTAAATGTGAGAAATAAAAATAATTTTCCATATAAGATAAAATACATTCATGTTATATAATACTTAATAGTGTTGTAATCCAATGATATCATCCTTATTTTTTATATGTATGATTAATTACTATGATGAAAAGTTTGTTGTGAATCCTATTTCTACACATGGTTTCTGATATATTGAATGTTTTATGATCTTGAGGCACAACAATATAAAGCTTTCATTATGCGACTATGTTATATAATGAAAATTTATGGTGGTTACGTCATAACAATGGAATGTGTTCACATTATTAAAATGGATGGGTGGGACATACATCTCCATCTAATGAATTAGGTAAATATTGGTGTCTCAGTAGATAAATATGACTATAATTGAGAGTAAACCCAATTTAGTAAGGGACTCTATCCATTGTAATTGTATTTGGTGTGAACATTGAATACTACATTTGTTTGGGGAGTGAACCCATCCCATAATGATATTTTTTGAAATTTTCATTGATTAATAATGAAATTATGTTATTTTTTTCTATATTTACAATAAATCTGTATCTTATGATCATTTTGTGCCTTCATGGATAATTTTATTTTATTCCATAATGATTTGGTTCTTATACAGTAAAATAATTTATTACATGGATAATGTTTTACTATATGTGATATTAACTTTATTTTTTTCAAATATAATTCTCATGATATCGTACACTTATTATCACGTTATAATGACTTTTCCCTTGTTTAACCTTATTATAAATATGAAATCACAAATTTTTATGTTTCATTTACCAATGTTGTTATGAATTATATCATCTATTATATGACTAAGAAGTGTTTTAGTGATGAATAACATAGTTTAATATCATATAATTCACTCCTGAACTAGTATTTTATGTATACATGTTTCCATTAGAATTAGAACTAAAAGATTCAATGATAGATCATTATAAAATGTAATGAAAATTTTTCTATTAATATGTGTTTATGTTTATAATAATTATGGATCATTACAGTTGGTATCACATAAAGTTTTATTTATTATTTGGAAACATGGATGACAAAATATTTGTTAGAACCATTAGGATAATCCTATGTATAAGAGAACAACCTAATTTAACATAATGAAAAGAGTGCACTTTACCATGAAAATAATTTATTTTTAGAAAATATAATTTGATTCACCTCTTTAATATCTATATCAATGGTAAATAACTCTAAAAATAGTATATTGGGGTGGACTCGGTTGTCACCCAGTGATGAAGATTGGCCCTAATGCAAACCTAGTTTGAAACTCTTTGGGGATATGATTTGGAAATTCACAAAATCCATACCAACCATCAGGAAATATTAGAAATTATAATGGCCATGAATGACCAATGATAAACCTATATTTTTATAGATTGAAGACAATATGAAAAGGTTTAAATATCCTTTTAATTTTTCATTATAATCAATGATTTTTATTGGTTAGGAAGACATTTTTTCTTCTACTATGTTTTTAAATATGGAAAAATTATGTCTGGGTATTTATACGTATACAAAAATATTAATGTATATTATATTATCATACTAATTTAAATTATATTATATCATAAAATTTACATAGGAAATATAATTATGAACCAAAATTATCAGATATTTAATATTCAATAAACCCCATTATGGTACGATGATCACATATAATTCTACGATTCTTCAATGCTTGATGTTTGGTGGAAATTTAGATCTTATAATCATCATTATTCAACATTTGGTTGAAGGTGATGTTATATTTGGAATAGATTTATGTTATCTATATTAATCCAAAAGAATTTTATGGTGAAGTGATGTATGATTTGATTTTTCAAACAAGTCAATAATCATCTATCACGATAATGAATGATACAAGCATCTTGTGGATATATCTTCTGTTGAATGGGTTTGAAATCCCATTATAAATGGGTTTTACCACGAATATATAGAGTGAAAATAAAAATTAATGACAACCATGTATTATAGTACTTTATATATATCTATATATTTGTAAAGTAATTATGGTTTATTACACTAGAATTTATCGTTCAGTTCTCAATAAAACTATGACTTGGTTCCACATTTACTTCAAATACACTCTATAGAATTACCTTGATTGGGTAATAGGTATCAGAGAAAAAACTATTATAGAATCATGAAAACTTACTTATTCATCAAATGTGTGTATCCTTGGAATGAGAATGTATTAATTGTAATAATGAAATATTGATTTATGGTCACTACAGTTATTATCATTAGCTATATAGAAACAAATCATGAAAATGAATAATTGAACTCTTATATATGATTTTCTAATCAAATATATAGATCTCAATAATTTTCCAAGATTAACCTTCATTATAGATAACATAAATTAAAGGCCAATGTGGAGGATATACCAAGGAAAACATTCCATACATGGTATGGACACTGTGAGTATATACTAGTTTTATTTGGCGTTATTAATTCCCCCACTATCTTATTGTATTTAATTAATATTGAACATAAGGATTACATTAATTAATAGATATAATTAATTATTAAAGAAAATACATATCATTAATAGAAAAAGTATGATAATTAAGTTCACTTTAGAATTGTACTAAGGGCCCTAAGGATGGAGAAAGTGTTATAATAAATTTCAATGTTTGAATTTTTCATTGAAAAATGAATCATTTTACTGACATATAATCATAGGATATGGTATATTGATTTATACATCAACGAGGGAGGCCATTGAATGTTTTCATAGACCAATCATATGAAATCATATCAAATTTATTCATATTTGGATGGATATTATTTTAAATTTGAGGAGTCTTTTCTAAGACAATTAAACACGTAGTCATGACACATAAAATTGGTATTGATTTGAATAATATTTTATTGTCTAGTGAAGACCGTAATTCATCTATCAAGGAGTGTTGATGGGATTAGAGTGTTAATTTTTAATAAAAATTAATAAATGACGGGGAGGTTTTTAAAAATATTTTAAAAATAATATGACTTAATTAAATGTGTGTAATAGTTGAAAACAAGGGGATTTTAAAAAATCTTTGATAATTATTTTAACATTTTCAGGTTACTATAACGAAAACAAGTTTCTCATTCTTAATTAATTAATTGGTGTTGGTGTAGTTTTTTGGTTGACGGCGAACCAAGATCTTGGGTACCCACAAGCCTCTAAAATGATGTAAATTTCACTTCAGCATGACACAAAATGATGTAGTCATTTTTTTCCAGTTATAATGATTTTTTTAAAGGAATGATGAAATATAAAATGTTTCGGAAGGTAGAGGATTCTTATTTTGTTAAATTGGAACAATAAAAGTCACACACTTATAATTTCCCACTGATAGTTTATGAAATAAAAATTGTTTCTGTTAAATGAATAAAAATAGGATAATAGACATTTAAATGAAAAATAAAAAACCAAAATATACCAAAATAATAATAATAAATTTTGTGGGTTAACTACCTATTCATGTGGGTATGTCCCACACAATGAGAACCCAACATTTAGACTAACATCGAGAGGATTCTAATGCTCAGGTAGATTTTATTCTTCATCTGTGACCCCTTATAACGACAGGGGCCTCTAGAACATCTATTATGAGGAGAGGAACAATCTGAAACTCCCAAATGGAAGCACTTTAGTCTATAGTTGAACTTAAAAATAGGGTTCCCAAGGTTCCCTTTTATAACCTAAATGACATGTGGTTCTGGGAATGCATTTTTGGGTTTCACACTTGTATCTCGGTTTTTGACAAGTAAACAGAGACATCATGACATTAAAAATATAGAATAGTTTTTTCGGTCTATTGAAAAATTAATTGTCAAAATTGTAAGTCGTTGTTGTAAATCCACAAAATTTTCAAGTAATTTTTTAATTAAATGGGAATTTTATGAGTCCGTGAAAATTGACGGCGCATGATTCTGAGGCCCGGAGTGCCCGAAATGAATTTCTGAACTTTTTTTTCCTACGTTCAGTAAACGTGTGAGAAGGTTTTTTATTCTTTTGAACTGGTGATCGGAATTGAAATCTGAGGACACCGTTGAACTCACAGCGCCAGTTTTCGATTAAGGATACTTTCACCTCGATGACAGTTGGTCGAGGGTAAAGTTAGTTTTTGTGTTTTTCATGAAAGGATAAAATAAAATAAAAATGTTATACATTTTTATTTGTTGAAACCTCCCATGTGGATGTTATAAAGGTGTGGACCACCTAAACAAAAACCTCCCACATTGGTTATGGTGGTGGGGATCACCTGAACCTTCATAATGGGAGAAACCCTTAAATTACCTCTTAAATATTGGGAAGCCTCTTGAACTTCCCCCACGTTAATTATGCCACCCCCTTTGATTAATTATACAAACTCATAAATTAATTAATTAATCCAATTTGAAATTATTCCAACAAACTAAATAGATATCATATTCTATTATGCTGGCTATTTAATTTATGGTGGGAATTTGAGGACAATATTTGGAAAATGGAAGGGTAGAGATTTTGGGAGGATTACACTTCTCCAACGAAGAACCACCTCCATCGAAGAGCGTTTATCAGACGAACGAGCTTAGGATTAGATGTTCTTGGCCAGAGCAATGGACGTCAAAATCGTTGGCTTATCTATCACAACACAACAAAAAACCTTCGAGGTAGGGGTTTAATTATGTCTGATCATCTTTTCCCAAGTTCATCCCATCTAAACAAATAATGTCGATCAACTCACTAACTAGTTGTTCTGTGGAATATTTCTTTTTGTGGGATTGGGAATAATTATTGTAGGTGGTTATTGGGATTGTTGTTTTAATTTTCCCCTTAACCATTTTTAGAGGTTATTCTTGATTCAAGAAATAATTTTGATCCTCTTGCTTCCGCTCTAATGTGGAGGGTGCAGGGAAAACAAAAATGGCCCGACCTCTCCACAAACCCCTATGTTTTTGATAAAATATTTGTGACAGAGGAAGATGGAAACCGGAGGTCGGCCACACGACGAGGGCGGTTGCGTGTGACTGTGCCTCTCGGCGAACAAGGATCCACGTTTTGTGCCATGAAGAAGAATAGAGGACGGTCACGCACTTCACGGAGAAGACAGATGGACATCCGGCCAGCCGCGGTGGCACCCAACTGTAACGTAGCCCTCACACCAAATGAGTGACTTACCTGAGGAGAACAGCCTTCGATCCACCAAGAAACCCCTTCGATTTGCCTCCAAAATGAGCTAAGTTGCTCCCCCAACCTCTAAAAATCGGAACTCTTGTGTGAGCCATGAGTGGGAGGAAGAATGATGAAAAAATGGGAAATCCCGAGTGGCCAGGACTTAAAAACCCAACCTTTTGTGGCCTAATGTTTACCCCGTACGGTTGGGAAAACCCTGCACCAAACGTGCAGTTGCGAATGTCTCACCCAGGGACTTCGTATAGCTTTCCCAGACGGTATGAAAAACCGTTTGCCGCCCATGCGGAGCCCACTGTAATGGGTGAACGATTTCTTGGGCTAGCGGCACGGTTTGTTCAGACCTTTCACCTACCGTGCACCCCTACAAAACCTCTACAACTTTCTGGATGGATCGAGCAAAAATCGAACCAGGCCTTAGGACTAAAAGTCTAATAACATGCAGATCGTGCATTCAATTGATGCAAAATCTATTTCATTGAGACCCCATCTAATGTGGCGGTCCATTGAGATACTTCTTCATGAGACTTCATGGAAATTGGAGTATCAACGAGTGGCTTGAGGGGCGGACCCTCTTGGAGACGATAAAGATTTGTTTGGGAACCCTGTAGTTGGCTGTGATGATGTAATACGATCATTTGTGGTTCTAACGACGTAACAATGATGTACTAGGATCCTATGTGGTTCTGACGACGTACGGACTATGTACAAGGATCCAGTGTGGGTTTGACGATGTACTGATGATGTACTAGGATCCCGTGTGGGTCTGACGACGTACTGATGATATACTAGGATCCTGTGTGGGTCTGACGACGTACTGACGATGTACTAGGATCTTGTGTGGGTATGATGAAGTACTGATGATGTACAAGGATCATGTGTGGTTTTGAAAATGTACTGACAATGTACTAGGATCATGTGTGGTTCTGATGACATACTGACGATGTACTCGGATCGTGTGTGCGTCTGACGATTTCTTAAGAAAATTGTGTGGGTCTGATGAGGTACTAAGATCCTATGTGGGTTTGACGATGTACTAGGATCCTGTGTGGGTCTGATGAGGTACTAGGATCCTTTGTGGGTCTGATGATGTACTAAGATCCTCTGCGGGTTTGATGAGGATTTAGGATCCTATGTTGGTTGTCCTCTTAACAGAGTAAGATGATTCAATATTTATATCTAATCATATTTACTGTCATACCTATGTTATACCTGGTGTGAGCTGAGTTTGTACCTGTGTGGTAATTTCCTCATTGTAATACCTTGGTGGTATTATTCTGTGTGGCGTACCATTGTGGTACTTACCTTTGTGGTATTCCTTCCTTTGTGGAATAATTCATCATTGGGCTAATGAGTGGGGCCTTGTGTTTCCTCATGATTGTGATGGGTTTACTTGATAACTTAGGTATACGTATAAGCATATACCTAAGTAGGGTTTTCAATTGTTTTCATGCTTTTTGTTTGATCTATTTTGGATTTTGTTGAGACATTTAGGGTATCAGGGTCCCTAATGAGTATCGATATACACGCCCCTTCTTGGGATATGCCCGCACCTCATTGTGTTTGGTGCAGACGACGGAAAAGGATGATTGAGGACGAGAGTACCCAGACTGGTGGTAGACATTAGATGAGAAGTACTGCAGAGATGACCACTCGAGTGTTGTAACTTCTATTCAGGTAGGATCCTTGTAGGGTGATCACATGAGCTGTTCTAGTTTACTTGTACTTTCTATTTCTTGTACTTTCCAGTTGTTCGTGTATTCTGGACTCTTTTACATATTATACTCACCCTGTTACGATTTTATTTACTTGAGTTCGTATCTTTATGTGTACTTCATTGTGTGTTTTTACAGTTTATAATGTAAATTCCTTCCCAGTTTTAGGGAATGAATTTTTGGGGCTAGTCGCCAACCCCTAGCCTATGGAAGACAGGATTGGGGTAGTCACGGCACGGGACCCAGGAGATGGACCATAAAAAATTGGTATCATAGGACTCGGTTCTACCATAGAACATAGTACTATGATCTTTTAACAGCAATAGTGTAGAGTGTAGTTTGTATGGTTATCATTTTAGGGAATCTAGTGTTGGTACGACGACCGAAGTATCCATACACTATGACCCTGACATTTGATTTCCAACTCAGTGTACGAAAATAATAATTTTTTGTGTGTGTTTTGAAGAGATTTATTTGTGATATCTTGAGTCAGCTCAACAGGAATTACTTATTGACCGTGGCGAACCTGTTTGTTTTCAGGATGCCTCAATGAAAAAAGATAGTAAGGGTTCCAAGAGTAGTACGCACTGATAGCCCACCGAGCGATGATGCCTCGGTGCAGGGCCCTCCTCCAGCGGGGGCACTAACAGTACCATTACCCATTGGGCTACTGATGCCACCAACCCCATCAGCAGATGGTGCACTCCACTTGAGTGCATTGCACGAGTTCCAATGTCGGACGCCACCCAGGTTCAGGGGAGACATAGATCCACAGGTGACTGAGGATTGGATGGAGGAAGTGGTGATAGTTTTCCAACTAGTAGGACAAACCGCTGATCTCTTGGTGATCCTTGATGCCATCCTTCTACAGGAAGAAGTAGGAAGATGGTGGAGCTTGATGCTCCATGTTCATGATGAGGTGACGGTTCTCTGGGCAGACTTTGAGAGCTTGTTCTGGGAAGAGTTTTTCCCAACTACTCTTCACGTAGTGCGTATATAAGAGATTATTTATCTGTTGGAGGGAAGCTGGAATGTGTCTCAGTACTCAGTGAGGTTCACTGACCTCTCATGTTAATCCATTGAAATGGTACGAGACCCATTCTTCAAGGCCCGAACCTTTGTTGATGTGGCTTGTTTATTTTGTGTGGTCTAACGATTTACCCCAAGTGGGATCTTTTTAAAATGAAAAAAAAAATTTATTTGGAGGAGGGACTCAAGAGGGAGATCGGGGCTTTGATGATATGATTCAACATTCCGACGCAGGTGGGAGTGTTAGAGTGAACCCTCATAGGGGAGATTTTTCTTACTGAGTAGTCACTACCAGCGAGACCCACCACCGGTCATCATGTAGAGGAGTCCTCTGTAGCTGGAAGTAGACAGATGTCACAAAAGTCCAAGAGGATCAGTCATACAGGTGGATGAACACATGATTCAAGATTGGTAGTGTGGGGCACCGGAGACAGAGAGAGTCATGCAAGGAACAGGTAGTGTTTTACATGCAACTGGCACAGCCACATGGCTCATGACTGTCTGACCTACCGTACAGATGATCTTTTGATGGTCTAGGGACTGCCCTGGCAGAGACTGAGGTTCGAACTTGGAGGTCCACAGGGAGCAGGTGGATGTGGAAGATGAGCTGGTCGTGCAGCAGGCGGTGTGTAAAGATTCGAGATGTTACTGCCACCACCACCCAGAGATCCACGCAGACTGCAGAGGGAGTAGGTGGGTAGGGGAGAGCTCAACACCAGGTAGTTGAGGCCTATGATCATGGCACTCCAAAGATGATACAAGGTGTGATATGGGTCTATTCCAGCTTAGCTGTAGTACTTATAGACATGTTCCAGTCCTTCTTATATTTCTAGTGCCCTCGTTCGGAGCTCGGAGATTCTGACAGATCTGTTTGCTTGATCCTTACTACTAGAGACTCCTACATGAACATATTTTAATATTATTCACTAGTGATGATAGTGTGAGATTACTGTAGGAGGCGAGAGCTTTAGTTGGGATCTCCTAGTAGCGGTGTTGAGGCCTTACGACGTCATCGTGGGTATCAACTAGTTATCTACAGTCCGTGCTCAGATTGACTGTATTAGGCACATATTGTGGCATGTCCACATTGATGGGACCAGGTTATCCGTCACCGAAGATAAGGGATAATTTGCAGTGTAGGATGGGATTACCCAGAAGAGGGTGCAGCCGATCACTCATCAGTTGGATAGCCATAACCTCGGAGTGGTTGATGTGGAGAGTCCAAGCTATCTTGTAATGGTGAAAAAATACGTGGATGGATTCCTGGATGATGTTTCATGTCTACCTACTCATAGAGAGGTGGACATTTACATTAGATTGTACCCCGGGATGACACCGATATCTACACCTGCATATCAGAAGTCTCTCGTGGAGCTTCTTGAGCTGCGGGTACAACTAGAGGACTTACAAGGGAAGGGGTTCATCCAGACCAGTGTTTCTCCTTGAGCAGCCTTAATTTTGTTTTCCATGAATGTAGATTGGAGCATGGGACATTTTTTTGACTATAGGCGCCTGAACCAGGTGACCGTGAAGAAAAACTACCCACTCCCAAGGATTAACGACCTCTTTGATCAGCTGAAAGGAGCACGTTGGTTCTCAAAGACAGACCTAAGATCAGGCTATCATCAACTCAAAGTATGAGATGAGGATGTTTCAAAAGACAACATTCAGATGTCGGTACAACCATTACATGTTATTGGTTATTCCATTCGGCATGAAAAAAACACTAGTAGTGTTCATGGGACTCATGAAAATGTACTTTCACCCATTCCTTGATCGATTTGTAGTAGTCTTCATCGACGACATTCTGATCTACTCAACTACTGAGGAGGAGCATGCTTAACTTTTTCAGATAGTTCTGGACACACTCAGAGATCCCAAGCTTTATGGTAAGCTCTCAAAGTGCTAGTTCTTGTTATGAGAGGTTCACTTTCTGGGATATGTCATCTCAGAGGCTAGAGTCACAGTGGATCCAGAGATGATTGAGGTGGTACTTGCTTGGGAGCCACCCAGGAGTGTGATGGAGGTACGAAGTTCCCCGAGATTGGCCAGATACTACAAGAGATTTGTGCCATATTTTTCCAGAGTTGTAACACCACTATCAGTGTTAGAGAATGAAGGGAAACCCTTCGTTTGGTCGGAGAGATTCCAGCAGAGTTTTCAAGAGCTGAGGTAGAGGCAGACTAGTTCCCCATCTTGAGGATACTAGAGGAGGGCGTAGGGTACGTAGTCAGCTGGGATGCATTAGAGACTGGGCTCAGATCTGTCCTAATGCAGGAGTGAGTAGTGATTGCTTACGATTCTCGACAACTCAGACAACATGAGGTAAACTCTACTACCCATGACCTAGAGTTAGCAGTAGTGGTATTCACCTTGATGATGTGGCGACATTACTTGATGGGAGAGAGTTTTATGATGTACCTTGATCACAAGAGTCTCAGGTGTATCTTCTCTCAGAAGGACCTGAACCCGAGACAATGACGTTGGCTTGAGTTCTAACAGGACTATGACTTTGGGATAGTCTATACTCCTAGGAAGGGGGACGTGGTAGTGGATTCACTCAGCTGGAGATCTGGTATACAACTTCTAGGTGAGATGACAGAGCAGCTAGCTGCTTTGTAGATATCCTTTGTGGAATGATATGGAGCATCTTTCCTTCAGTTTCTTATAGTCACTCCTCCACTTATTCAGTGATTCAGGGAGGCGCAGCATGGGGACATTGACTGCAAGGCTCAGTGTTCTCAGATATCCACAGGATAGGAAACTGATAGATTTTCTGAAGGTGGGGAGCATGTTGACCTCTTTAGAGAACGTACCATGGTACCAGTGTCGCTTTGGGATGAGTGTTGAGGGAGTTCTAAACATCCCATCTAGCGGTACATCTAGGAGTGGCGAAGATGTACCAGGATCTCGAAAGACAGCACTGGTGGCAAGAAATGATTAAATTAGTGTCAGAATATTTCTCTCGATGCCTCACTTGTCAGCATGTGAAGGTAGAGAATCAGGTGGTAGTAGGCTTAATTCAGCCTTTAGAGGTCCCAGAGTGGGTGTTGGATGGGATATCGATGGAATTCATGAACTGAATTCCACGGACATCCATGGGTTATGATTCTATATGAGTGATCATCAATTGACTCACCTCGTATGCCCATTTCCTACCGATCAGAGAGCAGGGTTCAGTAGAGAGCATGTGATGCCTTTATGTGCAGGAGATTGTGAGGATACAAAGAATACCCATGATGGTTATATCCAATCTTTATCCAAATTTCACTTCTCGGATGTGGAAGGGGTTACATGATGCTTTCTAAATGCAGATTTGTTTGAGCACTGCCATCCATCATCAGACGAATGGACAGACTGAGCAGACCATTCTGACCCTCAAGGACATGTTGTGTGCTTGCATCCTCGACATCAGTCACAGATGGGAGGATCACTTTCCTTTAGAGGATTTTCCATACAACAAAAATAACTATCACTCCACCATTGGGATGGAACCATTTGAGGCGATGTACATGCAACCTTGTAGATCACCATTGTGTTGGACTGGCCCAGGGAAATCAGCACTAGTGGGACCCGAGACGGTACAGGCTACCACAGAGAAAGTGTAGATCATCCAAAAGTAGAAGAAGACTGCACAGAGCAGGCTGAAATCTTATGCCGATAGGAGACGGAGACCTTTGGAGATCAAGGATGGCGACCATGTCTTTTTACGGGTCTCACCTAGACGAGGATTCAAGAGATTTGGGCGAGGCGAAAAGTTATGTCCGAGGTTCATTGGACCCTTCCATGTCTTTAGAAGAGTTGGTGAGGTGGATTACCACTTATCACTTCCACATCAATTGTACCAGGTGCACAGTGTCTTCCACGTATCCTAGCAGGGGAGATATGTGCACGACCCTTCTCATATGATCGACCACAGAGAACTGGACTTTGACGATGGGGAAACTTTTACGGAGGTTCCAGTAGATATTGAGGATCGACAGGAGTGGGTCCTTCATGGGTGGTCGATACCTCTAGTGCGCATTTGCTGGCAGCATGGGAACAGCTAGGAGAGTATATGGGAGTGGGAGGCTCAGATTCGTGCTCAGTACCCCCACTTGTTTTCCTAGTGTTGTGATGTTTATTTCTGGGATGCAAATCCCTAAGGTGGGGATAATGTAAAGACTCAGAATATCCATGTAATTTGTTAAATTAAATGGGAATTTTACATGCCCTACAAAATTGACAGCGCGTGATACCGAGTCCCGGAGTGCCCGGAATGAATTTCTGAACTTTTTTTGGGGTACGTTCAGTAGACGTGCGAGCAGGTTTTTGTAACTTTTGAACCAGTGCTTGGAATTGAAATATGAAGACACCATTTAACTCACTGTGCCATTTTTTGTTTAAGGATAATTTTACCTCGACGACAGTTGGTCGAGGGTGAAATATAGTTTTTGGGATTTTCTTTAAAGAATAAAATAAAATAATAATGTTTGACATTTTTATTTGTTTAAACCTACCATGTGGATATTATAAAGGTTTGGACCACCTGAACATAAACCTCCCACATGGGTTATGGTGGTGGGGACCACCCGAACCCTCAGAATGGGAAAACCCTTAAATTCCTTCTTAAATGTGGGGAAGCCTCTAAACGTCTTCCAATTTAATTATGCCATCCCCTTTGACTAATTATACAAACTCATCAATTAATTAATTAATACAATTTCAAATTGTGCCAACAGACTAAATAGATAACAAATTCTGTTATGTTGGATATGTAATTTTTGGTGGGGATTGGGGGAAACTATTTTGCAAAGGAGAAGGGGAGAGCTTTTGGGAGGATTACACTTCTCCAACGAAGAACCACCTCCATCGAAGATTGTTTATTCAACGAACGAGCTCGGGATCAGAGGTGTGTGGTGGGCATGACGAACGTTGACATCTTCGACTTCTCTCTGGAAACACAACAACACACCTTCGAGGTAGGGGTTTGTTATGTGTGATCATCGATTCCCATGTTCATCCCTTCTAAACAAATAACACGAATGAAATCACTAACTAGTTGATCCGTGAATGATTTCTTTTGTGGGATTAGGAATAATTTATGCAGGTGGTTGTAGGGATTGAGTATTAATTTCCCCCTTACCCGTTTTTGGCAATTCATGATGATTCAAGAAACAATTGTGAACTTCTTGCTACCGCTATAACGTGGAGGGTGAGGGAAAAAAACATGGCCCGACCTCTCTACAAACTATTGTGTTTTTGATGAAATCTTTTTGATGGAGGTAGATGAAAACTGGAGGCCAGCAGCACGATGAGGGTGGAGGCATGTGTCCACACCACTCGGTGAACAAGGAGCTGTAGCTTGTGTCGTAGTGACAAGTGGAAAAAAGCTGGCCAAGCCAACCACCAGCGAAGGCACGGCGTGTGACCGTGCAGCACAGAGAAGACGACTGGCCATCCATCCAACCACAGGGGAACCTCATCGCACCACAACCCTTGTGCCAAATTAGGTACTTACCTAAATAGAAACACCTTCGATCCACCAAGAAACCCCTTCTATTTTCCTCTAAAACGATCTAAAGAGCTCCCCCAACCATTGAAAACCGGAACTCTTATGTGAGCCACTAGTGGGAGGAATAATGAGGGAAAAATTGGAAATCCCAAGTGGTCGAGACATTAAAACCCAAACATTATGTGGCCGCATGTTTTCCCATCATGTTTTGGTAAACTGTGCGCCAACTATGGGGTTGCCATTGTCTCACCCAGGGACTTCACACCGATTTCCCACATGATCTGACAAACCGTACACCACTCGTGCGGAGCCCACTGTCATGGGTGTACGGTTTCCTAGTCTGTCAGCATGGTTTGTTTAGACTGTTCGCCAACCGTGTGCCCCGGCACAACCTCCAAAACATTCAGGTTGGATCGATCACGAATCCAACCAGGCCCTCGGGACTAAAAGACTAATAACATAGAGACCGGGAATCTGATTGACGTACTATCTATTATGTTGATAACGCCTTTGATGTGGTGGTCCTTTGAGGTACTTCTTCTTCAGGAATCACGCCCGTTGGAGTATCGAATAGTTTATTGAGGAGAAGAACCTCCCCGAGACGAGCAACCTTACTGTGGGAACCCCGTAGCTGGCTGTGATGATGTACTAGGATCCTGTGTGGGTCTGATGACTTAATTACGATGTACTAAGATCTTGTGTGGGTCTAAAGACGTATTGAAGATGTACAAGGATCATGTCTGGGTCTGATGATGTACTGATGATGTACTAGGATCTTGTGTGGGTCCGAAGACGTACTGACGATGTACTAGGATCCTGGGTGGGTCTGAAGACGTATTGATGATGTGCTAGGATCTTGTGTGGGTCTGACGATGTACTAGGATCTCGTGTGGGTCTAACGACGTACTGACGAGGTACTAGGATCCTATGTGGGTATGAAGATGGACGAGGATCTTGTGTGGGTCTGAAGAGGTACTAGGATCTTGTGTGGGTCTTACGACGCACTAGGATCATGTGTTTGTCTGAAGAGGTACTAGGATCCTGTGTGGGTCTGACGATGTACTAGGATCCTGCGTGGGTCTGATGAGGTACTAGGATCTTGTGTGGGTCTGATGATGTACTACGATCCTCTGTGGGTTTGATGAGGATTTTGGATCCAACATGGGTCTGCCTATTAATGGAGTAAGTTGATTCAGTAGTTATGTATAATTATATTTACTATTGAACCTATGTTATACCTAGTGTGAGATGAGTTCGTACCTGTGTAGTACTTTCCTTCGTGGTAATACCTTGGTGGTATTCTTCTGTGTGGCGTACCTATGTGGTACGTACCTTTGTGGCATTCCTTCCTACGTGGAATATTTGATATTTGGGAAAATGTGTTGGGCCTTGTGCTTCCTCATGACTGGGATGAGATTACATGATAACTTAGGTATATGTATGGGCATATACCTAAGTAGGGTTGTCCGTTTCTTACATGGTTTTGGGTTTATCCGTTGTGGATTTTGGGAGACCTTGAGGGTATCAGGGTCCTTTCTGAGTATCATTATACTCACCCCTGAATGGGCTACACCTACTCCTTATTGTGTTTTTTGCAGATGATGGGAAACACTAACCGAGGAAGAGTGTACCAGGATTGGTGGTAGACCATAGACAAGGCATACCTCAGAGATGACTGTTCGAGAGCGATACCTACCCTTCATTTAGGATCCTTGGCTGGTGATCACATGAGCTATTCCAGTCTACTTATACTTTCAATTTCTTGTGATTTCTAGTTTTTCTTGTATTATGTCCCCATTTATTTATTGTACTCACTCTGTTACTATTCAATTTAATTGAGTTTGTATCTTGCTATGTGCTTGGTTGTGTGTGTTTACAGGTTATAATGCCAATGCCTTCCCAGTTTTAGGGAGTACTCCTTCGGTGCTAGTCGCCAGCCCCTAGCCTAAGGAAGGCAGGCTTGGGTTAGTCACGACACGTGCCCCGTGGGATGGGTCTTGACACTTGTACATTGGTTTTTGGAGGTACTGTCAAAATAACAAACCAGACATTTGAATTAATGGAGATTCAGTCCCATAGAATGATCACATTGGATGGGCCCTTATATTTGGATTTGGGAATAGGTGTCTTGAGATGAGTTATAGGACCATGTGATTTGGATCGGTCCCCAAACATTTATCCAAATTGATGTCATCTATTTCTCATAATGTGAAAAATAGTGGATATGTTTCCTTTGGGTTCTATTTAGTTTGTCCCATTTTCCTTATTGATCTTGTACGACACTCCAAATCACCTCATCTTATAATGAAATAAACAAAACAATTAAAATAAAAATTTCTAAAAGTAAGAAAAATTAAATATTTAAATTAATCATGAAGACCATTTGTTAATTAAATTTTTAGTTTAGAATAAAAAAATCAGTTCAATACAGTTGTGTAAGGGTGAAAATAAGTTATAGATTATGGTGCGATAACACACCCATAACTAAGCATTTTCACTCAAAGAAAAATTAACTTTTCCAAAATTATGAATGTGGATATTACAGAATTCATGAATGTTTAACATTCAAGGAAAATTTTATTATTGACTGAAATGTGATCAATGTAAAAACATCACCAATGTTCTATTCTCAGTTTTTATGGTAAACTATCATGAATATATTTTATTTAAATGAACATAAAGGATAATAATGATTCCAATTTGAGATAATTATATAGATGTAACAAAATGCCACTAACTCTCCCCTTGTTTGTGTGACAACCATTTAATTCTATTATTTAGACCTCATCTCTAATATGTATATGTTATTTTAGAATTTTTTTCTTAAATGATTTTATCCACTAAACCAACCATACATCCTTTTCAATAAAATTGAAAAACCCATTAACATATGAATTCCAGGAAGTCAAACCATATGCTCCTGACCAAGGTATCTGTATATGTTGTACATTTAATCTCTCCGCTCATAAATTATTAATTTATTCCAAAACAATTCATGGAATCAATCTCAAACTCTACTCTCAAACCTTATTTTATTTCTTCAATACACTAATTGTAATAGTAATAACAATATTAAAAGTCGATGAAGGGTGTTTTTTTATGTGTCCAAGATACAACCCTTATTTTTATGTTTTTTATGGTGAACAATTGTTTGATAAAAGGTATACATGAAATGGTCATTCTCACATAGTAATGAAGAATATTAGATAAATAATGAACATATAAAAACATCATTTTGGACACATGATAAATTTTATCATAACATATATTTACATTCAATTGGGTATGAAAAATTCAGACTTCATGGTTGGTTGTAACAATATGTGGAGATATTTGGAGACATAATTTTCCCATATACTAATCATAGATAAGTTACCATTCTCATTAAAAGATTTAAAGTGGTATAACCATTTATATAATAAAAATTCAACAAAATTTCTTAAAAAGGTCACAACAGAATGTTAAATTCATGTCAAAACACGTATTTTTTCAAGGAAATATTTTTTTTAAATGTTGAATCTTCCTAAAATAGGGAAATTACTCAAGGATTTTTGAAAAAATTCATGAATATTAGTTCATAATTTTCCATGATAAAGTGGTCATAAAAAAAAATAGATTCCTTCACAAACGTGAGGGGTGTGAAACATGGGGGAGTAATAATAATATTCAATAGGCACAACATATAATAATAATGATGACAGAATTTCATAACTATCCATGGAATATACCCATCCCCTAAAACCTATACTGTACTATGTCCTCACTATAATAAAAGAGAATGTGGAAAGGTATGATTAAAACATGTGGCTGTTATTGTTAGATTTATTCTTGATATTTGTGTAACTCTACTAAGGACACAGGAATGGCTTTTTGAAGGTTCATGATCCACATCCCATTGAATGGTTATCTTTTTTCATAATTTTCCCCTAAACTAAACCAAATGGATATATATTAGTGATAGTGTATCTGGAAAACCAGTAAGAAAAAATCATACCATGAGGAAAATTCATCCTCTCATTATAACATGTGACCTTCACCTCAATGTTAAATTGATGATGAAGGATGAGATGGTGAAGTCCAACGTTGGTTTTCTCCTTAAAAATCCATGATACTTTATATGATTTTCTACACATTTCATCCAAACCCTGAATCTACAACTCCCTTTTTTTACTTAGACCAAAAAGATTATAATTTCATTTTTCAATTTACGAGTAGGCCCATTGCTCTATCTCAACAAAGTGGTGACACTTTTAAAAAAATAGATAAGCTAACATTCCAATGGGATTTTTAAATTCAGTACGGTAAGACTATAAAGAATCATAGAATATACGAATCTAAAATCAGCTTTTGGGTTGAACCATTTTCAAAATAATTTTTTTTATCTCTCTATTAAAAAACATTGAATGGCATTATTTTGTGGGTGATGTATAGTTGAAACTCGATACCTAACCCCATACTAACTCAAATTTTATTACACAGGTCAGTCCTATAAACAAGAACCACATTCAATGATGATGAACCTAGGTAATCAAAACCTATATAAAAATTGGGGTCTCAAAATTCCCACAATTTTTTGGAGTCAGATTTTTTCATGGATCGTTCGTCTACCCATAATGAAAAATAATCCACATCCATTAGAATTCATAGGTTCTAAAATTAATTAGATAAGGGTTTTATAAATTTAATGCCTCAGTGATCGAATATTTCATCAAATAGATATGGTTGTTGTGGAATTTCATTCTTTTTAGAGATATTCCCCATTCATTGTTATTGAGTACATGATTTATTGATATCATTCACAGCCTAAAATTGTCTGGGCCAAAAGAGACTAGAATAAATTACCTTGCGATTATTCCACTAAAGAATAATGTTTCCCTCGCAAGAATGATTGTGGAATAACTTATGGATAGAATGAAACTCTCTTTCACGAACGCAAAACAAGAGGACATTATCACTAAATGTACTCAAAAGTTATGGGTTATCCCAAATATACCAACATGAATTTTGTTTTATATGGTCATCTTGTTTTTTATTCAAATCATAATGAATGGAAGATGCTACCATGTAATTTACAATTTCATCATATCGATGACTAACATCTTGCACTCGGTACAATTCCTCATTATGAAACATGTCATTTATGGAAATACGTGGGGATGAGACAATGTTTGAGGATGTAAGGATCCTAATGACATGGTCAACCGGCACATTCTATTCTCCTTTTCTATCTCTAATTTCTATATTTAATTCCCAAAGGTGTAGAATCCACCGAATGAGATCTGGTATGGCTTCCAGTTTCGTGATAAGATATCATAGGGTGGCATTGTTTGATGAAATAATTACTTTAGACCCTAAATGGTATGATAAAAATTTATTAAAGGAAAAAAATGGAAATGAATTATTTTTTAGTTGTGGTGTAGTTTTCTTGGGCATGGTCAAATGTACATAGTGAATAGGCTATGACATGGGGATATCAATTGAACCATTGTGATAAGACTTCCCCAACTATATATTTAGTGGGATCACACATAATCTCAAATGTTAAATCCCACATCGATTTCTGAATCACTTGGGTTATGTGAGACTACAATTCAATTTATTGAGTGCTTCAGAAAATTCGTTCTGAAAATATTTTTTTTCTTTTTAGAATAACTGGGATCAGGGAAGTGAAATCTTACTATATTCATCAATGAAATGATGGTAAAATCTAGAATGACCTAAGAAAGACTCCTCATCATGATTGTTTTTTGGGATTTTCAATGAAGAAATGAAAACCAATTTTGATTTATCTATATGGATACCATCAATAGAAATGAAATGTTCCAAAACAATACCATATCTCACCATGAAATAGAATATCTCAAAATTTAATACAAGATTATTTTTAATTCAATTATTTAGGACTGAACGAATACTAATCAAACATTCATCCATAGAGGAACCATATAATATGAAATAATCCATTGAAACATTCGTTAAGTCCTCTTTGTAATCCAAAAAACACTAACCATATGTCTGCAAAAAGTACCAAGAACATTGAACTTACCAAATGGAATACTATTATTTTCAAATGTTCCAATAAAGAAATTTAAAGGTTGTATTTTCATAATCATAAAGGTAAATATGTATTAGTAATTATATAGAATACTCATCAAGGAAATAGTAGTGGTACTTCCTTGCTGGCCTCTCTAGAATCAGCCCAATCAATGACAATGGGAAATGGTCCTTCCTATTGTGTTATTTTAGTCCGTGATAACCTATACAAACATTCCAATAATTTTACAAATGAGTTGGAAGCAATTCATTAATTTCATTTTTAATTATGGTAAGTTCAATTTTTTAGGAACTAAATGAATTGGACATAAACATTGGTCATCAATGATAGGGTATATGATTCCAGTATCCAATAAAATCTTTACCTCATTTTTAACAACATCTAGGATGTTCGGGTTTAGATGATCTTTTTCAGACCTCACGTGTTTATCCACACTATTTAAAAATATATGATGTGTGCAGTTTGATGGGATAATACTAGGAATGTAATCAAGTGTCTATCCCAAGCCTTGTTTATAACCCCTAAAATGATAAATCAAGAAAAATTTATGCTCTAATGTGATATAATTAAAAATTATTAGACTAAAATTATTTCTGTTCTCAATATATGAAAAGTTTAATTCATCAGGCTATTTTTTAGATCAAATTCAGGTGTATTTTTTGGATATATGGGTATGAAAGTGTATTTTTGATGCCAATGATCTCATCTAACTACTAAATAGGTATATTAACATATGAGGAATGATATTTTAAAATAGTATCAGTATTATCAATAATCATATGTTCCTTAGTGTTCAGTAAATTATCTTTTAACAAACACAAATGACATTTTTTAGACAAGTACAACATTCTATGCATGATTCATTTCCATGAATATAAATCAATAATGAAAACATCAAAATGGGATCATTGGAGATAAAATATGTTTCAATGGAGGAGTGTTGTCAATCTATTTTACTAACTAGGAGAAAAGAATGATCTTCTGAATGGTGCTTCATGACATACAAAATGTTTAAGTGGAAAATATCCCCACCAAACACCATATATAATGTAACAATGTTGAAATAACATATTGTTTTGGATGTTTTTCGGAAAGGTCTCCCAATTTTAATTGGGTCATGTCCCTTAATCATATCATCTTCTATTTTATGCATATAAAAATTAACCTGAAATACCTAAATTCACACACTCACACGAACATCGTCAAATACACCAGTACAGTGTGTTTTAAACTAGTTGGTTACATTCACAAAAATTCTAGCGAGATTATGTTCCTCAGCCTATAATTACATGTAAATAGAGTGTGGTATCATATTTATATAATAACCATACTAAATAATATCATTTGAAAAAGAATAATTGCCCAAGGTTCATGAAATTGATATTGTTACCAAATCATTTAATTTGTTAGGAAGTGATTACTCTATGAATTATGAGACGTTCCTTACCAAGATCACATTTTCGTCACCATGATGTCACCTTATTTGTGTACACATCTCCATAAAAAAACATGGTGTATCATGGACTTTTCATAAGGACAACAATCAAAGGGTTGTTGAACTTCACATTTTTAAAGATTCCTATACTTATTTGCCAATTTATGATCTTTTTTGTTTTATTGGATGCATTGATCTTTGGGGAAATATAAGTGGAATGGTTGGTCTAGGAAGCTCCTCAAAATACCCATTATTAACATTAGTTAGATTTTTTTCCAGATAAGGATATTATATTTTTTGGACAATTGGGATGGTTATAATGGAAGATTCCTTCGAAGGGGACGACTCTATTTGAGGGGTAGTTTGGATCTTATGTTGAGTTACACTCTTAATGGTCATGGAACTGAAATTTCTTTTATCCCTTGTTTTTACTATAGTTTTAGAGGGTATTTTACCCACCCCATTACTTTGGATTTCCACCCACTGAGTTGGAATGTTTTTCTAATTGGAATCTTAGGTCCTGTATGTAACCATGGGTAGATTCATGTAATTGATGATTATTTGTAGCCATTTGTTTCATTTTTTATTCTATGATATGATCATCTATTGTAGGGGGTTGTTGTAATGTGATTTGGGGTGGTTGAGGATTTATATGTGGTGGTTGATGAATACTCTAACCAAGTTGGTTCCATTGTTATCTGGGAAGGTTTGAATATACCCCCTTCCATATATGTTTGGTTGTCTTCCCTCATAAGGTTCAATAGATTGTATGTTTCCTACCTAAAGGGTTTGTTATAGAGGTGACCTATAAGGATTTCCTCAAAACTCTTAGATGTTTCACTCAATTAAGGACATTGGTCAGAGTAGTGGGTATCAAAAGAACATATACCATAATGGATGGGAGGAGGATATTGGGATTTACCTTGGTAAAAAGAAAGATGTAGAAGAAGTGTAATTATATCTTCATAATTTATTTCCACTTTATTATAAAATTTTGTACATTTTGCCTCATAGACACCTTGATTGGGTACACTAGACTCTGAACTAATGTTTTTACAATTTTTCTCCATTTTCTCAATAACGGTCTTTACATCGATTTGGGTTTTATCAGTTACTGAACCACTAGAAGCACCATGAATCATGTTTCAATCAATAAGAATTAAAACTTCATAAAAACACATAATTAAAAGGTTTTCACTTATTTAGTGGTTTGGGAAACGTGATGAAATCCATTTAAATCCTTTATAGTATTCATGATATGTTTCACTTTCAGAATCTCTTATCTATATATTTCTTTCTATATTATTGTTGTTTGAGATTCTGGGAAGTATTTTCCATGAAAAGGTGTTCCATGTCTACACGAACTCTTATTTATAAAAAAACATTGAAAATCCAATATTTTAGATTACATTATAATGATAAAGGGAATTAACCAAGCATTACTTGTCCTTCATCCTCATTTTTGGGATATAATTTTGAATATATGGTGTGAAAATATTTTGAATTATTATGTTGTTCTTCTGTTGTGAGTTCATGTAATCTTGGTAATGTGAGAATTTGGCAGGATATTAGTTCAATGTATAATACTTCTCCTTAAATTTCAATATAATATCAACATGTGACGTTTTTTCATATAGTGTTTGATTTTTTTCAATTATTTTGTACACATTAATTTATGTTTCTAATTTCATTCCATAAGAATAGGGGTTTAAAAAAGTCTCATGTTTTAGTGTGTCATCCTTTAAAGGGTTTTTTTCTGTGTCTCTGTGTCACTACTTAGGGATCCTATCCTGTTTAGGTTCAGAGAAAGGTAGAAATCCTAGAGTAGAGTGGCTCATTCGTAAAACCTACACATGAAATAACTCAAAACATAAAAATTATGAAAATATATATGACAAAACAAATAAAATCACAAAATCACAAAAATATATTATAAAAAATACCCACCAAAAACCGAGCTGATCCCTGGCACTAACACCAAAATATGAATTTTTTGTTGTGACACATCAAATTAATTATGATATAAGAATGGTTTTATAGTCTCGGGTGGACTCTAGGTCTTCTTTAAATGAGTTTTGATGGATCTAGATTGTGAATTGTTATTAAATGAAACAAAAAGAGGGGTTGTTTTTAGGAAACTTTAATAAATAAAATGAATTAATTTAAAGAGTGTTATAGTTTAAAAACAAGGTTATTTCTAAAAATATATGACATGCATTTGATAATTTTCATGATACTACAAAAAATAAAAAAACATGTTTTTAATGGATTATTATGTTTTGGTGTATCCTTTGGTTGAGGGTTAACCATGATATTTGGTAACCACAAGAATCTAAAAAGTTGATAATCAGATAAACCTTGAAAAAATAGTTGTGTAGTAATGTAATATCCTATTATAATTCTGTAATATTTTTTGAGTAACACTAAAATCACAAATGTCTGTAAAATAAGAGTATTCTTATTTTTTCCAATTAGAACAACGCAAGTTGCACATTTAAAATTGCACATTGATATGTTATGAAATAAAAATTGATTCATTTAAATGAATCAAAAAATGTTAAGATATACCAAAAATAAAAATTATAAAACAAAATATATTCCAAATACATAGATATTTATGTTACATAACTCCCTCATTATGTTATTACCCTTTTAATGATCACCCATTGTTTAGCTTGGCATCAGGAGGAGGAGGAATCTTGGGTTTATTTCTTTCTTCATCATTGATCCAACTAAAAGGATAGGACCCTCCAAAAATTATAGTTTGATGACCCAAACCCTGTATAAAACTAAAATTGAATCACTTCAATCATTGATTGAACATAAAATTGGGGTACCCAAGGTGATTGTTTACATCCAAATTTGGAAGTGTGTTTAGGAACTATGTATTTGTTTTTACCAATAAATTATCGGGTTTTCATAAGTAAAAGTCATATCAAGACTTGGAAAACAAGAATACTTTTTGACCAGACTCTTTAATATCTCGATGTAAAATTTAGTGGCCACTGCACATCAGTATTGGGAGATATGTTCAGAATAAAGAACCTAATGTTTGAAGTAATGTAGATTCAATACCCTAGATAGATTCCTTCACATGGGACCATAGATGTGTGAATTGGGATTAGGTTTCTTGATATGATTTGTATCCCATGGAGTTTTAGATCTGAAAAACATTTCCACCCATTTTGAGTTAGATATTTCACACAATTTTAAAAACCATGGAAAGGTGTCCTTGGGATTCCATGCAGTTTAGCCCATTTTCCTTTTATATCATCTCTGGCCCTCAAAATCACATCATCCTATAATTAAATCACAAAAACAAGTAAAATATCCCCTTCTAATAGTGAAAAAAATAAAAAAAAATAAACAATCATGAAGTCATATATTTTATTAAAATTTTAATTTACAATGAAATTAAATATTTAATATATTGGATTAGGGGTGAAATTAAGAAATTCACCATGTTCTGATCAACAATCTAGTCCACTCACATTGTTAATGTAAAAGCAATCCATGTTCTTCTAGATGGTTGAATGGTATGAATATTTAAAAGAACTAGGTATAAGGTCAATTATCACACATATTAATGCATTTCCAAATATGGTTGATGGATTTGTAATCTATATTGATTCATATATAAATAGAATGGAATGTTTTCTCATTAAAAATGGAATCACCATAGTTTTCTACAAAAGAAAATATTTCTTTCAAGAGAATAGTTTCACAACTCATAATTTAGAGTTTATTACACTAATTGTTTCAATAATTATATGTAGTAATTATATTTATGAAGAAATGATTGATATATATATATATGTAATAATAATTATAAATGATTATATTATATATTCACAGATAAGGAGTTTAATATGTTCCATAGTAGAAGGATAGTTGTGTGAAATATTATGATTTATAATACATTACTAACCTATATAAGTAAAAAAGCTTCCAGATATTTTCAGTTGAATGGTTCATGTTATCTATCCATGATGGGGATAAAAGAATATCCAATATTTAGGGATTTGTGATAGATGGATTTTCCTATCCTAAAAAAAGAGAGTATATTATTTTTATCAGATGAGCAGTCAACCATATATAAAATTGTGTACTAAAGAGTTGTATAATGATGATGTTGAGATGATAAATATAGTTAGAAATTTTTTGGATTTTAATATTTATTTTTATGGAGTAGTATATTTTAGAAATTGTGTCAATATTCAGTCAATCCCATTTTTGATTGTAAAAGTATTAGAGGAGGCCATATTTCTTTATTCTCTAATAATCTAGGAAGTAAAATGATATGTAGAGATTTTAAATTGTGTTCTCGGTGGGATAATAAGAATGGATTTATTGTAGTGTTTTTATCTCATTTTTTAGTGTGCAAGAATGTTAAATATGAGAGGAAAAGGTCTAAGGGGATTTTTTCACAATTTCCAATACCAAGAAAAATGGGAAAGCATCACTACGTATTTTTCCATATGACATCCCAAAATATCTAATGAGGATAATGTGATACATGATGTAGTTTATCTCCCTCCAATTTCAAAACACATCATGACTATTAGGGAATATTTATCTCTAGATCATCATGCTAGCTTATATTATATGAAATTATTATACTTCCATAGATTACCACCTCAATTTTGTATCATCCAGATCCAATGATTACCTCAATGTTCCAAAGAATTCTTTAGAAAGCTACTAATGTAAAATTGAGTTTCAAAACTATATTTCATTCTTAGAAAGATTATCAATATAATAGAACCATTCAATGTAATGAGGATAGTCTGATAAATTAGTGCATGTAATTTAATATTTTTGTGTATCGACACCTTCCTATAATTATCTTTTCTTACAATAATAACCATTACCTAAGAATATAGATGGATGTTAATGAATATATCTATGAAAATGACGATAGAATTATAATTTAATTAGATAAATATGTATAAATATATCTATTACGCCATTATATACCTGAAATATTTTATATAAGGTTAGAGATATTCAATAACATATAAGGGAATCTCAATACAGAAGAAATTTTATACAAATAATTGATTGTGTGATATGGAATTTCATGTTGTTCACATGGTGTTCAAATGAATTTAGGCATGGGTGATGATAACGATATTATGACTGTATGGGAAACTATTCCCAAGGTATATCATTTCATTTGAAATTGATTATAGTATGGGTATTATTGCTTTCCCCTTTTCACCTTCACAGAACATCTCTCAGGTTTTTATGGACTTCCACGAATCACTACAAAGGATGTACATAACCTACCTACCATATGTACTGTACTTAGATTTAGTACAACTACATTATTATTATCTCTTATAAGGAAGAATAATTTTAAATCCTATATTATATAATGAACGTGTTACAAATCATTACCTATTACCTTATAATTGTTTTTTATTGATAATTAAATGTTGAAGAAGGTATATGGGAACATGAAAATGTAATGAGGAAGATGTTTCCTCGATTTATATAGAAAATATATTACATTTATAAGAGAAAATTAATTTTAGTTTAGTCAAATATAACACCATGATACATTACTAAACAGAATTGTTTTCAAATTGATTTTGTTTCTTTGAATACTTGTGTTACACAAGGAAAATAATGTTTATGAACCATGATAAACTATTAAAAATATAATTTAAAAAATTTCCAATATAATAAATCCCTTAAACTATATTTTATGATTAAGAATAACCAAATTTTAAAAAATATTTATAATTTATTCAAATAATGAAAATATTTTAATAACAATTTCATAATTTTTATTAAAATAATCATATTCTTCAAAAATATAATTTTCTCAAAAAAGATTGTTATTACATTTTGTGAACAACAAAAGAAAATAACTTTTTATACATTTTAAAAAAAATTGGATGAAATTAACATAGTTTTTATAATAAACATTTCATAATTATAATTGAATTAATATTTCTAATGTTTTATAATGATTAATTTTTCACTTAATAGTTAATATATATATATAAATTTTATTAAAAACAACTTTTTCATTAAAATAATATTCGAATTTCAATCTAGTTATAAAAATTAATAATAAATGTACTTATTTTTAAAATTTATTAGTCCATATTAGTTAAATATAATCATTTTCAAATTTAATCTTGATATTGATACATTATATACCAATAAATATTTTTTCTCAATAAAACATGTCTTTTGTTTTTTTGTTTTAATTATAAATGCATTTTCATCCTATTCGAATATAATTTTAAAAAGTGGATTACATATTTGGAATCAAAAAAATTAATATTTATATAACAAGTTAAAATTAATTTTTGGGCACCATTTATAGTAAAATTAGAAAACATTTATTATTGTTGTTAAGGATAATGTAGGTTTAAAAGGGGTTATACTAAATTATCTAGGTAACAAATAAAATGATACTTTTTCAAACTTGTAGAAATCTTATTTTAATTCCATATTATTAACTTATATCATCTAAGGATCAATATTGAGAAACTTTTAGCATTTTGGAATGTTGTATAATATTGGTACATATTTTTTCCTTTTCAAAACAATCCAATTGAGTTGTTTCCAACTCTTAAAAAAGAAAACCTTGTCTCCTCTCTTAATAAACCTTCCAAAACAGATTGGATATTAAGATAACAACCCAAATTTCTTCCCAAACTCCTTATATTATCATAGAGTCCATATCATTGTCTATAAACCCTATTATGAAGGATTTTTTTGTAAGTCTAAAGTGGATCTCTGAATAATAGGTATAAAAATTAAATAGTTTTTTAAAATTTATTTATTTCTATTACCCCATAAAATCATATATGACCATTATAATAAAATAACATTAATATTTTTTTTATAATTTCATTTTTTATTATAATTAAATGATGTAAATCTATATATTCTTCTATCATGTGTGAAAGGAAACCATCAATGATTTGTTTTAAGAATACCATATCATGGAACGATGAAAATATATTTCCATCACCACCTATCACGGGTACAGATAATGATGAAATTAAAATTTATAAAATTTATTAATGATGTTTTTATAATTATTAAATTATAATATACCATATACATTATTACCTTCCAATCCATTGGAACATGATAATGGTGATCGTGCGTTCATGTGGACTGTCGTGTTCACGAAGCGATTTGATATTTGTTCCATTTTATTTTGACATTGACGTGAATAAGGTAAATTTTAAAGAATATATATTATAGTTATCATATAAAGAAAAATTTAAATGGAGAATTAATATTTAACTTTCAATAATTTTAGCTTTCAAGGAAACGTAAACAACATTTACGCCTACGTACAACCTACCATCTCTATGAGCAGTGAAATTAATCTTCTATATATAACAATTATGGATTGCTATAAATTTGGCAATAATGAATATATATTGTTTTTATATCATGGATAATGTTATAGATATTATAGAACCATGATAAACGTAATAAATGGACAAAAAAAGAAAACTATTACATAAATGTAAAAGGGGGTTCGTCTGACCTACAACTGTTATTGTAATATATAATTTTTATGAAAATAGTTTTGAAAGGTAATATATAAGTCAGGTATTTTATTATATATATGAATATAGTTAATTAATAAATATATAATAAAACAATATTTCTTATATATTGATTTATAGCATGAATGAATAATGTTAAGACTTTATATAATGGATTTCTTGTCTCCCTTTTATTTCAAGGAGAGATATGTTATATTTAAAAATATATTTTTAGTTTACAGACATCCTTATGGGAAATTATATATCCTCAATATATTTGTTTCAATGATATTTAATGTTATATTTTTTCTATTATTTAATGGTGACTATGATTCATGATCTTCCAAAGAAGTAAGGTATTTTTTCCTTAATTTTACTTTAGTGGGACACATGCCATAATCACAGTTTGTTAATTTTACATGGTGTATATACAAACCATGAATGTATTTTATGAATGTTTTAATGAAATATATTAAATATAAATATCAATATAATTATATTTCATTATTGGATCCAATGATTCAAAAGTTATAAATGGTGTATATACAAACCATGAATGTATTTTAAGTGTCAATCTTTTGATAGTTATTGTTTCTTAAAAACACGTTATTTTTTTTAACAAAGAGAATTAATTTTAAATTAATTAATTAAACTTATATGTTTTGAATTATGAATAATAGACATCATTTTTTAATTTGGAATAATAAATATGGCTTAGGCTGAATTTTTGGTATCTTTCTAAAGAACATCAATTTTTGTAGAATAGTGAAACCACTAAGTGGTAGTTAAAAAAATCGACTTTTTCATTTAAATTGAATTTTACCACTTCTGTGAATTTAATTTCAAAAATATGACATACATGGTTGTTATTAATAATTGAAATGTGGTTAATCGAGATGAAAATAATTTTTTATGAATAGTAACTTTTGACTTTTATTTACCGCGATTAGAGGTAAATAGGGCAATTCAAGGTTAAAAGAATATTATAATAATTCATAACTACCTTAACAATTGTCCAAACCTTATTGGTTGAGTCATTTACGACCATGGGAATCTTTGGGTAGATTTTGGAACCTCGTTGAGCCACTTGGGAGTGATAATGACAATTTAGATTAATTAACATAAAGTAAAGGAAAAAATGAAGACAACAAATATCTTTTAGTAAATTAATTTTTATATGGTGTTATATAAATTATATTTTCAACAATAAATATTAATTTAAAATATAAATTTATTTACTACATCATGGTATTTTTTTATAATATTTTGACAAAAAATATACTATATTATTTATGACATAATAATGATGTAATGTTTACCTCATTAATAAATAATTTAAATAAATAAGATTATAATGATTAAAATATTATTAAAAGCATTTCCAATTCTGATTGGATGATTTTATTTTGAATATTATTTGTCTTATATTCTCCTTTAATGTGTTTGGACCTTTTTAAACTGAATATAAGTTTATAATAAAATAATTTTTTCACACATTCCTAAAGAGCCCCTCCTATCCCTTACAAAAAGAGACCACTTTTAACCAATTAATCACATCTCTTATGTCTTTTGGCTCATCAAAAATCTTCCCTATTAAGCTCCCTAAATCCCTCTCATCCTCTTAGAATACTTACCTTAGGCAGAAGTCACTTCCAGAAGTCCTTTTGGTTCAAACCAATGGAAGTTACCCAAATCAAAGGTAAGGATTTATCTTAAACTGTTTTCTTTTATTTTACTTCTCCATCCCCTAATCTATTTTTATTCCTTTATTTTGTAACAACACTAGTATCCTCAATATACTAGGATGTTGTTGTGATAAGTATTCTAACTTCACTTACACACACCTCCATCTAATGGGTGAAGAACATAATATTTTTGTGGATGGCAACCAAACGCCTCATGAAACGATGATTGTTCAATTATCTCCTACCGCCTCTCATGGTGTACATTATGACAGAAATGTATTTATATATGATGTATATTATGTTTATGATTTCTCTATGCTTCTGTATTTTTCATTTATAGCATTCCTTTATGGTTTCCATAGTGTGTAAATACGATAATCTCATTAGAGGAAGTGTGGCCTACCGCCCCCTCAAAGTGATATGACCCGTTAATGCCTTATGCGGTACGTATAAAGTACGGAGTTAACAATATTATATATGAGATTATTTTGTAATTATAATATAAATATTTATCATTATGTTGTAATTCCATTAAAATATGAAATAGAAATGGAAGTAGTGTTCATGCGTACGTATGGCTTACCGTCTCCATAGATGGTGTATTTCATTTCTTACATCTAAATGATTATGTACTATTTTGAATACATGTATAAACTGAATATATATGATATATATGATATATTAATCATTAATATCATTCTGATGATAATGGATATTTTACCACATGAACAACTTGTAATTATAAGGTGTTCATTTTTGACTCAAGTACAAAATATCGACAAAACGACCGTTATTAACATAAATGACAATGTAATGTTTATAAAATGGTAATAAGTGATATAAGAGGAATAAGAAACTTGAAAAAGGTTTTTATGAAAGTAGAAATTAACTTTAGTTTATTATTCAGGATGTTAAATAACGAACGGGTCAAGTCTAACACAAGGTAAGGGACATCGTCCCATTTTCCATTCATTGAGGTATAATTTGTTTTATACACAACTTTATTTTATACGGTGTATAAAACTCTTTGAATTTTACTTTTATTCAAAAGGAATATTTTCTCTACGAAGCGTTTTACTAAATGACAAAAATATAATGTTTCTTTTAACGTAAGCGGTGACAATGACCTTTCAAACACCGCGAGTATTATTTGATCTTTGGATTCTTTAACAAGATATAACTTTATTAAAGGAAAATAAATACCATATACTCTATTTAAGTATTTTGGTATTGAAAGTGGATTTGATAATGGATTTATTATTTCAATATATTGAAATGATATATTGTGATTGAAATGTGGAAATGGTATCTTTCCTTTATGTTTGTTTTATGTGTTATGACTATGTTATGGTTCTTGGGAATTATTTACGTATACGGGTGGTTCTGTGATGATCCTAGGGTGGCTGAGCCTGAGATAGCTCTCTAATGCAGTGGATAACATGATGGAGGAAAACATAAATGTTTCTCATAAGAGATTTAGGAAATATACTGTGATGATTTTTCCAAATGTAACTCCATATATAGCTATGATAGCTACAATGTTAGTATGATATGGATGCCACAAGTTACCTTTATGATTTATGATTTCTATATGTATTTCATAAATCTTATGATTTCATGAGGTATGTTAAAGAGCTTATGTTATGTATCTATTGATGATCTAATGTTTTATTTATTTGTTTTATAACCCTTACTGAGATTTTTATACTCATCCGATGTTTTGAAATGATATACACAGGACTTCAAGATGAATAGGGTCAAGGATGGGATCATGGAAAAGTCATGCTGTCTGAAACCTGGAAGTAAAAATGACACTTTTCTTCAAAGAGTTTTTATTTTATGAAAAAAAGGAATCTGAGAATAAATTTATACTTTGTAATCATTGAGATGTAACGTAATAGTTATGGTCTAATTCTCTAAAACTGTAAACCTGAAAAGATTCTCAATGTGAATTATTCATTTAATTCAAGATTATGTAATGTTTTATGGCCAGGTCCTTATAGTTGGTGTGATAGGTTGGTTTAGACAACATTAAGAGTTATGGTATTGTTAAATTAATGTCCATAATTTAATTTATGATAAGATTGAAATGATATCGCATTTACAGATTACCATGTTGCTTCTCCTAATATATTTCTACGTTAAGAATGGATTTTCATAGAGGAAAAAAGGAAACTATGCTGGGAAGGAATACAGAGGAAAATGGCCTTCAAAATCACCATCCTGAGCTAGTCAGAATCAGAGTTGAACAGTTTGTTGCTATGATGGATCAGTTGACTCATGTGATAAATGGTGGTTGTGTTTATAGATGATATTTTGGATTATTACAAAAGTATAGAGGAACATGAAAGTAATTTAAGGGTTGTCCTGAAAAACATAAAAGAAAATAAAATATTTGTGAAATTCGGCTAGTGTGAGTTTTGGTTGCAACAAATTTCTTTCCATGGTCACATTGTTTCAAAAAATGGCATAACTATTGATCCTGCTGAAACAAATGTTGTGGATGAATGTCCAAGACCCACAAATATAACCGAGATTCGTAGATTTCTTGGTTTGGTAGGTTATTATCGGAGGATTGTTGAAAACAATGAACTATTATCTAGTACAATGACTAGGTTAACTCGAAAACGTGTTATGATTATCTGGACAAAAGAATGTGATGATTGTTTTCAGGAATTGAATAGAATATTGGTGAATGCTCTAGTATTGGAACTACCTTCCAGAAATGGTGAGTTTGTTATCTACAGTGATGCTTAGTTGAAAGGACATGGTTGTTTCAAAATGCAGAATGATCAGGTAATCACTTATGCTTCACATTAGTTGAAACCTCATGAGTTAATTTACCCTACACATGATTCGGAATTAGCTACTGTTGTTTTTTCTTTAAAAATATGGAGGCATCATATGTATGGATTAAAGTGTGAAATATATTCTGATCACAAAAGTTTGAAGTATATATTCACTGAGAAACAATTGAACATGAGACCGAGGAGATGGCTGGAATTAATCAAGGATTATAATTGCACGATCCTTTACCATCCGGGAAAAGAAAATAAAGTGGTTGATGCTTCCAATAGAAAAAATAATGCTTTATTAACCATGATACATTTGGAACGAGATCCTTTAGTTTTTTATTTGATGGACATTAGAATAGAAGTTGTTGGTGCAGTGAATTCTTTTGTTTTGTTTCAGGTGCCAGTGAGATCATCTCTATCAGACAGAAATAAGTAAGCGCATAAGGAAGACAGTGAGGTGTAGAAAAAGTTAGAGTTGCTTCATAAGGGTAAGTTTCCTAATTTTAACGTTGATACAGATTGTGTTTTGAGATTTGGGAAGAGGTTATGTCTGCCTTGTGATTCAAAGATGAAGAATTAGTTACTATGTGAGGGTCATAGTTCTCCATTTTCAGTTCATCCTGGAAGTAATATGATGTACAGAGATCTTTGAGAGTATTATTGGTGGGATGGAATGAAAGGAGATATTTCTGATTTTACTATGATGTGTTTGACTTTTCAGCAGGTTAAACAAGAGAAACTTTTACCGAAAGGGATGTTTCATTATTTACTAGTGCCAGAGTGGAAATGGGAAAATATATCCATGGACTTCGTTGTGGTATTACCAAAAAAATCTCGAGGTAATAATGCAATCTGGGATTTTATTGATCGATTAACTAAATCTTCTCATTTCCTTCCTATTCAAGATACTTTGTCTCTAGATCAACTTTCTCGATTGTATGTTAAAGAGATAGTCACGTTTCATGGCATTCCCCTCTCCATTGCATCTGATCATGATCCCAGGTTTACTTCTAACTTTTGGAAAGGACTTTAGAAGGCGTTGGGTAGTGAATTAAATTTTAGTACATCTTTTCATCTTCAATCAGATGGGCAGTCAGAACGAAAAATTTAGACATTGGAGGATATGTTACGTGCTTGCTCGATGGATTACTAGTGAATTTGGGACCAACATCTTCTTTGGTTGAATTTTATTATAATAACTGTTTTCATTATAGTATACAGATGGATATGTTTGAGGAATTATAAAGAAAGTGGTATCAAACTCTAGATTTTTGGGATGAAGTAGGTGAACGGAAGTTGATGGAACCAGAATTGGTAGAAGAGATGGAAATGAATGTTCGGTTGATTCCGAAGCACATGAGAACAACTCAGAGTAGGCATAAAAGTTATGCGGACAACTGGAAGAAGGATCTTTCTTTTGTGGTAGGTGATCATGTTTTTTCTCAAAGCATATCCATGGAAAAGTGTGATGTGTTTTGGTATGAAAAGAAAGCTGAGTCTGAGGTTCATTGGACCTTATGAATTCCTGGAAAAAGTTGGATCAGTCGCGTACAGATTGGATTTACCTCCATGTTTGTCTTATGTACACAATGTTTTTCGTGTTTCGATGTTGAGAAAGTATATGCCAGATCCATCTCATGTTTTAAGTCCAGAGGTAGTTCAGTTGGAAAAGAATCCCTCCTATGAGGAACAACAAATCTAGATTTTTGACTGAAGAGAGCATGTTTTGTGGAATAAGGTAATTCACCAGGTAAAGGTTTTGTGTAAAACCATATGGTTGAAGAGGCAACATGGGAATCTCAAAATGCAATGATGGATAAATACCCTCATTTATTTGGTAAGTGAATAAAATTGTGAGGACACAATTCTAAAAAGGGGGGAAGGATGTAACATCCCAGGTAAATAATGAATATGTCATATTTCATATTTATTAATATTTGTTAATTAAGTATTAATTTTACATTAAAGGGGTTTCTATTTTTTATAGTTTACTCGATACACAACAACAGGTTTCTTTGAAATCATATGTTGCACACTAATAATATAATATTATTATTTTAAATAGTAGTTTATGACTAGCCGTTGTATAGGTGGTAATGGATAGAACTAAATACGATATTATTATACATGTTTACAATATGTTTTTACATTTATCCAATAAAAGTTAGGGGCTTCAAATAAGAAAAGAATATGATTTTAAGCATAAATACTCTAATATTCACTAAAAGGTCAATTTATCGCCTTTTGATGGAGAACCCTCATTAAATATAGTTTTGGTCACTTTTATATGTTCTATTTTACCAAATAAAATCCTCTTTTAGAATTGGTACATCAAAATTTACTTTGTGTACATTTTTGGTATTTTTTTGATAAAATTCATTTTTTGATTAATAGGGAAAAATATTGTCTTTTAATTCAAAATTGCATTTTAATATAATTTATTTATATGGATAGATTATCATATTAATTATTTTTAAAGAGTAATTGGAATATATTTTACCATTTAATTAAATGGTGGTCATTGGATTGACTTTCACACTAAAATTTGACATAAACAAGTGTTAATCTTTTGATAGTTATTTTTTCTTAAAAACATTCTATTTGTTTTAACAATGAGAATTAATTTTAAATTAATTAATGCAACTTCTATGTTTTTAATTTGGAAAAATAGACATTATTTTTGAATTTTAAATATCAAATATGTATGAGGATTAATTTTTTGTATCTTTCTGAAAAACTTCAATTTTTTATGAATAGTGAAACCACTAAGTGGTAGTTAAAAAAACTAACATTTTCATTTAAATGAAAATTTACCACTTATGTGAATTGAAGTTCAAAATTCTGACATACATAGTTGTTATTAATAAGTTAAATGTGGTTAAATGAGATGAAAATAATTTTTGGCGAATAGTAACTTTTGACTTTTATTTAACGCGGTTAAAGGTAAATTGGGTAATTCAAGGTTAAAGAAAATTATAATAATTCAAAATTACCGTAACACTTGTCCAAAAATTATTGGTTGAGCCATTTATTACCTTGTTCATCTTTGGGTCGATTTTGGGACCTCATTTATCCACTTGGGAGTGATAATGACAATATAGATTAATTTACATAAAGTAAAGGCAAAAATGATAGAAGAAAATATTTTTTAGTAAATTAATTTTTAGATTGTGTTATTTAAATTATATTTTCTACTATAAATATTCATTGGAAAGCTAAAGATATTTTCTACATCATGGTATTTTTTATAATTTTTAGACATCATAAAAATTAGATTATTTATGACAAAATAATGATGTAGTGTTTACCTAATTAATAAATTATTTAAATAAATAAGATTATAATGATTACAATATCTTACAAAACATGTCCAATTATGATTGGATGATTTTATTTCTAATAGGAGTCACCTTTTATTCTACCTTAATGTGTTTTGGACATTTTGAAACCGATGATATGTTTATAATAAAATAATGTTTTCACACTTTTCTAAAGAGCACCTCATCTCCCTTATAAAAAAAGACCACTTCTAACCAATTACTCACACCTCTAAAGCCTTTTGGCTCATCCAACCTCTACCCCATTAAGCTCCCTACAGCCCTATCCTCCTCCTAGAAACATTAGATTAGGAAGAAGGCACTTCAAGAATCCCTTTTGGTTCAAACCAAAGGAAGTTACCCAAATCCAAGGTAACAATATCTCTTAAACTGTTTTCTTTTATTTCACTTCTCTAACCCATAAACTCTTTTTATTCATTTATTTTGTAACAAAAACAGTATCATCAATATAATAGGATGTTTTTATGATATGTATTTGAGCTAAACATACACTCAACTCCATCTAATAGGTCAAGAACATAATGCTTTTGTGGATGGCATCCAAACGCCTCACGAAACGATGATTGTTCAATTATCTCCTACTGCCTCTCATGGTGGCCATTATGATGGAACTGTATTTATATATGATATATATTATGTTTATTTTTTCTTTATGATTATGTATTATTAATTTATAGCAAACATTTATGGTTTCCATAGTGGGTAAATACAATAATCTCATTAGAGGAAGTGCGGACTACCGCCCCCTCAAAGTGATATGACTCATTAATGCCTTATGTGGTACGTATAAAGGATGGAGTTAAAAATATTATATATGATATTATAATGGAATTATAACATAACTATGTATCATTATGTTTTAATTCCATTATAATATGAAATATAAATGGAAGCAGCGTTCATGCATACGTACGGCTTACCGTCTCCAGGAACGGTGCATTTCATTTATTACCTCTAAATGATTAAGTAATATTATAAATACTTGTATACATTGGATATATATGATATATATGATATCTAAATCTTGAATACCATTCTTAATATAATGGATATCTTACCACATGAATGACTTGTAATTATAAGCTGTTCATTTTTTACTCAAGTACAAAATATCGACAAAACGACCATTATTAAGACACGTGACTATGTAATGTTTATAACATAGTAATAAGTGATATAAGAGGAATAATAAACTTGAAAAAGGTTTCTCAAAAACTATAAATTTTCTATAGTTAATTATTTAGGATGATAAAGAATAAACGGGTCAATTCGAACATGAGGTAAGGGATTCGTCTCAATTTCCTTTCATTGAGGCATAGTTTGTTTTATACACAACTTTCTTTTATACGGTGTATAAAACCCTTTGACGTTTACTATTATTCAAAACGAATCTTTTCACTATGAAGAAATTTACTAAATCAAAAAAAAGAATGTTTCTTTTAACGTTAGAGGTGACAACGACCTTTCCGCCACTGCGAGAATTATTTGTTTTTTTGGCTTCCTTAACAAGGCATAACATTTTTCAAGGAAAATAAATACCATATACTCTTTTTACGTATTTTGGTATTTAAAATGGTTTTTAGAATGGATTTATTATTTCAATATCTTGAAATAAAATATTGTGATTGAAATGTGGAAATGTTATCTTTTATTTATGTTTGTTTTATGTGTTATGACTATGTTATGGTTCTTGGGAATTATCTACGTATACAGGTGGTTATGTGATAAACCTAGGGCTGGTGAGCCAGAGATATCTATCCAATTCATTAGGTAATGTGATGGAGGTAAACATGAATGTTTATCCTAGTAGATTTAGGGAATATACTGTGATGGGTATTCCAAATGTAACTCCCTATGTAGCTATGATTGCTACAATGTGTGTATGATATGGATACCACAAGTTACCTTCCTGATTTATGATTTCTATTTGTATTTCATAAATCTTACGATTTCATGATGTATGTTAAAGAGATTATGTTTTGTATGTATTTATGATCTAATGTTCTTTTTCTTTGTTTTATAACCCTTACTAAGCTTTTTATGCTCATCCCAATTTTTGAAAAGTTTTTCACAGGACTTAAAGATGAATAGGGTCGAGGATGGGATAAAAAAAATCCATGCTATCTAAAACATGGAAGTAGACATGACTCTTTTTTTTCAATGAGTTTTTATTTTATGGAAAAATGGAATCTGAGAATACCTGTATACATTGTAATCATTGAGAAGTAATGTAATAGTTATGGTCCAATTCCTTAAAACTCTAAACCTGAAAAGACCCTCAATGTGAATTATTCGTTTAATTCAATATTATGTAATGTTTTATGGTAGGGTCCTTATATTTATAATAATAAATAATATATCCTTTCCCAAAAAATTTGTGTGTCATCTAAATTAAGGGGGAAAATCCAGGTCTAGAATGACATCAAATTACTCCATTTGAAGTATTATGATATTCACTATGAAAATCATCCCAAATATTTCACCTAGAGATGATTCCAACACTAGGGTAGTAATTATTTCAACACTTGGTGTAATTAAAGAAATATCTATCTGGTATTCGATTCAATATTTCAAAAAAACATTAAAGATATAAAAGAACACATAGTACAATCATCAAATAAAACTTAATATATTCATTTGTAAATACTATGTGTACCTTGTATTACTTTTCTTTCATTCTCTGTTTTATAGTAGTGATTGCATTCACATTCCCTTTATTTATTCACTTTAGTGGATGGTAACATCAGTTACCCTCAAGGATTCATGGTATAGTGAACTATATCAGATAACAACCTCACTCCCAATAGTTTAAGCATTGAACCACGTGTGGTTCTCTTGTTTTCCTTGTCACATTTGATATATTATTCCCACATCATCAACATTATTGATATTGGATTCCATATATCCCACACATGAAGATTTTAGATATAAATTTGGAGATGTTTCCATGATGTTTCGTGCAACAATATTTACACGTGGGCGGTTGATATTTCATTCAAAAAAATTCATTATGTTGTTCAATTTGAAACTAAATAATTCATTTCATATCTCCATATCCATTATACTATCCTCCAAACACTATATTGACATTTAGATCACATCAAACCACTTATTAATAACTCTTGAAGTCTTGTATACATAGTTCTTTTGAAATTTATCATTGTGGACCACTATAAATTCTTTCTATTATTCAATCATTATTGATAAAATATCCAAGTAATATCTTGAGATCCTTGTGATGTTTGATTCATAATAAATTAAACACTCATGTTACTTTTTCTTGAAATTTATAAATTAAACCTCAATCTATGTGTGAATAGTTTAGGGGAAATATTATTTAATAAATATTTTCAAAATGTAATATGACTCCATATATTCTATTCCATCATTTTTCATGGTGTTATTTTTCAATTCCCACTATTGATCAGATTCTCTATATAGATGATACAAAAATAGTGTCACATTCTTCTTCTCAGAATAGTGGAGCAATGAAAATATATTTTCCATTTAGTTAAACAATTGATCCACCAAAAATTGGATCAGATGATCCACTAAATGTTGGTGGTCTTTCCTTCATAAAGGAAACCATAGATATATGGTCCATCTTGGGTGATTATAGATGTTTCACATCGTTCATGTTATTATTTATATCTTCAGATAACTAGGGATGCATTTCTATTAATTTGTTAACTCCAAATCCAATGGAATTATTGATTTCATTCAAGAAACTGTCGCATTATCATTCACATGGGTTTTTTGGCTGGTTTCTCATAGTTCCCACCATTTAAAATAATTATTAAATAATACATAAGTCAACAAGTCATGAATCAATATTTTATTCTTTAGTACAATTAATTATAAATGTATAACTTAATGTATCTCTATGATTATCATCAATATAAAATAAATATTATTCAATTATTAAATATAAAATGTTTAAACCAAAGGGTTTTATAAAAAAATAAATAATCCTAATTACAAATTTTTTTTAACATTTCTCTATTTCCAACTATAGTTTCTATACATTTCATATATGACTATTAAATTATTTTTATGCTAAACAACATAAAATCACTACAAATCTAGGATCGGAGGGTATATTGTCACGGATAAAGTACGAACATACATCACATATTAATAATAAAAAAATTAATTACATAATTATCTTTATGTTTCAATAACGCATGTTCTTAGTTGTACATATTGTCACCTGGGGATATACATCAATGAAGGGTGTAAGATAAAATACTATTATAAGGATGGATATGGATATGAATAAATAATACATTGGATAGAATAATCATTATCAACACCATAAAAAATCATAGAATCATCATCATAATCAAGAGAAGAAAATTTATAAAAAAATATTGTAATGTGGAAATGATAATGGTGAAATATCTTATATTAGTGGTCAAATACCATATGTAGTTTCCAAAAAAATGTTAACATAATGTTCATACATGACATATGTGAATTATAATAACACCATGATTATAAAAAAATCATGAATCATGTTCACACATAATAGACATTACCTCATTAGATACATTACATTATCCAATTCCTTAGGTGGCTATATAATACCACCCATCACAACATAAAATTTATATAATCATTCATTCCACAATAAAATAATAACAAACGTAATTATAAAATAACACTACAAAATAACATGTATTATAATAATTTTATATAGAATAAATTCATGAATAAAATTTATAGTTACCGAATGAGAAATGGAAGAACATAAATGTTATATGAATTATCAATATCGAGTGAAGAAGGAAAAGTCGTAAGAGGAGTCAATATGTGTTTTGAAAATAAGGGTTCTTTTGGAAAATATTTTAATATTTTGTAAACCCAAGGTGGTAACTTGTTTATCCTCGAAGATAAGAATATTTAATAATGACATTACATTTCAAAAACATTAATGGAATATCCACAATAAAATATGGCATGAAAATGGAATTACACAAGTAATAGAAGTTTGGTTTTAGAATCTAGTAACCTTATGTTTGAACTCATTTTTCAATTTCACTTAATGATATTGATATTTAAATTTATTGAATAATTAATAAATCCTGAACAAATTCTAAATATATATGATTATAATTTTATTATGTTCATTTAGTTTTATTTTGATGAGTTATAGAACTCAATTTCCTCATTACGATATCATTAATTTTCATGTTTTTCATGATCAATTCACTTTTACACACATTGGGAAGATCATTCAAAATGAAAATAATTATCCATAATTAAAATTATATGTTAATAATGTTATTTTGTATGTTTATATGGTCTTAGATATATATTTCCTAATATGGAGATGAATAATTAAATAAATATTCAGGAAAAATGGATAGTTTATTTTGTCAATTTTTATTCCCATCAATAACTACGTTGGTTTTATTTAATAGTTTGTTAAAATATTAGTTCAAAAACATTATCAAAGTTATGAAATACATGTAAAAATATTTTCTATTCATAATCATGGTTTTATGAAAACCCTCAAATGTGTTAATAGAAAAAAACAAATCATCGTCTATGAATCGATGAATCGACACATCATGAATTTTTTTCATTATTATAATAAAAGGAGAATGGAAGATATTTGATAATGTAAATTATATTAACAAACTAAAATTAATATATATATATATATATATATATGATACTATAGTTATCATGTCACTTTTTATGGGGGTGGTGGGGTGGGGATAAGAAAATAATAAAAAAATTAAATGAGAAGAATCAAGGATTGTACCGATCGAATATCGTCTCCATTAGAGCCTCTTTAAGGAACTTGGTTTTGGTCTTCTCTTGAGACTAGAATGTCTTTGATTTGAGGAAGAGGCTTGGTAATGTAATTGGGTTGATGTTAGATAGTCTAAATGTATTTGGAGGTGTTAGGAGATGAGGTAGTGAGGGTGGAATTTAGTTGAGAGGAGAGGTGAATTTTTTTATTATCTGATAAATTAGTTTATTTTTTTTCCAAGAATATAAATATTGTTGATTAATATGAATCAAAACAATAAATTCTGCAGGATAGTATAAACCATATTCTATATTTCGTAAATTAGCATATTTCACTATTCGATAAAAAACTAAACAATTTTAGAAAAATCATAAATAGTCACTGTAACCATTTTTTGACATGTAGATTTAAAAAATGGTATCCATTTTTTAAAAATTTTTTATAAATATTAAAAATTTTATATTTTTAATTAAATTAATAATTTATACAAAAAATACCAATGTTGAAATTTTATTGGATTTTATGACATTTTAGAAAATTATTTCATGCCACATAATATTATATTTTATGTTTTAGACAAAAAATATTAATTTATGAATATATTTTACAAAAATACATGTTCTTTTAAATAATTATATTATAAATAAAATTGTAGATAAAAATTTACATCTCACAAAAACACCATTACTTAATTTTTCTTTTTAAAAACATTTATTGACTTATACCATGATCTAATTATATAATATTTCCATTAATAAAATAAATAAATTTTTTATACTTTCATAGGTTAGTTTTATATTCTAATAGCCAAATCACTATACCAAATGGTCACATTTCAATTCCAATGGCGAGGTTAATATGAAATTCGTATATGTGCCTTAATTTATTTAAATAACACTTATTTCATTCTACACTTATGTGAAAAAATTATTTTCTTCCCTAGTTGATGTATGTGATTTATATTAAATGATATAATTATAATAAGGAAAATTTCATTGATAAAATTTTGTGTCATTAAACATTATCCCTCAAAATGATGTTTTCTTAATTTTTTGTGAGATAATACTATAGTTATATTATGGAAAATATAGAAATTTTCTTTTAAAAAAATTATTTTAATATTGAGACCAACATAAAAAATTTAATTAGGGTGATATTTGATTATTTTTATAAAAAGATTTTATTCTCCTGTAAATTTGATAATTGATGATTTTTATAAAAAGTTAATTTATGTTCATGTGTATAAAAATAAAAATTGCTTTTAGATTAGTTTTAACATTTTATTACTTCATCTTACTTAATAAAAAAATAATGTTCTTCTAAATTAATTTATAGCTTTATTTGGAATAAATTTATATTTATATACAAAAATGAATTTTTTCCATGAAACAATTTATTATCTCATGTTATGGGATTAATTTTTAATGAAATTGTTCAAATAAATTGAATTAAAAACAGAAAAATGAATTTTATATTATGAATAATTATATAATTTTTTTAAATAGATTCTTTTTATTTTTATTGAACAATAACCATAATCAATTAATAGATCCAATGTAAAGGTAAAATGCATTTATTAGTTTTGACGATATTGTGATGATGATTAATTTCATTTAAATGCATTCCTAAATTTATTTTTAAGAGAATATTTCATTCATAATCGTAAAAGAATCAATAATGTTATATTATTCACGTATATCTTTGATTACAACCTTTATATCACATTATTTAATTAATAGAAAAAATGAAATTCTATATATTTTATTATATCTAAATTAATTATAGATTTTTAAATATTTTCCCTTTTCGGTTATAAATGTTTATTATAATAATTGATGATGTTTTTTTGAATTTTTTGTTTTTTAATTATTAGTAATGAAAAAATACCTTAAATTCATACACAACTTCGACATAATATTTATTCAATTAATAAAATAATAAAATAGCTTATATAAAATATATTAAAAGTCAAAAAATGAATGAATTATTAGCTTCCATGATTTTTCTAGATATATATAACATGTTTGATTATGTGACAAGATTATATTCAAATTAATTTTCTATCATTTTGTTGGAATTTTCAAATTTAATGAATAGGGTTAAAAAATGAAATTAATGATATTTTATTATAAATAATATTTAGTAATTATTTTATAAATCATATAAATGTAAAATGAGGTAAATTTGGATTAATCATGGACCAAAATTTCATACCTTATCCACATTATTCAGCATCAATGAATATATACAATAAATTATCAGAATTTAATGTTGAATAAGTCATTAACATGGTTATCAAAAAAATTGGATAAGAGAGGGTTTCTTCCAAATTTTAAATCTAAAATGAGAGTAAATCCTTTAAAAATTCCTTTGACTGTTATATTAATACTACATATACATTTTCGTTGAATCCATACCATTTTGGAATAGTTGTACAATATTTAGATAGATATTGCATAATAAAATTTTATATAATTCAAAAAATGTGATAAATTATAATTTTATTATGTAATGTTTTATTAAATATTTTTAAATTCAAAAAAATCCTATTATATTCCTAGGTACTTTGATATGATCTAATATATCATCAATGGTCTAATTATGGGACAATTTTAATTTTGCAGTATCTATCATGTCCTCTAAAGTGTAAATAACATTTTAATTTGAGTAATCTTCGAAGAGGATTAATAGTTGTTAAAAAAGATAAGGGTATAAAAACTAATATAAAAATGGTCAGTGTTTTTTGTAAGAGGTGATTTATACTAATCTATATATCATCATTAAATCATAGAAACTATTAATTAATATTTATTTCATACATTAAGAAATTTTATGATTTCCCTTCACATCACATACTAAAGGGAACCTCATCTCCACTATTCATCACCCATGGAAATATATTAGAATCATCAAAGCCCTATAAAACCCTCTTTAATACACACCTCCCAATATTCAAGAGGCTATTTTTTAAGATTAGGCTATTATATGAAGGATTTATTTTTCAAAAAATTTATGTTTTATAAAGACAAGTATTGGATTTTAACTTAGTGTTTTTAATTTATTTGTTCACATAAATACATCAATATTTCATCCATGATGATTATATAATTACATCATTATCTTTTTTATTATATGATTTTATAATGTCATTATAAAAACCTCTATTTATATCCCCTTCAAGAAAATGTTAAATGAAAATGTCATTCATTTGTATAGTGTTTTACTTCCACCCAAAATGATAAAAAAACATTTCCCACAACCACCACTCAGGGGTGTTTATTATGGTTGTGTCCTGAAAATTCTTCCAAGTGAAGAAAATAGACTCACAATTGCTTTGTAAAAGGAAGAAGGTACTCCTACAATTTTAGAAAGGTGAAGGGACTCAAATAGAGTTGCAAGTTTTAGAAGAAACATGAAGAGATTCAAGGTTACAAAGGCAATCATTTGGCCTATGTACCATCACTGGGAAGGGTACGCTGACTTGCTGGATCATAAACCAACAGGTATTCAGAACAATCCACGAACCAATGGACCACGAGGCGATGGCCAGCGAACATGAATAACTAAGAACCATGTCGCTAACAGACTCATATGTGTGAAGACCATCCGCATACCTTGTGGAAAACACATCAATTCTCAGATGAAGAAAATGGGTAAGAATCCATGAATAATTATCACAAACCAAAGCCACCACAAACCTCGGTTGACCGAGTCTTCCATGGTTCTGGTTATTTCTTTATCAGGCCCCTGCAAATGGTTCCGCGTACCAAATAGATATCATTTGTCTTTTTCTCAATAAATGGAGCACAATAGAAGCACATAAGACAGGAATTAGGAGACAGACAGAGAGAAGGACTCATGAAAAAAGATTGAGGGAGACTTAGAGGTTTCACCGTGTCATTCATTTTGTTTCATCGGTGAAGCCCGAACCGCGAACCACACCCTCTGTAGGTATAGCCAGCCACGAACCATAAAATGGGGGAATTTAATAAAAATAATTGAACCATGAACCTAACTGGTGAACCAAAAACCAAAAATTATGGTGGATGAACTCTGTGTGAATAATGATCCCACATACCCTCTTTGAATATGGTGCTCTGTATAGATTACTACTACGCGGACTGAACCCAACGTCGTGTACCAAATCATTACATAGATATCGCCCAAAGTATCATGGTGATCCATGTAACACTTTTTTACGTGATGGATTGTACCCACACCCGCATACCACACCATTATGAGGATTTACCTTCAGCCTGCACACCACCACAGTATACTGAGCCTTCCCCATCCTGCATGAGAAACCAATAATTTGAATGGTGTGTTTTAGGGTATTATTCCATCCAGTTCTAACCTCACAACTCCATTACTATCTAGTCATCTATGATCCCTCTAATAAACAGTGCTCTTGTAATGTCCTAATGCCTCCCCCAATTCTAATAACCCCGTATGATTAGACCATAGGGTGCATTAGCGCGCCCAATTGAGTCTACATAGCCATGTTAAGCGGATTCAAGAAGGCCCTCCCCTCAAATGTGTGAGATTCAAGAATGCCTGTGAGGCTACATTCCCAAAGTAACCCAGATTCCATCCTTGATATGTCTACGTGAACATCCCTATTCTATGGAATAAGGGTGATCACTTTATATTCCTTTTAATGAGAAATATTGATCTGTCGAAGGGGTTATGTTCGCTCACCCCTTTGACGAAGAAGAAACTCCTCCCCCTCCCATAACGTGCTATGGGGTCCTCACAGTAAGGTAAGTCCCAAATATTCTGAGGTAGGGCTGCATGACCTTCAATGTAATTTCACTTTGAATGGTTCATTTCTCCACGCCCTCATCCATGGTATCCCCAACCTCTTCCGTCGTGGGCACTCCCTCCACCACCAATAGGAAATGAGGTGTGTTAATGTTTTAATTATCCACATCCTCTTGTTTCTCACACCGAGACTGACCCACGTACTCTTAGAGGATTTAAGGATTACAACATACACACAATCTGAACTATGAGAACTTTGCTTCCTGATCAAACCATGATACGATGGACGCCTACCAGAAGTATTGAGCTCAAAAGGGTGCCCATCCAAGAGTGTCCTCCCAACCATGTCCCCTAAAATGGGAAGCTCCTATGCATAAGCCCCAACCCATCTAAACTATGAGAACTCTGATTCCTTACCAAATCAGAATATGTAGGATGTCTTTCATATGGGATGAGCTTAAAAGGGTGTCCATCCAAAAGGATCCACCCAATCATATTTATCAAATGAGAAGCTCCCATGCGTAACCCCCACACCTTCTGACCTACGCGGTTTCTGATTACTCTTCCATGGATACATAGGAAACCCTTATTATGGGCCTGATCCCAACTTCAAGTCACCTATTGTCCCCTTAGATGACGATAAACTCCAGAGTGTCTTATAATATGGCTCAAGTCAGCATCTCCTCCGTAGCATCAAATATATGCATTCTTACGATGATCTTAAAATCCAAGGTCAGCCCATTGACACAGTATTTGAGAATAAACCTAGGATTCATGAATATATGAACATGAATTTAATATATAAGAGAGTCTCGAAACAGGAAAAAATCCTCTACAAAAATTGTGTGGTGATCCTGACCTCCCATCCTCTAGACCGATGGAGTCCTTGAGTATCATTTTACAAATATTCGGCCATCATGTGAATTCCATTGGAATGTAGGTCCATGAATCATGGATTCTAGGGTCATTAGTAATTCTTGTCTAAAAAACCTATTAGATACCATCCGAGGAATTTATATCTGAGAAGGACTTATTGAATGTGATATTATTGAACCCCGTGCAATCGCCCGTGAGGACCAAAAGTTCCCGCATGGATAATTCAACCTTTCTTGAAGGATAATGACATTGAATGGTTCAAAATAATGGAATGGTAAATTCAAAGAGAATCCATATCTATCTAAAAAGATATAGGTGATGATCCCATTTGATCAATTTCTACACCACATGCAAAACATGCCACCATAGATGCGGAAAAAATGGGGAACCTGATGTGAATCCTTAAACAAGGTAGCGGTTCTACCCAAATGATAAAATAAAAAAGGGTTATACATGTAGGAAAATTTTCTTTCAACTTGTTATGTTCAAAATATTCCACCTCAAATGCGGAACAAAAATGGGGAACCTGACGTGAATCCTTAACCAAGGTGGCGGTTCTACCCCACTCAAGCTCCTCCACCCCACAGTAAATGAAAAGCATAAGGGGGCCAAGATGAATTACCAAATATGCATATATTTAAAGAAATGATACATTGAAATTATTTTTCGGTCAGTATTTCATATATGTATTGAAAGTTCCCATAGAGAAAACATCGATCCAAATGACATCCAACGTCTCATGAGGACACACACATCAGTGATCCTACAGGCAGTCGGGGCCTCAATGAATAGCAGCCCCCCCTCGCCAACTCAGCATCTTAAACGCTAGGTTTCCAATACGTGGATCAATGATTACCACTGAAAAGGTACTCCCCCACGCTGGATGATACAAGATAGTCCCTCTAGTCTGCAATGGTCCATTGGCCGCATCTTCTTCCCCAGCCAATTCCCGAGCACAAGGCGGCCATGGTGGTCACCTAAAATCGTTTCGGGGGCCTATCACTGGAACATGATAATAAGTACTTCCCCGACCTTAGGTATGTAGATAATGTCAATGATGATTACTTCATATCAACAGAACATGGGTCCTACCCATAGGACCCAACTAGAGAGCGTTGCTACCAACACCGATGAACATGCCTCATCCCACCAAGGAGGACATTATGCTGAGGGAACCTGCCAAAGTACAAAAGACCCGGGACCCTTGGGATCCCCTTCAAGGGGGGAAAGTATTTGAAAAGGCACACAGTATCATCATGGCTCTTAAAGAGTAGATCTTCCGTACCAACGCAATGTAATTCAACAGGAATACATAAGACTATGCCCTCTCAACTGAAGCCCACTACAGAAAAATGGTGGAAAAATACAAGCACATGCACGTTCCTTCTAATGCTCGTTGGTCCCGTCGTGCAGACATTGTAAAAAAATATAGGCAGATGCAGATATCTACCGAGCCATAATAAGGCCACCATCCAAATAGGGCGGCACTCAGCTACACGTAGGCACACACTCTTGCAGATGCATTTCACGCCTTCCATCTAAAAAGGGATCAAAAATATATTTGCATGCACAAAAAATTGCAGATTCATATGAAGCCCACCATGTAAATATAGAGGAAAACAAATACTAGTAGAGTATAGTTCCTACATATTCATACAATTCCCATGAGACAAATACAATTGCAAGCGAGCAGATGAAAATCATCACTCGTGAATATGAAGACAACCAGTCAAATTCAATTGCAACCAGATAAAAAAATAGGCAATAGACTCATTCCTCTATCCAAGTAATAGGGAGTCTCCAATATCTACTTGCAACTCATGGAAGACTGAAGTAGGAAAAAACTCTTTATTTGATATCTAAATTGGCCTTCGTAACTATTCTAGAGAGACATGTATCTCTTCACATATTGGAAATAATGTAAGATCAGATGCTGATTCCAGACCACATCCTCTATACATGCCATATATCATTGCATCGCTGGAAAATGCTAGAAATGAGGTCCATGACTCGATTTCATCGTACAAAATGACCCACTCGCAAAATGTGGTAGTTACTCAAGAGTAGTTATGCATCCATGATCAAGTCTAGGAGGGTCAACGGAAATATCCTATGGCTTACAAACAACTGAATCGGGAACAGATACATTTTCCAACTAGGGGACACTGGTCCAACCTAGTGGCCACTCTAGGGAAGGCATATTTCCCTTAGAAAACTCAAGATAACCGTCGGTGTATCCTGACAACATTACAGGACCCAACAAGAATGGGAAATTTATAAGAAGTCCAATACCAACAATAGATAGCCCTAGTTACCCATAAGAGATAACCCAAAAATTAAAGGCACTAACAAAAAATATAAAATTAAGAGCACATTCATTATCCTATTCTCTTGGTAGATGGGGTTATGGACGACCTCAAACATATATCAGCAATGGTTCAAGACCCTGTCATTCCATGACCAAATTATGGAAGTGGCAGTTGCAGTTGCGAAGGTCCTGCCCGCGTTGACGTTACCAGAAGATCTGATGGCCCATCATAGTGAACCCATGGGGGATCACTCCATGGGCCATAAATGAGGGATTGTGAGAGCCTATATCCTGATGCACATTTGGGTAGCCCTCCCATTAGCCTGATGATCTGATAGTAAGAAGGTCCTCCCCTTGTTGTTGTCTTCCCTAATGGTACTCCCTAGTGTATAAACTGCAGATTTTATTCTCCCTGTAGTCGGACATCAAGTCATGATGTTAGTCCTTACCATGATACCAGTCATTCGGAAGGCCCTCCTCACAATGGAAGTTAATATGAAGGTCTCCCCATAGTAACCCCATGCAACGTGAAGGTCCTCCCCTTATTTCAGTACAACTTTAAGGCCCTCCCCATGATGTACAATGTAGATATTCTCCATGCATCCAAATATCATGTCATGATGGTAGTCCTCACTAGGATGATAGTTATTACGAAGGCCCTACCTACAATGAGCTTAAGTAGCAAGAAGGTCCCCCCTTACTACAGCCTTCCCTGAAATTCCTCCTCAAGGTATATTCCATTAAGAAAATTCATATGGTTGGGTCTCATGTTGCAATAGTATCACTCACCATTTCAGCATCAATTGTGGAGGTCCTCCACACAATGAAAATTCATTCTAGAAATAAGGTCATCCCTTTTCCTAAACAAATATGAAAAATACCTACAATGCATAGGTACTCAGAAAGGATTTAGACACATCGGTCACTCTTTCTATAACAAGTGATATTATTTCTCAACCATAGGATGTCCCGGGGCCATGATCATCTTCTGAGCCACCCCTGCAGAATCCACAAGTCAACAAGGCTCCCACCACCCCATTCTCTTTGAAGAAAATTGATAAGAAGTTTTTGTTATAGGTATATCAAGTAGAGGAGCCTCCATAAGAAAAACATCATGATATGATGCTTGTAAAAATACAACTAGATAGGGATAAGATACTAGTAATTTTTTGGACTAAGAACACTTCTCACATTGAAATTCCATGAGAATTGTTTTCTTGTTGTACGGATGAGCTTTGTCTCAACATATGGATGACTCATTTTTAGTTGGAAGACAAATTCATTCCCAAAAAGTAGTACGCATACCACGTCAACACAATAGGGGAGCTTCGCATCTAACAAACTTTAAATCCCTCCCGTCTTCAAGGAATCCACAATCAATAAGGTGAAATAATATCCTTCCCAACATTCCCTATTCGAAATGACATTCTACAATGTCATCATACAAAGGAAAAAATCATGTGAAACCCCTAATTAGGGAATATGGGATACTCAACAAAAATCGGCCCTGAGTAAGTCTCAAAAGCTTCAGGGCTGAATAGATCAAGCCATCGAAAAGATTCTGAGTCAGGCAACTAGGAACATGCAACAGGATTCCCACCTCAGAAAAGTGAACCATCAAGAAGTTCCATTATCTTCAAAAGGTCATAGAGTATGTGTATGTCCAATTATACACTTAGCGTATCCCCACACGAGAGTACATAAAATTGAATGGGTGGAAATATTAGCAGCTACCATAGTGTTATGGGAAGAACCCCAACACGTAGGGTTGAGAGAATGTTTAAATCAAAATGACCTCATAAGACCAAAAAATCTAGGTTGTGACACATCTACAGGAAAATAGGAACGACCCCATCCCATAGGGTTGGGGGAATTTTTACCTCAAATCATCATAGCAGTGACGTCTGTCATCCACTGTCTAGGAAGAATGATGGATAGAGGAGTAACCCAATCCACCCATTCTCATCGTTCACGAACTCCGAGACAATGGAACATCACAAGGTCAGTCCAGGACTCCCTTCAGGTCAATATTGGACAAGAAACTCGACAAATATCACAAAATGGAAGGATAAAGACCAATAAATGGCTCAAGAATCCATCCTAGCATTTGGAATTGGGTAAATCACCCCCAATGCAGTACGCCTCAGTGAATGTGGTAAAAATAAACCCTACAGATCTCTACCAAAATGAATTATGGGGATAGGATGCAAAGGTAGATGGTTCCATCCCATAGGCATCCCACACCGAGCATGATGGTGTTAATCCCAAGAACTAATTTATGGTCCCAAATCTGGGTGCCCCTTCAGCCAATCCGACATTACCTCTCCTAGAAAACACCAACAAGTAGAAAAATAAATCCTTGGTCGTCTATGACTCACCTCCACCTCCCCATGAGAATTAATCCATCACCCTCAATGAAATGTTGACCAATCTGGAGGAGGAAATGAAATTGCGTAGGTGAATTAATGTCGAACTATGTCAAGGGAGTTATCTCCTAGGATGTGTTCCCCCATGCAATGTCTGCAGGTTCTCCCAAAAGAGGTTCCCATGCCACATGCACTCATCCCTGTGAATGAATCCAAGCTCAGAGGACCGTTGATCCCAGCCATGGAAGGACATAAAATAATTCACTACCAGGAAAAATAGGACGTTACAAACCGATAAATCCTGATTTTAATCTAGTTAGTTACATTATACTGATGCAGGGTTCTATGAGTTGGATGAAAAACATCATTCAACTGACAACGTGATTGGATCATTGCCCTAAATGTATTTGAGATGGCTCCCACCGAACACCTATAGCAGCATGGGGAAGAGTATATACTACCAATCATCCATGTTGAATTCTTAAGTACATGTCTGGATATAGACTCATTTTTCATCATGGTCTCTGTTATGACCTCCAAGTCCAATGATGTAACATCCTGGATCCGGGTTCCACTCAATAGTTTCCCCGAACCCGGTTATTCACATGACCTCAAGTACATTTCCCCAAATGCCAGAGGCTGCTGACTAACAGCGAGGTCCAAGGATTGATAGTGGGTAAACTATGCCCTCATTTTTCTATGTGTAGTGTAGCGGAATAAAATATATAAACATACAAAAACAAAAGCAGTAAACAATATAAACCATAAATGGACAACATAAATAAGACAACTAGAAGTCATACATATATGATAATGCAATATGTCCTATGTCTAATAAAGCAGTCAAAATAGGATACAATGCAATCTAGAATAATACAATAAAAGGTACAAATACAACAATGAAAAACAAAAAAGTGCAGTAAGAACTCTACAACATCAGAAGCCTAGGCTCGGTCCCAGGCTCTCCCACTCCTCTGTAACAATCAAGTACCAGTATGGATACTCTTTCCCTTATCAACACCAGTAGAAATATAATCTATTTGGGTCCAAGACATGACCCAAACAGGGAGAGAGAGAAATAAATCCCATTAGGCAACAACCAAAGGCCCATGCCCACCTGACAGTGAAAATGTGCAACAACAGTGTGAAATCATAAAATTCAGTAAGATAGGATGTACTCAATGCAGCTAATACTACCATTTCCATTACCTTTTAATTATTATTTAACAGTTCCATTTAATTGAACTATAAGTTTCGGAGACTCAGCCTTAGCCAAAAATCTCCTATACAGTGCTGCAGAAAAACTACAACATGCTATCTAACAAATAAAAGGTAATTACAATACCAATACTATGCTTTAACTCGGCAGGAATAACCCAAGAAATCCCCACAGTGAATACTCAAAGTAATTAGTGTCCTCATACATGAAAATCCTTACCCTCAGGTAGTCATAATCAAAACCTTCAGGTGATTGCCCTCAAGCTAATGAATATTTCCCTCAGGCATATGAGATGTCTCCCACAAGCACAGAAGCTACTGCCCACAGTCATAAGAAAGGTTACCCTCAGGATAAGAAACCCTATCCTCAGTCTCAACCAAAAACTTTCCTCAGGCATTCCATAAGAAGCAAGTAACTGGGCCGAGACCAACATACAAACCAACAATTTTATATAGGTTCCATCTCAAGAAAACTCAACACATTCTTATAATCACGGAATACCTACAAGTATCCTAGAAAAATGGCTAAACAAGGGAAACACACACATAGGGTGGCCCTAGATCCAAGAAAATATCCCAAATAGCAATTTATATTCATCATTAGATTGTCTATGGAATTCTAGATAACTTATCAGCTAAGGCCTCAGCCACACGACACCCTGAACATGGGCTCGTGGCACAACGGTACCCAAAATCAACTCAACAGTTGGAAATAAACACCAAACCACCTACCTCGATGTCCACTGATCGATATAAGCGAACATCACCTCCCGAAATATCCGAGAAAAACATAGATCTGGGATAAAAATTTATCCGATAATCCTCAAATAACATCCTTTCGAGGAAGAATTGGTAGGAAATACTATAGGAGAGGGAAGGAAATACCCGCGCGGTCCAAAAGTGATCATCAATGAAGGAATCGGAGTCCCGGTGTTCATTCGGGAGCTCTTCCAAGGTCCAAACTTCTCTCTTGCGGCCTCCCGATGTTCTAAGCTTCCTCTTTTGAAAGAGGATTCTACTAACAATTTATAAAAAAACACCACTACACGGTGTGTAATCTCAAGTACACGACGTGTAAATTACATTTTTTAAAATGTACCTCTGGAGGCTCCTTTTCACTGCCAACTGTTCATTTGTTGACATGATTACACGACATGTATTTCTGAGGACACGAACTATACTACAATTCTTCTAGTGGATACTTCCACCGCCTTACTATTTTCCTTCCGACTGATTACCCAGCATGTATATACTAAGTACACGGTGTGTAGTCTGTTTTTACACCCATCATCAGCAACATGACTGCACGCCCTGTATAGTCATCTGACATGACCCATATTCACGACGTATGCAAAATTACATGGTTTGTACCCACAAAATTTGGTATTTTTCCACATCTTCTTTATTTTTTAAAAAATACTTATGAAAAAAGAAAAAGAAGAAACTCGTACATAAAAAATAAGAACCAGGTTCTTACAAACTTACCCCTTAATGAAATTCGCCCCCAAATTTCCCCTCCAATGGTGGTGAAGATAAGCCTGAGAATAACTTTGTCAACTGAGCATGTATATCGGTCTACTGCTCCCAGGATTCATTGTGCACTCGGCCATGCAGCCATAACACCCGTACGAGGGGAATTGACCACACTCAGAGAGCCTTAGTGATAATATCAAAAATACGAATCAGATTCTCATGAAACGATGGATCAATTGGATGTGAAACCTCCTCGGGATTAAACATGTGAGATGGGTCTGAGTGATAATGCCACAACTGAGATACATGGAAGATGTCGTGCATGGCCCGGTACATTAGTAGTAACTGCAACTGATAGGCAACCGGCCTGACTCTCTCTAGAATCTCAAAAGTCCCCACATACCTTGATGAAAGTTTACCCTATCTCTGGATCCGCCTTTGTCCCATTCTTGGTGAAACACGCAATAAAACCTGATCCCCGACCACGAACTCCAAGGGTCGTCCGTGACGATTAGTATAAGAGTTTCGAAGAGACTGTGTTGTATCCATCCTATTCTAAATCAACTGGACCAGATCTGATGTATCTTGTACTGGATGTGGTCCCTGTAATGCTACCTCACCTGCCTCTAACCAGCACAATGGTGATCGGCATGGCCTACCATATAAAGCCTCATAAGGTGCCATCTCAATAGTTTCCTGAAAACTATTGTTGTAGGAAAACTCAACCAGGCTTATCTGCTTCTCCCAAGAGCCCCCAATGTCTAGGATGAATTCATAGAGAATGACCTCTAGCACCTATATCGTAAGCTCTGACTGGCCATCGGTCTGAGGATGGTATGCTTTGCTCATAAGAACATGTGAACCTAGTGCCCTCTGAAAACTCTGCCAGAAATGAGATGTAAAACAGCAATACCTATATGAAACAATAGAACGAGGGACCCCATGAAGATATACTACCTCTCAGATATATAAATTCCTGATCTCATCAACCCCGAAGGTCTCTTTGATCAGAAAAAATTGATCTACTTTCATAAGTTTGTCCACAAAAACCCACACGACATCATTGCCTCTAGGTGACCTCAGCAACCTAGTCACGAAATCCATTGCGACATCATCCCATTTCCACTCCGGAACGGGTAACTACTGTAATAGTCTTCCTGGCCTCCGTTGCTCCACCTTCACCTGCTGATTGGTGAAACATCACAAAAAAAACCAAGATACCTCTCTTTTCATACCCTGCCACCAATACTGATGTCTCAATTAACGAAACATTTTGGTAACTACGGGATGTACTGCCCAAGCTGAAGCATGAAATTCCCACATAAAATATTCACCTATATCCCATGGAACCCACACTCATCCATGGATACACATTACCTCATCATCGCCTACCGTACAACCAAAAGGAGTGTCCTCACTTGCCACCAAATCCCGTAGAACTAGGTCTTCATAATCTGAGAGCTGACTCATCCTCAATCTATCCAGGAGGTTAGACGTCACAACTACGGGTGAATGATATGTTCGCCCCTGACTATCTTCCACCTCTAAATGAATCTCAGAGAACAAATCCATAAGCTGTCACCCACCACTGACCCCCTGCACTGCATGTATCAGAGTCCTCCTACTCAGTGCATTAGCTACTGCGTTTCTATTACCAGGTGTATAGGAAATCTCAAAGTCGAAGGACTGTAGGTATTCAACCCACCTTCACAGTCTCAAGTTCAAGTTACACTGGGTAAAGATGTACTAAAGACTATTGTGGTCCTTAAACACCACAATGTGTTCTCCCAAGAGATAATGTCTCCAACAGCGTAACGCATGAACAACTGCTACCAACTCGAAATCATGCATAGGGTATTTCTTCTCATGTGGACTCAACTACCGAGACTCGTATGCAACTACTTGATCACCATACATGAACACTACTCTAAGACCAATACCTGATGCATCATAGTAAACTGTATAGCACTTCCCCTACTCTAGAAGTATCTGTACTGGTGCTGATGTCAACCTTCCCATCAGCTCGTGAAAGGATGTCTCAAAAACTTCTGACCAAAATAACATCACACCCTTCTTAGTCAAACCCGTCAATGGCACTGCTAAGCGGGAGAAGTCCTGTATAAAGCCCTTGTAGTAACTAGCCAGCCATAAGAAACTCCATATTTCAAAAACGTTATTAGGAAACTACTTCTCTCACCTTCTCTAGGTCTACTGGAACTCCTGCCTCTGAGATAATATGACCCAGGAAGTGAGTATGGTCCATCCAAAAGTGGAACTTTGAGAGCGTATCATATAACTTATTCTCTCTTAGTTTACTCAGTATGATCTGAATATGGGTGGCATGGCCGAGTCGAGTGTGAGAGTACACCAAGATATCTTCCAAGAAGACTACCACAAAAGAATCCAGGTATTGATGGAACACATGCTTCATCAGATTGATGAAAACTGCTGGCGCGTTCATAAGTCCGAACAACATGAAAATGAAATCGTATAGACCATATCTGCTCCTAAAGCCATTAAGCGATAAGTCTGATGGTCTAACACGCAACTGTTGATATCCGGATCTCAAGTAAATATTCAACAACACTCATGATCCTCGAATTTGATAAAAAAGACCATCAATCCGTGGTAAAGGATATCAGTTCTTCACTTTCAACTGGTTCTGTTTCCTATAATCTACACATAGTCTGAGGGTATCATCCGCCTTCTTCACAAACAGGACAGAAGAACCCCAGGGAGAAGTAAAAGGTCAGATGAAAACCTTTTCTTGTAACTCCTCTAACATCATGTTGTGCTCTTGTAATTCTAATTTATCCATCCTATAAGGAGGTATTGACATTGGTGCCTCTCCTGGCACAAGCTCAATAAGGAAATCTACATCTCTCTCTGAAGGTAGACCTAAAAAGTCATCCAGGAATACATCCCTGAAACGATCAACCACTGAAGGGAAATCCTGATCAAAAGATCTCTGATGATCTAGATACAAACTCACAATATGGGATGTCACTACACCTTTCCCATGATCCTCGGGTCTATCTCGGCTCACCTGGGAATCCCATTCGTCCTTGTATAGAAACTCTTCGCCCTCTAGTGACCTGAAACTCACCCTATGATGATAGCCGTCTACAATGGCTCAGAAGGGTACCAACCAGTCCATCCTGAGAATGAAATCATACCCTGTCATCTCTAAGACATAGAGGTCCCATATAAAGTGACACCCACCAACCTCTAGGGGGATCTCCTTGCACTGACACACACCTACCGTTCTCATTCCCAATGTAGTGTCTAGCGTCATATATTCTAAAGAAGAAGAAACACAGAGCCCAAGGCTCTCTACGAAGAGAACATATATAAATATTTGTGTAGCACCATTATCAAAAATTACTAAAGAGAGAATAGATGCATCTAGAATAGTACCTCTAATAGTGGAAGGTCTGAGATCCTTGTCATGTTGGTTCTATTGCACTTCATATGCATGCGCAGTGCCTTGGCCCTACGACACAGCCTGTCTACAATGAGATAACCCACCCTGTTGTCTCTATGATCCTGATGTCTAGATACTATGACCATGACCACCACCTTGGCATGAACGTCCTGATGTATTCAAATTTCCAAACTGGTAAGAAGCTGCTGGACCATCTCCTGCACACAAAGTCTGCACAGAACCCCTCCCACTTGTCACTGGTGGAAACGCCCTGCAAAAACGCTAAATAAGACCCATCTTTCCGAAAGCTTGTCACTCCACGGGGTCATGTGGACACTGAGGTCTCTTGTTCCATTATTTAGAACACGGGTAGCATATAACTTGGACAATTGAAGATGTCTTCTGGATAGTACCACCAATGTGAGGGAAATAAATCTACCTCTTCCTCTTACAGGTAGAAATAGTACCAATAACGAGTGCTAAACCGTCCTGGACTACACCACTAGATTCCTGTGGGTTCTGCTCAGTAATCAATGAATGATTCACAATATCATGTACTGTAGGAAACCTAAAAACATTCAACAGTGCCTGTATGTAATTTAGAAGACCATACTCAATTCGTCTAGCCATCAACGTCTCATCATCCACTAATGCAGGTGAAAAACTCTGTAGCTCGGTGATGCGTGCAGAATAGTCTATCACTGACATGGATCCCTGTTGTAGATTCATGAACTCTTGAGATCGATATGACCTTAGCATCTCTAGAATGAAAAATTCATAGAATTATACCTGAAAATATTCCCACACCATGTCTCGGTGATGCTCAATCTAGGTGGTATCATCCCACCATCTCTTGGCGGAATCATACAGAATATAAGTACTGAGCATGAACCTCCTCCATGTAGGCATCTCTAGATGCTCAAAAATAGTCTGCATAGAACCTAGCAGAGACTCTACAGCCTGTGGTCCACCATCCCATGTAAACGTAAGCGGATGCTGCTGTTGGAATATACGTGTCAGCTCTACCATAGATGTGGCAGTCGGCGGTGCTCCCTGGAAGGTCTGCATGAACTGCATGATGCCTTCATGGAACTGCACATCTGCACCTGTGTCCGGTATAATGGGTGGTGCCGCATATGACACTGTTGGAGGCTCCACTAGTATCCCATGGGCTACCATCTCTAGAGTATAATCGTTGCCACTATTTTGGGGAACAACTGGTGGTTGTCTCGACGATATGACTCTACATGGTCAAACAAAATCCTTTGATTAATATCATTATGTTCGAAGAACTGGAATCATAAGAAGGGAATAGAGAAAATAAAACATTCATGTTTTACAAAACAAGACTACACGACATGTATAATACCTACACGGAGGGTTCTGTTAAGTCTTTCACATGGGCGTGTACTTCTGCCGACAATGGTTGTGTAACACACCAAACAGATGGCGTGTTTCCCTTATACATAGTGTGTGCATGAATTCTATTCCCCTTCCCGAGTCCTTCTACATGGCTAATCCACAATCCTCTCTGTAGTCAAGAATACACGGCATGTCCCTAAGGCACACGGCGTGTCCTAGATGAGAATTGTCGACCCGTGTTGTTCGATACATGGCCAGTTATACGGATCACACTACACGGAGTTTTCCAGGTGGACACGGTGTGTACTAGAAGAGGTAACATCGACCCGCGTTATTAGTTACACAACAGGTTCCCAAGATTAAACTACACGGCGTGTTCGGCATTGACACAGTGTGTTTATGAAAATATTTATCTGTCTGTGTAGTTAGTTACATAGCGGACACAGGGTCAAAACAACATGGCGCGTTCCACCGGTACATGGCATGGTCCTTCTAGAATTTTCCCATCCCATGTTTCTGCCTACACGATCCATCACATGGTAAGAAACTACACAGAATATAATTATGGTAAACTTCATGTACTTAAATTTATTTTTCATTTATTCCTAAACAGAAGAGTACATGGAGTGTTTTCATAGAACCACACGCCGTGTTGTCTGGGTTTCTGGATAGTACACCTCAAAACCTACTCTAGAGCCCCTTTTCCCTAAAATTCAAGTATTGGTATGCCAAATTACAATCTGTGGGGGCCGATACTCCCCGCGAATCAAAGATCAACACCCAAACATTCCCTTTTCAGTACAAACACAACAACAGACTAAACCATAATCCGCTAAATTCCGGTCCAAGAGAGCCCATACTTCACAGGAACCATTTTTTAGCATCCATCAACCAAACCATAACTTCAACCAATACCCTATCAACACTGGGTGTATCTATCAAGGTACATATCACAACAACATGCATTTTATATCACAACATCTATCACAAAAACATGCAATTTATAATGCACCTACATGGCATAGAAACTATGAATGGAATGAGATTCTAACATTTTCCTAAATGATGCATCAGATGGCATACCCTAATCTCATCGGGCTACAACTAAATAGAACCAGGTATAAAAATATAAACTGCACACCATAAGTGCATCACCCAATGGCGAAATCAAATCAACAGTAAAGTGAAAAATAAATAAAATTGCAATACAAGATAAATTGGCTTTTCCCTATACACGGGTTAGAAAATCCCTGGCACAACTTATTACCAACTCCCAATTTCATCATATCCCTGACTATGGCTCCAAAAAGTAAGTCAAGGAATAGAAAACCGTCTGATACCACTTTATAACTTCTCGGATTTGGGTGCCACACAACGGGTTCCCCAAACCTGGTTGGACACATGACCTCCAGAGCATTTCCCCAATATCTAGAGGCCTCCGACTAGTAGTGAGGGCCAAGGAATAATAGTGGGAAACTATGCCCTCATTTTTAAATGTGTAGCACAACCAAATAAAATATATAAACATAAAACAATAGAAGCAGTAAACAATATAAACCGTAAATGGACAACAGAAATAAGAGAACTAGCAGCCATACATATATGATGATGCAATACATCCTATGTATAAGAAATCAGTCAAAATAGGATACAATGAAATCTAGAATAATACTATACAATGTAAAAATACAGTAAAGAAAAACAAAACAAGGAAACAGGAACTCTGCAGCATCATAAGACTAATCTCGGTCCCATGCTCTCCCACATCACTGCAACAATAATGTACCTGTATAAGGACTCTTACCCTTATCAACACCTGCAACAATATAATATGTTTGGGCCCAAGACATGACCCAAATATGGTGTGAGAAATAAATCCTAGTAGGCGACCACCAAAGGCCTATGCCCAACTGTTAGTGAAAATGTGCAACAACTGTGTGCAATCATAAAATGCAGTAATACAGGAAGTACTCAATGCAACTACTCTTACCAGTTCCATTAACTTTTAATTATTATTTAACAATTACACTTAATTGAACTATATGATTCTGAGACAAAGACTCATCCAACAATCTCCTAAACAGTGATGCAGCAATACTACAACGGGCTATCTAACAAATAGAAGGTAATAGAAATACCAAGCATGTGCCATAGATTGGCAAGTATAACCCAAGAAATCACCATAGTGAATACTCAAAGTAATCAGTGTCCTCAGACATGAAAATCCTTAGCCTCAGGTAATCAGAATCAAAACCCCCAGGTGATTTCCCTCAGGTAAATGAATATTTCCCTTAGGTATACGAGATTTCACCCACAGGAAAAGAATCTACTACCCACATGCATAATAAATTTTACCCTTAGGCTAACAAACCCTTCCCTGAGGCTAAACTGAAAACTACCCTCAGGCATTCCATTAGAAGAATGTAAATGGTCCAAGCCCAACATACAAACAAGCAATTATATATATGTTCCCTTTCAATAAGCTCAACACATGCTTATAATCATGTCATACCCACTGGTATCCTGGCCAAATGGCTAAACAAGGGAAACACACTCACGGGGTGGACTTAGATCCAAGAAATGATCCCAAAAAATAATTTATATTCATAATTAGATTTTCTATGCAATTATTGATAACTTATCAGCTAAGTCCTCAGCCACACGACACCCCAAACATGGGCTAGTGGCACAACGATACACAAAATAAACTCAACAGTTGGAAATAATCACAAGACCACCTACCTCGATGTGCACTGATCAGTATATGTGAAGGTCGCCTCCCAAAATGTCCAAAAAAACGTAGATCTAGGATATACATTTATCTGATCATCCTCAGATAACTTCTCTTCAAGGAAGAATTGGAAAGAAATAATCCAGGAGAGGGAAGGGCTTACCTGTGCGGTCCAAACGCGATTGTCGGTGAAGGAATCAGAGTCCCATTGTTCGATCAAGAGCTCTTCCATGGTACAGCCTTCTATTCCATGGCCTACCAACGTTCTAAGATTCCTCTGTTGAAAGAAGAGGATACTTCCAGTTTATAACAAAAAAAAACAACTACACGTCGTGCACTCTCAAGTACAGAGCGTGTACTTTCCATTTTTTAAATTGTACCTCTGGCGTCTACTTTTCACCGCCAACTATTCATCAGTCGACATGATTACACGTTGTGTATTTCTGAGGACACATTGTGTACTACCATTCCACTATCGGCTACTTCCACCACATTACTATTCACCTGCCGACTGAGTACACGGTGTGTATTTACTAATTACACGACGTGTAGTCATTTTTTACGCCCATCATCACCGACAGGAATACACACCCTGTATACTCTTCCCACATGACCCAAGTACATGGCATGTCGAAAAGTTCAGAGCTTGTACCCACAAAATATGAGATATTTCCCAATTATCCTTATTTTTTTGAAAACACATAAGTAAAAAGAAGACGAAACCCATAATTCAGGAATAGAAACTAGGTTCTTACGAAAGACACATAAGATCGGGCAGATTCCCATGTTTATTGGAAAAGACCTATAAAAGATATTTCTGGACTATTTTTGGGATATCAAACTACCCTTACTTCACACACTAAGGAAAAATATGTTTTCCTTCCCAACATTGGAGAGTATGTATCAAAAATCATTTCTATATCAGAATATGAAGATGATGAAGTGGAAGAAGAAGAGGAAGAAGAAGAGGAAGAATACATCAAATATGCCCCTCTTTCATTCAAATAAGGCATCTCCACCACAATAGAAAAACATAAAGAAAATAAATATAGGCACTGAAAACAACCCACAACCCACTCTAATCAGTGTGTCAATGCTTATTGAAGAGTAAGATGCATAAACCTACTTCCTAAAGAATAATTGATATGTGATATCCTAGAATTCCACAGAAATGATAGAACGTGATCTTGAAGTCATCACCCATCATCTGGGATTACCAAAAGATCACCAAGGCTATATGAAGGAAGCTAGAAGGACCCACCCAATGCATGATACCAGAATTGAGGCTAAAGCTAACAATCTAATCAAAAATAACTTCATACGGGAGGTCCAATATCTGGTTTAGCTAGAAAAAATAGTTTATATCAAAAATAAGAATGGAAGGATTGAAATCTTCATTGAATTAATGTAATTTAATTGTAATTTCCCAAATAAAGGCATCCCGATCAAAATCACAATTATTGTTGATTGATTTAACAGCCGGGTATGAAGCCCTCTGTTTCATGGACGATCATTCTGGATAAATTAAAATCCGAATGGCCCAAAGAGATGAAGAAGATACTCCTTTTTGGGATACTCAGGGAGTGTTATGTTAAAAATTGAATCTCTTTGGTCTAACAAATTCCATCACCACATATCTTCCCTCCATGAATCACATATTCAATCCCTTATTGGGAAAATTAGCCGAGTGTTATTTCATCAACCTGGTGGTTGAATCATGATTGTGTTTGAACAACCAGGATGATCTTGAAATTGTCTCCAACAAATTGCAACACCACAATTTAAATATGAAACCTAAAAATGTGCCTTTGGTGTAACCTAGAGAAAATTCCTCATCTTTTTTGTACACCATTATGGTATCGAAGTACACCCTTAGAAGAAAAAATTCATACTTGGAATGTCCCCAATTCGCAACCTCACCAATTTGAGAGTTCTCTAGGGGAACCTTTCCTATATTCGGTGCTTCATAGCCATCATAGAATGTAAATTATTACCTTTTACCAGGATCATGAAGAAAGGAGTTATGTATTAATTGGATAATGATTGTCAGGAAGAATTTGAAAATATTAAAAGATATCTCATATGCCCACCAGTTCTCATGCTTCCAGTCGAGGAGATTCCACTAATTTTGTACATAAATTCCTAGGAACGGTCATTCAGAACCTTCCTCATGTAGAAAAATAATGTTGCCTTTGAGAACAGCCTCTAATACCTCATCCGAACAATGATCGATGCTAAAAATTGGTATTCGAGGATTAAAAAGAACTGCCTAGCCCTAATATTCATAGTTCATAATTTCAGGCATTACCTGCAGTACCATGTGGTCCACCTGGTCACCCACTACAACCCTCTTAAATATATCCTCAACTATCCCATACTAAATAGTTGCCTATCATGATTGGTTGACATCCTATAATAGTAATTAATATTTTATGTACCTTATAAGGACATCAAAGGCCAAACATTAGCAGAATTCCTGGATGAGCACCCGTTGGAAGAAACAACACAACTGGATGCTAGACTTCTAGATGATGAAGTTTTTTTCATCCAGGTGGACCCTGGGCATGGGAGATTTACTTCGATGGAGCTTCACGAAGCCCGATAGGGAAAAGGATAGAAGATCCCAAGATCAAAAAAAAGGGGGATGTGATTCATACACATGTCTCCCAAAAGGCCGTCTTGCCTTATGATTTACTAATTTCAGAAGGGTGTATGAACAATGATGCAGAGTATCAGGACCTCATTTAAGGCCTTGAATTGGCACTCCAGGTGCAACAAAAACACCCAAAAATAATGGGTGATTCAGAACTAGTCATAAAATAGGTCAGTGATGACCATTATATCAAGAAGGGTGTATTGGTTCCCTTGATGAACCATGTTCGAGAATTAAAAGATTAATTCCCAATAAAATCAATGTTTACTCATGTCCCTCCATAACAAAATGCTCAAGCCGATGCTTTGGAAAATACTGACGTTGCCTTCCCCGATCCCGACTAGGATGAAATAGTTATTAGAATTTCTCCTTGCTGAGTGGTATTTCCATTTTTCTAGAGTAATATAGAGTAAATAACTGAAATTATCCTAGTCTTTGAGGTTTATGGTCATACCACCAGTTGGATGACGCCCATTGAAAGTAAACATCGGAATGGGGAAATCCCAGCAGATAGAACTGGAAGGGATTATGTCCGAATATGGGAATCCAACGTTGCCTTGTAAAATGGGGTAAACCAAGAAAATGATCTCTATAAACAAGGCCTCAATGGAGTCCTTATCAGGTGAATTGATGGAGAAGAGACTACAACCTTCATGAAAGAGTTGAATGCTGGAGCTTGTAGAGTGTACCAGTCAGCAACCACACACTCTTACCAATTCTGTAGGCTTGGATATTACTGGCCCACTATGATATATGATTATTCCATATTCAATAAGATTTACCATTATTTTCAAGTACATACCAATTTGAAACACCACCCCACGAAGTTACTTCACAGAACTATGTACTCATATCCATTCGTTTCCTGGGGGATGGATGTTGTGGGACTATATCGTCCCGTTATAACTAGAGATTTAAAATTTTTACTCATTGATAAAAACTTTTTCTCCAAATGGATAGAAGATATACCCCTTAATGATTTAGAGTTGAAAACATCATAAATTTTTTGAAGGCCAATATCATCTCCAGAATTTGTTTCCCTCAAACAGTATTGATGGGAAACCACGCCAATTGTTTCTCAACTGAGTTGGGAATGTTATACAAGGAGTATAGAATCAAAGAAAACTGGTAGTCCCACTAATATGTGGTGTCCAATTGGTAGAAATAGGTTTTCAACAAGACTATGCCCAACATAATTTGAAATATAGTTGATAAGGACATGAAATTCTCTCCAGACAAGCTCCTTTGTGCTTTCTGGGCCTACCAGACCACGACCCACACTGTAACCTTGGCAACCCCGTACTAATTAGTATATAGGGTTGGGGATGTTTTTCCAATGTAAATCATAGTCCCATCACTTCGTGTGTCCATTATAAATATACTTCCCATGTACAAGAAAACCCAATGGTGGGTGTAACACCCCGAGCTTCCATGATACGCTTCTCATTTAATAATGCAATAGCTTGCATGGTACGCAAGTTCGAGTTATAACACACCGCAACTAATTAAAGTAGCCGTTATGAATAGTAATAACCACTTTTTAAAATTATAAAAATTTTATATTTCAAAATGGACTTCATTTTTGTATTCGTAATATCGAAATTAGCCTATGTTGAATTTTTGGTATTTTTCTGAGAACTTCTAATTTTTTATGAATAGTGAAAAATACTTAAAACAACTTTTTTAATCAAAATATTTTATAGTGATAAGTTATACTATTCAGTGGTTTTAAAGTATAATTAGAATACATTTTTACCGTTTTATCCAATGGTGGTCATTAGAATTAATTTAACATTGAAATTGGACATAAACAATTGCCAATCTTTTGATATAAATTGTTTCTTAAAAACACGCTATTTGTTGTGACAACGGGAATTAATTATAAAATTAACTAATGCAACTTATATGTTTGGAATTTTTTAAAATAGACATCATTTTTGAATTCGTAAAATCAATTATAGCTTAGGGTGAAATTTTGGCTTTGTTCTGAAAAACTTCAATTTTTGATGAATAGTGAAACCACTAAGTGGTAGTTAAATAACTGATTTTTCGTTTAAATGAAATATTACCACTTATGTGATTTGATTTTCAAAAATCCGACATACATGGTTGTCATTAAGAAGTAAAATGTGGTTCAATGAGATTAAAATAATTTTTTGGTGAATAGTAACTTTTATGTTCTTAATCGCGATTAGAGGTAATTAGTGTAGTTTAAGGTAAAAACAATGTTTTAATAATATGATATGAGCTTGACACTTGTCCTACTCCTATTGGATGAGTCATGGCCGACCAATACAACACATGGGTCAACTTGGGGACCCCATGGAGCCACTTTGGTTGGAAAATGACATTAATATATATTTATTTAATGTTAAAATTAAATTGACACAAACATGAGTTGTTTTACTAAAAATGTTTTTAACTGGGGTTACACAGGTCCATATTTTTATTATAAATATTCATTAGAAAGCTAAAACGATTTCCTACATCATAGTATTTTGTTTTATAATTTTTAGACATTAAATAAATTAAATTATTTATGACATCATGATGATGCAGTGATGACCTCATTATTTAACGATTTAAATAAAATGAAAAGATAATGTAAAATCCAAAGCGTACACTTGTCAAAAACCTATTGGATGAGTATATTTCTAACCCTTATCATCGTATCCTCGAATTATATAAGTGTGGGACCTTTATAATCTGAAAAGCATTGTATAATAATGTAACATTTCAATCTTTCCAAAAGAGCCCCTCCTCTCCACTTATAAAAGGCCCCCACCTCTCCCACCTTATTCACACCTTCAAGCCATTTGGCTCGGCCATCCTCTGCCAAAATACTCTCCCAACTTCCCCCTCTTACTCCTAGAAGCCTCACTTTGGGCAGAACGCTTCTCAAGGAAGCCTTTGGCTCAAATCAAAAAGAGTTACCCGATTTTGAGGTAATGTCTTCTCTAATGTTTTTTTGTTTTATTTATCATCTCCAACCCCCTAAAATCTTTTTATTCATTTCTTTTGTAACAACACCAGTATCCTAAATATACTAGGATGTTGTTATAAGAAGGATTCGAGCTACACTTACACACACCTACATCTAATGGTTAAAGAACATACGGTTTCTGTGGATGGCGAATTTCTGCCTCACGAAACGATGATTGTTCAACACTCATATAACACCTACAAAGGTTTCCATTAAGATGTAACTATTTTTATATATGATATATAATATGTTTATGTTTTACTTATGATTCTGTATTTCTCATTTATGGCATACTTTATGATTTCCATTATGGGTAAAACGCGATAATTTCATTTTAGGAAGTGCGGACTACCGTCCCCTCAAAGTGATGTGAATCGTTAATGCCATATGTGGGATGTATAAAGGATGGAGTAAATGATATTATATATGATATTATACTGGAACTATATTATACCTTTATATAATTATGATTTCATTAAATTAAATATGAAATTGAAATGAAAGTAGCGTTCATGCATACGTACGGCTTACCGTCTCCATGAACGGTGCATTTCATTTCTTACCTCTAAATGTTACGTAATATTAAAAATGAATGTATATACTGGATATATGAGATATATATGACATCTAAATCATGAATATAATTCTGGAGATAATGGATACTCTACCACATAAACAACTTGTAATTTTAAGAATTTTATTGTTGACTCAAGTACCAAAGATCGACAAAACGACCGTTATTAACTTAAATAATTAAATAATGTTCATAACATGGTAATAAGGGATATAAAAGGAATAATGAACATGAAAAAGGTTCTTAAGTAAATATAAATTAACTCTAGTTTATTATTCAGGAGGTTAAAGAACGGTCGACTCAGGACAGGACGCAAGGTAAGGGAACTTCTTAACCCAACTTCCATTCTTTGGGTTAATCTCCTAATTTCAAATTATGTCATGATATTATTATGTCTTATTTTGTATTCTTTATGTGTACCTATAGTGAATACACATAATATATCTATTTTATTTTAAAAATGATCTTTGTAAGGACTTCGTCTCAATCTCCTTTCATTGAGGCATATTTGGTTTTATACAAAAATTTCTTTTATACGGTGTATACACCACTTTGAATTTTACGTTTATTGAAAAGGAATCTTTTTTATACGAAGCGTTTACTAAACGACAAAAGGGAATGTTTTTGTCGTACGTATGCGGCGACAATGACTTCTCTGCCGCCGTGACCACTATTTGAGTTTCGGCTTCCTCTACAAGCCATACCCTTTTTTTGAAGAATAAATACCATGTTATACTTTTCTTTTATTTTGGTATTGAAAATGGTTTTGAAAGCGTTTTTATTATATCAATGTGTTGTATTGATATCTTGTGATTGAAATGTGGAATGTTTCCTTTATGCATGTTTTATGTGATACGATTATGTTATGGTTTATGAGATGTTTAAACCTATTCATATGAGGAATGTATTGGACTTAATAAGTGACGGGTGGAGCCCGCTATAGCTCCTCGATGCATCGGTAGGGCTCATGAGACAACTAGACGTGGAATTGGCCGAGGCTCTTTCCCAATTTGATTTATGGTTTTGGCCAAGGCCTTAATCATTTTAGACGTCTTGGCCGAGGCCTTGACAAAATGTTTCAGAATGTCTGGCATTATGCATTCCATAATTATGAAAGTGGTTATTGATATTGCATGTGATTATTAGACCAATAGAATATCCATGTGAAGAAGTGAATGGCATTATGTCATTTTACTTTTTCCATATTATGTTGATGTTCAAGTTTAAAAGGCTTTTGTTTTAGTTATACATTGCCTTAAATTTTTATGTTTATTTATGAAAGCTTCCGCAATATTATTATCCTTACTGAGCATCTGAGCTCACCCCTTTCAATGTTTTAATATTTTCCAGAATGTGAAGAAGTATTTTATGAATGACCTGCAGGGATAGTCAGAAGAGGATATGAGTGTGAACTATGAAGACTTTGTTATTAGTTTTTCACTTTATGTTGTAATGTAAAACTTATTAATGTATCTAGTGTTTCCAAGGCTACTAAACTAATCGGTCTTTCGAGACTTGATCTTTTGTGATCATGCCAATGTTACAAAGTAATGCACCGACTCTAGGTAGCTGGGGTTGGGGCGTTACAGTTGGTATCAGAGGTAGTTTAGTACTAACCTTGGAAGCTAGATTTAGATAAACTCTGATTAGAGCACATAGCCCGAAGATAGACTTTGAGGATTAGTATAGAAAAGCTTACTAGAATTTTGGTATTATAGAGATTTTGTGAGTTTTCCGAGCAATACATCCCTGTCTGGATACGAGCAGGTAGAGGGGGCTCTGGCACATATGTACCTAGGGGTAAAACCCGAAAACACAGCTTCGAGCTAGACTCGAACGGGAACTGGTGCATGACAACGGGCCTTGCTGCACTCTTGGTTACGACACTCCCGGGGGATATGCATTGGATAATTCTCATTTTCTTTACAAACCACTATGAAGGGTTATGAGTATATACTTCCTCAAAGGAAACATTTCTTTTTATGATTATGGATTATATCCATATATAGTTCAATTTATGTAAAGTATTTTACAAATATGGAATTATGTATTTTATTTCATAAACTAATCAAGTATATGACATTGTTTAGAAATGGCACCTAGTGGAAGGAATGGAAACCGTATCAATGCACGCACTCCGTGTAGGGATTTCCCTCCTGCTCAAGATAATTATGGTGGAGCTAGTGATACAACTGGTGCTGATCAGCTTTTCACCGTACTGGGACAACTCACTCAGGTTATGAATAATAACCTTACTCGTATGGAGCACCCTGATCCACAACGTGGAGGATCAATGTTAGACCGCTTCATGAGGCAACAACCACCAACATTTAATGGGGGTACAAATCCGTTAGTAGTTGAGCAATGGGTAAACTCCTTAGAGAAAATATTCCACGCCTTGGGAAGTAGCGAAAGGGAGAAGGTTATCATGGCAGTTTACCGCCTCACTGGAGATGCCGATCAATGGTGGTCATTGATTCAAAATACAAAGGAAGATGATGACGTATCGAATATGGAATGGTGGGAGTTCAAAGAGATTTTCTTAGAAAAATACTTTCCTCATGACCATCGAGTAGATATGGAAAGACAATTTTTGAGTCTGAGACAAAAGGAGGATGAGAATGTCGCAAAGTTTGAGGCCAACTTTACAAGGTTAGCGAGGTATGCTGCAGATTATATACGTAACCCAAGAGGTAAGATTGATCGTTTCTTTGATGGGTTAAAACCATTTCTCCGTCGAGCTTTAGTATCACAATCATTTTCAACATACGAAGATATTGTCTCATGTTCTATCAAGACAGAAAAGGAATTCTCTATGTCTTATGACAACAAATTAAAGCAAGAGAAGAAGAGAACGATGGAACAAGAGACAGATAAAGGGAAAAAGGGAAAGAATGATTTTCCATTATGTGATAATTGTGGGAAGAATCACCCTGGTACTTGCCTTAAAGGAATGGGAGTTTGTTATAAATGTGGTGAAAAGGGTCACCAGGCTCGTGATTGCAAGGGAAAGAAAGAGGCTATCAATGATGAATGCTACAATTGTAGGGAAATGGGTCATTATGCAAATGAATTTCCTAAGCATCAGGGAAACTTACCTCAGAAAAGGCCAAGGGATCAAGGTCAATCTTATGCTGTTACTACAGTTGAAGTAGAATAATTAATGTATTGGTGCTTTTGGACTCATGGATTATATTATGGTTATAAGAATAATGTGTTATATATAACGATTGTACTGCAGTACTTGTTGTTTTCAGTAAGGTATTAATATGATGAAGGTAATTATATTTTTAGTATGTGACAATAAGAGAAACTTTACTTTGTTAGGGGAATCTGATAAATTGATATTGGAATTAAGAGACCTTTTAGAGAAAGTCTGGAAAGTGGTATTTTGGATAACTATAAAGGTTGGAGTGGATTAAGTTGATCTTTGGATAGTATTGTTTAAGGTTAAAAAATTTATGAAGATTATTTTCGAATATTATGATACTATAGTTTTAGGAAAAGGACAACCTGCAGGGTGGGGCATAACTCGTCGCGTCGGAAAAAGCTATAGGAATCGAACCCACAATCATGGTGCGACAGGACTTTATTTCCTACCACTAGCCTACAGGAAGTCCCTGGTTATTACAAAATAATTTTACTAATCTAAATGGTATGTGTTAACATTTGGAACCTTATACAATTAGTATAAGTATAATATTTTTGAGTTCTATTATCTTTTTGAGTGAAAGATGAGTTGAAGGTTGAAACTCTAATTGTCAAGATATATATATATACCTATCTCTTATTCAATGAATAAATTAATTCTTAAACATTAGTAATGGAATATTAAAACAAAAAAATGTGTTATCCTAATACCTTATGTATTGTTGAACTGATGATATTTTAAATCAACATAGATTGAAGGCTTTGAGGCCCTCAATTTGACAGTTGATTGTGATTGATGAACTCAATCACTCACTACAAATATTTACGTCTTTCCTCCAATTATATGTCTCTAATTACCACCAATGTTCTTCTAATCGAGATCATAATTGGGTGGTGACTTTTTCATTTCCCTTTCCCTCTTATTAAGGAAAAATTTTATTAATCTTATTTCCGATGTGGGTTTTCCTCAAAGGTATTTTCTCTTTTCAACCTTTTATTTTCAAAGAAAAATTTCAAATTGCGAGGACGCAATTTATTGAAGGAGGGGAGAATGTAACACCCCGAGCTTCCATGATACGCTTCTCATTTAATAATGCAATAGCTTGCATGGTACGCAAGTTCGAGTTCTAACACACCGCAACTAATTAAAGTAGCCGTTATGAATAGTAATAACAACTTTTTAAAATTATATAAATTTTATATTTCAAAATGGACTTCATTTTTGTATTCGTAATATCAAAATTAGCCTATGTTGAATTTTTGGTATTTTTCTGAGAACTTCTAATTTTTTATGAATAGTGAAAAATACATAAAACAACTTTTTTAATCAAAATAATTTATAGTGATAAGTTATATTATTGAGTGGTTTTAATGTATAATTAGAATATATTTTTACTGTTTTATCCAATGGTGGTCATTAGAATAAATTTTACATTGAAATTGGACATAAACAATTGCCAATCTTTTGATATAAATTGTTTCTTAAAAACACGCTATTTGTTGTGACATCAGGAATTAATTATGAAATTAACTAATGAAACTTATATGTTTGGAATTTTTTAAAATAGACATCATTTTTGAATTCGGAATATCAATTATAGCTTAGGGTGAAATTTTGGCTTTGTTCTGAAAAACTTCAATTTTTGATGAATAGTGAAACCACTAAGTGGTAGTTAAATAACTGATTTTTCATTTAAATGATATATTACCACTTATGTGATTTGATTTTCAAAAATCCGACATACATGGTTGTCATTAAGAAGTAAAATGTGGTTCAATGAGATTAAAATAATTTTTTGGTGAATAGTAACTTTTAAGTTCTTAATCGCGATTAGAGGTAATTCGGGTAGTTTAAGGTAAAAACAATGTTTTAATAATATGATATGAGCTTGAAACTTGTCGTACTCCTATTGGATGAGTCATGACCGACCAATACAACCCATGGGTCAACTTGGGGACCCCATGGAGCCACTTTGGTTGGAAAATGACATTAATATTTATTTATTTAATGTTAAAATTAAATTGACACAAACATGAGTTGTTTTACTAAAACAGTTTTTAACTGGGGTTACACAAGTCCAAATTTGGATTATAAATATTCATTAGAAATATAAAAAGATTTCCTACATCATATTATTTTTTTTATAATTTTTAGACATTAAATAAATTAAATTATTTATGACATCATGATGATGCAGTGATGACCTCATTATTTAACGAATTTAAATAAAATGGAAAGATAATGTAAAATCCAAAGCGTACACTTGTCAAAAACCTATTGGATGAGTATATTTAGAACCCTTATCATCTTATCCTCGAATTATATAAGTGTGGGACCTTTAGAATCCGAAAAGCATTGTATAATAATGTAACATTTCAATCTTTCCAAAAGAGCCCCTCCTCTCCACTTATAAAAGGCCCCCACCTCTCCCACCTTATTCACACCTTCAAGACATTTGGCTTGTCCAAACTCTGCCCAAATACTCTCACAACTTCCCCCTCTTACTCCTAGAAGCCTCACTTTGGGCAGAACGCTTCTCAAGGAAGCCTTTGGCTCAAATCAAAAAGAGTTACCCGATTTTGAGGTAATGTCTTCTCTAATGTTGTTTTGTTTTATTTATCTTCTCCAACCCCCTAAAATCTTTTTATTCATTTAGTTTGTAACAAAAACAGTATCCTCAATATACTAGGATGTTTTCATAAGAAGTATTAGAGCAACACTTACACACACCTACATCTAATGGTTAAAGAACATACGGTTTCTGTGGATGGCGAATTTCTGCCTCACGAAACGATGATTGTTCAACACTCATATAACACCTCCAAAGGTGGCCATTAAGATGTCACTAGTTTTATATATGATATATAATATGTTTATGTTTTACTTATGCTTCTGTATTTCTCATTTATGGCATACTTTATGATTTCCATTATGGGTAAAACGCGATAATTTCATTTTAGGAAGTGCGGACTACCGCCCCCTCAAAGTGATGTGAATCGTTAATGCCATATGTGGGATGTATAAAGGATGGAGTAAATGATATTATATATGATATTATACTGGAACTATATTATACCTTTATATAATTATGATTTAATTACATTAAATATGAAATTGAAATGAAAGTAGCGTTCATGCGTACGTACGGCTTACCGTCTCCATGAACGGAGCATTTCATTTCTTACCTCTAAATGTTACGTAATATTACAAATGAATGTATATACTGGATATATGAGATATATATGACATCTAAATCATGAATATAATTCTGGAGATAATGGATATTCTACCACATAAACAACTTGTAATTATAAGAATTTTATTGTTGACTCAAGTACCAAAGATCGACAAAACGACCGTTATTAACTTAAATAATTAAATAATGTTCATAACATGGTAATAAGGGATATAAAATGAATAATGAACATGAAAAAGGTTCTTAAGTAAATATAAATTAACTCTAGTTTATTATTCAGGAGGTTAAAGAACGGTCGAGTCAGGACAGGACGCAAGGTAAGGGAACTTCTTAACCTAACTTCCATTCTTTGGGTTAATCTCCTACTTTCAAATTATGTCGTGATATTATTATGTATTATTTTGTATTCTTTATGTGTACCTATAGTGAATACACATAATATATCTATTTTATTTTAAAAATGATCTTTGTAAGGACTTCGTCTCAATCTCCTTTCATTGAGGCATATTTGGTTTTATACACAAATTTATTTTATACGGTGTATAAACCACTTTGACTTTTACGTTTATTCAAAAGGAATCTTTTTTATATGAAGAGTTTACTAAACGAAAAAAGGGAATGTTTTTGTCGTACGTATGCGGCGACAATGACTTCTCTGCCGCCGTGACCACTATTTGAGTTTCGGCTTCCTCTACAAGCCATACCCTTTTTTTGAAGAATAAATACCATGTTATACTTTTCTTTTATTTTGGTATTGAAAATGGTTTTGAAAGCGTTTTTATTATATCAATGTGTCGTATTGATATCTTGTGATTGAAATGTGGAAATGTTATGTTTCCTTTATGCATGTTTTATGTGATACGATTATGTTATGGTTTGTGAGATGTTTAAACCTGTTCATATGTGGAATGTATTGGACTTAATAAGTGACGGGTGGAGCCCGCTATAGCTCCTCGATGCATCGGTAGGTCTCATGAGACAACTAGACATGGAATTGGTCGAGGCCCTTTCCCAATTTGATTTATGGTTTTGTCCGAGGCCTTAATCATTTTAGACGTCTTGGCCGAGGCCTTGACAAAATGTTTCCTAATGTCTGGCATTATGCATTCCATCATTATGAAAGTGGTTATTGATATTGCATGTGATTATTCGACCAGTAGAATATCCATGTGAAGAAGTGAATGGCATTATCTCATTTTACTTTTGCCATATTATGTTGATGTTCAAGTTTAAAAGGCTTTTGTTTTAGTTATACATTGCCTTAAATTTTTATGTTTATTTATGAAAGCTTCCGCAATATTGTTATCCTTACTGAGCATCTGAGCTCACCCCTTTCAATGTTTTAATATTTTCCAGGATGTGAAGAAGTATTTTATGAATGACCTACAGGGATAGTCAGAAGAGGATATGAGTGTGAACTATGAATACTTTGTTATTAGTTTTTCACTTTATGTTGTAATGTAACACTTATGAATGTATCTAGTGTTTCCAAGTATACTAAACTAATTGGTCTTTCGAGACTTGATCTTTTGTGATCAGGCCAATGTTACGAAGTAATGCACCGAGTCTAGGTAGCTGGGGTCGGGGCGTTACAGTGGGTTGATGATTTGGAACAACTAGATGAAAAAAGGCGATATACTCTGCACCATTTGGAAATCTACCAAAACTGAATTGCATGAACTTTCAATAAAAAGGTTCTCCATTGATATTTCCTCGAAGGAGAAATGGTGCAATTCCTGAAATGACGAATTATAATCCGGAAGAAGCCCCCAATACTTGATCCAAAGTGGTATGGGTCATACATCATACATAGGGCCGATTAAAATAGAGCATACTCCCTGATATCAATGGATGGACAGCTCATCGCAGCCCCTACAAATGAAAATTTATTGAAGAAATACTTCACATAGCATCCCCAAAATTTCATGGTCCATGATATATTACACTAATATATGAGTTATAAAAATGCCCAAATTAAATGGTCGAAGCTCTACGACCCTAACCTATGAGTTATAAAAATGAATGAATACCATGGTCCATGCTCTATGACCCTAAACTACGAGTTATAGAAATTCCTGAAATGCCATGGTCCAAGCTCTATGAACATAAACCATGAGTTATAAAAATGATTTTAATTAAATAGTCTAAGCACTATGACCCTAAACAATGAGTTATAAAAAATCATGAATACCATGGTCAAAGATCTACAACCCTAAACAATGGGTTATGAAAATTTCCCCAATACCATGGTCCAAACACTATGACCTTAAACATGGATTCATTATCATCACCACATGACATTAAATAGAATGTTATTAGTCCATGAAACATGACATTAATCTGAAATTCCATGGTCTAAACTCTAAGACCTTAAATTAAGATTCATCATCTTTTTGACAGGATAATAAACTGTAAAGAAATCATCCCAAAAAACATTTCAATAAACTGTGACCGATGTCCATTCCATTGTACATTAAAATACATGACACAAAACATCCTGATTTCATGTTGATAAACTGCATGATCTCTTACAGAACGTTGCATGGATTGATTCCCGCCCATGTAGGATACATAGTAATTCCTTAATTATCGATCCTGTCTCAGCTCCTATAAAAAAAATTCCCCCATCACGCCCTTATATACACATATTCGTAAGGGAAACCCATATCAACCCTTGTTTCTCACATCGAGTATAAATCACGTGATCTTAGGATTAGTGGTAGAGATTCTCTTATCAATTTCATATATGCGGTAACATGATGGACCTAGCCACTGTGATAGATAGAATGAAAATTTCCCTAACCTTTGGACCGATCCAAATCGTTACAAGGTACGTACAGAAATATTTACTGCATGATTCATGCCCCCATAGGATACATAGTGATGTCTCCATCCTAAATCATTTCAAAACCCCACCAGGAAAGAAAAAGAAAATTCCTTCATCATATTCACTACCTCCCGCAATATGTGACGGAGAATATGTGTCCACTCCTTGATTCTCACATTGAATATAACTCACATGAGCTTTGGATCAGTGGTATGGATTCTATTACACAAATAAATCATAGGGGATTATATTAGGCCTGGAAAACGTATCATGTGAAAACAAAATTCATTCATGTGTCCCTAAAAAATTTAGAAAATTCTTGTAGGGAACATCCCGAACTATGTGGGTATTCATTTTTTCCCTCGTAGGATAAGTAGTGATGCCTCAATCTTCGATCTCGGATCAACCATGATCATAAGAAATGCAAAAACAATGCCCTGAAGTGTCCCTAACACACAAAGAAAACACATCCATAGAACACTCATAACCATGCGTGGCTTGATTCATGACCTCCCTGGATACATAGTGACACTCGGATTTTTCATCTTGGCCCAAACAACAAGAATAAAATGCCCCATTTCCCCCACATGTCAGTCATACTTGTACGGGCAGTCCATGAAAGGTCATATCACATGATAATAAACTGTGAAATTCCTCAAGAGTTATGTGTGGCATAGTCCTTAGTATTATGAGATTCTGCACATGCCTCTTAGTAAATAGAGGTCAAATGATCATGCTTTCCCCTATACATATGGTTCAAACCTATGTAGAAGCTCCAAGTAGATCACGAGTAATCATGGTTTGGATATTGTCACATTCCCAGTAACATCTTTCCCATTTTTCACACTGCATACCTCATGAAAACATGGATCCTCATAATCCTTCAGGTTCATATGAGATGGAAGGCCAGTTTCATGTAAACACCATTGATTAAATATGAACATAATTCCCTATAGGCTCTTAATATGTTTCCCACAAAAACAATCATCAATCAAAGGCATGAACATCCTCCGAAGATTTCATTACTATCTTTGCATGCCCAACGACTTCCAAGCCCCATGTCATCCCTCCTGATTCAAATATACACTAGGACTATGGTTTAAAACATCTATAATCACTCACATCTACGGAACATAGGAACATCCATATTTCAATTAACATAAAACTATTGAAGATAATAATGAATGTATAAAATTCCTCACCGCATGACATTAAACTGCAAGGCCAAAATCATCATTGTTGTAAGATGTTAAATTGCATAACAATGGTTTAATCCTAAAATTTCCCATTAATGTTGAATTTTCAATCCCTATGAAATGGAATAGAATCCTTGCAGTCCCTTTTTTCTCACAGCGAGCATAGCTCACATGAGCATAGGGGTTTCAGTGAGAGATCCACATTAGCATTGTGGAAAAATAGTCTAGAAATTTGGTCCTATAAGAACAGCCCTAAAATCCATGTCCTGATTCCCTCCCCTGGTCGGAACCCCAAGTCATGGAGATGTGATGTTATATAATAGGGTATCCCAAATATGAAATGAATGCATCACCCTGTTTACGAGTCAGATCTAAATAAGGGACACCCATTACCATTAGTAAAATTGTAGCCCAAATTCCCCCAATATGCCAAGATACACTCATTCGATACCTCAAACATCACTCTATGAGTGATATTGAATCTTATATTCCTCCATGTCCATCTGGGATTGAAGTCCAGATTCTTGCAAATACCTTTTCATGACTGTTAATAACATGCCTCGGTGGATACATATGTTTCCCACAAAATGGACGTCAATTGAAAGGAAATGTGTCCCCAGAAGAGTCCTCTCTTATCACAATATTTCCAAAGGCTTCAAAGCCTCATCCCATACCTCCTGATTGAAGTTCATTAAAATTCATGGTTTACACTTTCCTTCTTACACATATCCTATATATATCGGAACATATAGTCTCGATTCATCATTGTTCCTTTTTGTGGTTTCTAATGATATCCCATCCATTTGCGTGAAGTTGATCTGTATGAAAAAGAAGAGTGACCCCACTCGTCTCTGGGTTTCCCTGAAGAAGATAAGTTAAAATTCCCCTTTTTTATACTTAGGTGTTCCCCTCGTTAAAGGTCACATACTACATTATGAAAGATCCCAATATCTATAATCATCAATGGTCATCGAAGATAGAAAGCTGGTGTCCTCCAGACACCCTTTCTTGGCTATGCATATCATGCCCCGATGGATCTGCATATATATCCCACAAAAATGGTTGTCAATCAAAGGAACACTCATCCCAAGAAGAGTCCTTTACATCTTCTGTACGTTCAAATGACATTCATGTCTTGTTACACCACCAGATTTTGAAAATTCATCGATGAAGACTTGTGTACATCCTTCTTTCCAAGTGCCCCTGACAAAAAAAAGACATTTAACTAAACTGACCATCCACCAGCTCTCCCTCACATCAGTAAGAAATGTGCATGAATATTTTCCCACTAAAAGAGGATATGAATGTTCCTAATGGTTTCAGACAAAACCACTTAGGACAACCACACACTATGGCTCCAAACATTAAAATAAATTCAAAATTTTGGAAATCCCACCAGTAAATCAGAAATGACTAGCCAGTGTATTGGGGAAACCATTCATTGACTATGCACATTATGACCTAGTGGGTCTCTATATGTCTCCCACAAAAATGGAGGTCAATCAAATGAAAATTCGTCCTTAAAAGAGTACATTCCCACCTATGTATGACTATAGAGGCTCCAAAGACTCATGAATGCCCAAAATCAACAAATAAAGGGTCATGAAAAATCCTAAATCTAGGTCTAAAAGATACTAGAACATTCCCTATTAATGGTCACGAGTAAAGGACGTTCCCCATTAGGTTTGTTCAAAGGTATTCTACCGAAAACATTAAAATCCCTATTGATTGGTAGGATAGTGAACTGCAAGAAAAAAATATTCCACACTTTCTGGTGGAAAATCCTGAAAAAGTGATCCTTTGGAAAAAATTCAAGTATTGGTTCGTTACGAAAACATTGAGCCATTAGAAAATGTGTAAAGCTTGTTAGGACGAATTCTCACAAAGGGAGGCCTTTGAAAAAGAAAAGTTATACCTGATAAGCCCATACCAATCATGATTTACAAAAAATTAGGGTACCAATAAAAGAAAAATACATAATATTTTTTTTATTCTTCCATAAAATGATAGAAATAGATGAACTAGGTCGCTGATTTCCTTGGATCAGAAAAATGTTAGAGCATTATCAAACCATTTCAGTTCAAAACCGATTCAACATCAGAATAATCCCCTTTTTGTTCCTAACAGACACCATTATGATGGGGGGAATTTATAGGGTCCTAAAAATTATTCCAATGAAAGAAAATACCCCCACAATTTCTATGTAGAAGGAAGAAGGTACTTCTGCAAGTCTAGAAAGTTTAAGGGAGTCGAATCAAGTGGAATGTTTTAGAAGAGGATTGAAGATATTCATGTTTTCATAGGAATTCAAGCGGCCCATGTACCATCACCGGGAAAGGTACGCGGATCAACTAGATCATGAACCAATAGGTACATGGGACGATCCGTGAACCAATGGACTATGGGGAAATGACCAAAGAAAAAGGAAAACCGCAAACCTTGTCACTAACATACTCATACGTGTGAGGAACATCCATTTACCATGATGGAAACCCATAAGTTCACAGATGAAGCAAAAGGTCAAGGATCCACAATCCATTATCGCAAATAGAATCCTCTGAAATCCATAGTTATCCAAGTCTTCCGCGGGTTAGGGTATTTCATTAATGGGCCTTTGCAAATGTTATCACGTGCCCAATAGATATGGTTTCATAATTTATCTATAAAAGAATCACATTATATGTATAGAAAAAAATTAGAGGGAGACAGAAAGAGAGAAGGAAAGACAATGAAATCTTGAGGGAAACTTAGAGGTTGCACCCCGACTTCCGTTCTATTGATTCAATGAAGCCCAAACTATGAACCAATCCCTCCGTAGGTAGAGCTGGCCGCGAACCATAAAATGATGGAATTGAATAATAAAAATAAAACTGTGAACCTAACAGGTGAAATGTGAACCAAATAGTTCATGCAGATGAAATCCCCATGAATGATGATACCCCTAAATCTCTTTCAATATGGTTCTCTGTTTAGTGTACTGCTTTGTGGACTAAACCTGGCCCCACATACAAAATTGGTATGCGAATAGAACCCAATACGAAACAGTGAGATTCATACCAATTTGGTACTCCATGGACTATACACATTCCCATGTACCACATCGGTATGTCGATGGCCCTTCGGCCTGCACACTGCCACGGTATGAGGAGCCTTCCTCATTCCTCATGAGAAACTAGTATGCGAAATGGGGTGTTTTCAGGTATTGTTCCTTCCAGTTCCAACCTCGCCTCTCTATTACAATCCATTACTTATTGATACATCTGCTAAAATTCTTCTCACATTAGGGTAAATCATCTTCCAATGCCACCAGATCTGTATGATCAGACTATCAGGTGCATTAGTGCACCCCATTGAGGCTACATACCCATGGTAAGTAGAGTCATAAAGGCCCTCCCCACAAAGGTGAGGGCTTCGGGAATTCCTATGGGGAAACATTCCCATGGTAACCCATAGTTCGACCATGGGAGACCAATGTAAACCTCCCCATTCTAGGGACTAAGGGTTATCACTTGATTTTCCATTCAACGGGTGAAAGAGATCAGTTGATGGGGTTATGTTTGCTCCCCCCTTTGACAAAGATGAAACTCCTCCCCCTCCCAGAATGCTCTCTAGTTCCCTCCCACTAAAGTAAGTCTCCAAAAATATGAGGTAGGGCAACGTGAACTTCAATGTAATTTCATATTTATTGGTTCATTTATCTACACCCTCACCCACGATCACCCCATCCTCTTTAACCGCAGGTTCTCCCTCCGCCACAAAAAGTGGAGGAGGTATGTGCATTGTTTAATATTTCAAATCATCTTGTTTATCTCACATATCATGACTGATGTGGGCTTATAATTTTCTATGGATTAAAACATCCACAAAATATGAACTATGAGAACTTTGAATCTTGATGAAACCAGGATACGTAGAATGACTTCAAGAAGGCCCAAGCTCAAAAGGGTGCCCATCCAAAAGGGATCACCCAACCATCTCCCCTCAAGTAGGAAGCTCTTATTCATAAGACCCATCCCATATGAACAATTAAAACTCTAATTCTAGACCAAATCAAGATACGTAGGATACCGTCTACAATGTCCGAGATGAAAAGGGTTCCCATCCAAAAGGGTCATCCAAGTCATGCTTATCAAATGTGAATCTCCCATACATAATCCTCACACCTTCTGAACTACGTGGGTTCTCATTCCTCTTCCGATGATATTTTGGAAGCCCTTCATACATTCCCAATCCCAACATCAAGCCACCTTTTGTCCCCCTGGATGACGATAAACTGTACATCACCTTAAAATTTTGATCAAGTCAACATCGCCTCTGTAGCATCAAATATATGCAATCTTACGACGATCCTGAAATCTAAGGGTATCTTCTGTACACACTCATTGGGAATGAACCAAGGATTCCCAAACATATTAACAGAAAATAAATCTATAAGATATACCCATAATAGGAAACAATCCTAACCTAGAAGGGTGTGGTGAGCATGACCTCCCATCCTCTCAACCAACGAATTCCATAAATGTCATTGGAAAAATAGTAATCTAATGAGTGAATGCATTTCGATTTAAGGTCCAAGAATCATGGATACCTCATCCATTGGGAATTATTGGCTCCATGAATAAATCCGTTGGAGACCATCTGAGAATTTTTTATCCAGGAAGGACCGATTGCACGAGTTCTTGAACCCCACACAATCTCCAGTTGGGACCAAAATTTCCCGCATGGTTAATTCAACCTTCTCTAAATGATAATGACACTGAATGGGTCAAATTAAAGGAATTTGAAATTTGACAAGAACCAATATATATCGAAAAAGGGAAGGGTGATGATCCTCATTGAACCATTTTCGAACCACCTGCAAAATGCGCCACCTCAGAGACAAACCAATTATGAATAAATTAATGAATTTAGTAGATATTCATGTAACAAATAATCTTTTTAAAAAATAAAATATCATTTAATTTCAAATATTTCCAATCATTGAAAAATGATAATGTTTTCCATGTGTATGTGAGGAGTACCACATCCATGAAGTGCTGTAATTCGTTTATCGTTACTACATCAATTTTATGAAATATATTATTACATTTAAATAATAATATTTTAATTAGTATTCAATGAAAATTATATAAATATTAAATAAAAAATACTTTTTTCAACATTGATAGTAGAAAATGGAAATGTTACATATCTATACGGATGCCCAATCATCACCATGATGGTAACATAGTTCATTTATCACAATCATATTTCATTCTTGTCAGTAAAACTCAAAATGGATATTTCATATAAAACTTTTTTCATGATTATTATTCTATCAATAATAGAATAATGGCATCATTGTCCATACTCAACTTACCAATGTCGTTTTGGAAATATTATCTGAATATCATAAATCCATCAAATGTGATGATACATGATTATGTAATTAAATATAAAAATGTAATTCATAAAATATAAGGAATAATAATATTGAATTTTTTTTTAATCAAGTAAGTAATTAATATAATTTTATTATACTAGGGATAACGAATGTATTTGATGTTTCCAACTCCTGGTAAGGGACACAATATCCTAGTAAATTAATTTAAATGCATTATAGATTTCATTTTAATATACTTTTCATTAATATATTTTTTTAAATTTTACTTAATAATTTACATGGATGTAAAATAATTATAGATTGCGTGTTTTCTATCTTTTGTTACTATCACTCAATTTATTTCAATTGAAATTTCATTTCATATTTTATTTTAGGATATAGTGACCAATATTCAAGAATAAAAAATAAAATTTTCTAATTTATAATATATTTCATTAATGAAATTTACGAATACTGTAATCATTGTTAGATATATTAATTTCATTACAATATTTCATTTTTCATCAATGTTAAAACCCATTTAATTTTTTTTGTATTTTTTTTTAAATAGTGGATTTCAAAAGGAAATAACATTTCGATATGCGAATGTTTTTATTATTGGATTAAATGTGAATTATAGGGATTTAAAGATGAATACATGAAAGAGTAAAATGTTTTATTCATGATTTGTAATGTTATAATTAAGCTTCAGGATTGGGTGAGAGAAATATAGTTTATATCATGGGTGATCCCAATAAAGCGTATACGATAATTGTGGCTGATATTTTCTATAATTCGTGACCCTGATACATCTTATATTATGGTTCATCATGGTATATCAAATATGATGAGTTACCATGATAAAAATTAGATGATGACTGATCCCCATTATATATCACAAATTTATTAGGTAGTGTTCATTCTCTTAATTGTCATTAAGGACAGAGTTAACTGTTATGGTTTCTCCAAATGATTTAAATACGATATATTTCCTTATAATATCATTTAAAATGGGTTATGAATATGATACTAAAATTTTCCTAAATTAGGTTTCTAATTTCATATATTAGGTTTTAATATTTTCAATTGATAGTTTTTTTAGTATTTCATTTATAACTGATTTATTTCATATGATCAAATAATAACATGATGAAGGTATTGAACTTATGAGTTTTGATGGTTTTTATTAGAAAAATATATTTCTTCTCTTATGTAAAATTCTTATATGGTTTTTTTGATTACACATTTTCATATTTTTTTCAACAGTTTTATTGATGGGTATGAATAATCAAAAAGATAATTTAAAATTCATTTTCACTTTTCATGAAAGCACATGTTTTACTTTAAAATGATTATATTGAGGAAATAATTGGTACGTGGTTGATATTCCTAACAAGTAATTTATGGTTATATTATGAAATATTTGTGAACTAATTCCTTTAAAATCAAAATCTGTAAATGTTCTCAAATTGAATGATTGTGAATTCATGATAAAAAACTCAATATTAAGGAATATTTTAAGGATGGTTCTTTACAATCTTCATCCAAATATTATCTATCCATAAAAATACAATAATATTAATATAATATATATATATATAGTAAAATTAAAATATTTATCATATTATGATTATTCTTTCATCTATCCCATCTATTAGAAAAAAAAATCATTGTTCGAGTGGATGTGCGGAACACCACTACAATGACTATGAAAATTCATTTTTAATTATAAATAATATCTCAGTTATTTATATCAATGAATTTAATGACAAAATATTATTTTCATAACCCCACATGGTGTACCCCTCATGTCCTGGAAATATTATATGGGAGATAGTGACCCCCCCGAGTTCTACCTCCAGAAGGTCCTGTGTTGGCGACTAGAATAAATGGTATTGTAAACACACAAATGGGAGTCATTGCCCTCTAATATAACACATGTTGAAGAGAGAGATAAAAAATACACCAATAAACTCAAAATTAGACCACAATATAAATGAAATACCAAGTACACATATGTAATATCATACAAAAATACTTCAACTTGATGGAAAAAATGATAGTACCAAAATAAAGTAAAAACAATAGCAAACACGAAGCCCGAACAACTACTGTAACCCCAAGGAAGTAGTAACTAGAATAATGGCCAACCTACTCCAAGTGACATGATAAACAGTTTATATATTTTTGGGTAAGTATAACAGTATAATCAATATGATCCTCCCTAGACCCTCTCTTTCAAAATCCTATAAAGCAGGTTAAAGCACGGTGAACATCAAGTGAAACAAAATCCTCACCAAAATAGGTATACTATGTTACCAGTCTCACCATGGATACTCTCACTATGTATGGAATACAAGAATATATAATATAGTAAATAATATCAAGTGTACCCTACTACAAATTCCCCACTAGTTTTCAACTTTTCCCTAACATCACATGTCCAAATAATCTCTCTCCAAAAATGCTTTCCCACACACACATGGGTGAAGAACCACAACATGAACCACATGCAGTAGAACCACCACATCCATGTAACCAAAGTAACCAGGTAGTTTTTGAGAGCTACCAGAGCTTATATAACTTGTATCATACGTTAGGCATTATTCATCAAGCCATTAAAGGCCATACACAGAGTAAGGATCCTTAAGACATCATACCCTATACATGTTACACATATATTAGTCTATAAGAAATAATATCCAGAATATATGTTTTTTAATAACCAAAATACATACAGCCCTGAACACAAATAAATGGGGAAACATGTCATTTTTCCAACCATCACAAGTAACTATCAAGAGAAGATATTGGGGCCATAGGGGGTAATCAGGCATCCATCTTACCACAGTAATGTTTGGGATAACATACCATGGGGCTCAGAATCTCAGGGCTGTTGGTTTCCCAATCTAATGTGGTGGAGTAGTGTATAGAAACAAAAAAAAAGAATATACTATTGCTCAAAACCACAGTATGGGAATTAAGTTGTCTTAGAATGAACTGTAACAAACATCTTTCGAACTCCCTATTTCAAATACTAAGACTAGGTATCCTATAAGCACACAACCAATTAAAGAGGTACATTATATTACTTTATCCCTTTTTATTAGTTTCACTTTTTATTAACTATTACTTTAACCATAAAATAACTTTTATTAATTCCTCATTACATTTCATTAGAATCAAACCCAATGAACATAGTTCGTTTAAATTAAAAACTCAGTATTGCATCCCAGTAGGCTCGAACCCCATGGGTTGACATCATTTATTTAATAATTTATTTAAAATATTATTAAATTCGATTATTTCAGGAATTCTAATAATGAAGAACTAATCTACCACCACCAGGGGGTCAACACAATGAGTATATGTGCTACCCGTCGAGTCATTTACAACTATAGAAAAAGCATAGACCCATCTATCCTCATAAATATAAACATGGAAAGCACATGGAATACCCTGTGTGACCTCACCAATTTTGGAAGGGGGGTAAGAAAGACCATCTTCCTAAAGAAGTGGGGAAAATAAATAAGCTAAAAAATAAGAGATTCAACAAGAAACCACATTCACAATAGTGGGTATTCATAGCTTGAACATGTTTCATCACCTATGGTGTCCTCTCTCACATCCATCTTCATAATCCTATGCATCAAACCCCTCTAGGCGTCAACTACAACCACAACCACTGAACATCTCTTCCCTCACATTTCACAATAGCCATCCATGACAGATCATGAGAATAAGAAGGAAGAAACAATGCAATTGGGATCTTGTCCCCAACTAATTCATTCTACCTTCACAAGAAATGATCTATCACAACACCAAGAACAAGGATCTTTGTAATTTACAGGAAAGAGGGTAACTCAGAACCCTACAAGGAATTATCATTTATCAAAAATCCAATTCTTCAATCCATATTGAATTAACTGATTCATTATTATTAGGTTGCTTCTATGGCCATCATAAAATGAAATCTATCACAAATGCCACAAATTACCTAAATAATAAATTTGAAATGCCTTTAAACAACAAGAAACAACATGATTTAGGTTGAACAACCATCTAGAATAGGAATGCATATTTTCATCAATTTTATTAACATCAAATTACAAAAAAATAATCAAATTGGAATTATTTACATGACACTTTACAATTATCGGAATAATTATTACTTAATAAATGCTTTATGTTCTTTACCAATTTTATCAAGAACAACATGCTAACAAGAAAAGTATTGATATCACACTATCTAGAAAATGAAGAGGAAAACTATTATCATGGTGAAAATAAACAACATGAAATAAGAAAAAATATTTTAATCTAATTCATTTATTTAATTTGGTCAATTCCATTTCGATCCTGAGGGATAAAACAGAGTAACTCTAAATTTTCATGTAAAACAATAAAGAAGCAATGAATCCCCTACATCGAAATGATTCTGAAGTTCTTTTCTCAAGAATGGATCAAAGTAGCGGATCATGATCACCTTCCCTACAACATTTTCAATCTATTGGGGGTGTTATGGCACAACTACATCAAAAACAACCAAATAAAACCCCTTAGAATGAAGGAGATCAAATTCCTTAGCCTGAAAAAGTGAAACAGGAGGAAACAAATCTAAGAAAACCAATAAATGGAGGTAGATCTTACCTCGGATTGAAGACCGATCAAAGGATGAAGCGGGGAACTGATTTATGAGGAATGAATCCCCAATGATTGAAGAGGGAGGCATACGGTTCATCTGGGGTCGATAGGGGGTGCGCTCAGTCCATAGGGTTTGAAAAACCCAAATGCATTGGTAGTAAGAGTTGGTGTCCTAGAACCAACTGGGTTTACATTGATTACATGGATATTTAATGTATTATTACATATTTCTCATTGTTCAGCATTACTATGATGTAATAATTTTCTAGAGTATTTTTTTTCATTGATAAGGTCATGGTAGTTCCCCGCTTTGATGAGAACATTTAAATGCTATAAAAATATTCTTAAATATAGTTCTACAGTTGAATGACATCCTATTATGGGACACATAACATGCAGATCGTCACGTGCATGTACTCATAAGAAGATGAGAATTCCCCTCATGAAGTTTTTACTTGGTAATCTCCAAGATAATAGATTATGAGAAAAAACCCACAAGTAATAATTATGCATGTTTTGGTGTCATCAGATATTTCTATCTGTGATCATGTGTAATGATCCGTATACTTTATGATTATCATTAATGTGTGTCACGACTCTCACACTTTTATTTACTGATGAAAACTATCATGCAGGCAATCAGCGGGAAGTATTGTACGTTGGGTGCGTCATGAGTGACATGTAATTAATGGATAAGTCGAGGAAGGATTTGTCCCTTCCATTTAGGGAAGGTGATATCTCGACCCTTTGATTGATATAAAAAGTCGCACGAAATTCCATGGCCATGGTGTAACGAAGACTTTATTCCAGGTAGTCAAAGAATGACGTATCAATCATAAATGTTTATGAAACTATCATGAAACCTTATTGATGATATATTGTGAGAAGGGGATTATATTAAACAGTGACTGTTCATATTTGGATGTCATTGTTGTGACTTTACATTATTTCTCTTGGGTGCCTTGAACCGTTGCTAGACAATACTCTTGGACATTAGGAAAACCCGCCTAATGACAATGAGAAAGAATCCTAGAGGGTCACACACTAAGTGTTTTTGGTGGTCTCAGTTAAATTCTATTTGAAATAAATTAATAAAATAAATATTATTCTCAAGACTGTGGAATAACTTTATTCATGTTAAAATGATTGCATAAATTAAATAATATTTATTTATTTATTTTATTGAACATTTAATAAATATTTATTTACTAGTCTGTAAAAAAAATTTATTTAGGATAATAAATTATTTATTTATTCAGGGTATCAATAAATGGAAGTGGAGTTCGAGCAGACCAAGGTTATTCTGGTAGTAAAATAATTATTTGAAAGACCGTAAATAATTATTTAACTAGTTGAAAAATTGAAATAACGCAGCTATTATTTTGTGACCTAGAATTTTATTTATAATTCCGTTTTTCAAAAGTTGGTGCACCATAAATAATGACGCAGTATTATCATTAAATGAATTAGGATTCTCTGTGTTCATGATGGTATATTATTTTTTCTATGAAATTAAAAATAGAAAATGAAATTCTATGTATATAAATAGGAAAGTACCCCTATTGTGCCATAGAAAACACCACATGCCTTGTGAATTGAGAATTGAAGAGAGAAACAGTTTCTCTCTCAAATCATCTTGTCTCTCCTCTCAAGAACGAGAGACATTCTTCAAGACTGAAGAACAAATGATTAAGAACTACTGACACAAGACACTCACTTCGCCGCGCTAGCACACAGAGAACAAGTGGTGTCTATCGAAGTCCATCAGAGCATGTGTGGATCACTGCTAGAGGGATTCTAGTTTGGATCATTACAAGTACAATGAGATAATCCGGAATGGTCATTCCAGATTATCAACATCATCAATGAAGAAAAATTCCAAAGATCCAAGAATTATTTTTATTTATGAAATTAAATAAACTAATTTTAAACATGATGTGAAAGATCCTCTCTAAAGGTTTTAGGCCTCTTTCTTCATCATCTAAATATTTGATTATATTCTGTGGATACTTGAGTTCATCGTCATATTGATCCTGGAATAATCATTGATCATGGTAAAAATCAATGTTGGGTCTCTTCTCAACCACGCTTCCACTGCGCCCGGAACCTTCAAGTGGTATCATAGTGTTTACATCAGAGTTTATAATTATTTAAATATTTCGTGGATGACTTATGCATTTAATAATTATGATGTTTCAATTCAAGTTAATCGTTCTATAAATATAAATCTTGAGATCTATTCCTCCTCTTTCTTTTCTCGTTCACATTACAGAACCAAATTTTTCTTCAAATTTTGTTTAAAATAATATAGAGGATCTCATCTGAAGGTTCCAAAAATTCATGGTTGTACAACACCAGAATACATTGCTTGTATTTGGAAGTACACGCCAGGTAGTCTAGGTTCAATGCATTGGACTGGTCCACCAAATCATGTTGTGTAAATGGAACCTTTCTAAGTAATAAATGATACCATTTTTTGACCAAGAACAGGTGGCATAAGGTCTCAGGAGTACAAGTTGTGTGGTCCACTGAACACAGCGTGTAGTCCCTTCGGGTTAGGGTTGGACCGTGTACCCCGTACACTGCCTGCCCAACTAGAAACCATGTAACATGGAAACTACGTGGCGTGTGTCCCAATGAACACACCCTATACTCTTAAAATTTCCAAAGTGCATCTATATGATATGTCATCAGGTGTTTACCTCGGATGGATGGTGAATAAAAGTACACGTCATATAGTCGGAACTACATGCCATGTCCTCATCCAAATTATGCATATTTATTAAAATTTATTATATATATTTTACAAACCCTTGAAACATGTACCATAGTGCAGGCATAAATCTAAATCACAACACGTGATCGGTTTTTTATATATATGTGTTTAATTTAACATCTGTGTAATGTTCAATTCTACTCATAGGGTAGTAATGAATGGGAAATCACCGGGTTGACTACAAAGTACAAGTTATGTACAAAGATTAATTTAAATGAATTTATTGGTTTAAAATTATGATGGATGATAATCTAAAGGAAATTTAGAAAAGTATTTAAGATAAAAGGATTGATTAATTAAAGATGATAATTAATTTATTATTGCATGATTTATCTTAAAAAAGAATGATTAAAGAATTGATTTATAGTTATATTTATGCGTAAATATCGTTTCATGTTTGGATGATCATGAGCTAGACCAATACTTTTGTATGTGGATGGTTTCTTTTAATTTATTTATTTGAATTAAATTTGTTGGTTTGAAAGCCTTTTCCACATTAATATGTAGGTCATGCATGCCAAAGGTTTATTTTATGTAAAACCACTTTTTAAACCTCATCTACATGTGAGTTAAAAAATAGAATATGTAATGGATGGAACTCCCAAGATAGTGGAGGTGGTTCAAGCAGGAGCTGAGACAAAACCAATCCCAGGACATACAAAGGTGGACATGTGGAAGCTGTAAACACAAACCCAAATGGTTCGAGGTGTTTCTCCCCTAGGACAGGGTTATTTTATCAACTTCTAGATAAACTAATAATTAAAAAATCTCATGATCATGCCATTTACCTTATTTTATTTCTGTCATTTTCATTGTTTATCATTATTGATGTTTTGTAACGATCACATAATTAATGAATTAAACAAAGCATGTAAGAGGGAACTAAAAAACCAGCATTATACATAAATATTATCAAGACATGGTTAATCACTTAAGTATGTTTCACTTAATATTAACAAGAATGTGATAATAAGAAATTCACACATAAGAGATAAAAAATCCCTCAAATAAAATATTAATTCCGACCAAGCCTTCCATTACTTGATTAAGGGAAAAAATCAATAAAATGATGTGTTTGACCATCCCTTGTTGGGACACTTACATTTATACAGGATGACCTTATAAAATGTTTTAGGTTGACTTAACCATATTACATCAAGATGAGTAGCCCTAGATAAACATGGGGTAATATTGGAGGCAAGAGTTGAGGAAATCCAAAGTCATGATTTTGGGATTGGGGAGTCCACTCAACAGATCAAGGAACTGCAAGCCCATAGTTGGAAATGATCTTCATACCTAAATACTTTCTAATAGCTTGAACAACCCTTTTGGGGATATACGAAGGGGAATATTGATCATTGCCACTAGAATTTCATGGAAACTAGACATTTCGAGTTCAATGGTGAGGGACATTTGGACTTGATTAAATAGTGGGAGACGTAATAAAATTTATTATTTATCATAAAATTTAATCAGGAAAATACTAATGATCTACTCTTTTAAATGTATAATAAAAATGAAAAACTCATCAACCACACAACCCCAACAATCAATTCTGGATAAATATAGCATCCTCACCGACTGTACCTTCTAGAAATGGTTTAGATGCATTTGGGTTATCGTATTCCATGAATGGATGTCTTACGTGATGGAGTCAGCATTACCTAATTCCCCTTCCAAAGAGGTGAGTGATGAGGATTTTCTGGTCTATGAGAAATATATGAACGACGCAGACGACATTCAATGTTTGATGTTATCATCAATGTCTAGTGAGATCATGAAGTCTCCCGAAAACATGGATTCTTATATCATGCTCAAGCACCAACATGGTCTTTACCCGGAGAGAGCAAGACATGAACGGTTTGAGATATCAAAGGAACTCTTTCAGAGTAAGCTAGGAGAAGGTTCCCCAGCTAGGCATCATGTAGTGAAGCTCATTGGCTACATTGAGCGCCTAGAGGTTCAAGGGTTTGAATTTCCTGAAGAATTGGTTACTGATCTCATTCTTGCATCACTCCCTTATAGATTCTCTAACTTTTTTTTTATAAATTTCAATATGAAGAACATTGAAAAGTCTCTATCTGATATTCATACCCTCATTCTCCATGTGGAAAAATATATGAAGCATGAAAATCCATCTATCTTTATGGTGAATAAGAGGAAAGGGAAGGAAAAGAGTTTTATGCCCAAATATTCTTCATGTCCTTCCATTAAAATGAAGATCAAAGGGGAGGTAAGGGAAAAAGAGGCTTTTTTTCACATGTGCCTATAAAGGACACTATATGAAGTATTGCATCCAGCCTAAGAAGCAAGGGGAATATTCTAGTGAGTTTATTATCCAATGGAATATATATGTTTCTACTAATATGGTTCTAGATACAACTTGTGGTGCTCACATATGTATCCAAATACAGGAGCCAAGTAGATTTAGGAAGATTGATCAAGGGGAGGTAGATCTACGGGCAACCAATTGAGCCAGACATGCTGCTGTAGTTGTCCGGGACTACCACCTCACATTTCCAACTAGGATGTTATTGGTGTTAAAGGTTTATTATTATGTTCCTTATGTTACTTAAAAAATTATTTCTATATTCATATTAGATACATATGGATTTTTTTCATGTTTTTAAATGAATGTTTCTTCTTTTACAATGATATCAGTTTTTTATGGTAGGGAACATTTATAGAATAGACTTTACATGTTGGATTACACAAACCAAGTAATGGAAATCGATAACAAAAATACATCACATGACTCATACCACACCCAACATTGACATCACCGGCTAGGGCATATAAATGAGAAACACTTGACAAAGTTACATCAAGATGGATATTTAGATTCTTTCAAACTAAAACCACTTGGCGCATGTCATGCATGTTTACATGAAAAAATTACCAAATCCCCATTTAGTGGGAAAATTGAAATTGCTAAAGAACATCTGGAATTGGTTCAGACAGATGTGTGTGGACCATTTCCAGTTGAAGCAGGGGGAGGCTAATCATACATCCTAACTTTTACTGATGATTTTAGGTGATATGGATATATCTAATTGATGAGGTATAAGTCGTAATATTTTGATAAGTTCAAAGAATACAAGATTGATGTTGAGAACTATCTTTCAACGAAGATTAAGAAATTATGCTCAGACCAAGGTGGTGAATATAATAATCAAGATTTCATTGATTACATACATGAGTTTGGTATCATATCCAAAATCACTCCTCTAAACACGGCCCAATGCAATAGTGTGAGTGAACGGATAAACTGAACCCTGTTGGACATGGTGAGATCAATGATGAGTCATGCGAGTCATCCATTATCCTTTCGGGATATGCGTTACAAATAGCATCACATATACTAAAAAAAGTACCAAAGAAATAAATAAATGGTATTCTATATGAGTTATGGAGTGGAAGAAAATCCATCTTTTCAAATTTACATGTGTGGGGTTAGTGAATATTTTTTAAGTCCTCTTCAAGTAACATACTCACACCCTGGGGCACAAGGTGTACCTTTATAAGACACCCCAAGGAAAAAAGGGTATATTACCTATACAACACCTTAGAAAATGTTAAAGTGGAAATACATGCCATATTCCTTGAGATGGAGAACATCTCTAAAGGAGATAGTGGGAGAGAGATAAGCTTCGATGAAGTCGAGGCTCAAGGTACACAAGAGTTGGTACATGAACCGATTCCACAAAGACTCGTGGAAGAAGAATATGTTCCATAGACACTAGTACTGCGTAGGAGTACAAGAGAGGTTAGAGAACCAGAACGATACAGTTTTCTAGTTACCAAGGATGGTTACTCCTTATTAGTTGATAATAATGATCCTTTAACCTATAAGAAAGTAGTAAGTGGAAGACATGTTTCCATGTTCCAAGAACGCATGAATTCTGAAATGGATTCCATGTACGAAAACGATGTCTATATTTTTTTAGATCCTCTATTTGATGTAAAGCATGTTAGATGAAAATGGGTATTCAAGAAGAAACTGGACATGGAAGGACATGTTAGTACCTATAAGGCATGACTGGTTGCAAAATTTTTCAAGCAACATCAAGGAATTGACTTCGATGAAACCTTATCACTAGTTGAAATGCTGAAATCCTTCATTATTCTATTTTCTATTACAGATTACCATGACTATGAGATTTGGAAAATGGATTTCAAAATAACATTCCTTAACGGGAACATTCAAGAAGATGTCTACATGACACAACCTGAAGGGTTTGTGACCTAAAAGGATTCTAGTAAGGTAAGTAAGTTGCAGAAATCCATTTATTGATTAAAGAAGTCATCCATGTAATTCAACAATATTTTTGATGAGTCCATAAAATAATATGGTTTTGTCAAAAACTAATGTGAGAATTGTGTCTACAAATGGTTTAGTGGGAGTGTAGTATTTTTCTTAATAGTATATGTTGATGACATATTACTTATTGGAAATGAGATACCATTCTTACAGTCTCTTAAGGAATGGTTGAATAAATTCTTCTCATGAAAGACATGGGTGAGGCAACATATACTCTTGGCATCAAGATCTGTTGTGATAGATCCAATGATTAATGTGCCAATGTCAATGTACATACATTGGTAAGATACTGAAGTGATTCAGTATGGAAAAAACCAATAGGGTATTGTTTCCAGCATCACATAGTATTCATCTTTCCAAGAAAATGTGTCATAAGACATAAAAGGATAGAAAGATAATGGAAAGGACTCCATATGCATCAGTGATTGGGTCAGTCATGTATGACATGCTATGTACTAGGATGGATGCCACCTACGCATTGAGTGCGGTAGGAAGATATCAAGATGACCTAGGTGACCACCATTTTATAGTAGTCAAGACTATACTAAAGTATCTAAGGTGTACTAAGGATATTTTCTTGGTTTATGGAAGAGGTGAGGAACTATCCATCAGAGGATATGCAGATGTCAGTTTCTAGACTGATCAAGATGGCATGATGTCACAAACGGGATATTTCTTCACATTGAATGGAGGTGCAGTGAGCTGGAAGGGCTCAAAGAAGAGTGTGGTAGCAGATTCTACAGCAGAGTCCGAGTATATCACAGCTTCCGAGGTATCTAAATAAGTAGTTTCAATGTAAAGATCCCATCACACTATTCTGTGATAATACTACAGCAGTGGATCTTGCAAAAGGGCCAAGGTCAAATCAGCGGACAAAGAACATACATCGGAAGTATTATCTCCTGAGGGATTTTTCTCATATAGGTGATGTTGGAGTGAGTAGTATTTCCACGGAAGACAATGTGGCAGACCCCTTGACTAAAGACTTGGTGCCGCAGAAACATGATCATTATGTTAGGTTTAGTGGACTGAAATCCGTAGGCAGTTGTCCTTAGTCCATGTGGGAGTTTGTAAGAGTTGGTGTCCAAGAACCATTTCGTTTTACATTGATTACATGGATATTTAATTTATTATTACATATTGTTCATTTTTCAACATGACTATGATGTAATAATGACCTATAGTATTTGTTGCATTGATTAGGTCGGGGTAGTTACCCACTGTGATAATACCATTGAATTGTTATAACAATATTTTTAAAAATAGATATGCGGTTGGATGACATGCTATGATGGGACACATAGCATGCAGACCGTCAGGTGTGAGTACTCATACGCAAATGAGACTTCCTCTCATGAATTTTTCACTTGGTAATCACCAAGATAAGAGATTATGAGAACATAAATGCAAGTATGAATTCTTCATATTTTGGTGTCATCAGATATTTCTATCTGCGAGCATGTGTAATGATCCTTAGAATTTAATATTATCATTAATACATGTCACAACTCGCACACTTTGATTTACTGAAGAAACCGTCATGCAGACAGTTGGTGGGAAGTAGTGTAGGTTGGGTGCGTCATGAGTGACATGTTATTAATTGATCGTCGAGGAAGGATTTATCCCTTCCATTTATGGAAGTTTATATCTCATCCCTTTGATTGAAATAGAACCGTCACATGAAATTCCATGGCCATTTTGTAACGATGAGTTTATTTCAGGTAGTCATAGAACAACGTATCAGGCGTAAATGTTTATGACGCTATAATGAAACCTATTTGATGACATATTGCGACAAAAGGGATTATTTTAACTAGTCAGTGTTCATATGTGGATGTCGTTGTTGCAACTTTATGTTCTTTCTCTTAGGTTACTTGACACGTTTCTAGATAGTACCCTTGGACTTTAGGCAGGCCCACCTAATGCCAATGAGAAAGAATCCTAGAGGGTCAAACACTTAGTGTTTTTGGTGGTCTTAGTGAAAATATATTTAAATTTAATTAATAAAATAAATATTATTCTCAAGACCATGGAAAAATTTTCTTCAAGATAAAATTATTGCATAAATTAAATTAAATATATTTATTTATTTTATTGAACATTTAATAAATATTTATTAACTTGTTTGTAAATAAAATATTAATTTAAAATAATATATTATTTATTTATTTATTTGGGTGTTCAATAAATGGAAGTGGAGTTCGAGTGGACCAAGGTCGGTCCAGTTGTAAAATAATTATATACAAGATAGTAAATAATTATTTAACTAGTTGGAAAAAATTAAAATAACAATGCTATTATTTTCTTATGTGCAGTTTTGTGCAAGTTGGAACACCATAAATAATGTCATGGTATTATTATTAAATTCATGGTTTTTCTCTAAGTTCATGAATGTATTTAATTGTTTATATGCAATTAAATATTTTAACTAAAATTCCATGTATATAAATAGGCAAGTACCCATATTGTTCCAGAGTTGACACCACACGCCCGGTGAATTCTGAATTATTGAAACAAACAATTTCTCTCTTGATTCCTCTACTCTCTCCTCTCAAGATCGAGAGACGTTCTTCATGACCGAAGAAAAATAGATCATCAACCACTCACACAAGACACTCAATACGTCGCGCTAGCACTGGGAGAATGAGCGGTGTCGATCGAAGGTAATCAGTGCAAGTGTGGATCATCACTAGATGGATTCTAGTTTGGATCATTATAAGTGCAATGAGATAATCTAGAAGGCTCATTACTGACAATAAACATCATGAATGATTAAAAATACCAAATATCCAGGTATTTGTTTATGAAATTTATTAAAATAATTATAAACATGATGTGAAAGATCCTCAATAATGGTTTTAGGCCTCTTTCTTCATTATCTAAATCATTGATTATATTCCATAGAGATTAGTGTTCATCGTCGTATTGATCCCAGAATAATCATTGACCATGGTAAAAATCAAGGATGGGTCTCATCCCAACCACGCTTCCACAGCACCCAGAACCTTCATTGGTGTGTTTAAAATACTTAGGAGAGGGACAATACATGTTGTATACCTTCTCTTCACATCGTGTACCACCTTGATGTTACTTACAACTAAACATGTGTCTCCTTGTTTCATTTTTTTTATTTTTCTGAAAATAGAATTGTACACGCCGTGTCCCCCTTGGTCAGGTTGTTTACACCCTTTTTTCCAGCATCTTGCACCCGAACGCCTCTATAAATCGTCCAAGACTTATCTGAAAACCTTGTTCTTTGAAAAAATGCAGTGGTTTGATCCACGTGGATCTAGGCCCTTACATCGGGAACCACTCAGACTATTCTCATCCTTGAGAATCCAAAACCAACCCATAGTGGAAACATAAACGGGGTTGTCTGAACTAACTCCCCATGAGATACAATTGAAGAATTTCACCACCACAACAGCTCAACCACAACAATAACAAAATCAACACAACACCTCGTGAAAACCAAAACTAGCTCCTAAATGCTCTCCATGGGGAGATACCTATAAATGAGAGCATGACTCATCATGTTACAAAATAAAGAAATCTCATTTAAAAGAATGGTCTACTACAACAAAATGAACATCATCTAAAGGAATGTGATAAAAATCAAACAAAATGGGATACTGAGTGCATATATACGACTCACATTACCAGGTAATCTCATCCATGCGATTGTCTCACCACATGATACAATCTTGGGGGATATAACACTCGTGCAAAACCTTCTCCTTGCATTATTCAATCTCAAAAGGCTTATTCTCAAAGGTTAAATCACTTTCATTATTGATATATCCCCACATGATGATGTGCGACTCATCATGGAGATAACAACAAATATGTGACAATTGAAAAACATCATGTACACTAATCACCTACGGGGTAAGTTCTACCTTAAATACCTAGCTACAACATGAATCAACACCTAAAAAGGACTAATAAAATGGGGAGAAAGAATACTCCCATGAAAAAACCATTTCATCCCACAATGGAGAGTCACCATGAAAAACACATGATCCCAAAAATAAAACTCTAAAGGTCTCCTCCTTTGATCAGAATAGGACATATGACGATCCTATGCTGCCTACATCCACTCACAAATTACCTAAACCATCTCTATCATGTTCTTCACTAGTTTTAGTTTGAGAATTCATGACTCTCTTACCCTAGTCTAGCACAATGGAGAATATAAATTTTTACCATACATGGAATTAAATAGATCTATATCGATGGTGTTGTAAAAACTATTGTGGTAAGAGATATCCACCATGGGTAAGTTCCTCATCCACAAACCACTAAAATCCAAGACACAAGAGCAAAAAATTTCTTCAATAGTCCGGATGGTCCACTCATTCAGGCCGTCTGTCTGTGGATGAATAGTAGTGCTAAGGAATACCTGAGAATCAATATAATTCTAGGAAATCTCCACACCCTAGAAGAATAAAAATTATCTCGATCATAAATGACCATCCTCTGGATTCCGCGGAATGTGACCACCTCCTCGATATATTACCTTGATAAAACCACTACTGAGATTTATTTATTGATTCCAATGAAGTGTGATGTTTTTGTAAAACCATAAACTACCACCCATATAGTGTCATGGAATCCCTGAGCTCGTGGTAAACCACTAATAATTTCCACTGATATGTTCTCTCACTTCCATTGAGGAACATCTAACAACTGGAGAAATCCATCGAGAACAAAGTGCTCGACCATCACCTTCTGGATGACCAAACATCGAGACACGACCGCCGCGACTTCACATTTCATCCCTAGCCACCAAAACTGAATCATCAAGGCTTGTTACATCTTTTTCACTCTTGGATGAATCCCTAAAAGAGAAATATAGAACTATCATATAATGATCTCAGGCATCACCAAAAGAACGAATAGTATTCCCTGATAAAACAATCGGTGTTGTTCATCCTCAAACCAACCATCGGGGGGCTCGCCAACAAAAAACTCGGTCTCTTTAGACCACAACCTCTATATCCCCTAACTAGGGCTCTTCCACCTGATGAACGATGGATGACTTCACTTTCATATGATAAAAAAATTATATAACCCTAATTTATCTCATATTGAGCTTTAATGTTGAATGTTCATCCATCACTCTCTACGAATCACCATATTCACACACTACATTACTAAATGACTTCCTGATCAGAGAAACAACTAAAAAACTAATCTTTCTCAGTGTATATGAGATTTCAAAGTCATATTTCTGTAAGAACTCCATCCACTGATGTTTCTGCATGTTCAAGTCATGCGAGGAGAAAACATACCTAAAGCTCTTATGATCGGTAAAAAACACAATGTTCTCCCCAATGAGGTAATGTCTCCACAACATCATATCAAACACCACAACCACCAACTCGAGATCCTACATGTCATTGTTACATTAATGGTGGAAAAAATAGTGAGACCCCTAAGAAACAACTGATCTATGATTAATTAGAACACATCCAAACCCCTGACATGTAGCATCATATAAAACATCCTACTAAACTCCCTCTACTGAAAAGAATAAACAGAGAAAATACCGACTTCTCCTTTAGATACTCAAAAGATAACTGAAACCGATCATTACACTCAACTGCCTGATCCTTCGTAGACAATATTTTCCAAGGATTCACACCTTGGAAGAAATCATCTACAAACATGTTGTAGTAGCCTACAAGATTGAGGAAAATTCTCACCTCTATCACTATCCTAGGGGTTTCCAAGAAAAAACTGCTTCTATCATTGATGAATCCCCAAATACTCTTTACTGGGACACAACATGCCCCCAGAAATGGACTTATTTTCCAAAAAATCAAACCTCAAAAACTTTCGAAATAGCTGATATTGAAAAAGAACTTGAAAAATGGAGTGTCGATTCTTTGCATGAAACTCCTCATATGTAGAGTATACAATGATGTCGTTAATGAAAACCAACAGGAATATATCCAGGAACTGACGGAACACAACATTTATCAACCCAATGAACATAGTTTGAGAATTTTTCACACTGAATGTCATTAGAATGAATTCATCATTCCTATGACGACAATAGAAAGAATTATTCGGGATATCTCTATCCTTCACACACATCTAATGATACCCTAACCATAAGTTAATATTTGAGATCCTTAATGGACCCTTTAGTTTAGGAAATAAATAATCAATCTATCGAAGAGGATAGAGATTCTTCACTATCACATTGTTTAAACAACAATAATTTATTCACATCAGTAAACTGACATCATCCTTCTTCATGAATAAAATTTGTGCAGTGCATGATGACACACACAGCCAAACAGAATTGCACTATAACATACTATCAAGTTGTATAAAAATCTCCAGTAACTCAAACGAGGCCATCCTATATAGAGACATAGATATAAGAGATACTCCAAGTGTTTCGTGATCCCAAACTCAATCTCTCATCGCGGGGGTAGTCTTGCAAACTCTTTTGGAAATTCATTCGGGAACCCTTCTAAGACACTATGAAATTCCATCTTATAAACCTCTACAGAACATAAAATCATCTTATCCATCATGGATGACAAGGAAGAAACATGCTTCTAATTAATACAAGGGTCTTGATCGCCAATAAAATCTACTGTCTATCTATAATCATCGAAGAACACAACCCACCTCTTGATGAAATCCCCGATAGCCTGCTACGAATAAAACAAATTCATGCTGAAGAATAAATCATATGGTTGTATCCGTAAATGTATAAACTCTCCGCAATAGCAGTTCTTCCCCAACACTAGATTAAAGTCTCTACATACTTCAAATAAGTCAACGTGACCTCCAAATTTCATAGTCAATGTTAAGGGAACTGGAAGCCTATCTACCTCCCATACCGAAGAATATAAAAGGGTTGGTGACATGAAGGAATTCAACGCTCTGTAATCACAAAAGTCATACACCCATGTAGAAAACAACAATGGGGTACCATAGATGATATATGGATCGTCTGGCAATGGAAACGCTAAAGTTTAATCCTAACCATGAACTCCTCCACAACCTATATGACCCTGATGATGACCACCACCACAATTGTAGTCTAATCTCTGGGGATATGGAGAATCGTGGGGTTTCCCTCTACCTTCCCCATCTGATATCTGCTAATCCAAAGATGGTGCAAACTTCTACTATGGCCTTGACTAGAACTACCTCAATAGGAGAAACTTGAGTGGAACAGTTGGTGCACAGGGACTTCTCTGAAAGGTTGGACACTCTAACTATTAAGGACTTCTGCCTCCACAAGAAAAAAAATTACAGGATCTCTTGTCCTACGCTTACGATCCGACACCCCTAGAGAAATGAGATGCTCGAGGCTGGGACCTACCCTGGAAAAATGGAAGATCTTCTTCCTCGAAAACTGGGAACCCTAGACCATAGATCTGCTTCTTGTGGAATTTTTATGACTCCCCTCTCGTGATGATCCTTTTCTTGGTAATGTCTTATCGACAACCTATTCCCTCACCAGAACCTCAAGATATACATTTACGATAAACGGGGTGACCTGGCACTGGATCACTAGACACAAAGCCTCCTTGAAATGCATTGTCCTTGCCTCCTCATCTAGAAATAGGTGTGAATCGTATATTAAAAGTTTCCTGAAAAAGATTCCAAACACTCTCACACTGGAGATCCGCTATCAAAGGGTATGAAACTCTTAGATATTAGATGTATTCATGTTCAAAGAAATAAAATCGACTCTGGAAAAGTCTCGAAACTCCTCCCATGAGTTTTCCAACTCATCGTGGTCCCTGAGTAACAAAAACCACCACTAACTTGCTACCAAAAAAACATGATCACAAACCCAGGGCTCCATCCGAACATGGATCAAACTGATGGTAATATGAACCTCCTCTATCCAGTCTACTATAACTAAAACTCAAATGGATCTCTCGTATTTTTATAGACTATGGAGTAGAAACTCTTGGAGTTTCCTCCTCCAAGTGTTGTCTTTGTCAACCTATACCATGAGGAGATATACTGGTGTATCCTAATGTACAAATTTTGTGACAACCTAATGCGGAAGTCAACCTGGATCCAAACCTGCAAAATAAAAACCAGTTAGATCTCCTAAACAAAGAATTAGAAAGACTTGACATTAATTGATATTTTTTTTCATTTTTGGATAACATATCGCAAGGGATTCCCATTTAATCACAGGCACAATTAATAATGATGAATTATCCTTTTCTAGGTCTCTACCCTATAATAATTATCACCTCCTCAAGTATCCACTGTAAAAATCATGGTTCGCTAATCAGATCATAAGAGTCCCAAAAAACTCCTATGCCTTAGCTGGTCTCTAGTGTTTATATCAATTTCTAAACATTATTGAAACTATTTCCCTACCAACCCATGAAACCTCACATGTACCTAACACCAAACACATTCATATACCCAAACCTGAACTTTTCTTCCACAATTTCACGACCCCCCACATGGTGTACCCCTCATGGTCTACCAATGTGAGAAGGGAGATAAACACCCCCTGAGTCCCGCCTCTAGTTGGCCTTAGGTTGGTGACTAGCACCGAGGGTATAGTAAACATTCAAATAAAAGGCATTACCCTCTAAGGGAACACATGAAGAAGAGAGAGACAAGAAAAACAACAAACAACTCCAACTCACACTAAAATATGAATGAAATTTTAAGTACAGACAAGTAATGAAATGCAAAAATACTATAATTGGAAGGATAAACTACAAGTATCAACATGAAGTAAAAATGCCAGCAACCAAGAAGCCTGAATACCTCCTGAATCAACAATATATTATTAACCATTTTAATATCCAACATTCTCCAAGTGACCTGAAAATAGTTTATATATTCAATGTGTGAGTGAAAAAGTATACGTACAATGATCCTCCATAAAGCCTCTCGTGCAAAAGTAAAGAAAGTATGATAAAGCATAGTGAAAAACATGTTAAACTAACTTGTCACCTAAAAATGTATGCAATGTTCCCATCCTCACCATGGATACTCTCACCAAGTATCAAATAAAAGATTATATAATATAATAAATAATATCCAGGGTACCCCATTACTATTTTTCCATAGGTTTTCCTCTTTGCCCCAACATCTCACTTCCTAAGCATCTCTCTCTAAAAAACGCTAACCCGCTAACATGTGGATGAAGCACCAAACAATACACCACGTGTATCACAACCACAAAATCCTTGAAACCAAATTAACTAGGTAGTTTCTGGGATCCACCACAACTCACATACCGTATATCATATATCCTGTATTATACCTCAAGACAGTGCAGCTCATACACTGAGTAAGGATCCTCAATCCATCACAACCTATAAACGTTACATCTATAGTCGTACATAGGATAATATATCCATAATATATCAGTGTGAATAACAAAAATCCATTACATCCCTTGACCCACATTTTTGGGGATAACTAACTGTGTTTTCTACCATCACAAGTAACTCCCAGTATAAGATAGTGGGGCCAAATGGGGTATTCATCAGTCTATAATACCATCAGAATATTGGGGAAAACATCCCCCAGGTCAGAGAATTCTTGATGAGTCATTTTAACTAACTGAAGGGGTGGAGTATACTATTGATACATAGAATGTAAAAAATATACTATAGATCAAAACTACACTTTGGGTATAACCTAGTCTTAAACTCAACTACATCAAATGTCTTTCGGACATCTGACATACATTTATAAGACTAGGCATCATATAAGAACCCAACCATTTAAAGAGCTACATTAGATTACATTATCCATTTTTATTAGTTTTTAATTTACATCAATTAATTTATTAACTATTATTTAAATGTGTTTTATTCCAAATTACATTTCATTACCATCACACTAAATGTCCACTTTTCCTTAAAATTGAAACCACATCATTGCATCTGAGCAAGCTCCAAACCCATTGGATAAAACCATTCATTCTATAATTTATTAAGAACATTATTAATTTCTACAATTCCAAAGAATTATAGAAAATAAAAACTAAGCTACCAACCCAAGGATCACAAAATAGTTAGTAGATGGGCTACCCATCAAGTCTTTTCCATATGTAGTAAGAGCATTGACCCATCCATCATTGAGAAGCTAAACACATGAATCATGTGGAATAACCCACATGTATTAGCCTCATTTGTAAAGAGGGTAATCAACACCATCTACAACAAGAAGTGGAGAAAATAATGAAGATAAATGTACGTGAGATTCTAAAAAAACACTTTCACAAGATTTGGTAAATGCAACTTTAACTCGTTTCATAACCTATGGTGTCCTCCCCAACACCCACCTATATAAACCGATGTATCTCGCCACTCTGGGCATTAAGTTCTGCCACAACCATTGGGCCTCCCTATCCCGACATCTCACATGTAACGCCCCGACCCCATTTACCTAGAGTCGGTGCATTATTACAGAACATTGGCATGATCATAAGAAAGATCAAATCTCGAAAGGCTTATTGGTTTATTAGCCTTGGAAAAACTAGATATATTCATAAAGTTTTACATTACATCATAAAGTGAAAAACTACTACAACAACATAATGTCTCCATAGTCCACACTATTATCCCCTCATAATATCCCTGCAGGTCATTCATAACTTATTTCTTCACATCCCGGGAAAAATAAAACATAGAAAAGGGGTGAGCTCCAATGCCCAGTAAGGATAACAATATAGTGGAAACTTTCAAAAATAAGAAGAAACATTTAAGGCAATGCATTTCTAAAACAAAATCCTTTTAAACTTGAACTTAAACATAGTATGGAAAAAGGAAAATGAAATAATGCCATTTACTTATTCACATGGATATTCTACTAATAGAATAATCACATGAAATATCAATAACCACTTTCATAATGATGGAATGCATAATGTCAGACTATCATAACCACATAGCCAATGCCTCGTGCCAAGACTACAAATAAGATATTGCCAAGGCCTTGTTCCAAGACACTAGTTTGTCTAATGATACCTACCGATGCATCGAGGATCTATAGGGGGATCTACCCGTCACATATTAAGTCCAATGCATTCCCATATGAAAAGGTTTAAACATAATATAAACATTCATATTAAAACTAGAATACGAAATGTCAATACTTTCATCATAAACGATGAATGGTATAAAAATAGTATATCCACAGTCAAACATATCACAAAACCTTCAATATAATATAGAAGTTTTGTATCATAATAAATCAACTTCAAATAAGCATAAAATCCATCAAAGGATGTTGACATAAATGAAATCAAAACTCTTTTTAGAGAAATATCTCTTTCTATTTTTGAAATCATTTAATAAAACATTTTCTTTGAAAATATTCTTATAATCATGTAATGGAAGCTTTGACGATTTTATAACAGCGGAAAATTATCGCACCCGCCGTATAAGTTAAAAAAACATTCTTACCTTAATTCTGTCGAAAAGCTTAAAAGCACCTTGTTTTGAAAATGATGGAAAGATTCCTTTACAAAACTCTTATAAAATTCAAACAAGGGTATAAATGACATTAACCCATTTTCTTTTAAATAGTAAGAATGTTTTGAAATACATTTTTAAGAAACATGGATGTGGATGATAAAGAGATCCCAGTAGATTATTACGTATAAACAACCTCGGATAATGAAGAGATTGTGAAATAACCCTTACCTTTGTACTTTTCCTTGGTTGGGGTAGGTTAACCTCCTATATAATAGTGAAATAATTGTTATTAAATTATACAAGAATGATATACATTCATATGATATCATATATGATCTTTTAACATTGCATTGTTAATAATATCTTAGTATTATCGTTGTTTCGGGTGTTAACATACTTGTTTTCTTTTATATGTTTTGTTACGTAAGCCATGTTTGTAATGGATAGGTTGTATCTTAATCATATATAGAACGATATCAAGTCCTTAGATACTATTATTAACCATCAAATGAGACTTATACCTGAATGGATATGATGGAGAATGAATCTCATCGCGTTCGTGGAGACGGTAGTCCGTACGTACGCACGAGCGACAATATCATTCTTTTGATATTAAAATAATATATAAATGGATGTTATATCATATATAAAGAATCATTAACATGTTATATTTATTATTTACATGAGTTAAACATCATTATTATACCCATCAAAATAATAATATATTGAATAACAATTACACCACGACGTGGAGATGGTAAGCCGTATGTACGCACGTATGATGACATGTTATTCAAAGGGTGGATAGAATAATGATTATGGTTGTACCATATTTATAATAACATCACAGTATATATATGATACTGGAGTTATTATTTTACAATGGTAACAACAAAGGAAGAAGAAGTGGAAGAAGAAAGGAACTTGGAAAAGGGTGGTAAAATCATTACCTCTTTTTCGGGTTCTTCCTTTTGATTTGATCAAAAGGGCTCTTTAGGTTGGATTTATGATCAAACTAAGGCCTCTAGGTTTTAGTGATGAAAGTTGGGAGGGTATTTGGGTAGATTTTGTCCGAGCAAAAAGGCTTTGAGGGTGTGAAGAAATGAGAAGGAGGAGTGCCCTTTTATAAGAGGGGTGAGGGGCACCTTTGGAAAAGCTAGAAATATTAATTTATAATAAATTAATATTTGGTTTATAATGGCTCCAAAGTTGATTATTTAAATTTTAAGGTGGGTATGGGTTGCAAATCACTCAACCAATAGAATTTAGACAGGCTTGGGTACTTATATTAACCTTATCTTTAAGTATTAACTCTTAGTTAATTAGTTTCACTTTTACAATGTCTCTTTGTATTTTTATATAATATGGGTAATAAACTTACTATATACATCCAAGAGACCCCCAAGTGGTTCATTAATTACACACCTATCATGATATAAATCTCTTGGACGAACATTAGATTTTTAGGAATTTAATATCAATTAATAATATAATATTTGTTTTAAAAACTCTTTTATGTCAATTTTGACACTATTCAATAGTTGATTTTTTTGAAACTCAAAACAGAATGATTACTTCGAAAATATTTAATTAAAAAATTTCTAACAGGTCATATTAACTTAGAAAATTATTTTAATTCTTTAAAAGTCTCAAATTCGTTTTATTTGTGTATTTATAATATCAATTATTTTAAATTTACACTATTATGGTAATTACTGAATCATCATTGTGTCATAAATAAATTAAATTATTTAATGTCTTAAAATTAGAAATAAAATATCATTATGTATTAAATCATTTTATATTTCTAATGAATATTTATAGTCGGAAATATAACATATATAACCCTATGTAAAAATTGTTTTCCTAAATATATATGCTTGTGTCATTTTTGTATTAATTTTAACTTAATTAAAATAAAGTGTCCATATCACCTACAAGTGGCTCCATGGGGTCCCAAAATCGACCCAAAGATGCCTATGGTCGAACATGTATCAATCAATAAGGTTAGAACACATTTTAGGGTAATTTAGTATTATTATAATATTATTTTTTAACCCTTATTTACCGGATTTACCCTTAACCATGGTAAATAAAATATTTACCGCAGTAATTATTCAAAATGTCTAAAAATAAATGTTACCTATTTACACAATTTGAACATCTTGATTCCAAATATGGAATCCATTTTTCCATATTCAAAACACAGAAGTGGCAGAAATTAATTTAAAATTAATTCTCATTGTTAAAACAAAAAAGCGTGTTTTTAAGAGATAATAACTATCAAAAGATTGACACTTGTTTATGTCTGGTTTAATTGTAATAGTATGTCCAATGACCAACATTGTATTAAATGGTAAAAATATATTCTAGATATACTTTAAAACCTCTCAAATTCATAATTTATCACTATTAATTATTTTGATTAAAAAAGTTGTTTTTAATTAAAATTTAGTAATTTTCACTATTCATCAAAATATTAAAGTTATCCGAAAAGTACCAAAATTTCACTTTAGGCTAAATTCGATATTCCAAATCCAAAAATGAAGTTTATTTTGAAATATAAAATATATATAATTTCGAAAGGTAGGTATTACTATTCATAACGACTAGTTTGATTGGTTATGGTGTGTTAGAACTCGGTGTTGCGTACAACACACGCTATCACATTATTCAAAGAGAAGCGTACTGTAGATGTTTTGGGTGTTACATTCTCCCCTCCTTCAAACAATTTCGTCTTTGAAATTTCTAGAATATTTATCACATGAAAATACTTGGTTGGTTCTTCATCATAAGTTCCCCGGGTTCCCACGTTGCCTCTTCCATCTTATGGTTTCTCGACAAGAGTTTTACCAGACGCGTCGTCCGGTTTCTCAGTACTTGTTATCTCGTATCAAGAATCCTGACAGGCTCTTCGCAATAAGACAGATCGGGTTCCAGTTCTAATTCTTCATAGGTGAGTACATGCGTTGGTTCAGGCATGTATTTCCTCAACAGAGATACGTGGAACACATCGTGAACTTTGGAGAGACTTGGCGGCATTTCCAATCGGTAAGCTACAGCCCCAATTTGTTCTAGAATTTAGAAAGGTCTGATGTACCTGGGACTCAATTTACCTTTCTTACCAAAACATATGACTCCCTTCCATGGAGATACCTTCAGAAAAACATGATCACCGACTTGAAATTCCAAATCCTTCTTTCGATTATAACCATAGCTCTTCTGCCTACTTTGAGCTGCTTTGATGTGTGTTTGGATTACCTTCACCTTTTCCATCGTTTCCTCCACTAGTTTTAAGCCTACATGTTTTCTTTCACCAACGTCATCCCAAAAGGTTGGTGTACGACATCTCTTTCCGTATAACCCTTCATATGGTGCCATATGAATACTCGAATGGAAGCTATCGTTATAGGAAAATTCTACCAGAGGTAAATATTGATCCCACATACCCTGAAAGTCATGTGAGCAAGATCTTAACATGTCTTCTACGTTTTGAATAGTTCGTTCTGATTGTCCATCCGTTTGAGGGTGGTAGGTAGTGCTCAAATGAATTTCAGTATCTAGGGATTTCTGAAGACTCTTTCAGAATCTTGAAGTAAAACGTGGATCACGATCAGAAACAATTGATAGGGGTACTCCATGAAGTCTCACAACTTCATTAATATATAGTTTTCCTAGACGTTCTAGTGGTAGATCTTCTCTTATAGCAAGAAAATGTGCTGACTTGGTAAGACGATCAACAATAACCCATATTGCATCGTTCCTTCTATGAGTCTTTGGTAGTCCCATGACAAAGTCCATCGTAATATTGTCCCATTTCCACTCTGGTATGGGAAGAGGTTGCATGACTCCTCCATGCTGTTGCCTCCCAGTTTTCACTTGTTGACAAACAATACATCTTGACACAAAATCAGCAATCTCCCTCTTCATTTTGTCCCACAAAAAATGTTCCTTCAAATCTCTATACATTTTGGTGCTCCCAAGATGTATAGAGAAATTGGAACTATGAGCATCATCCAGAAATTCCCTTTTTAGATCAGGTATATCAGGAACACAAAGTCTCTTCCCAAATTTCAAAATTCCATCTTCATACACAAAGTCTCTCAGTCTCCCATCATTCACAGCTTTAATCTTCTTTTGAAATTCTTCATCATCGGTCTGAGAACTCTTAATCCTGTCTAGTAATGATGGTTTGGCAACCATTTGAAAAAGCATTGATTTTTCACCTTCCTTGGTTATTCCCATGTCCATCTTCACTAGATCCATAAAAATTGGATCCCTTTCAATTCTCATCATGTTCAAAACTCCATGGTCTTTTCTGCTCAAAGCATCTTCCACCTTGTTTTCTTTCCACGGGTGGTAGGGTATCGTGCAATCATAATCCTTGAGTAATTCAATCCATCTCCTTTGCCTCATGTTGAGTTATTTTTGTGAGATAATATACTTCAAAATCTTGTGATCAGTATAAATCTCACATTTTTCACCATAGAGGTAGTGCCTCCAAATCTTCAAAGCAATGATCACAGCTGCTAACTCGAGATCATGAGTAGGATAGTATTGTTCATGAATTTTCAACTGTCGTGATGCATAGGCAATAACCCTATCATTCTGCATAAGGACACAACCAAGTCCTTTCTTCTATGCATCACTATAAATAACGAACCCATCTTTCCCCGATGGTAGAGTAAATATAGGAGCATTGACTAATCTTCTATTCAGTTCTTCGAAACATTCTTCACACTCTTTTGTCCAAACAAATTTAACCCCTTTACGTGTGAGCTTCGTTAATGGGTTAGCCAATCGGGCAAAATTCTAGACGAATCGTTGATAATTACGTATCTTAGTTATACTCGTCGGTGCTGGCCATTCTTGAATTTCCATAGTCTTAAAAGGATCAGTACAGATTCCATCTTTAGAGACAGTATGGCCAAGAAAATAAATCTCATGAAGCCAGAATTCACACTTGCTAAACTTCCGATATAATTCATGTCTTCTCAGAGTCTTCAAGATAATGCACAAGTGATTTTCATGATCTTCGTAGCTTTTGGAGTATACCAAGATATCATCAATAAATACCACCAAAAATTCATCAATATACTCCTTGAAAACTCTATTCATCGGATCCATGAATACAGAGGGTGCATTAGTCAAACCAAAAGGCATTACAGTAAACTCGTAATACCCATACCTGGTTCGAAATGATGTCTTCGGAATGTCTTCCTTCTTCACACACGACTGATGGTATCTAGATCGAAGTTCAATATTTGAAAAGTATTGATTTCCATGCAGTTGGTCAAATAAATCATCAATGCGAGGTAGGGGATACTTGTTCTTTATCGTTATAGCATTGATCTCCCTGTAGTCGATACATAACCTCACAGATCCATCTTTCTTTTTAACAAAAAGAACAGGGGCTCCCCATGGAGAAACACTAGGGTGAATCAATCCTTTATTACTCAATTCCTCTAGTTGTTTGTTTAGTTCGACTAACTCTATAGTGGCCATTCTATAAGGGGTCTTCGATATAGGCCTTGATCCAAGAATTAAATCAATGGAAAACTCAACTTCTCGTTCTGGAGGATGTCCAGGTAAATCTTCCGGAAATACATCTACAAATTCTTTCACAACAGGTACATCCTCTATTTGAACATTCCTTTCCTCACCCACAGTTATTTCATTCTCTTCCTCCCCAATAATTGAATTTAGTTAAGCTACTGGGGGTGGATCTAAATAAGAATTAGGTGGTGATGATTCTGCTCTAAAGATAAGGTGTTCCTTATCATTATTATCAAGAATCGTAACCTCTTTCTTCTTGCAATAAATCTTCACATCATAGTCTGAAATCCAGTCCATACCAAGGATTATATCAAACTCAATCATAGGTATGATGATGAGATAAGCAGATAATGAACATTTATGTGCTCTAATGGGGACTGATTCAAAAACATTTGTTGCAATGATAATTCCCTTAGGAGTTTTAACTGACAACTCCCTTGTTAAATGAAATTGGAAATAACTAATTTTCTTAGAAAACTGGGAAGATATGAAACAAGGCGATGATCCAGAATCAAATAATGCATTTTCTAAACTTGAGGAAACCATTAAATTACCTGCCACCATGTCTTTCGGAGCTTCTACCTCAGCAGTAGTGATAGCATAAGCTTGGCCTTGATCCCTTGGCCTTTTTTGAGATAAGTTCTCCTGAAACATAGGACATTCATTTTCATAATGCCCCATCTCCCTGCAATTTTAGCACTAAACATTGGTGGCTTCCTTCTTCCCCTTGCAATCACAAGCTTGATGGCCTTTTTCACCACACTTGTAACAGACTCCCGTTCCCTTCAAGCATGTACCAGGCTGTTTCTTCCAACATTTACCACATGATGAATATTCAACCTTTCCCTTCTTCCCCTTATTTCCATTCCCAGATTTATCAGCAGGCCTCTTCTTCCCTTGCTTTTCTTTAAAGTCATAAGACTTAGATAATTCCTTTTTGGTCTTGATAGCACATGAGACAATGTCTTCGTAAGAAGAAAAGGATTGTGAGACTAATGCTCGATGGAGAAATGGTTTTAACCCATCAAAGAAACGATCAATATTACTTCTTGGGTTACTTATATAATCTCTAGCATACCATGCTAACCTTGTAAAGATAGCCTCATACTTTGCGACATTCTCATCCTCCTTTTGTCTCAGACTCAGAAATTGCCTTTCCATATCTACTCGATGGTCGCGAGGAAAGTATTTTTCTAAAAACAGATCATTGAACTCCCTCCATTCCATATTTGATACTTCATCATCTTCCTTCGTGTTTTGAATCAATGAACACCATTGATCAGCATCTCCAGTGAGGCGGTAAATTGCCATGATAACTCTTTCCCTTTGACTACTCCCAAAAGCCTGAAATATTTTCTCTAGGGAATTTATCCATTGCTCAGCTACTAAAGGATTTGTACTCCCATTGAACGTTGGTGGTTGTTGCCTCATGAATCGATCTAACATTGATCCTCCATGCTGCGGATCAGGGTGCTCCATACAGGTAAGGTTGTTAATCATAACTTGAGTGAGTTGTCCTAGTATGGTGATTAGCTGATCGGCACCAGTTGCATCACCAGCTCTACTATAATTATCTTGAGCAGGAGGGCAATCCCTACATGGAGTGCGTGCATTGTTACGGTTTCCATTTCTTCCACTAGGCGCCATTTCTAAATAATGACATAAACTAGATCAGTTTATGAATCAAAATACATAATTCCATACTTATAAAACACTAAACATAAATTGAACTATTTATGGATATGATCCATAATAATAAAAATGTTTTCTTTGAGGAAGTATATACTCATAAAACCTTCATAATGATTTGTAAAGAAAATGAGAGTTATCCTAAGCATATCCCCCGGGAGTGTCGTAACCAAGAGTGCAGCAAGGCCCGTTGTCGTGCACTAGTTCCCGTTCGAGTCTAGCTTAAAGCGGTGTTTTCAGGTTTTACCCCTAGGTACATCTGTGCCAGAGCCACCTCTAACTGCTCATATCCAGAAAGGGATGTATTGCTCAGAAAACTCACAAAATCTCTACAATACGAAAATTCTAGGAAGTTCTTCTATACTAATCCTCAAAGTTCATCTTAGGTCTACGTGCTTTAATCCGAGTTTATCTAAATCTAGCTTCCACGGTTTGTACTAAACTTCCTCTGATACCAACTGTAACACCCTGACCCCTGTTACCTAGAGTTGGTGCATTATTACATAACATTCTCATGATCACAAGAAAGATCAAATCTCGAAAGACCGATTGGTTTACTAGACTTGGAAACACTAGATATATTCATAAAGTTTTACATTACATCATAAAGTGAAAAACTACTAAAACAACATAATGTCTCCATAGTCCACGCTATTATCCCCTCATAATATCCCTGAAGGTCATTCATAACTTACTTCTTCACATCCTGGGAAAAATAAAACATAGAAAAGGGGTGAGCTCAAATGCCCAGTAATGATAACAATATAGCAAAAACTTTCAAAAATAGTCATAAACATTTAAGGAAATTCATTTCTAAAACAAAATCCTTTTAAACATGAACTTCAACATATTATGGAAAAAGTAAAATGAAATAATTCTATTTAATTATTCACATGGATATTCTACTAATCGAATAATCACATGCCATATCAATAACCACTTTCATAATGATGGAATGCATAATGCCAGACTATCATAACCACATAGCCAAGGCCTCGTGCCAAGACTACAAATAAGATTTTGCCAAGGGCTTGTGCCAAGACACTAGTTTGTCTCATGAGACCTACCGATGCATCGAGGAGCTATAGCGAGCTCCACCCGTCACATATTAAGTCTAATGCATTCCCATATGAAAAGGTTTAAACATAACATAAACATTCATATAAAACCTAGCAAACGAAATGTCAATACTTTCATCATAAACGATGAATGGTATAAAAATAGCACATCCACAGACAAACATATCACAAAACCTTAAATACAATATAGATGTTTTGTATCATAATAAATCAACTTCAAATAAGCGTAAAATCCATCAAAGGATGTTGAAATAAATGAAATCAAAACTCTTTTTAGAGAAATATCTCTTTCTATTTTTGAAATCATTTAATAAAATATTTTTTTTAAAATATTCTTATAAGTTTGTAATGGAAGATTAGAAGATTTTAAAGCAGCGGCAAATTACCGCACCCGCCATATAAGTTTAAAAAACATTCTTACCTTAATTCTGTTGAAAAGGATAAAAGCACCTTGTTTGGAAAATGACGGAAAGATTCCTTTACAAAACTCTTATAAAAGTCAAAAAAGGGTATAAATGACTTTAACCCATATTCTTTTAAATAGTAAGAATGTTTTGAAATACATTTTTAAGAAACATGGATGTGGATGATAAAGAGATCCCAGTAGATTATTACGTATAAACAACCTCGGATAATGAAGAGATTGTGAAATAACTCTTACCTTTGTACTTTTCCATGGTTGGGGTAGGTTAACCTCCTGTATAATAGTGAAATAATTGTTATTAAATTATACAATAATAATATAAATTCATATGATATCATATATGATCTTTTAACATTGCTTTGTTAATAATATCTTAGTATTATCGTTGTTTCGGGTGTTAACTTACATGTTTTCTTTTATATATTTTGTTACGTAAACCATGTTTGTAATGGATAGGTTGTATCTTAATCACATATAGAATGATATCAAGTCTGTATATACTATTATTAAACATCAAATGAGACTTATATTTGAATGGATATGATGGAGAATGAATCTCATCGCGTTCGTGGTGACGGTAGTTCGTACGTACGCACGAGAAATAATATCATTTTTTTGATATTAAAATAATATATAAATGGATGTTATATCATATATACGGAATCATTAAAATGTTATATTTATTATTTACATGTGTTACACATCATTATTATACCCATCCAAATAATAATATATTGAATAACAATTACACCATGACGTGGAGACGGTAAGCCGTACGTACGCACGTATGGTGAAATGTTATTCAAAGGGTGTATAGAATAATGATTATGGATGTACCATATTTATAATAACATCATAGTATATATATGATACTGGAGTTATTATTTTACAATGGTATCAACAAAGGAAGAAGAAGTGGAAGAGGAAAGGAACTTGGAAAAAGGTGGTGAAATCATTAATTCTTCTTCAGGTTCTTCCTTTTAATTTGATCAAAAGGGCTCCTTAGGATGGCTTTCTGATCCAACTAAGGCCTCTAGGTTGTAGTGAGGGAAGTTGGGAGAGTATTTTTTCAGAGTTTGGCCAAACCAAAAGGCTTTGAAGGTGTGAAGAAATGAGAAGGGGGAGTGCCCTTTTATAAGAGGGGTGAGGGGCACCTTTGGAAAAGCTAGAAATATTAATTTATAATGAATTCATATTCGGTTTCTAATGGCTCCAAAGTTTATTATTTAAATGTTAAGGTGAGTATGGGTATAAAACCACTCAACCAATAGAATTTAGACAGGTTTGGGTACTTATATTAACCATATCTTTAAGTATTAACTCTTAGTTAATTAGTTTCACTTTTACAATGTCTCTTTGTATTTTTATTAATATGGTTAATAACCTTACTATATACATCCAAGAGACCCCCAAGTGGTCCATAAATGATACAACTATCATGATATAAGTCTCGTGGACGAACCTTAGATTTTTAAGAATTTAATATCAATTAATAATATAATATTTGTTTTAAAAACTCTTTTATGTCAATTTTGACACTATTCAATAGTTGATTTTTGTGAAACTCATAACATAATTATTATTTCGAAAACATTTAATTAAATCATTACTAAAATGTCATATTAACTTAGAAAATTAGTGTAATTCATAAAAAGTCTCAAATTCTATTTATGTTTGTATTTATAATATCAATTATTTTAATTTTTCACTATTATGGTAATTACTGCATCATCATTGTGTCATAGATAAATTAAATTATTTAATGTCTAAAAATTATAAATAAAATATAATTATGTAGTAAATATTTTTATCTTTCTAATTAATATCTAGTGTTGAAAATACAACATATATAACCCTATGTAAAAGTTTTTTTCTAAAAGATATATGCTTGTGTCATTTTTGTATTCATTTTAACTTAATTAAAATAAAGTGTCTCTATCACCTACAAGTGGCTCCATGGGGTCCCAAAATCGACCCAAATATGCCTATGGTCGAACATGTATCAAACAATAAGATTAGGACACGTTTTAGGGTAATTTAGTATTATTATAATATTATTTTTTAACCCTTATTTACCGGATTTACCCTTAACCATGGTAAATAAAATATTTACCGCAGTAATTATTCAAAATGTCTAAAAATAAATGTTATCTATTTACACAATTTGAACATCCTGATTACAAATATGGAATCCATTTTTCCAAATTCAAAACACATAAGTGGCAGAAATTAATTTAAAATTAATTCCCGTTGTTAAAACAAAACGCGTTTTTTAAGAGATAATAACTATCAAAAGATTGACATTTGTTTATGTCCGGTTTAATTGTAAAAGTATGTCCAATGACCAACATTGTATTAAATGGTAAAAATATATTCTAAATATACTTTAAAATCTCTCAAAATCATAACTTATCACTATTAATTATTTTGATTAAAAAAGTTGTTTTTAATTAAAATTTAGTAATTTTCACTATTCATCAAAATATTAAAGTTATCCGAAAAGTACCAAAATTTCACCTTAGGCTAAATTCGATATTTCGAATCCAAAAATGAAGTCCATTTTGAAATATAAAATATATATAATTTCAAAAAGTAGGTATTACTATTCATAACGGCTATTTTGATTGGTTATGATGTGTTAGACCTCAGTGTTGCGTATAACACACACTATCACATTATTCAAAGAGAAGCGTACCGTAGATGCTTGGGGTGTTACATCACAAAAGACATACAGGATCATATCTCATTACAATCTATAGGAAACAACAGGGCAACTGGGATCTTGGCCCTAACTAAGGAATGACGTGTTCACGGGTAATAAGATCTAACTACTCCCACAATAAGGCACTTTGTATGTTACAAGAAAATTATTAACTTAGAACCATACCAGGATTTATCATTTATCCAACCACTAGTTATTTAATCCATAATAAATTAACTAATTCATTATTAGTATGTTCTAACTATGGGAATTCTAAATGGAAAGATATTATAACTACAACAAATTAATTAAGAAATTAATTTTTCATGCCTTTAACCAACAATTAACAACATTATGAAGGTTTAAAAACACACCAGAATTGGCATGCATGTCTGCAACAATTTTATTAACCTAAAATTACAACAAAAACAATATAAAAAGCTAGATTCATTTACATACCTCTTTATATTTAGCCAAATAATTATCAAATAGTTATTGCTTTAAATTTTTAACCAATTTCATCAAGAAAAAATTACTATCAATACAATCATAATTATCTAAACATCTAGAGAATCAAGAGGTAAACCGTTATCACGGTACAAAGAAACAACATGCAATTAAACTGATTCATTTAATCTTGTGAAAGTATTTAATTTGGTTAATTACATTTCAATAAAAAGGTATAAAACATAATAAATCTATTGTTTCACATAAAATAATAGATAAAAGAAAACTCCTACATCGAAATGCTTCTGATGTTCTTCGCTAGAGAATAGATCAATAAAACTAATGACTATCACCTTCCCCGAAACAACTGCATCAACCTGAGGTTGTCGATGCACAACTACATCATGAAAAACCATAATAAACTCAATTAGAAATATAGAGATCAAATTCCATGACATGTAAAAGTGAAACAGGACAAAATGGATCAATGAAAACCAAAGCCTCTAGGAAACTTATACTGAAAAATGCATCACCTCAATGTTTTGTTTTCATTGAAACCCAAACAGGACACATCATGTCATCCTTGGTGATGATGTGTAATCACTGTTTCCATATTCTCCTGACTGAACTAGTCCATAATTATTATGATCCCTCATTGAGCACCTTAGTATTCGAAAATAAGAAAAAGGTCAATCCACGTGGATCCAAGCCCTTAAAATGATCATTATTATATCATAATGGTTCTAATATGAGAAATTTATTATATTATTATAGATATGAGCAGAACATTATTATTTTTAATTCATTCATATAAAATTAATGGAATAGGAAGATAATGATATCTTAATTCCATGTAATTACTAAATATAAATTACTTTCCCTTTTTATGTGAAGTCCATGAATTTTCACATCCAGATAGAGTTCTAAAAATACACTATATTTTATTTAAAAAAAAGTATAAAAGATAACTGAGAAATGATCATAACATGTTATATTAATGGGAATTTTTTTTTTCTTGGTTATAGAGACTTAAAAAAACATATAATTTATCTGTTTTTTTAAATTAAATAAATATTTCTCTTTGTGTGAGGTAACTCTTTAAGAAATGATATCATTTTTAGAACATTTATGATAAATGTGATTTATGTTTTAAAACATGGGATGGGTAAGAAAATTTCCAGTAATAGATTATAGAACTAGTTAAAGTTTTTTTATAAAAGGACAATTTGAAATAAATTTTTAAAATACATTTGATCATTATTTTGAAAATATCTTTGAAAATGATTTTTTAAATACATATTATTTTGAAAATAATATAATAATTTGATAATACATACACATTCAAAGTGATTTAAAATAAATCCAATGATTTTTCAGAAATGATTATTCTTGATTTTGAAAAAAACCATTCGGACAATTGAAACATTGATGATTTTCTAGGCCTAACCACATTCTTGAGGGTGGGGTTCACTCCCCACACCTCTATCATGTTTAAAACGTTTTGGAGCCTTATTTAAAAAATAATAATATCTTCTAAAATATATATAAATTTTCCTCATTATTTTCTTCATTAAAATCATGATGAAAAATTTACATACATTTATATATTAAAATAAACATGTATATATACTATTCTAGGAATACATATTCAAGATTTAGAGTAACTAATACTCATAGCAATTGGATATTTCAAAAATTTGTTGAATGTTAATTAAGAAATAATTAAAAATCATACTTTAAAAATACAATAATAAAAATCATAAAATTAATTTAGATAGTAGTTTTATATAAAGGAATAATTTATTCAATTTACATGATTATAAATGTATAAAACACATATACATACATATATACAAGTATGGAGTTTCATGAATTGTAAATAAGTATTTCCATAATTATGATCATGAATAAGATATATATAAATGTGATAACATGATATGATATGATTCCATTACATTAAAATAATAATTTATTTAAATTTTTAAATACAATATCTTGAATCCTTGATTTTTTAACAAAAGTAATCCCATAAATTATTCATTTTAAATTATAATAATAAAATATATGTTTAAAACATTATAACTCCCTTATATAATTATAAACATGCAATTAGAATTCAAAAAAATAAATTTAATATAACATATATAAATACATATAAATTTGGAAAATAAAACATTATCCCTTAAAAATTTAAAGGTAAAACTTATAATTTATATAACATGAACATTCATGTTTTTTTAACAATGGATTTTAGATAAGATAATATAAAATTGATTAAACGTAAATTTATAAAATAAATATCTAAACATAAATCATATGTGAGAATATATATTTAATTTATTTAATATAATTTTATGTAATAATTTTTAAATAATTATTTCCTTAACTATAATATAATGAAAATATTTAATTAAAAAACAACTATTTACTCATTTGATAAAAAAATATTAAAGAAACCTTTAAAAATAAAATTATGAATATATTAAACACATTATGTGAATAAGACCTCCTAAATTCCTATTATAGAATACATATCTCTCAATAACCCACATACTCTCATTCTTCTCAGATAGGACCATATAGAATATAACAATTTAAGGCATCAATATGGCCCTATTCTACAACTACCTCCGGAATCCCCACACATTGGAATATAAATATAATAAAAGGGTTAAGAAAGATTCTAGTTTATTGAACTATCCAAAGAATAATTTTGGATTATAAATATATAACTCAATATAATTCATGACAATAAATGAATCTAGTTAGAATTCTCCTAAATTATTCATATCATCATGTACATTAGATGAAGAAAAATAGCTGAATCAACTATGATTTTATTCCAAGATGTTCAAATTTAATATTCAAGTATAATTTTATATATGATACGAAGAACAAATAAAGAATTATTCAACATGGAAGGTATCTTGATGAAACAGAAAAGAATAATTTAATGCAATTGATGCCAACCAAAAAATTGTTATAATAAAAATGGACTAATTTAAATAAATCAATGAATATCATCACTGAGTTAATCAAGGAGGAAATGAAGGATAATAAACAATATTACTAACAATATTCTTACATCCTAAATAAAAAATTTACCTACCCATCCAAAATGGACTGGAAAGCAGAATACAATGTGTTTTCAAATAGATCTATGATCGATTTCCTCATATCATTACTTGAATCCCTGATGCAGATCAGATCTATCCATTGTCTCTCTCCATTATTAAAAATCAATGTATTCGACTCACTACACTAAACCTTTTGAATCCTCCTCTAATGATAAAACCTCCCTCTCAATGCACCTAATGATAAATCCCTACATCAATATCAATCCCTCGGTTCATGCTCATTCTCAACTCCTTTAAAGACCATTGAACCTCGTCGTTGCTTATAAGTTAGCCTTGCATGGACTCTACCTCTTCTATGTCTGAATCCTTCCAATTCCATTCATTCATTTTCTAAAAATAAATTTTTGAATAATTACATGGTTTTATTATATTGTCTTTTTATATTCATTTTCATTTTTTTGTTAATTCATTTATGTTTTTTAAATACATAAATGATATTAACATTTCAATAATAATAAAATACTCATAAATCTATTTATTAATATACTTGTAATATATTTTTTATAAAAAAACATAATTAATAAGTTTAATATATTATTTTAATGAATCAAACTATTATAAATATAATTTTATTTTTTATTAAGTATTATATTTATATAAAAAACATTCACTTATTTTGTTTTATTATATCCAATTTCTTTTAAGAGACTGTTATGTATTATTTCCATTGATATTATATCCATTGTACACAGATCAAATGATTACTATAAATATAATATTTTATCAAACTGAATTGGAAGAAATAAACAATGTAATGGCCTCAACTGATAAGATCATCCCCTTTGAAACCCATTTATCAGATCTTCTAAGGGTGGTTAAATTTTTGAGTTTTTACTTTGGGTAAACATATTCTATGATCCAAAAATTAATGCATATATGAAACCATTTATGGTTAAGTTCATGATCATCTATATCATGACCCAAACCATGTTCTCCAAACTACCCTATGAGAGTCCCACCATCCCAAACCTTATTCTTAGGTCATTTTACAGTGCTAAAAATGGTTACATATAATGAACCTTGTAATATGAAAATGTACATTATATTTTATGTAATGATAAATATATTTTCAGCCCACAATTTTTATTTTGTTAATGTTTCTTATTTTGATACAATACTGCAAAAAATATATTTTTGGTTAATATTCAAATTCAATTAATAAATTTATGAGTTAATATATTTATGAAATAAAAAATATTTTATCTTTTTCATTAAATAATTTTTATCAAATATAAATAATAATAGAAAGTCAAATTTAATTTTTTGTAAGAGTTAAAAAAATGTTATTTTCAAAGAAAACCCAACATTTCATAATAAATGATAGTTTTATTTCAAAGGAAAAATTTACAAATTTAGAAAATTATTTAGAAATAATACATTTTATTTTTTTAAATATAATGTATAACTTATCTAATAAAGAACTATTCATAGTTTTCTACGATTGTCAGTTTTTGGGTCCAAAATAAATCTCTTGTAAATATACTTTTTGTTTTTTGACAAAATATTGACATAGAAATGATATAATAGTTACTATAACTGGGTTGAAACACAAAATGAATCTTTTCCAGTTAAAATAATTTTATTTTATGTTTACTTGGTTTATTTTTAAATTACATTATGAATCCTCCAAAATATATAATATATAATATGGTTTTAAAATCATTTCATTAAGAGCGTAACTCACCTCCATATAAGAAAGGTATTTTTTAATAATTTCTTCCATTGGTCTTTATAAAATAATAAGAAACACTTTCATTACTATAAATAGTTTCTAATTAAATTAGTGACTTTTCATTGTCTCTCATTTTGAATTTTATCTTGGCTGTTACTATGTGAAAATTTTGTAATTGATTTATCACCTATCTTTTTATTCAAGTTACCCTCTTATGTTCTATTTTATAATTTCATTTTGATCATGTTGAGATATATTATTCCATATTAAAAATAATGAAAATATTATTCTTAAATGATGAAATACCCCTTCTTCTATCATTAAACCTCCCATGATCCTTTATGTACACCAATTTCCATGATGAAATATAGATAGAGTTATTTTATACATAGAAGTTTCTTCATTACCTTAGGCCTTATATTTTCATATTTATAATGATTTCATATGGTTTTAAATGACCTTATCACTTCCCATTTGTGTTGTATGTTATTAGATACCCCATTCTATCTCATCAACCAGTTTTTATATATCGCAATATGACGTTGTTATGGTGGTGAAATGTCACTGTGCTATTCTTTACAAAAATAATTTTTTACTGAATACAAAATCAATTTATTATCAACCGTGATCACAAATTATCCCAAATAAATTAGATTTTATAATTAAATATATGAATTCCACACTACTTAATCATATAATAAATTATAATGATGAATGAATCCATGTTTTATATATTATGTGTCACGATTAAGCATGATAATGAAATGAAAATGATGGATGTGACCAGATAGAACTCTAATGAATTGAATAATGTTTAATATCACGATACCTCATGTTGGGTTAAGGAGTGAACACGATTTGTTATGGGAAATTTTCCACCATGATGTCTTAGTTGGTTTACCATTGACATATGTTTATGGTTATGTGTATTAAGATGTTTCCACATTTCCCTCAATTACATTATTATAATCATGCTATATCATTCATTATTACCCATATTCAATTTATAAAGCATTGATATATCTATTTTATAACATGTATTGCCTTATTAATGTTATTCCACATTTATTACCTTATTGGGATTTATATATCATCCATTTCTTATGTTTTCCCCTAGGTTATCTTATGTAGTTTCAAAAGAAAATGAATTTTAGAAGAATGTCAAAGACGATTCCAACAATTTTGTTTTATCCCATGTTGAATATATTATTCTACATAACTAATTACGAAATACACTATACTTATTTTTTGGGTTCTATTATGAGTAATTTTATGTAATAAATCATGTATTAATGTAAAATAAAGAGTAGGGATGTTATTGATGGTATGAAATTAATCATTTGGTTATTAATGGGATTAGGATAAGATAAATATAGAGAAAAACATAGGGATATGACTAAGTATAAGAAAATATTCATAAATATTGATAAATATTTATTATTTAGTTTATTAAGACAATATATCCCTATCTAGATACTAAAATTTGATGTGGTTTTGTAATAGATTTACTTATGGGTTACAACTCTAACATAGTGACTCGGGCATATCTTGGGGTATCCTCATACTCGACAATGGATCTTATTTGACACCAGAAATGACACTCCCATGGAATATTATATGTTAAATATATAATATCATTTTGAATAATTATTAAGGGAATTAAAAAATTTCTATAACAATGTATTTTAGTTAATTGATCATAGTTAACATATATTGAATCCTAAAAATACATATGTTATGGAAATAAATTTAATTTATAATTTTTCCTTAAATGTAATATGATTCCCCTTTATCCGTTGAATAGTCTAATTAAAGTCATCCCTAATTTAATTATTTTTAATCCAATGGAAAGTAATAGGAAGAATCTAGTAAATATTTAATGCAACATGCAATGTGATGAATGATCCCAATGAGATGCCCATCCCGATGAGAACATGAATAAAAAATTTATAATGAATCTATCCCATATGACTCATTTTATGAATAGAAACTAGGGTCATGATGAGCGACCAATTCCCTATAATATATAGAAACCTATGATTGAGAGCATCATAAGATACATGCCTCATACTTGTAATGAATCATTATATACTTCAATTAAGGAAAAATGGATCAACTCCATTGAGAATATCTTCTCCATCCTTCAATGATCCAAGAAAGTGAATGTTCTACTGTCTTTTTATCATATAGAGGGAAAAGATGATCATTTTTTTGAATTGTTCAAAAATAAGAATCTGAAAAATAATGTCAAATTGATGGAGTGGAAGGAATTATATAAAAAAAATTCATATATATATTTCTCACACTCTATGACGTAAAATGGAAATCTATTTATTCAACCTCAAGAAAAAAATAGGAAAAATCTATTGGGGAATATGTGAAAATATGTGTAAGCTATGCATTATATGCCTCCAAAATTTCTATTACCCACAAATACAGGTCTAACCACTTCATTGGTGGGATAAATCATATTATACAACAATCCATTCTGATTCTTGCCTTTCATTTTAATAAAAAAAATTATAACGTGACCTGGAATTGGAAATGAAGAGCAGTGAATCCCAATGGTATCATTTTTATAAGAACTGGGAAGTTGAATTAAATTCATTAAATCTGATAGAAAAATATAATGGCCCCGTGAAACTTCAGCATACCAATTCTAAAAGGTGTATATAAAATAAACTCAGAGATTTTCTAAGGGGATGAATAATTGATTTATGTTTAGGATGGAAGGACACCTAGCAATCATATTATACTAAGAGAAACCCACAAATTCAATAGAATAAATGAATGCTCTAGTCCACCCTCAACATATTGTACATTGAGACAACTATAATGAACCTGAGTACTTTAGAAACTAGTGCACTAAGATAAGGGTTTTCAGAGATAACAAAAAACATCTAAGGCAATAGGGGGACATTCCAATCACAAGTGCTGAGGTGAATCCTGATAATGAAGTGGTGAAATGTACACCATATTTTATGTCAATCATAGATAATATATATTTTTATCTTTGATCCATATATTATTTAGTATCATGAATGGTTAGTATAACTAATCAAACACCATAAAAAAGATTCAAAGTGGTGTAATTGGTGAAAATATAAAATGGGTAAATTAATACATCCCAAGTATATGACTCCACCCCTTCATAATTATTTGGATGATAATTCAAAAAAACATTTTTATACTCTCTTTTGTGGGATTTGATTCATTTATAGGCATCAATTGGATTTCCCAATATATAGCCAATATAAATATCCCTGAGAAGGGAATTACTCTCTATATTACGAGTCACCCCCCAATTCTATAGAATTACACGTAAAAATATTATTCTTCTATAGAACCAACATCTCAATCAAGTATACTTACACCCATTGAGAGTGTTTATCATAATCTACTGATTGAGTATAAGGAAAGAATCATCATCAAAATCATAGCTATTATGAGGGAATATGGTGATGTGATTCTTGTGGAATTTCTTGGCCTTCCCCCATACGAAGAGGTTGAATTTTTAGTTGATATTATACCTAGAGAGTTACCAAAATCTTAGAATCCATGTAAAATGTATATTTTCAAAAATGAGGATAATAAGAAACAACTAAAGGGAAATTTAGATAAAGGGTATATAGGCCCACGTATTTCACAATGATATGCACCAGTTATCTTCGAAAAGAAGAATGATGGGTCAATATGAATATGAATTGATTATCTTGTATTCAAAATTTTCATGATAAAGTAAAAATATCTTTTTCTTATTGTTTATGAATTATTTGATCAACTACATGGAGAACAATACATCCCCGAAGTTGATATTTGGTTAGGACATTTTTATGTTTGGGTGAAGAAGGAAGATATCCCCATGACTGATTTTTGTTCAAGGTATGGGAACTACGGGTTCATAGGGATTCCATTCAGTCTCACTAGTAATCTAAAATTCATTATTTACTTGATGACTAATATATATATAGATTATCTTGATTTTTTTTGTAATATTTATTGATGATATTCTAATAAACTCCAACAATAATGAGGAGCATAAGAAGAATCATGGGACTATGATAATGACCCAATGAAATAATGATATTGATGTAAAGTATAGAAAATGAGATTTTGGTTAGAAGTAAGACACTTCCATGGGGATTATCGCAACACAAAATAGTTTATATATATACACAGTAAAGATAAAATCAGTTGAAGGATGGATGAGGCTAATATCAGTTATTTATATCTTTAGATTCCTTAGGTTAACTGAGTATTATCGTCGATTCATGGGACATTTCTTGTGACTGTAAAGCACTCCTTACAAAATTAACATCAAAGGTAGTGATGTTTTTATGGTTGAAATAATGTGATGAAATCCTTATGAATCTCAAAATGAGATTTATCACTCCATTATTTCTCACATAACTGACATGTGGGGAAATATTTTTCATATATATATATATATATTCTTGAAAAAAGGGATTGGGTTACGTAATGATGAAAAATGATAATTTTATATCCTATGCATAAAATAAGTTGAAAATTAATGAGAAAAAATATACCATTCATGATTCGGAGTTAGCTTCTATGATATTTTCATTGAAAATATACTGTAATTATCACTATGGGGACAATTATGAATTATATATGGATAAAAAAGTCTCAAATATATATTTATATAGAAAGGGATAAATATCTTCAAATGAAGATGGTCATATCTGATTATAGACTATGACTGGTCAATTCTATACCATCTTAGAAAGGTGATCAAAGTGGAATATTCAATTAGTAGAAAGGAAAAAAATCCAATCGTTAATGAGAATTTATATGGATATGATCATCTTTTATTTCAAAAGGATAGACAAGGAAATAAAAAATAAAGGAACATTTCCAATCCTTTCAGATGTGATTTCTCAGTCATCTCTTCTTGGATGGTTAAAATAGGGTAAAAGAAATGACATTGGAATTCAAAAGAAAGTGGAAACTAAAATAAATGGAAAATGCTCAATGTTTATAATTGATGAAGAATATATTGTGATATTTGGTTCAAGACTATGTGTTCCCTAAAATATTGAGTTAACGATGGAAATGTTGGATGTTTCACATAGTTAAATATTTTCTATTGACCATAGAATCATAAATATGTATCAAGATCTCTATGAGAACTATTGGTGGGAAAATATAAAGAGGAAGATTTATATATATACATAAATGTTTCTTGTATTCAAGTAAGTGAATGCTGAAAGGTATAAGTATAAGTTGATGAAAAAAATATTACACATACCAACAAGGAAATTGAAGAACATAACTATGGGCTTTTCACTAGAATCTATTAACATAAAGGATAAAAAATTACAGATGGGTTAATTTTTTACCTTTTTTAAAATATAGATAACTTTTCATCATTTTTAGAGGATTTCTCAATAGATAAACATACACATATATACATCAAATAAGTGGTATGTTTTCATGTAGTATCACTATCTATTATATCAGATCGAGAAATGATATTCACCTATAAGTTCTGGAAAAGTATCCAACATGATCTGAAAAATTAATTGAACATTAGTATATAATATCATCCGAAAATTGGAGAAAAATCTAAGAGGACTATTCAGATATTGGAATATATATTGAGATAATTTTTTATAGGCTTCAATGGAGTATGGGAATAATATCTTACATTTGTTGAGATCAAATAAAACAACTATTTCTTGTCAAAATTCTAAATGGATCCCTATGAAACTCTTTATGGGAAGTGGTGTAGAACACCATCATGTTGGGATGATGTTTGAGAATGAAAACTTCTAGGTCATAATATTGGCAGGGAAATAGAGGAAAAGTTTAACACAATTCATAATCCCATCATAGATGCTCATAGTTGAAATAACTATTATGATAATATTCATCGACGAGACCAAGAGTTTTAGGTTGGATACATTGTATTCTTCTGTATATCTACATGGATGAATGTAATGATACTTTGGATGAAGGGAATTTTTAGTCCATGATATATTGATACCTTTTAGATCATTGATTTCATCAGAGTGGTGGCCTATAGGCTAGTACTCCCTCCGAACCTATCTCATGTACATGATGTATTTCATATATCCCTCTTGAGAAAGTAAATACTGGACCCCTCATATGTACTCAATATAGATGTAATACCATTGGAAAATGAAATTTACAATGAGGATCAGACTGTGATGATCATAGATTGTATAGAAAAAGTTCTAAAAAATATGAAAATGCACCTTGTTAAGGTGTTGTGGAGGAACCACAATTTTTTAGAATCAATGAGGGAAATGGTATATGTGATGAAGTAGAGTTAACATAATCTATTTTAGTGCGGTAAAATGAAAATTTTGAGAGAGAAATTTATTAAGGGGGTGATTGTAATGACCATAACTATTATAAATAAAATATAATTATTTAATAATGTAATATGGTTATAGAAAACACATGCATTAATTTTTTTGTTATATAAAATTGTATATAAACGACCATTAATTATCATTTCCATTGATAATATAGTCATTGAATAGGGAACACCTGATTTATATAGATATATAGTTTTAATAAATAAAATTTACACGGAAGAAAGAATTGATGGATTCAACCAGTAGGGATGTACCCTATGAAGCCCATTTCGAAATGATTTTGAGGTACGTAGACATTTTGGGATTTTTATTGTCTAATCCAAAGCAGATATTTAACAACTAAAGCATGATAGAACACATTTTCATGAGATGCTCAAGATCATCAAGTGCACAAACCAAACATTGCTCATCGAACCAACATATGAGAGACCCATCACCGAGCACCTTACTAGTACAATGTTTTCTGGTGTATTAAATGAACATATATCAAGAACTACACAATATTAATATATACATTTCTTTATATAATTGTGAATGTATCTTCATACAATTATTGTTACTTTGTAAATGATTTTTATTTTTCTCTAATAGAGAAAATTATTATTATTTTGTTAATATTATAATTTAATTAATTGATTTATAAATTTATGGATTTTTTAATTAAAAAAAATATATTATTATTATATTATTTTTATCAAATATAAATTTTAATATGAAGAGAATTTATTTTTTATTATAGTTAAAAAACTATTGTTGTTAAAACAACCCAATATTTCTTAATAAATGTATATTTTATTTTAAAAGTGAAAATTCACATAATTAGAAAATTGTTTAGATAAAATTAAATCAATTTTTAGAATTAAAACATTGAAATTATCAAATAGTTAATTCTTTATCAATTTCTATGATAGCTTAATTTTCATTTAATAATTAAATATCATAAAAACATATATTATGTTTTAAGACATCTTAATGACTGAAAAATGATCTAATAATTTCTATAAATGCGAACAACAAACAAATCTATGTTTTCCCATTAAAATTTATTTTATGTTTACTATTTTACTTTTTACATCCATTTTGAATCCTCTAAATCCTATAATATATTTTAATGATTTAAAATCACTTACTAAAGAGTGTGAATCAACTCCAAAAAACAAAGGGAATTATAAAAATATGTCAGAACATAGAATTATAAAAAAAATTAAAAATACTAAAATTTTGTAGAATGTATAATAAAACACATGGGTTTTTTTATGTTTTTGGATATTTTCTTATGTATAATCCAAAACATAAATAATAAGGAAATCACCCACATTTAATATAGAAACCCACCCAAGTTAAAATTTTTCTTCACTCAAACAACTTAGAGTACATCAATTCTCTTCCTTCCACTCTATAGAGTCTTCCAATGGTTCCCCCCAAGATCTCAATAATCACTCCCATATTTTTGGTGTCATAAACTCAATTAGTGGATCCTCATCTTCTTCCCTTCCTAACAATTCAAGCACCTTTTTTGAATTTTATCTTATTAATTTAACTTTTAGAGTAATTTATTTACAAAAAAAACCTTACTATACAATTTGTTTTATTCTATTTATATATAATTTATAATCAATTATATTTACCTTTATCTAATCTGTTACTATGTCAAAAAATTTGAAAGGGGTTTCTCTCTTCCGATTTTATTCAAGCAGCCCTTTTTATGTTATTCTTCTTAATTTCAGTTCAATCATGTTGTGATATATATTTATATACCAAATTTATTATAAATTTTATTAATAAATGATTATATCACATTTCCCTCTCATTAAGCCTCCCATGATCATTTATATACACTTCTTACCATACTAGAATATAGTTAGGATTCATTTCTCTATTAATGTTTCTGAATTACCTTATGCCTTTTATTTAAATTTTTTAACATTGAGATATTATTTTCCATTACACTATTACATCCCATATTATTTATACACTATAAGAGGCCACTTATTTCTTATAAACCTATTTTTACCAAAACTTATGTGACATCTCTATTCTGTCAAAATTTCACCCCACTCTTTAAATCCAAAACAATTGTGTAGTGTACACCATAACCTTTTCCTATCAAGGGTGTTCACATTTATACACATATAAATTTTATTTTGGACATACATATATGTATTCCACACTTATAAATCTGGGAACAAATTATTATCTTTAATGAATCCATGTTTTATAATCTATCTGACATACTTATGCCTGATAATGAAATTAATATTATTGGTGGACCAAAATAACGATCCAATACATTGGGTAATGTTTAGTATCCTGATATTTCATGTAGGTACAGTGAGTGAACCTTATTATATTATTGGAATTTTTCCACCATGATGTATTGGATGGTTTCTCCCTGATATATGTTTATGATTCAGTGTTTTATGATATTTGGCGCATGTCTCATGTTTCTTTTATGATTATCATTCTATATCAGGCCTTTTTATCCATATTCTTTTTTTTGACCCATTGATATTCCTATTTTCTATCATGTATTATATTATTCTTATTATTCCATTAATATTCCCTCACTTGGGTTTATAGCTCAACCCTATCTTATGAATCTCCCCAGGTTAGCCAAAGCAGTTTTAAAACACATGGAATTTTAGAAGTATGTTCATGATGTTTCTAATAATGTTGTTATATGCCATGTTCAAGACATTATCAAAATATACCTAATTCCGAATAACATCATTCTTGTATATATTTTGGGATCTGTTATGTGCACTTTTATGTAATTAATCCTGAATTAATGTGATATAAAGAGCAAGGTTGTAATGATTATTTATTTCAAAAATAAAATATTATATTACAATTAATTAAATAAACATAAAAAATGTTTCGATTTTATTTCTTCGTATTTCAAAAATTTTGAATTACAGAATAATAATAATTATAAAGTTTTTTTAAAAAAAATATTTTGATTATTTTATTATTTGATTAATGTTAATGGTTTTAAATTATTATATAGAACCATTTTTTATTAATATATTTATACTTGTTTTCAATTATAACATTTATTTATAATTGTGTTATTTTATAAAATATTTATTTTGATTGGAGAATTTTAAATTGAATACACTTATCCACAATATCTAATTTTAATTATAAATTTAAATGAGTACCTTTAAATGGATATTTTCCAATATGTTATATTGAATAGTTTTCCTTAAAAATAATATTATTTTAATCAATACATTTAATGTGAAATTATGGTTTAAAATAATGAATCTTATATTTCGGATTATTTTATGAAAAATATATTAATTTAAATTATTTCACTAAGATATTAAATCAAAAATTCTTGGAAAATAATGTAATATTTCATAATTTTAATCAAAACTCATTTTGATTATAAAAATACCATAGTTTTAGAAAACATTATATTAAAACCATTCATTGATAGTTTTAAATTATAATAAAAAATATAAAAATATAGTTAATATAAAAAACTACTAATTGAATTTATTTTGACTTTGTATCCCCCTAAATGGATTGAACCCTCATAATAAATTCATCAAACTTTGTGGAACACTTGTTTTTCCCTCTTCATAAATAATAAAAAATTGAACTCCATAATTGCTAAGGGAGCTTAATGATGTAGATATTAGAAGAAAAGTTTGTATACTATATTTGTTACCTCACTGACAATGCCTAATATATAATGTAATCTAGAATTTTTCAATAATACCAAATTTATAATCTCAGAACAAACAATTCTATATTCATAACTAAAAATTAGTTGTGGTTTGAGAAACAATTATAAAATATCTATAAAAAATACCGAAAACATTTTACATTAATCAACCTCTTCCAGTCTAGGTTATAAAGAATTATAAATCAACATAAAATTTATTATTGTATCCAGAAAAACGTTACAATAACTATTTTTCATTGTTTTCTCTAACTAATTAAATAAATACATCCATTTTAGAACTTATAAGATACAAATGAAAAATATATTAAAACATGGGATACGAATAAAAATTACAAAAATGGGTTTCAAAACCAGTTAAAAAAATTTATGAAAAAATAATTTGGAAATTAAATTTTGATAATAATTTTTAACATTCTTATGAAAAATATCATAGAAAATACAGACACATTGAATATTATTTTAATGTAATATAATAATTTTTTAGCAAAAAATATGCATTTTAAAAAAAATATTTCCACTTTAAACATTGAAGGATATCTCGGCCGACTAAATTCCCAGACTGATGGATTCACTCCACAAATCACTATCATGTTTAAAATGTCCATACACTTAATTTTATAAAAACATTTTCAGATTTCCTGACATATATATACAATTTCCATTGGAGTTTTTTATTCAAAATCATGAAAACATATTTACATTCATTTATATGTTTATATATATATTCAATGGAATACATATACAAGATTTATAGTAACTAAAGATCATCACCATTACACATTCCATGAATGCATTTAATGTTGATGAGAGGGTAATTAACTTCTATGTTTGAAAATTACATTTATAAATCTCATATAATTCATTTAAAATTTAGTTTTCTACAGGGGAATACATACTTCAATCCCCATGATTATATATGTATAAGGATCATATACATACATATATATAAGTATGGAGTATCCAAATAATCAATAAATATGTGTATAATTATATTCATGAATTAAATGTAAATAAAAATGATAACATGAAAAGATATGATTTTGTAACATGAAAATAATAAAATATTTTTATCTATGAAGAACTATACCTTAAAGAGATGTTCTTTTTTAATTAAACTAAAACCATAAAGTATTAATTTGAAATTATAATAACGAAATATTTTTTTAGAAACATTATACGACCCTTATATAATTATAAAAATGAAATTAAAAGTCTTAAAAAAATTTATACCACAAACACACACACACATATCTATTAATTTTAAAATTTTTAAATTTTACATAATGATATAAAGATAAATCTTAAAATTTATAGAAAATGAATACTTAATTTTTTTTAATGGTATTTTTGAAACAATAATTTTTCATTTATTAAACATAAATTTATAAAATAAATATTTGAAAATAAATGTTCACCATGAATAATTTCATTTATTCATATAAAAAATAATACAATTTTACAATTCATTACTAAGGACGTAAATAAATTTTCGGAATAAATAATTAAAATATGTAACATAAATCAATGGAATAATTAAAAAAAAATTCTTCCCTTCACTATAATATAAAGTAAATAATTATTTAAAATTAATGATTTCTTCATAAAGAAATAAAATTTTAAATAAATAAATACTTCTAAATAAAATAAATTATTCCTTACATAATTTATGCCAAAAATCAATATTTTTATTTTTATTAAAGAAAGATGCTCTTCATTATAAATTTTACTCTCATTGTTATTTCATTATAACACATAGAATAAAATAATAAAAAATTCATGGTTATGGGCCCCTTCCACTGCTAACTCCATTCTCTTAATATATATAAAATACGAAGGTCCAACATATTCATCATTATAAAACTGTACACAGAATTATCGCTAATTTTAAATGAGTCACCCATTTGTAATTTTCAAATACCTAATTTAATTAAAATGAGCATAATTTATTTATTTTTTTGTATTTAGTAGATGGGGAAAAAAACTTAATCATCCATGAGTCCCTTCTCCACTTCTGATATTTACTATCAAAGACTAATCCATTGGATTTGAAGATGAAATAAAAAATTACAATTCTAAAGGGACATTGACATGATTGAATGGAAAATATTAATTTAAATATGGGAATGCCAAAAAAATCATCATAATAAAAATGAAATGAAATTTAATAAAATATTGAATATTTTCATATAATTACATGAGTAGATACGAAATAATAAGAAACTATATTTCCTATAATATTTAGATATACATAATTAAAATGAACCTACCTTTTCAAAAACAAGCTCTCAAGAGTAATATAATAGGATTTACAACATTCCTTTCTCGAGTGTTTTCAATATTAGCTGAAAACCCCAATTCAACACAAATGTGGCCTTTATGGCACACTTTCACTCAAAAACATTAGATTTGAATCATTACACATTGACTTCTAACGCCTTCACTCTTGATCAAACCTCGTAAGAAACACTTGGATTGGATTCTCTAAATAGACATCGACTCATCATCCAATCCTTTTTCTAATCTCCATTAAATCCATTAAAACTAAATCATTACTTAACTCTCGACCTCCTATTCTTCTGCAATCAAACCCTCTCAAGACCTTACATTCTTTTCCCCAAAATTAAGTTTGACCTCCTTCCCCGGTTTAATCGTCATGTAATTTTATTTATTCATATTCATTTTTTTTACTTCATTTCATATTTTCTTAATAAATATATGAAATTTAATAACTTCTCTATTTTCTTGGGTGTATCTTTTATTTTCATATCAAATTGGGTCACTCATCGCAGAGTCTAGAAAAAAACTATCGGCCATGCTTTGGATTAATAGAATTAAATCACTGAAAGAATGAAACAATTTATGTACACATTCATTGGTTAGTTTTTATTATCAAAAGTTGTGATTCCTTGGAAAGTATATAATTTAGTTTCTCACTTAGAACCTATATAGGGTTTCATTGAATTCAAATGTGTCTCTTTGGGAAGAGGTTTTTATTACCTTTTGTTCCACATTACTAATTTTAAGGGTAGTTCATGGTGATTTGGATCAGGTATTCTACATGTAAGAATACTTCAGATTCATGAGTGGACCCTAGGATTCAATAATAATGATTTTTGGGACACATTTTCACAGATTTAGATCAGTATTTATAAACTATATCGGGTTTTTTTCACTCTATTATATTGTATGACATAGATTCTACTCTTTGGATTCCAATGCAGATAGATATGTAATCTAAATAGGTGAGCTATGGAAATTTCTCCAGAATAGTAGTTTAGGTCGACTTAATTTCTCATGTGATTGATATGGTGGTCCTCTCCACACCCAAATATGAAATAAACATTGGGATCGTGTAAGAAAAAAATCCTTTATTTTGTGAAGCTTCTTGTTTTATTGGAAAATCGAGGTCCAACTATCGGGGGAACCTAATATTTGATAGATTTATTTTAAGGGGGAATGTTATATGAACATGTATAAGGAAATAAAATAATGTTAATGATATGAGTGCTGCTAATCTGGTGACATAATAGGATGAATATAAGGTTATTGCTCAGGTAGATGAATATGGGACATCAATATCTAACACTGAAAATCTAGAGAGGATATATACTAATAGTACTAGACTTAAACCATCCCATGATAAGTTGAATATAAAATAGGCAGACATAGAAGATATAATTTAGCTTCTATGACTGTCTCATTCAACGATGTTTTAACTGGGGGAATTGGTTATGACTAACAAGAAACAGAGTCATAGGGTAGTCATGTTTCTAAAGAAATACCTGCTCAGGCTGAGGAAGGCGATAGTAATTTGCAGGAGAATATTGTGGCCTCCTCAAAATACCATAATGGTAAGAAGAAATTGGATACTGCTACTCGAAAATTCAAGTCCATGGGAGCCCATTCTATGAAACCCACTGATGATAAAGTATTTTAGAAATATTTTGAATCTCTTTGTGATTTTTTTAATAAATATACTTCTTTTCACACATGGGATAAATTATCAACATTAATGTAGGGTTTTGTTAAGTCGATTAAAAAATATCCATCAAGAGCCGAATGGTCTCCAAAACCTTACCATATGGGGGAATATTCTACTTTTATGGGTAACAAATAAACATTTTTTAGGAGGGATAAAGATAGTAAGGGTGTAGGGGATATGTTATCTGCTCTTAGCAAGCCAGTTGGACTGGTTCTAATTCAAGACATGGTATATGTAGGGGGACACATGATGTATCCTTGATCACAAATTATAATATAGACAGAGAAAGGGATACAACCAATTTTTATACATCCCATGTTGACACCGAGAAACCCATTTCAAAACAAGAAAATCATAATAATGATAACATAAAATATTCCTCTAAGGGATTGTTAATCCAATAGGGAGAGAGATTGGCTTGGTTCTTCGGCCGGCTAAATATAGATAGGATTCATCATTTTCTTGAGCTCCAGGTGCAGTGAAGGAAATGACTTGCATGGATATGGAAACTAGTTTTATAATGACAGGAGTAGCTACGTTGAAAATTCTATGTTCTTATTGAAAGGTATATGTTCATCACAAAAAAAATTCAGTACTCAATATTATTTTGATGCAATCGGCTCGGGAAGTGAGGAGGAAGGATATCATAATGATTATGTGATTGATACAGTTGTGATGAAAGTAGTCAGTGATGATAAACTCTCAGATTATAGAGGTGGACCTTTGACACATGTTAATGCTAAGAGGAGGGGTTGAAACCATCATGGTCGGGGTGGTCTGGTCTCACCATTCCATGAGTACCAAATCGCGTGATTCATTATTTTTTTGGGTATTATTTTATGATTTTTTAGAGCTATTGAAGCTTTGTATGTTTCTCTACATTTACCTATTTTTTATTCAATAAAAGGTGACTTCGAGCCTCAACATTTTAAACAACATTAATATTATTTTCATCTATAACATTTATTTTTAAATATGTTATCTAATACAATATTTATACTTACTAAATAATATAATAATATACACTCTTCCCCAAAATATCTACCTTTAATTATATTTTTTAGATAGGACCATTAAATATATAGTTACACTTAATTTATAAGCAAATATATTTCTTTAAAAAATATAATTATACACAAAAAATATAATACAAAAATATAGGTAAAATATTGAATTATCAAATTTGGATTATTTTATAAAAAATATATTATTTTTAATTAAATTATGAAGATATAAAATTAATATTTCTTTCACAATAATATAATAATATTATAATTTAAATAAAATCTTATTTTTATTCTACAAAATACCCACGATTTTGAAATGCTTTTATTAAAACCATTATTTGTTAGTTTTTTATTATAAAAAATAATCATTAAAAAATTAATCAAAATAAAATTAATATTTGAATTTATTTTATTTTACATTTTAATTAAATAAAACTGTGATATATCAAAATATTAATCACTATATAATAATATTATTCATCAATTATAATGATTAAAAAACCAAACAACCCCATTATCATCCATTATTCGTGTTAGATTCATGTTTTTTGGGATTAACTATATAGATTAATATAACAATTAATATTTATCATTGATGATTATACAATATTATTTAGTGGTATAAAATTCCCTAAATTTGTGAATTGTTTCTTTTAATTTGGTTATATAAACATTTAAAAATTAATTAAGAAATAACTATTTATTCCTTATGATTCACTAAAACATCATCATCATCAAATTGATATTGTCAGATAAAAAACGAAACTACCATAGACATTACTATATTATTAAAAACTAAAATATATGTTATATTATAGTTCCTTACATGATTAAATAGTCATGTTCTTGGTAAAAATATTATATAGAAACACCACTTTATGGAAGCATGTTCAATGCGATAATTATTACATTTACCCGATGATTAATATGGGTAAAAATTAAATCATATATATATTTATCTAGAGTGATTATAAAACGGGTATAAAATGGATATACTTAAGAAAAAGGTTCATAGTAATTTATTTAACATTAATAATTTATTTAAAAAGGTAATTTGATACAATTATTGAATCAATTATGACTTTGGTAATGGTATTCATCCACAAATGATCTCTTTGAGTGATGTTTGTTATTATGAAGCTAATTTCAGTTATATATGAATATATAATATACTGGAGATATTATATCATTAACTAGGATTCAATCATGGTATTTTATGTTAAATTAAAATTCTTATCTTTGAAATGGTTTTGATATAAAATTTTACCAAATTCGTATGGTTTTTCATATTCCCAATTAGAATTCATAGATAAATGATGCATGTTATGAACCATGATTCATTTTTTAATATGTGGTATTTATTTAATATAACAAGATTATATTATATTATATTTAAATTTAATCTACATGATAATCTAATATAGATCTTGCCATTTTCTTTAAATTTTATTTTACTTATGAGATACAATAGTAGTAAGAGAATATATAAATTAATTTATATTGATTGAGTTATGATCATTCACATAAATTTAATTTTATAAGTTAATTACATTATTCTAATTGATTATTTTATGATTAATTAAATATTTTTGTAATATTTTTTAACATGAATCCATTTGATTTTGTTTTTTTTCACAGAGTTTTTCCCCCTAAGCTATATTGACAACTCAAATATCCCTTCGTAAAGTTAAAATTTGTCATAATGAAATTTTAATTTCCATTCATGGGTTCCCCCAAATTTATATTTTATAATAGTTAGTATTATAATACACTGTGTGAAAATAAAATTTCAAAATATCTGAGAATTTTTTTTAATTTTTTTACATTTTTAGTTTTGATGTACGGAATGTTGAGAAGAAATATTAAATGTTTTTTCCTCTCTATGATCATTTCACAAATTTAACTACTATATCATTTAAATGTCAAATTAATTTTCTAGAAGAGTATTTTTTTTTCAAAAACTTTCACATTACCATTTCAAAATATTCCACTAATGGTTATCTTTAAAATTGTATTTTACATAAATGATAAAAATGATTTCTAAAGGATATATAATGCTTCCATTACATTTCCCATTTAATATTAAAAATGATTTCTTCTCATGGGTATTATGGTTAATGGTTTAATTACTTATATATATTCATATATTATCTTTTTTGATTTAAATTCATTTTATAAAACAAATCGATTCTCAATCCCTTAGTTTTTGATATAGTCTTAAGTGCTATTTTTGTGAGGGTATTTTTCATTCATATACACAACTTCATACATTTCTATTTTCCCTTGGGATGTGATATTTTTTTACCATCCATATAATTTCTTTAGAAGGGTTATGATCCTTTATTATTACATTGACCTATATATATTCTCATAACACTCTATTTTTTGAACATATCATTTTAAAAATTAATTTTATATGATTTTCACCAAGAATGAAAATTGATTTTTTGAGTGAGGAAATTTTATTGGCACTGAATTTGTCATTATAACAATATAAATGTTTATTGAAATGTTTTGTATTTAATGACTATATTGTGAATTTATCTGTATGTGTTATAATAAGGTTAAGAAATTTATTATAATGGGGGGAAAGTGTTAGCATTTTTATGGTTATTGTTTGATAACATCAATTTATAATATACTGACATTTTGTATGTTTCATTATATGGACCACAAGGTTTTTATTCGGTAATATGTTTCTTTGGGAATGGTAAAGAAAGTATTTTTACTATTATGGTAACTTTTTAGACTTATTCATGTTACTATTATTACAAATAATTATATAGACCCTCAGTTAATCAATAGGTCTCATGGGATAATACCAGTTGGGTATTGGTGTACGTATGTTCGCATAATTAGATATTTTCATAGTAAATAATCAGGAAAATAGTTTTTTTTATAATAAGAATTTTTAATTCCACCTATTTTGGGCCAATATTATTTATATCCATGTTTTTATTTAACATAATGGATATATAATTCCCATAGTTTTAGTAGATAAAGTTTTATTGTTATTACTCATTTCCTCCAAAAATAAGCATGAAATTTTTAAGCAATTATCACCTCAATTATATGTTTTCCCTTACATTTAATTTGAAATTACACCTTATTTTTTTACTTTAGACAAATTATGAATAATATTTTTACATGTGACATGTTTATAAGGTTATCATAAGTGATAGAGTTTATAAAAAATTTAGAAGACTCTTTATGTATTAAGTAGTTTTATATAAAATGAAATCAATTGTTCATTTGATACAAAATTAAAGGGATTACATTGTAATTTATTTACCCAAATTTAATAATGAATATAAGCCCAAAAAATTATTTAGATATATTATATTAAATAGTCATCATTTTTTTACTAAATATTTATGGTCATATCATGTAATATATTTCTATAATAAAAAATTTTAATGTATTCATTCATAGAACTCTGTCAGGGTGTTTTTGTATTTGGAGTCATAATATTTATCTTGAAATATATCAGTTGTTGGATATTTTACCATTAAAATATTCTCCTTAATATCGTTTATCTTTTCATTTGCTCTTAGTCAACAACTTCCTCTCTTGTGTTTCATCAATGACATATGACATGTAAATTTAATTTACTATTTTAATGGTCGTTGATTATGTATAATAAAATATTGTAAATGCTTGCGATACTAATACCATTCTAAGTAATGGATTTATCTTCTTAAAAAGTTGATCATTCTAATTCCATTTATTACATATATAACCCATAGTGTGAGTTTCAAGTCATGTAGTGTTTCATTCGTATTCGATAATGTTTTCTTCATCATTTGGACTTAAATTGAGAAATTTTCATTCAATATTGAATACCCTCTCATGATGAAACTATTTATCCACGAATATCATTAAAAAAATAATAATTTATTACATAAAATTCAACTGAATCCTTATTAGTGTGGATCAATGACCATTATTGATTAGAATACCCATTTTTAGGAGAAACTGTCATTATAAATTTTTTTATTTCATTACATCCCAATAGAGCAATATCTTCTCTAGGGAAAAGATCTGTTATTCAAATAATAATGGATTAAAAGTCTCATTAATTTATCGTAGTTGTTATCACATTAATCCATCCATCATTATTTCCCCATGTTCTGGATCAGCATGTTAACACATGCATACCAGGCTTTCAGTTATTAACCATTTCAAATGAGAAAAATAATGTTATAATCCACTAATGTAAATCATATGAATCATTGAATTTATTGAATTTATTGAGGTTTTTATGAAGAAAATAAATCAATATTTTAGTTTTATTGATATATTTTCTATTACATTTTATTTTCATCATTTATTAACAATGAATTTACATAATGAGATGAAATAATTCTGAATATACTTCCATAAAAAATCCATGAATTATTAGTTGGTGGTTTTGTTTTTTATAATATTTCTCAAGATATGTATTTTTTTAATATATAGTTCCCAAGGTTCAAACTAAAAAGTATCTGATACCCATATAGACAAATACCTAAATTGTTGACCAAACTCTATGATTACTATAATACATTAGTTAAGGATACAAGAGATCGCAACCCATAGTACCAAATATTGTAGATTTCATGGAAGTGTATGTGAATTAATGATTTATTTAATATATTGGATACATAAAAACATAGAATATAAAATTCTTGAAAAAATTCTTATTATTTTTTGAAAACATTAAATGTTCTCTTTGGTATATCATGAGAAATTTAAAATAAATAAAATATGGGATTAAATGATCAATAAGTGAAAGCGTACGTGGGATGATATAATTAAAATAATAATTAATTCATAAGATGGTGGTGATGAAAAATATTAAATAATCCATATAAATAATATCATAATAGAGACATATATCCCTAGATTAGATAGATAAATAATAATCCCATGGATTTTAGAAACTCGTTATATAATGATAAAATTCATAATTTCATTCCTTATAATCTTATTATCAATGCCTAATTCTAATAAATCATATATAAATTGGTAAGGAATATTTAAAAACCCATTTTTATTCTATCCCTCAATACCTAATGATACCTCAGGAGGATATATAATATTGTTCCCCACTCATCACATACTAATACTAATGCACCCATCATATGAAACAAATGAATAATAAATTCAATAAATAATGAAAAAAAATATTGTAAATTAGCATATATAATTATTAATATTTTCCCCTATCAATAAATATGTCAACATGATCATTAGCCATCTATAGAAGTAACATGGACTATATCAATAGATCTTGTCCCCATTGAATCAAAATAATATTTTGAATATTTTTATATGAATAAAAAAACCTCTATAAGGGTATTATAAACTTAAATTAAAAACAAAATGAAATATATTATTATTCTGAAACAAGTTTTAGAAATAATACTAGCATAAATTTAATTTTACTTTCGCTGAAAACCCATATAAAAATTTATAGTAAAATTGATAACCAATAATTTCAATGATAGAGGGAGAATGCACTAATGTTCTAATCATTAAAAATAGTAATCTTTCACTGATATAAAAATATAATAACTATATATATATAATTATAGATGATTCATTTTGAATATGAGAATATAGATTAATTTTTAAATAAAGCTTATATAATGAAATCATTAATTTATGGAAAATAAAATAAAATAATTAAATCAATGAATATGGATATGGTTGAGAATGATTCCAAATGATCAAATAGAATTAAACCCATTTTTTTCTGAATATTATTCTATCAGTGGTATTGATTCAGAAAAAGTTGTAATATTGAAATACATTCAAAATACAAAATATTTTCTAGAGATAGGATAATTTTTTGGATTTAGGATGAAATGTGAATATAATTCTCGAATGTAAATTTTATCATAAACAATCATTAATACAATAATAGATTGGTGAAGAAACATTTTCCTTAGAATTATAATCCATGCATCTTGGATTTATAATAGGATGGAAGCATCACAACACCATGTATAATATATTAAATTTTGTAGTTATTTAATATTATATCCATGTTTATAAAAATATTCGAATTTTTCATTTATTCGTATCATCTTTTCACTAATTTTCATATAATTTGTGGTTTAAATGAATTTTTTAGGTGTTAAACATATTGTTTATTATTCATATTTATTTAATGATATTTCAAGTTCTTGCACCTAGTTCATAGTTTAATCATCTACATAGTCAAAATATTTTTAGAATGATCGTGTAATATATTCAATATTATTTTATATTTACTTGTGTAAGGAGGTGATAAAAAATAAAATATACCATATAATGGATGTGGTGGTTGGTATGAATAAATTAGAGACATATTCAAATTTTTTATTGATGAATATAAAATAATATAGATAAATTTTTACATTTTATATTATCTAAATATATTTTATATTTCACAATTATTCTTTAAAAATATTCTTATGACCATCCATGTAATTATAATGAAGAAATATAGAAAAATAAATTAGTTGAGGTGGTATACCACACATATGAATGAGCAATGTGAAAATGTTTACAAAAAAGGGATCAGAAGAATATTTGAGAAGGTATTTTTATTGTAATTATTTAGATATGGAAATCAATGTTTTTTTATAAAGAAAGGGATAAGAGGATCATTTTAATGTTATAGGATTTCCCTCTTGTAAATATAAATTATTAATATGAAAGGGTTGTTAGAATTTAATTAAGAACAAATAAAAATGAAAATTATAGTGGGATAGATTAGGTGAGTCATTATATCCATAAAATTACGTGGTTTAATTTTTTTTATACCTTTACCATTTACATTAGGTGTAACGCCCCGACCCCAGCTACCCAGAGTTGGTGCATTACTTCGTAACATTGGCATGATCGCAAAAGATCAATTCTCGAAAAACCGATTAGTTTAGTAGCCTTGGAAACACTAGATACATTCGTAAACGTTACATTACATCATAAAGTGAAAAACTACAATAACAAAGTCTCTATAGTCCACAATCATATCCTCTTCTGACTATCCCTGCAGGTCATTCATAAAATACTTCTTCACATCCTGGAAAAATATTAAAACATTGAAAGGGGTGAGCTCAGATGCTCAGTAAGGTTAACAATATAGCGGAAGCTTTCATAAATAAACATTAACATTTAAGGCAATGTATAACTAAAACAAAAGCCTTTTAAACTTGAACTTCAACATAATATGGCAAAAGTAAAATGAGATAATGCCATTCACTTCTTCACATGGATATTCTTCTGGTCGAATAATCACATGCAAAATCAATAACCACTTTCATAATGAGGGAATGTATAATGCCAGACATTCTGAAACATTTTGTCAAGGCCTCGGCCAAGACGTCTAAAATGATTAAGGCCTCGGCAAAAACCATAAATCAAATTGGGAAAGGGCCTCCGCCAATTCCACGTCTAGTTGTCTCATGAGACCTACCGATGCATCGAGGAGCTATAGCGGGCTCCACCCGTCACTTATTAAGTCCAATGCATTCCTCATATGAATAGGTTTAAACATATCATAAACCATAACATAATCGTATCACATAAAACATGCATAAATGAAACATAACATTTCCACATTTCAATCACAAGATATCAATACAACACATTGATATAATAAAAATGCTTTCAAAACCATTTTCAATACCAAAATAAAATAAAGTTAAAACTTTGTATTTATTTTTCATTAAAAAAAATGATGGCTTGTAGAGGAAGCCGAAACTCAAATAATGGTCACGGCGGCGGAGAAGTCATTGTCGCCGCATAAGTACGAAAAGAAAAACATTCCCTTTTGTCATTTAGAAAAACGCTTCATATAAAAAAGATTCCTTTTGAATAAACGTAAAAGTCAAAAGCGGTTTATACACCGTATAAAAGAAAGTTGTGTATAAAACCAAATATTCCTCAATGAAAGGAGATTGAGACAAAGTCTTTAAAAAGATCATTTTTAAAATAAAATAGATCTATTATGTGTATTAACTATAATTACACAAAAATAAAGTATAAATACAAGACAGGGCATAATAATATCATGACATAATTTGAAAGTAGGTGATTAACCCAAAGAATGGAAATTGGGTTAAGAAATTCCCTTACCTTGTGTCCGACTTGACTCAACCGTTCTTTAACCTCCAGAATAATAAACTAGAGTTAATATCTACCTTATTAAGAAAAATTTTAAATTTCATTATCCTTTTTATATCACTTATTACAATGTTATGAACATTATGTAATTATTTAAGTTAATAACGATCGCTTTGTCGATATTTGGTAACTTGAGTCAACAATAAACTTCTTATAATTACAAGTTGTTCATGTGGTAGAATATCCATTATATCCAGAATTATATTCATGATTTAGATGTAATATATATCTTATATATCCAGTATATAAATTCATTTATAATATTACGTAACATTTAGAGGTAAGAAATGAAATGCACCGTTCATGGAGACGGTAAGCCGTACGTACGCATGAATGCTACTTTCATTTCTATTTCATATATAATTGAATGAAATCATAATGATATAAATTTATAATATAATTAAAGTATAATATAGTGTAAAATACCATTTACTCTATCCTTTATAAGTCCCACATATGGCATTAACGATTCAAATCACTTTGAGGGGGCGGTAGTCCGCACTTCCTAAAATGAAATTATCGCGTTTTACCCATAATGGAAATCATAAAGTATGCCATAAATGAGAAATACAGAAGCATAAGTAAAACCTAAACATATTATATATCATATATAAAAATAGTGACATCTTAATGGCCACCTTTGAAGGTGTTATATGAGTGTTGAACAATCATCGTTTTGTGAGGTAGAAATTCGCCATCCATAGAAACCGTATGTTCTTTAACCATTAGACGAAGGTGTGTGTAAGTGTAAAACAAATCCTTATCATAACAAAATCCTAGTATATTTTAGATACTGGTTTTTTTACAAAATAAATGAATTAAAAGAGTTTAGGGGGGTTGGAGAAGCAAAATAAAACAAAACAACATTAGAGAAGACATTACCTTAAAAATCGGGTAACTCTTTTTGATTTGAGCCAAAGGCTTCCTTGGGAAGCATTCTGCCCAAAGTGAGTCTTCTAGGAGTAAGGGAGTGATGTTGGGAGAGTATTGGGCAGAGGTTGGCTGAGCCAAATGGCTTGAAGGTGTGAATAAGGTGGGAGTGGTGGGGGCCTTTTATAAGTGGAGAGGAGGGGCACTTTTGGAAAGTAATGAAATGTTACATTATTAGACAATGATTTTCGGATTCTAGAGGTCCCACACTTATATAATTCGTGGATAAGGTGATAAGGGTTCGAAATCTACCCATCCAATAGGTTTTTGACAAGTGTACGCTTTGGATTTTACATTATCATTCCATTTTATTTAAATCGTTAAATAATGAGGTCATCACTGCATCATCATGATGTCATAAATAATTTAATTTATTTAATGTCTAAAAATTATAAACAAAATACTATGATGTATGAATTCTTTTTAGATTTCTAATGAATATTTATAATCAAAATTTGGACTTGTGTAATCCCACTTAAAAACTGTTTTAGTAAAATAACTCATGTTTGGGTCAATTTAATTTTAACATTAAATATATATATATTAATGTCATTTTCCAACTAAAGTGGCTCCATGGGGTCCCCAAGTTGACCCATGGGTTGTCTTGGTCGGCCATGACTCATCCAATAGGAGTAGGACAAGTGTCAAGCTCATCTTATATTATTAAAACATTATTTTTACCTTAAACTACACTAATTATCTTTAATCGCGATTAAGAACTTAAAAGTTACTATTCACCAAAAAATTATTTTAATCTCATTGAACCACATTTTACTTCTCAATGAAAACCATGTATGTCGGATTTTTGAAAATAAAATCATAGAAGTGGTAATATTTTATTTTAACGAAAAATCAGTTTTTTAACTACCACTTAGTGGTTTCACTATTCATCAAAAATTGATGTTTTTCAGAACAAGGCAAAAATTTCACCCAAAGCTATAATTGATATTCCGAATTCAAAAATGATGTCTATTTTAAAAAATTCCAAACATATAAGTTGCATTAATTAATTTTATAATTAATTCCCGTTGTTACAACAAATAGCGTGTTTTTAAGAAACAATTTATATCAAAAGATTGGCAATTGTTTATGTCCAATTTCAATGTTAAATTAATTCTAATGACCACCATTGGATAAAATGGTAAAAATATATTCTAATTATACTTTAAAACCACTAAATATTATAATTTATCACTATAAATTATTTTTATTAAAAAATTTGTTTTTAAGTATTTTTCACTATTCATAAAAAATTAGAAGTTCTTAGAAAAATACCAAAATTTCAACATTTGCTAATTTCGATATTCCGAATCCAAAAATGAAGTCCATTTTGAAATATAAAATTTCTATAATTTTAAAAAGTGGTTATTACTATTAATAACGGCTACTTTGATTAGTCGCGGTGTTTTAGAACTCGAAGTTGCGTACAATGCAAGCTATTGCATTATTGAATGAGAAGCGTATCGTGGAAGCTCGGGGTGTTACATTAGGTATTTATGCCTCACATTACATTCAATGAGGTAATCCCATTTTACCTCATTGATTTATTATTTTGATAGGAAATAAAAAATTCCTCATTAACTGATTTGAGTATAGTGATTTAAAATATGGAATAAATATTTCAAGGTTACATTTATATAAGATTTAGAAAACAATTTATATAATATACAGTAAAAATTCATGAATATAAATTTTTTAAAAGTATTTATCACTATAAAAAGGATTTTATAATAATTTTAGCCAATGAATCTTGTATTTTTGGTTATTATCATTAATTTAATGTCATATTAATAAAAAAAGAATTTTATTTCAAGTTATAAATATGAATTAATCAACTGCCTCCTCCCAACCATAATATTAATTAAAATTAAAAAATAGTTTCTTATTAGAATAACATATATATTAATTTTCAGAAAGTCTTTAATTAGTTTCCAAATTATTTTTAATATTATTAATTGATATATATTTATTATAAAATTAAAATTTTGTGAAACCAATAGTTTAATATATTTCTATTTCTTTCATATATATTAATTATGATTTCAAATTTATGGTATTTTTAAAATAAGTAATTTTACCTATTACCCAAATAAACATTTTCGTAAAAAAATTAAAAAATCACCATTATATAAATTATATATCTTTTACATAAAAAAATAACTTAATATAAATAAATAACAGTAAAAATAGTAATTTTTATATATTAAATGAAAAATATTAAATACAGTGAATAACATCTTTTATACTAAAAAATAAAAATTTTACAAACTCCAAGTGTTCGTTATCTTATTACATGCTAGTTTCAGTGCAAATATGATAGTTCATACATTGAAATATTAAATATAACCATATTAAAAAATGGAAAATTAAATTTACCCATCACCATTATATTTTTTTAATATCCTCGTCTAATATAGAATTAAATTTTCAGTATCACTTTAATTATTTACTTCTTATCATTAAATCTGGACAATCAATACAATAGAATTCAATTTAAGTATCATTTATGATTATAATAATTATATCTAATTAATCATTATTTTTTAAAATTATAATATGAAATAATATTTTTTTATTTTGGTGTTTCATTTGATACAATTAATTCAATATAATATTTATTTAATATAATGTACATACTAAACTTTTGGGGTGTTATAAATGGTCCATAATATTTTGGAACATTCCTTTTAAATAATAACTAGATTACAATACCGTAAATTATTGTCATATGTTTCTATAATTTATATGGTTTTAGTAAACATTCATAATTCTTTTTTACTTAATAAATTGTAATATTCATACTGAATTATGAATAAAATGTCTATTTTTTAAAATATATAATGCATTGTACTTTCAAAATAGAAACCAAATCATAAATTTTTTATAATTTCTTTTTGTGGTATATTGGAATCTCATTATTGTAGTTTCTTTATTCAATAGAAGAAAAAAAAATAGATAATATTTAATACCATAGAAGGGTTTCAATGGTATTTAGGAAATAAAAAAACATAGTTGAAGAAAAAAATAAAAACCCCAATTTAATATTAAATCAATATCTATTTTTGGAATGAATATAAATAGCATTAAATTAAAATGAAACACATTTCACCATTTTATCTAGATAATCATATCAATTTTGAAATGATTTATCAAGATAACTAAGAATGAGACAAAACAATACTTCATTTGAAGGTAATCATATATCATTATAATTAACCAATTCATAGGTAGGAGTGTTCACAAAAAAAAACATTCACCAATAAAAATAGATAAGGATGGGCTATAATTTCATTAAAGGGAGAATATAATTCTGGATAACAATTGAAAATAACTATCATGTATGTGGAATGATTGGGTTTATCTAGACCTATATGTATGAAATTCTCAGAAATATATTTTTTAAATATCACCAAATTATGTAAAATTTCATCTAAAAAATAGTCATTTTTCCTCAAAAATAAATGAAATAAAAAACATTCATGTTATTTTTTTTAAAATCATCACAATAATTATAATATGATAAAAAATTATTGTAATATTATTTATAGATCATTTATTTTCATTTCCACAAGACACTAAAAATGATATAATCTTATAGAGGACTCACCATATATTAGTGTCTCATGAAATTCGAATGTGAAGTTAATGATAGAGCATGACTGGGTTTAAAATCAAAATATGGTTTGCCTATTTTAGGTAACATATCAATCATTAATAGTTATATAATTATTGGTAATGTGGCTATATGGGGATCATTTCCCATTATAATCCTTTTTTGAAAAATGTTTCAATCTAAGGTAATTATGTCACATTTTTTTTATGTTTATTCATGGATAGGAAAAAAAATTCAGGTTGAGTTTTGTATGATAAAAAAAATATAAGTGTTTTCATTATGGGTAGTAATAATTGTGTGATGATAACGGTGATGATGATTTGGAATAATGACATCAGAATTGGGATGTATTGAACATAGTATATTGGCATTTGGAATTGAGTCCACAATTTCATAAAAGATATGGAAGGCATATTATATCTCTAATATATGATATTACACAATAATTTACTGAAGATAAATAACTTATACATTAATTACCAATTTCATGAAAAGAATCATGTGATCTATAAAAAATTATATAAATATATTTGGTTATGGATTTTCTGTATTATTATCCATTCACATGAGGAATTGGATGGATTCCATGGAGGTGTACGATAATAAGATATTATTATATAGTTATGTAACCCCTCTCATATCAAATATGTCTAAAATCATTAGTTTATATGTATACATGATGAGGTAAAAACATTCACTGAGATTTATAGTGAATTTGGATCCAATTATTTAATTATTTTTTTCAACATTGATTCACATTGAGATTATGTGTTTATTCATTATTCAATACATTGTCTTAATTTAATCATTATGAACATTGTTTGTTCAATTGTGTAATTTTTATTCAATTTATGAACAAGTTGATTGAATCCTATATTGATTATCAATATATTCTTAGTGTACTCTGTTTAAATATATTTCATGATTATCTTTTTAAATATTTTTTTTATTTAATTTATAATAAGAAATTATATGTCCAATAAATAATGAAAAAGTTTCAATGTCATGGATTTAATTAGGTTTAATATCAATAAGATGAAATTTTATTTTTTAGTATTGTTTGTGTCCAAATTAAATCATAACCCTCATTCCGTAGAATCTACCTATTCTATCATCATCCAATATTAACTAAATATCTTTATTATTTTTGATAATATTCATCATAAAGTTTTAGTCAAATATGTAACACCCCGACCCCAGTTACCCAGAATCGGTGCATTATTGCATAACATTGGCATGATCACAAAAGATCAAGTCTCGAAAGAACAATTAGTTTAGTAGCCTTGAAAACCCTAGATTCATTCATAAGTCTTACATTACATTATAAAGTGAAAAACTACAATAACATGGTCTCTATAGTCCACACTCATATCCCCTTCTGACTATCCCTACAGGTCATTCATAAAATACTTCTTCACATCCTGAAAATATTAAAACATTGAAAGTGGTGAGCTCAGATGCTCAGTAAGGATAACAATATTGAGGAAGTTTTCATAAATAAACATAAACATTTAAGAAAATGTATAACTAAAACAAAAGCTTTTTAAACTTGAACTTCAACGTTATATGGAAAAAGTAAAATGAAATAATTCCATTAATTATTCACATGTATATTCTACTAGTTGAATAATCCAATGCAATATCAATAACCACTTTCATAATGATGGAATGCATAATGCCAGACTATCATAACCACGTAGCCAAGGCCTCGTGCCAAGACTACAAATAATATTTTGTCAAGGCCTCGTGCCAAGACACTAGTTTGTCTCATGAGACCTACCGATGCATCAAGGAGCAATAGTGGGCTCCACCCGTCACTTATTAAGTCCAATGCATTCCTTATATGAAAAGGTTTAAACATATCCTAAACCATAACATAATCATATCACATAAAAAATGCATAAAGGAAACATAACATTTCCACATTTCAAACACAAGACATCAATACAACACATTGATATAAAAAACACTTTCAAAACCATTTTCAATACCAAAATAAAAGAAAATTAAAACATTGTAATTATATTTCATTTAAAAAAGTTATGGCCTGTAGAGGAAGCCGAATCTCAAATAATGGTCATGGAGGCGGAGAATTCGTTGTCTCCTCATACGTACAACAAAAAAACATTCCATTTTTTTCGTTTAGTAAAACTAATTGTATAAAAAGATTTGTTTTGATCAAACGTAAAAGTCAAAGGGGTTTATACACCGTATAGAAGAAATTTGTGTATAAAACAAAATATCCCTCAATGAAAGGAGATTGAGAGGATGTCCCTTACCGATACCATTTTTTTAAATAAAATAGATCTATTATGTGTATTTAATATAAGTACACATAATGAAATTACAAATAAAAGATAGTACATAATAATATCATGACATAATTTGAAAGTAGGAGATTAACCCAAAGAATAGAAATTTGGTTAAGAATTTCCCTTACCTTGTTTCCGACTTGAATCGATCATTCTTTAATCTCCTGAATAATAAACTAGAGTTAATTTATACTTTATTAAGAACATTTTCCAATTTAATTATTCCTTTTATATAACTTATTACCATGTTATGAACATTATGTAATTATTTAAGTTAATACCGGTCGTTTTGTCGATCTTTGGCACTTAAGTCAGAAATAAACTTCTTATAATTACAAGTTGTTCATGTGGTAAAATATCCATTATATCGATAATTATATTCATGATGTAAATATCATATATATTATATATAACCATTATATACATGCATTTATTATATTACATAACATTTAGAGGTACGAAATGAAATGCACCGTTCATGGAGACGGTAAGCCGTATGAACGCATGAATGCTACATTCATTTAAATTTTGTATTTGATGGAATGAAATCATAACTATATAAAGTTATACTATAATTCCAGTATAATATAATGTATAATATAATTTACTCAATCCTTTATACATCCCACATATGGAATTAATGATTCAAATCACTTTGAGGGGGCGGTAGTCCGCACTTCCTAAAATGAAATTATTGCGTTTACCCATAATGGAAATCATAAAGGTATGTCATAAATGAAAAATACAGAATCATAAGGCTAACAAAAACATAATATATATCATATATATAAATAGTGTCATCATAATGTCCACCATGAGAGGTTTTAAAAGAAGATTGAACAATCATCGTTTCGTGAGGCAGTATTTTTCCTCCCACAGAAACAATATGTTCATTAACCATTAGACGAAGGTGTGAGTAAGTGTAAATAAAATAATTCTCATAAACACATCCTAGTATATCGAAGATATTGTTTTTGTCACAAAATAATGGAATAAAAAGAGTTTAAGTGGTTGGAGAAGCAAAATAAAACAAAATAACATAAGAGAAGACATTACCATAAAATCAGGTAACTCTTTTTTGATTTGACCCAAAGGCTTCCTTGGGAAGCATTATGCCCCAATTTAGGCTTCTAAGAGTAATAGAGGGATTTTGAGAGTGTTTTTGGGCAGAAGTTGGCCGAGCCAAATGGCTTGAAGGTGTGAATAAGGTGGTAGTGGTGGGGGCCTTTTATAAGAGGAGAAGACGGGCACTATTGGAAAGTAAGGAAATGTTACATTATTATGAAGTGATTTTCGGATTTAAAAGGTCCCAAAATTATATATTTAGAGGATAAGGTGATAAGGGTTCTAAATATACTCATCCAATTGTTTTTTTACAAGTGTATGTCTTAGATTTTACATTATCTTTTCATTTTATTTAAATCGTTAATTAATGAGGTAATCACTGCATCATCATGGTGTCATATATATTTTAATTTATTTAATGTCTAAAAATTATATAAAAACTATCAGGATTAAGTAAATATTTTTATCTTTCCAATGAATATTTATAGTCGAAATGTTATCTTATATAACCCCATGTAATAATTGTTTTAGTAAAACAAAAGATGTTTGTGACAATTTTATTTTTACTTTTAATAAAAAGATATTAATGTCATTTTCTTACCCAAGTGGCTCCATGGGGTCCCCAAGTTGACCCATGGATTGTATCGGTCTTCCATGACTCATCCAATAAGTGTAGGACATGTTTAAAGGTAATTTATTATTATTATAACATCATTTTTACCTTAAATTTCACTAATTACCTTTAATCACGACTAATTAAACTTAAAAGTTACTTTTCACCAAAACAATATTTTAATCCCATTGAACCAAATTTTACTTTATAATGAAAATCATGTATGTCGGATTTTCAAAAATCAAATCACAGGAGTGTTAATGTTTCATTTATACGAAAAATCAGTTTTTTAACTACCACATTGTGGTTTCACTATTCATCAAAAATTGAAGTTTTTAAGAAAAATGCCAAAATTTCACCCAATTCTATAATTGATATTCCGTATTCAAAAATGATGTCTATTTTAAAAAATTCCAAACATATAAGTTTCATTAATTAATTTTATAATTAATTCCCTCTGTCACAACAAATAGAATGTTTTCAAGAAACAATATATATCAAAAGATTGACAATTGTTTATCTCCAATTTCAAAGTGAAATTAATTCTAATGACCACTATTAGATAAAATGATAAAAATATATTATAATTATACTTTAAAACCACTCAATAGTATAATTTATCACAATAAATTATTTTTATTAAAAAAGATGCTTTTAATTATTTTTCACTATTCATAAAAAATTGGAAGTTCTCAGAAAAATACCAAAAATTCAACATAGGCTAATTTCGATATTCCGAATCCAAAAATGAAGTCCATTTTGAAATATTAAATATATATAATTTCAAAAAGTGGGTATAACTATTCATAATGGCTATTTTGATTGGGCGCGGTGTGTTAGAATCTCGAACTTGCGTACAATGCAAGCTATTACATTATTGAAAGGGAAGTGTATCATGGAAGCTCGGGGTGTTACATTCTCCCCTCCTTCAATAAATTGAATCCTCGCAATTTGAAATTTTTGTTTGAAAATAAAAGGTTGAAAATAGAAAATAATTTTGTGGAAAACCCACATCGAGAAAGAAGGTTAATAAAATATAGCCTTAATAAGAGGGAAAGGGAAATGAAAAAGTCACCACTAAATTATGATCCTGAAAAGAAGAACATTGGTGATAATTAGAGAAATATAATTGGAGGAAAAAATTAAATATTTTTAGGGAGTGATTGAGGTCATCAATCACAAACAAGTGTAAAATTGAGGGCCTCAAAGCCTCCAATCTATGTTGATTTAAAATATTATCGGTTCAACAAGACATAAGGTATTAGGAGAACACATTTTTTGTTTTAAAATCCCTCTACTAAATTTTAAGAATTAATTTATTCATATAATAAGAGATAGGTATATATATATTTATGCTTGAAAAGTTAGTTTCAACCTTCAACTAATTTCTACCACAAACTCATCTTTCAGTGAAAAAGATAATAGAACTCAAAAATATTATATTTATCCAAATCGTACAAGGTTCAAAATATTAACACATACCATTTAGATTAGGAAAACTATTTTGTAATAACCAGGGACTTCCTGTATGCTAGTGGTAGTTAATAAAGTCATGTCGCACTATGGTTGTGGGTTTGATTCCTACAGCTTTGTCCGACACGACGGGTTATCCCCCGACCTACAGGTTGTCCTTTTCCTAAAACAATAGTATTATAATATTCCAAAAATAATATTCAGGAAATGTTTTAACCATAAAAAATACTATCCAAGGTTCAACGTAATCCATTCCAACCATTATAGTTATCCGAAATACTTTTTTCTAACTCACAGTCCAAATTTTATAAGGAGGGTAAATATAATGAAGATCCTTTTTTTCGCATAACAACATGTGAACACCTTCATCATGTATTCTTTTAAAACACTGCAACATCCTGAATTAACATAAATCCTTATTGATTACATTCATGATCTCTTATTCCTTATAGAATAATAGATATACCCCTTCTATCCAAAAATGTATACAAATCATTAATCAGTTTCAAGGAAGTTAAGAATATCGAATATAATTTATCCAAATCAATCATGTATTATTCCAAAATCACTATCTCGGTATCAGAACCATATTATGGTTTATTTTTCTTTCAAAAATATAATTTCCAAAAATTTAACCTGATGTGGAGTCACTTTTCTTGGTTCCACACAATCTCAAGTCCATGATGAAATAGTACTACAATACAATCCTTATATACTCCATAATTATTATAACCAGTACATCATTGATACAACACTCAGATGCCAAATGTAGTTAATAACAACATAAGAACTCTAATCATTCCTCCTCATCTGTGGTAGTATCATAACTTTATTATTATCAAATAATATCATTTGGGGCATACTCTGATGATTTGGACATTGGTTTGCGTAGTGTCCCCACTCCTTGCAGATGAAGCATTGTACATTTGAAACCTTTTTCATAACCTTGCAGTCACGCACATGGTGTCCTTTTTCTCCACACTTAAAACAAAATCCCATTCCCTTCAGGAAAGTTCCAAGGTGTTTCTTCCCACAGTTATCACATATTGGAAATTTTTCTTTTCCCCCATCAATTTATCCATTATTCTCTATTACATCCTTTTCATCTCTTTCTTCCCTTCAAAGCCACAAGACTTAGAGAATTCTTTACTAATCTTATTAACACGTGATATTATTTCTATATATGTTGAGAACAAATGGGAGACTATTTCCCTTCTAAATGTTGGCTTAATGCCGTGAAAGTTATGATCCTTCTTACTCTTTGGATCATACGTATTGATGGAGTCCACATTCCTTCTACTGGGCACCATTTCTATACAATGGCATTAACTATGTTAGTTTATGAATTACAATGAATAATTCCAAACTTGTGAAATACTTAATTTAAATCAAACAGTTTATAGATACAATCTATAATCATAAAAAATATTTCTTTGAGGAAGTATATACTCATAAACCTTTCATAATGGTTTGTAAAAAAATGAGAATTATCTTAAGCATATCCCCCAGGAGTATCATAAAGAATAGTGCAGCAATGCCTATTGTCATGCACAATTTCCCATTCGAGACTAGCTCAAAGCTGTGTTTTTGGGTTTTACCACTAGGTACATCTGTGCCAAATCCACCTCTACCTGCTCGTATCCAGACAGGGATGTATTTCTCAGAAAACTCACAAAACCTCTATAATACCAAAATTTTAAGAAGTTCTTCTACACTAATCCTCAAAGTCAATCTTTGGGATATGTGCTCTAATCAGAGTTTATCTAAATCTATCTTCCAAGGATAGTACTAAACTGCCTCTGATACCTACTGTAATACCCCTACCCGAGTTACCCAGAGTCGGTGCATTATTGCGTAACATTGGCATGATCACAAAAGATCAATTTTCGAAAGACAGATTAGTTTAGTAGCCTTGGAAACACTAGATACATTCATAAGTCTTACATTACATCATAAAGTGAAAAACTACAATAACATGGTATCTATAGTGCACACTCATATCCCCTTCTGACTATACCTATTGTTCATTTATAAAATACTTCTTTACATCCTGAAAATATTAAAAGATTGAAAGGGGTGAGGTCAGATGCTCAGTAAGGATAATAATATTGCAGAAGTTTTCATAAATAAACATAAAAATTTCATTCAATCTATAACTAAAATAAGCCTTTTAAACTTGAACTTCAACCTAATATGGAAAAAGTAAAATGAAATAATTCCATTTACTTATTCGCATGGATATTCTACTAGTCGAATAATCACATGCAATATCAATAACCACTTTCATAACGATGGAATGCATAATGCCAGACTATCATAACCATGTAGCCAAGGCCTCGTGCCAAGACTACAAATAAGATTTTTTCAATGACTCATGCCAAGACACTAGTTTGACTCATGAGACCTACCGATGCATCGAGAAGCTATAGTGGGATCCACCTGTCACTTATTAAGTCCAATGCATTCCTTATATTAAAGGGTTTAAACATATCATAAACCATAACATAATCATATCACATAAAACATGCATAAAGGAAATATAATATATCCACATTTCCATCACAATACATCAATACAAAACATTGATATAAAAAACACTTTCAAAACCATTTTCAATACCAGAATAAAATAAAATTAAAACATTGTAATTATTTTTCATTTAAAAAGTTTTCGCTTGTAGAGGAATCCAAATCTCAAATAATGGTCACGGTGGCAGAGAAGTCATTGTCGACGCATACGTACGACAAAAAAACATTCCCTTTTTTCGTTTAGTAAAACGCATCGTATAGAAAGATTCCTTTTGAATAAATGTAAAAGTGAAAGGGGTTTATACACCGTATAGATGATATTTGTGTATAAAAAACATATGCCTCAATGAAATGAGATTGAGACGAAGTCCCATACCAAGACCATTTTTTTAAATAAAATATATCTATTATGTGTATTCACTATCATTACACATAAATAAATTAAAAATACAAGATAGTACATAATAATATCATAACATAATTTGAAAGTAGGAGATTAACCCAAAGAATAGAAATTGGGTTCATAAGTTCCCTTACCTCATGTCCAACTTGACTCGATCGTTCTTTAATCTCTTATATAATAAACTAGAGTTAATTTATACTTTCTTAAGAAACTTTTTCAATTTAATTATTCCTTTTATATCACTTATAACCATGTTATGAACATTATGTAATTATTTATGTTAATAACGGTAGTTTTGTCGATCTTTGGTACTTAAGTCAAAAATAACCTTCTTATAATTACAAGTTGTTCATGTGGTAAAATATCCACTATATCCAGAATGATATTCATGATGTAGATATCATATATATCATCTATATCCAGTATATACATGTATTTATAATATTTCATAACATTTAGAGGTAAGAAATGAAATGCACCGTTCATGGAGACGGTAATCCCTACGTACGCATGAACGCTACTTTCATTTCTATTTCGTATTTAATGGAATGAAATAATAAATATATAAAGGGACACTATAATTACAGTATAATATAATGTATAATACAATTTACTCCATCCTTTATACATCCCACATATGTCATTAACAATTCAAATCACTTTGAGGGGTGGTAGTCCGCACTTCCTAAAATGAAATTATCGCGTTTACCCATAATGGAAATTATAAAGGTATTCCATAAATGAAAACTAAAGATTCATAATGAGAACAAAAACATAATATATATCATATATAAAAATAGTGTCATCATAATGGCCACCATGATAGGTGTTAAAATAATTTTGAATAATCATCGTTTCGTAAGGCAATATTTTTCCACCCACAGAAACAGTATGTTCATTAACCATTAGAACAAGGTGTGTGTAAGTGTAAATAAAATAAATATCATAAAAACATCCTAGTATATTGAAGATACTGGTGTTTTTACAAAATAAAGGAATAAAAAGAGTTTAAGGGGTTGGAGGAGAAAAATAAAACAAAATAACATAAGAGAAGACATTACCTTAAAATCAGGTGACTCTTTTTTGATTTGAGCCAAAGGCTTCTTTGGGAAGCATTATTACCAAAGTGAGGCTTCTATGAGTAAGATAGGAAAGTTTATAGAGTATATGGGAAGAGTTTGGCCGATCCAAATGGCTTGAAGGTGTGAATAAGGTGGTAGTGGTGGGGGCCTTTTATAAGAGGATAAGAGGGGCACTCTTGGAAAGTAATGAAATGTTACATTATTATGAAGTGATTTTCGGATTTCAAAGGTCCCACAATTATATATTTCTAGGATAAGGTGATAAGGGTTCGAAATATACTCATCCAATTGTTTTTTGACAAGTGTATGTCTTAGTGTTTACATTATCTTTTCATTTTATTTAAACCGTTAATTAGTGAGGTAATCACTTGATCATCATGGTGTCATAAAAATTTTAATTTATTTAATGTATAAAAATTATATAAAAATTATCACGATGAAAGAAATCTTTTTATATTTCCAATTAATATTTATAGTCGAAATGTTAACTTATATAACCCCATGTAATTATTGTTTTAGTAAAACAACACATGTTTGTGACAATTTTATTTTTACGTTAAATAAAAAGATATTAATGTCATTTTTTTACTCAAGTGGCTCCATGGGGTCCCCAAGTTGACCAATGGATTCTATTGGTCTTCCATGACTCATCCAATAATTGTAGGACATGTGTCAAGGTAATTTATTATTAATATAACATCATTTTTACCTTAAATTTTAGTAATTACCTTTAGTTGCCATTAATTAAACTTAAAAGTTACTATTCACCAACACATTATTTTAATCCCATTGAACAAAATTTTGATTCCTAATGAAAACCATATATGTTTGATTTTTGAAAATCAAATCACAGAAGTGGTAATGTTTCATTTAAACGAAAAATCAGTTTTTGAACTACCACTTAGTGGTTTCACTATTCATAAAAAATTGATGTTTTTCAGAAAAATGCCAAAATTTCACCCTAAGATATAATTGATATTCCGAATTAAAAAATGATGTCTATTTTACAAAATTACAAACATATAAGTTTCATTAATTAATTTTATAATTAATTCCCACTGTCACAACAAATAGAGTGTTTTTAAGAAACAATATATATCAAAAGATTGACAATTGTTTATGTCCAATTTCAAGGTGAAATTAATTCTAATGAACACCACTGGATAAAATGATAAAAATATATTCTAATTATACTTTAAAACCACTAAATATTATAATTTATCACAATAAAATATTTTGATTAAAAAATTTGCTTTTAAGTATTTTTCACTGTTCATAAAAAATGGAAGTTCTCAGAAAAATACAAAAAATTCAACATAGTCTAATTTTGATATTCTAGTCCAAAAATAAAGTCCATTTTGAAATATAAAATATATATAATTTCAAAAGGTGGGTATTACTATTCGTAATGGCTATTTTTATTGGTCGCGGTGTATTAGAGTCTTGAACTTGTGTACAATGCAAGCTATTTCATTATTGAAAGAGAAGCGTATCGTGGAAGCTCGGGGTGTTACAAATTATGCATGATAAGGTTTACTATCTCAATGGTATTTAATTTTGACATGATATATAATCTTCCTTTTTAAATTTATGATGTATGGTTTAATATTATAAAAAATTTTAATACTCATTACCATTGGAAGAAATAATTCCTCCAAGAATGTATTTACCCATTATTATTTATTTTTATATTATATCATATTAAAGAAATACACATTACATAATATAACCCTCAACACAGGAGTCATATAAGTACACCATATTTTGGAATCATTGCAACATAAACAATTTGTTTATAATTAAACTCTATAATATCCCACTATGTTATTTATAACTCCCTTTCATCCAATATATATTATAAATAATAACATTATTTATATCCTATGATAATTAAACATTATAAATGGTTAGATCACATGATAATTAAGGGTAAATAAGAGATATAGTAATTCCCAGTTAAACATAACACGAGGATATGGGTTTCAAATGATGATAATATCATTTACAAACAATATCATACATATCATTGGCCATAATCATTCAATGGAATAATGATTTAAATTTCATAATACATGATTTCCAAAGGAATTAGTTAACATGAATCATGAGAACATTAAATTTTCATAAGACGAATTTATATAATCAAAATACAAAAATAAAATCCTTGTATAAGTAATCATGTTTTAGTACCATGAATATCACAGTGGATTAGATTCCATACTGAAACCATTATTGTATTCATGGATTTCTCCCATGACTAGGATAGTATAAAAATTAATTTAATAAACCTTGTTCAATATCCATTATAGTATTCTTGATATCATTATATCTATATCTATTCCAAATAAAATAGAAGGTTACATAATTCTAGAATAACCGATGACATAATGAAAAATATATACACGTGTTCCACATGATCATAAAATATGAAAAATATCATAAAATTTTAAACACAAGGGGTTTCATAAATATTTCATCATGTGATAACCCACAATGAGGAAAAAAATTCATATAATCTTCATCAATTCTTTAAGGAATTATCCATAGAAAAGAATAAAATTTAACAGAAAAATTTCAATCAGAGCCATAAAATATATATGGAATGTATAAGAATGGAATTATTAGACCATATAGTCAATAATGATTATGTGAAATCACATGATTTCATAAGATATTAACAATTATATTAAAATATATTTTATCATATCTTGAGGAAAAAAGCATTTTTTAATTGAAATCACTTCTTTAAAATCTAGAAATTTCTAAAATATGAATAAAAACATTTTATTTTAAAATAAAAAAGGATAAATTTAAATGAAATATCATATAAAATACTAGTCTAGATAGTGGAAAATTTTTCTCATCTTTTTTACATTAAAATAAATATTACATTCACATTGTTATTAAAGATTCCATAAATCATCGTTCCAAATAAAAAAATATTCAATAAAAACCATTTTCTAAAAAACAATTAAAACATACAATAATTTATATAGTACAATTTTAAAAATGATCTTATTTTTATTTAGATATCATGTATATACAAGAAAACATGATATCCATTGATTTGATATATAAAGTATTTTCGTTAAAAACTACTCATTCTTTATCATAAGTAATAATATTGTGCAAATTTTTCGAAATTAATCTACTCACCCTAAATAACAATATGATATTAAAAATCAATTAAATTACTAGTTTTTATGTCTTAAAATTACATCATCATTAATATTATCTAAATAAATCTTGATAAAAAAAGAGACTTTCACATAAAACCATAACCATTCATTCCACTTTTTTCGATAGTGATCTTACCTCCATTATAATAAATTTAAATTTATCATAAATCCATACTAGAAAAATGTAAATAATTATTGTATCATATATGATCCATTTATAATATATCATCATCCATTTATTAATTGTCTGATATGAAAATAATTTACTCTTCATATTTAGTATTGTAAATTTTTTTCATATTTTTTTTTTGAAAATATCATCCTTATACTTTGATCATGGTTTCATCATCAAAAGAAATTTTATTATGATATAAATAAATAAAATTATATTTATATATATTATTATATTCATCCATTAATTTTATAGAACATTAATGGAAAGAAATTTTACAGGGATACCGCTAGCCATATATACGCATGAACATTGTTTCTATTTTATTAACGGATGGAATGAAAGAATGGAAAATAGTAACTGAAAAATATAGAATTATTTATATATCTTATACTTAATATATATTCATAAAATACAACCACATTAACATCAATGTATAATGGAAATAAAAACTGAATCAAATCACTTTTTGGAGGTTGTAATCCAAAAGTATGCATTAGTGAAGTTATCATTTTCCATCAGATTTGATGATATAATGTTATATATGATATTATAATTAAATAAGTTTATTAATTTCATAAATAAGATATATGTGTGTGTGTGTGTGTTTGTGTGTGTGTGTGTGTTTTTATGTCTATGTTTGTTGAATCACTCATTATATATATCTGTGATATGTGATGATAGAAATAAAATTTCATGTATTTGCGATGAAGCAGTTCACCGTACACACGAATGATGATTTCATTTTTCTTTTGATAGAAGATGATATGGATATAGGTTATTCCATATTCATAAAATTATTTTATTATATGTATTATTATTTCTTTTAATATCTCACCATGGTTGAGGTGTATTTAAGTGAGTAATAAAAAATAAATAATCCAAAATCACATTATCATGAACTAAACATCTTCTTTGAAAAAAATCGTCAGGTTTATACCTAACGTCCCCCTATGATGTTGTTCTAACTAAAGCGTGGACTATAGGTTCTGGTTAAGGAATTAAGGGTCGTAAATTTAACATGATTTTCAAAAAAAATGGATGTTTATGTTCTCATACTAGAGTATAGGTGTTTTCCTTTTATGAGTGGGTGAGAAGTCACACTGGAATTTTTTTAAAGGAATCAAATAAATTTATTTATTATTAAAACCATAAAACTCAAAATTGGATCATTAACGATGATTATATGTTAGAGCCTATATATATTTATATTCAACAACATTTAATCAATTTTTTTGGTAACAATATACTTTATAAATTCATTTAATACCCTGGTAAACCTGTTTTATTCACAACTGTAGTAAAATATTTCTTATATTCTTATAATTAATTAATAAAAAATTAACATAAATTTTTTATTTTTAATTAAAAATATGGAATATTTTTTATTCTTTCAAATTTAGATAATTTACATAATTTAATTCTAACATAACGCTCCCCCCAAACACAGTGAAGATATGTTTTTAAAATAAAATGTTTTATAATGCAAAATAATTTTTATTATAAAAATTATTTTAATTTTTTTTATTATTAGTTAAATAAGATTAATAAAATAAAACTGGAACAAATATTATATTTTAGAAAATTATAAAATTTATCATTTTCTATTATTTAATTAAAATAGTAACAATTACTGAAAACTAATATTAATCACTCGTTATAGAAAGCTTAATCATAATTTAAATATAGTAAAAAATATAAGATAATTTTAAATTGTTTATTTAAAAAATAAATTTCTTTTGGTCAAATTAATTTTGGTAAAATTGTAGGGTAAATATTTATATTATTTATTCACAAGAATAATTAAATACAATTTTCGGGAAACCACATTTTCTAAAATCATATAAATATATCAATAAAAGCATATTTTCCTTAACTAAAACCATAATACATATATTTAAAAATGAATTTTTATATTCATTATTCTCATTTAACACCTAGGTTAATAGGATACGCTATATTGTGATTATTTTAGAATTAGGGTTGAAAATAACATTGGCTATAGAAAAAAAAATATTTATTTGATTGGTCTTATTCCATGACATTTTATCTGAACATTATATGATTCCTTCTGTTACTTCATCATAATAAGGATCATACTCTTGAATTATGACCTATCACTTCATTATAAGTGAATTATTTTATATATACCTCCTTAAGATAGATTAATGGAAATCATAGTGAATTTGAGAGGGGTTTAGTTTAAGTCCCAAGAGATAAGATACCATCCATAGTCAATCACGAATCCTGAAGTGAAAAATATACATATGGCGGCACATTTCTTTATTCCTAAATCAGAAAAACTTCTCCCATTGAGACATTTATATTAAAAATTTCACTGACATAAATCCCTTCATATCATAGATAAATATAAGAAAAAAAATTATATAAATTCTGAGATTGCTTGACTAGATAATGAATGAAACTTACATTATTTATCATTTCATCACCTATATCAAGCCCCAATACCCTTATTTATCAAAAATTTTCATAAACATGGGATTTATACACTTTTTTCAATATAAGAAATAATAATGAACCATATAAATTATCTAATGAAATCTATTTTTTTATGAAAACCCAACAATAGAATTGTATGGATCCCCAGAACCATTATATTCATGGGACAAATATCTCAACATACACTATCATACTTCAATGGGTATCCCAGGATAACCATATGTTTAAAGACTATAGGTAGTACTAAAGAATAACTCTAAATCCATATCCTATTAAAGAAATATAGTGAATATTATGGTATACCATTAATCCCAATCAGGTACAATAAATTGTGGTAATCTATGAATCCTTACGACTTTGTCGATCTATATTCTTGAAAAATATATATGATAGAAATACTTTCCAATAGAAATTAAGTGTAGTGAATCTTTAAGGTGTTGGACTACAACCTAGGAAAATTATGGACATTATATATTTGAGGAGTTCATTGACAAAATCAATGGGGATATTTTAAAATTTCTATTCGGGTATGGGTAATGGTTCTGAAATCCATTAATACTTTTATCTCTCTTCCTTGACATCATGAAATTTTACGAACAATGGAATAATCTCTGTAATATCTATATTCATTATATCCTACTTAATTGTTTTTGATAATTATAAATCGGTATACTTCCTTGATGAGTATAGAATGTATAACTATGAGCTTCATCAAAAAACTCTTTCAAATTTTTTATAGACCGAAAACATACACATTTCTAGAAAATTATTATAACATCATAATCGATGTTGAACACCTAAAACATTATCTACCTATTTTTTACTTACATATATCAATTTTTATCCTCTTTAATAATCATTTTTATATATGATTGAACACTCCTTTGAGAGTGATATGATTTCTCCCATTCCATTATTATTTATATGTCCATCATTTGAAAATAAATAAATATTGTATCTTTTGTGATCCTCATCATAGATATTATTGCACAACCATTTCAAATATTATACCTTATTTGGTTTCAGAGGATGGTAATTTATTAAGCATTAATAATCCTTCATCAACTCAAAAAAACATTTATGGTTTATATTAAACAATTTTTTCCAAAATATCTAACTCATTAATTTATTGCAAATATATATCCCACAATTAGCCGTAAAAATAATTCATCTATATCAATTATGATAAAATTGCCAAAGAATACTCCAAATCATGATTTTGAAAATCATTATTTAAATATTAAATTATTCATGTGGAATAATTTATCATTGTATCATTCTATATAAGGATGCATACCATTCCCTTATTTGATGAAACACTAAATATGAAAAACCCTTCTCCATTATTATGTAATTTAATAAAAGGTTAATTGAAAGACCTTCCATTTATTTCTATGAAATGTTCTTCATAGTTATATATAAAAAGGTACTTGGATCCCTTCAAAGTTAACTTGGTTAGTGGGTTTGATAGTTCTGAGAATATCTCCACATGCAATCAATAATATCAAATAATCTATGAAATAAATTGAATTCTATCATGGTTGTGGATCACGGAAAACACTCAATAAAATCTATCATTGATGGATATAAAAATATAACCTCACCCGAGATCAAATGAACAAAATGAAAAGAAAAATTATGTATCCAAAATTCATAGTATCTAAAATTTTCAGTTTAATTCTTTTTCATTAGTATCCTCATTAACATGTTTATGTGATCCACATCCTCTTCCATTCACTTTTAATAGATAATAATATCATAAATAATGACTATAAAAAATTGATCAAGTATTTCTCTATATATATTATTAACTATATCTATTAAGATAGTGGTTTAATTATTAAGACAATATAGAATCACTATATATTCCTACTTTCCATACAAAGAATGGAATGATTTCTTTAGAGTATCATAACTCTTGACCCTCAATTGATGATATAAATAATAATGATAAATATTTGAAAATTATTTTTCTAAACAAAGTTGATTAAACATTAAATAAAAATATGTTAAATAGTATATATTGTTAATTGTGATCATGATATATTACAAACAATAATTGTGTAGGAGTATTGAACCATATTTTATCACAAAAAAATTAATATGTGAAATACATGGTGACACACTTTTATGAATAAGTACCTTTAAAACAATTCTTCGAGTATCTTCTTCAACTCATATTAATATATCATGTCAATTCTCTATGGATACATTGAAATGTGAATATAATGATGTATTGTTTATTTTTATAAGTGACCATCATGATTGGTTGGAATAATATGAAATTATTATATAAATACATAAAAAACACCTTTACAAAAAATATATAATTAGTATTGAGATTATCCATAACCATTTATGATAAAAATCACTTTTGAATTGGAATAAAAAAATCATAAAGTTGATATGATTTCCCTAAAATGTTCATATTTATTGATTCTATAATGCATGATTGTATATTAGTTCAATGTATTAAACCTGACATCACATTATCAATTATAGATGTGTGGTGTAGTTACCAAAATCCAATAAATATATAATATAACATCAGATTCTCTCATATGGTAAACAAAATATCAATAGGAATCACATTCCCACAATAAACTACTAGAAAATAATTACAGAAATGGGATGTGATGATCATACCATTATAGGGATCCAATAGAATTTAAATATCCTATTATCTGGGTGAACATTGAAACTATTTCTATATTTATTAGATATAAAAAATTTATATTCCCATAATCAATTAATAAATTATATGTTCTCAAGAAATATAGTATGTTTTCATTTTCCATAAAATTTTTATACCCCATATTATAAATATTGATCACATGAGATTTTCCTTTATCTCTTGGATTTAGAGTTTATTTATTTGGATCACTATCACTAACCTTTATATATTATAATTTATTTTCATAATTTAAAATCTCCTTTCATTTGAGAAAATACTTTTTGGGTGATTCCTTCTATTTATAGCTCTCCTTGTTAATATCATTAGATTACTTATTCCCATCACATTATCATTTTATTACCTGATATACTTCATATATACACCTAAAAATACATGTAGACTCCTTAATACAATTTAAACTCTATTTCAATACATATATAGAGAATTAATGAATGAATATATTTTTCACTTTGTGATTTTTCCAATTTCCATTGAATTCCATAATTATTTTCCTATAAAAATGATATTTTTTGGAAATATCAATATAATGTTGAACATTGATAAAACATAGAATTATTTATACCTAGATACATAATTCACATTTGGTTAATTCCATTTAGAAACATTTCCTTTAGACATAAAATAATTGATCAATATTATACTCTACTAATATGGAAATAACATAATTAGTCATACATATATTGTAAATTATTTTCATAAGTAACAGTATATTTATCACCATTATCTTTTACCTCACTTACATTATTATCTAGTTTGTATAAAGAATATGAAGAATGTACTTAGTGAAAATTAATCTCTTATACTCAACATGATATATAGAGATTTATTCTTGCTTCTTCATATTCTTTAAGAGATCCCCCCATTGATCTGGAATTCCATACATATTATAGAGAGAGAAAAATAGTTCCTAAAACATGGAACTATAAAAAGGAAAAATATATTTCCAATATTTTTTTTCATTTTCTGAGAAACCATTTTATATGTTGAAACACTATAATATGGTTTATTTTTCATCATTAATGTCCCAAATACACTTTTCCCCCATTTTTATTTTGGATATTCATAATAATTTATAGATTTCTAACTATTCCTAATCACGAAATCAAAATTATGATATCCAAATCCAATAATAGTAGTTTTAAATAGAGAATATAAACTTCAATATTAATTGCATTCACTATTATGATGGTTCATTTGGGTTCTAGGAATTCAATAAATAGAAAAATCATATTGTCAGCTAAAATAATAACAGAATAAAACAATATAAAAATGAAACAACATATCTATTATATCAAAATAAATACACCCTATTTATAATATATGTCATATTATGTTTTACATACGCCATTCATGATCATTATCAATTTAAATATTTACTGATGGTTTCTAAAAAAATTTAAGTAGCTTAATAATATTCCCCATGACTGGTAATATGGGTGTATAGTATAGGTACACTATTCAGATATCAAAATATGGGACAAGAAAAATTTTTATAACTAATTTTGGGGTTAATTACACCAACAGTAATCTACACCAAAACCATATCAGTATTTATTATCCAAACATAGATGTTCCTAGGAAAACCAATCACCTTCATCATCATCATCATGTAAATTTTTATTAATGGAAACAATGTAAAAAGGAAACAGGAAAGTACAGGCCCAAACACCCAGGACGAGAGGCCTATGGTGGATAAAAGTAGTGGAGGCCAAGGGTATTACCTCTAGACAGATTAACTCCCTCTATTTTCATATTGAAAAAAATATGAATACAAAGGAGATCCAGACCAGGATATATAGAAAATTAGTTCACAAGTGATCTACATCATCTCCAAATAACATTATCATAACTAGAACCATTTTGATACATATCATACATAAAAAATTCTATTATAAACTACTTAAGGGAAATCGTAGAATTGATGAGCTCATATACCTATTAAGGGTAAATAATGGACATACCTATGATCACTTAAATATAACCTGAGGAAAATGCTTTGAGGGTATAAGTATAACAATTTAAAACAATACAATAAATATCATATATCAAATGAATATGTTATGGAATGGTGCATGGTTGTTCATTAGACATGAATCATAATGTATGAAAAGTACATGATGCATGAAATAATAACAGTAGCATGAGGTATCCATTTTTGGAATAAACATTAGTATTAAATTCATTTCCTTAGTTTTCAACGATTACTTCCATGATTATCATAGAGGATAAGGTTTTTTCACCAAAACATTTTAGTAGTCATGGTTCACTCCCAATACAATCATTTTATATGATTTCCTGTAAGTAACAATGTACACTTCCCATTATATTCTTATTTATATCATCAGATATCTATATTTATCCATTATATCCGCGATTTATAATTTTTTCCCAACATATCACGAAATGAAAATCATTAAGATGTGTTCCATAAGATCATAAATCATTCATTAAATTATAAATAATGAAAAAAATCTCTTTCATAACAATCACATAATTGAATAACCCATTTAAATGAAATGAGTATCACAATTATTTCATCAATTCAACAGTGCATAACCCAAGAAAAGGGACCAGGTTTCTTAAAAAACATATCATCATAATCATAAACAAAAAAAATAATTAATAAGAATTAAATCATTGGATCATAAAACAATAACTATTTGGTTACATTAAATGCCATAATTATAAATTAAATATTCTATTAAAATGTCAATTGGACATTTTTTTGAATAAAAGAAACCTTTCCAATTTGAAATCACATAGTTAATATATATAATTTTGTCATAAACTAATGAAACAAAATTTATTAAAAAAACCCTAGAAACATTATTTTATAATAAATTATTGATCATATTTGACATTGGGACATTTCATTCATGAATTGTATATGAAAACAACAATTCCTTTCACATTTTCTGTAAATAAGAATAAGTTAACCATTCGGAAAATGAAAAACTGATAAAATTTAAACAATTTTTTACCATTCAATCAGTTGTAAAAATGAAATTAAACAATCATAGAGTAATATAAAAAACACTTATGATAATGTTTTCAGAAAAAAATTGATTTGGAGGGGAATGTATTTTGAAAGGATACTGAAATAATGTATGTTTTCCTTAAAAAACTACTCTTTATATTTCATGAGTATACAGAGAGTATAAAATGAAAGAAAATAATCATTTATCTAAAATAAGTATAGGTTTATAATATTTCCCTATTGGATTGAAAATTATATCTTGAAATTATATCATCAGAATAAGAATCATAATCAATCATATTAAATAGTGAGATTTTATCATAAAATGACAACCTTACATTCCAATTGGAAATAATGTACACAAACATCATATATAATAGATATATATTTATAATTATCATATAGAAATATTACTAAAAATATTATAATGTAATAATGGAACGCATTGTAATATATCAATAACTATTTATTAATAATCACTTATTATAATCATAATTCTCTAGTGTGACTGTTATGTTTTTGTATAATATTTTCAGTTTGGAAGTTTCAGCCATTGTACTCTACTCCTAGTTCCATAATTTTAAATATAGTAATTATAATATAAAAAACATGTATATAATGTATATTTATATATTTTAGTTGAACCATAATATATAGAAAATTTAAATTAAATTATGTTATTCATAGAGTAGGTTGGTTGTACAAATACACGAACATTGTTTCCATTTTTAAAATGGATAGAATGAAGGAAACGTAAAAAAATAGATTTTATAAAAATAATTATTATATAATATGGATAATATAAATTATTTAAATCCATCCTTATTTCCATCATTTTTAAATGGAATCAAAAAGGAATCACATCACTTTATAGAGGTGGTAGTCCGCACGTAATCACAAACGATTTTATACATTTACAATGAAATATAAGGTAAGAATTTAGTTATAAGAATATAAATCTAGAACTATAATTATTTCATAAATATCATATATATTTATACATTCAATAAATCTATCATTGGATCCATCTATGAGTAGTAGTGATTGAAAATGAATTACATCAATTTACTTTGAGTCTGTTAGTCGTACAAATGATCGGTGTTCCATTTACGATTTTTTGAAATAGGATATTAATATAGGTTATGCCAATATCATAATAACATATTGGTATGTGGAAGATACTAGAGTTATTTTTTCATGACTGAGGGATATTTTAAGGTGGTAGAAGAAGACATTAAATAAAAACATATTTTAAGGAATTGTACCTTTTCTTCATAAAATGTCATTAGGTTTAAAAATAAATCCTTGCTATGATATATTTATATTCAATACAAGAACAATAGTTCATTTTTAAGGATGTATAGATGGTATCTAGGAAGGTATTTTAAAAAATGATTTCTATTTTTTATATAGAGTGGAGAAGATTGTGGTTGTCCCTTTATAAGAGGGGGGGCATGACACATAGAATTTTATAGATTTGTAAAATATATTAATGTATTATTGATGGAAAATTTCTTAAAATGTAACATTAATAAATCATTGATGATATAGTCTCATAGAATGTATATACAAAAAAATTTGGAATTTTTTTTGGTCATTTAATCTATTATATAATTAGTTCAACTCCTAGTAAACATATTTTATCCTCACTTATGGTAACATTTTTTTTAGTTTTATAATTATTGCTATAAAAAATAAGGATTAACATATTATATAAAGTTAATTATTAAATTTAAAAGTAATTGTTCAATTTTATCAAATTCAACTCATATACTTGAAGTAATTTAATTTCAAATTAATCCTGAAAACATGATGCAAATCAATTTCCCTGTGAAAATTTATTTCCTATGTATAGAAAGTTTATCAAAATTTAAGAAAACAATAATCCTAATTAAAAAAATTATTACACATAACATTAAGGAATTATTTGTAATTGTAAATCTTTTTTGAAAAATAAAACTTTGTATATTCATTTAATAAACATAAAATTTTTAATAAATATTTATAATTTTTTACTATTCATCTAAAAGTTAATTTTATCCTAAAATTAAGAAAAAATATAATATATTAACATGTTTATCTCAAAAATGTATTTAATTATTTCAAATACATTTACTAAATGTTAAAGAAATTATTTATATTATATTCCCACAAAATGAAATAAAAACTATTGTAATTTATATTATTTGAAAGCCTATAATGACATTACTAAATATTTATTATATATATATTCCTTGTAAATATTATTCATATAATTTTATTCCTCTTCATACAAAAAATTTAATTTCTAGTGTGACATCCTTGATCCCACACACATAGGTCATATGTTAATGATGAAAAATTAAATTTATGGAATCAAATTCAATAATAGTGGTAGAAATTTTTTCCATAAAAAACATACACCATAAAAATGAAATATTTGATCATTTATATACACATAGACAAATTATTATTACTATTTTAAAAAATCATGACTGTAAGTACCTGATATTTTGTGACTTATTTTTTTTGAATTGATATATATTTTTGAAATTTTTTTCATTTCATGTGAAACTGGAAATAGTTATATATATATATATATATATTAAACCAAAAATTCAAAAATTACTTTCACATGGTATCAACTTTCTGTTTTCAACATTTAATAACAACTTGATTTTTTTACAGGCAATACTTACAAGTCTTGTGCTATGCGTAACACCAACTTGGTGTGCAATACAGAAAACCCATATAATTCTAAGAAACATCATTTTATTTTTATAATTATTTAAATGAGATAACTATAAATTTTTAATTAAAAATTATTATATTAATATTTTAGAGTAATTTTTAGTATTATTTATAATGTTTTTATGTAGATAAAATATATTTATAATGAAAGGTATTATTTTTTGTAATGTCCTTTTATGTTTAAAAAAGACGGTTACTCGAATAATCAAATTTTAATAATAAAAATAATTTTAGACACATTTATAAATTCAATTTAATAAAATAATAATAATTTTTTAATTTTGGAGTTTGAAATCAACATAGGGTGAATTTTTATTATTTTTCTGAGAAACAATATTTTAGGATCAATAGTGAAGAATACTTCCCTGAGGTTAAAAACTGTTTTTACATTTAAATAATTATTATTGGTAAATTACCTTTTGAATTTTGATTGTTTTAACATAATATAAATTATAAATCTATTTATACAATTTAGGTTATTATAATAGATTTCACTTCTAAATTCAATATAAAAAACATAATAAACTTTTGAAATTCATTCTACTTTAATGACCTGTAATTTAGTATCGTCTCCGGGATTAACATTCATCTTAATTTTCCCTCTTTTATTAACTGAATTTATGAAAACTATCATACACAATTATAATAAGTATAATATTTATATTATAAGTATATCATATTTTTTTATTAAAAAATTTATTAGTGAAGTTGCTTAAGATTAATCATAGTGCTTAAGGTAAAATTAAGAATAATTAGGGAAGAAACCACAATCATATGGGCCCAAATGATCCTTCAAATTGACAAAACCCATTTTATAGATATATATCAGACATAAACCTTATATTATTTATTTATTTTTGTTTTTTATTATTTCTTTTAGGTGAAAACAATTGTACACCAAACTTATTTTAAAAAATTCCATGTTAGTGTTTTTCAATCCCTATGAAAAGACAACACATATCCCACTTACTCATTTCTATAAAAACTATTATGTTCATAAAATAATTTCTCAATCCAATTAACAGATATCCTATATTCCTTTTATAATACATTAATTTGGTATAAGAGAATCCGTGGAATTCTTTTGGAAGAAACCAAAAAGAGTTTCCCCATTATGAGATAATGGCTTCTCTCAAGCCCATTTCTTTTATTTTCCCCCTCTAACCCCTCAAACATATTTATTAAATAATTTAATTTTTATATATATCCTCTATATACTATTATTTTTTTGTGATATGGTTTCTACCAACACTTACACACATCTTCATTTAATGGATAACAAACATACAATTTATGTGTCAGACAAACTATGGCCCAACTAAACGTCGATTTGTTCAATTATCCATAATGCCTCTCATAGTAAAAAATATGATTGAGAATATCTTTATATATGTTATATATTATATTTTTTTCTTCATTAATCTTATTTATTCATTTTATAACAAATATTCTTATACTTTATATTGGGTGTTAATACGATAATTTAATTGAGGAAGTGCGGACTGCAAATCCATCAAAGTGATATGATTCATTTATACCGTAAATGAATTGTATAAGGATGGATTTAGTGAATATATACTATATATATGATATCATTAATATCATTTATTTATTTTATATATAAAAATTTATGTCTTTTAATTTCATTTTTAAACATGAAAATTTAACGGAAATAGATTTCATGCATATGTATGACCAACCGTTTCCATGAATGGTTTATTCCATTTCATATGTATAAATTATATTTATTATAATAATAAATATATAATAAATATAATGATATATTTATCATGTTTTACATTCTGTAATCACTATATATTTATATGTACCAATAATATAAAAATGAAGACTCGTGCAATGAATAAAGATAATAATACCCAAAGTGAAACCTTGACATATGATTGTTAACAATAGGGGTGATAAAAGGATTTAATAAAACCATATATGTTATTATATAGAATAATATGGTTCTTTAATATATATATATATATAACAAATTTATATTTATTATACTGGTGGGTTGAATGAGTACAATGAGAGTCAATAAACAAGGTAGGGGTATTTCATCTCACTTTTTATTTTTGTGAGATACATGATATGTTTCCCACACATTCATTTTGTGTGGTATATGTACTACCCATGATTTTATTATATATATCTTCTCCAAAAATTTATACTTACTCACATATTCATTTTATTATCTTTCATTCATTGAGTACAAGTTTCAAATGCTACCAAATTAGTGAAATAGTTTTGTCTCAATTTTCCTTATTTGTGACTCATGTTTTTATTCACCTAAATAATTCTTAGAGGTATATATTTTTCCATTTTATAGGTTATATAATTAATTAAGTTGATTTCATGATATTTTAATATTTATTTAAATGAATTTTCTTATATAGTTTTTATGATCCCTTGTTAACAAGTTGTATGAGTTTATTGAAACAATCATATCAATTTTCTAGATTTTTTATTTTTATGCTTCCGTTGATTAACTATTATGATCCATATCTAAAGAAATATCATGTATTTTATTATACTCTGTTTATTACTGAAATATTTATATATTTGTACCATTTCATCCACTCTTTAGAATATAAGAAAGTAAATAAATTGTTTTTATAGAATCTTGACTTTACCCTCTATTTATTTTGAAATAAACGTTCCTTAAAAACCATGTTTATTTAGAAGCGTTTTGTAGAATAATGTAAAAAAAATACTTCAATATTAAATTTTTTTAATAGTTTTTAACATTTACCAATCTATTTGAAGGAATTTTCTTGTCACTTTCATAATAAGTCGTTTTTATAACCCTTTTATGATTCAAATATAATGTTATTTTTTACCTCATAAGGCATTTACAGATTTAGCTGTAGTCCTTTATTTGATGATTAATTTTCTTTTTTAAATATATAATATTTTTATAAAAAATTAAGGTGATTTCAAGGAAAATTTACTTCAACTTTTTTTCAACCTTCTGATATAAAATTTCAAGGAAAATTGCTTTCAAATTTTTTTCAATCAATATTTATAAGTATTCAATATATTTTCAATGAAATGGTTTTCAAAAAAAATTTATGATTTCATTATAAAATTTCTACATATTTTCCATGAAATGGGTTTTAATAAATTTTTAATCTTCTTTTGTATGTTTTCTAGTAAAAAGGTACTCAAAAAATTTTCATGATTTCTTAACAATTTTTCAATGTATTTTCAATTAAATGTTATTGAAATAAATTTCATACAGCATTAATATGTTCTCATATAAAAAGGTTTTAAAAACATTTTCCAACTTTCTTTATATATTTTCAAACTGTGTTAAAACAAAATGGGTTTTAAAACAATTTGTAAATTATATTATATTTTTTCAAAAAATGATGGTTTTCAAAAATGATTTCATTTATTCTTTATATTTTTTTCAAATTAATTTCTATGAAAATTATTTTCAAATGGTAATATGTTTTAAAAATACTTTTTCAAAGAAGAAATTATATTTTCTTCAAGGAACATTTTTTAAGGAAATTTTTTCATCTAAGATGACATATATTAATGATAGAAATTCAATTCTATAAAATGATGAAATTATTTCCATCATATTATTTATATTAATAAGTTATACATAATTCTATGGTCTTTATGAAAACCAATTCTATTTACTGAGTTATATGATTATGAAATCCATTTCTCTTTAATGGGTAATTCGTTTTAATAAAAAGTTATCAAAACTGTATCTTTTTTTATAATTTTTGATAGGTTTACATGTTTATGATACATATTTCATTTCATATTTAATGATATTATTGTTTATGATTTTTTGGAACATGTATGTATGATTTAAATATGATATGGTTGAGACCTATATATCCCTCCAATTCATTGATTAATGATTTATATCATTTGACATAGGAATTGTTGGAATGAGAAATGAACTTGGTTCATTATTATATTGGTGGAATGGGAAATGAACTTAGTTACTTAATACAAGAAAGGAATGAGTGGTGAACACACTTTATAAATATAGGGCTCGAAAGAGGGGTAAACTCAGATCAATAATACAGGGCTAGAATAGGATGTGAACCTGGTCTAGTAAAAGAATTTTTCACTAAGATGATTACTAAAACAAAGGATTTATTACTATGGAAATATTTATATATTCTTATGTTTCTCCTATAATTACATGATTCATTCCTATAATACGATTTCATGTATCATGTTCTTTAATTTATTACTATTCATGCCTTCTAAACTACTGATCATTATAACATGATTCATGTATATGATATCTGATATGTAGGTAATGATATTCTATTTCCCTGATCATATTCTCATTGTTTTATTCTCATGATTATGCTTACATATCTTTATTGTGTACCCTTATTGATCATTTGAGCTCACCCCTTTCTTATATTTTCATTCCCTAGGCTATGCAAAATGGTATTAAGTAGAAGTAATAAAGGTGGATATCTTTATGGTGGATGTTGATGATATTTCAAAATGATATAATATATTTATTCATGATTTCTAATAATTTTTCTATTATCCTCGAGAATCTACAGTTGTGATGTACTAAATATTAATCTAATATTGTGTAATATCCTTGTATGTTATGCCTAGGATGTTATAGTTAGTATCAATGGAAAGGTTAATCCTACCTTTCAAAACTATGATGGGAAATGTTTCGTGAGATCCTTAGGTATATATATAAGAACATTTCTATGGATTTATATATGGATCTCTATAAGGATGTGTTAATGTATAGAAAAATGACCTTGAATTTTGTTAAAGGATAGAGTGAGTGGTTTCGTAGAAATAAATCATTTTCTGGATACTAAAAGTGGACGTGTCTATGGAATAAATATACCATTAGGTAATAACCCCGATTTCATTTTATGAGTCTAAATCCGGGTAATTATATACATGATAATGGGCCTTGATTCCCACCTAGTTTGACACTCTAAGGGGATTTGATTTGGGAATTCACAAAATGTTTCCAAACCATTATAAATAATTGAAATATATTTTGGGTTTGAAAAACCTGGGATGAACCTATTGTGTCCTAGATTAAGGAATGATTTAGGATTTAGACATCCTATAAATAATTGTTTTTATTAAAAATGTGGTTTTATACTATGATAAGTAATGCTCAAAAGTTTCTTATGGTTTTAGGATATGGTAGAACTCGAAGGAACAGGATTAATAATGAATGTGTTAGATGATTTTATGATGAACAATCAATTGTAATAATCATTGGAGTGGGAGATGTTGTGATCACACCAAATCATTTTTCATGGAACATGATTAAAAATGAGTACCATACCCAACTCTAGGGCTCACCAAGGAATAAAAATACTTTCATTGTGTTGTTCGGGTAATTGAGATCATGAAGGATAGAACATTTAGTATTATTTATATCAAGAATGTTGAAATACTCCCCAAGTGAATGTATTCGAGGAACAATAATATGATTTGATTGTGGAAAATAAGAACCCAAATAAAGTAATTGTAAGTGATAAATAAAGAGTTTTGTTAATGAATGGATGATAATGTTTTACTCTCTAAGAAATCATCGAAGGTTCGTTGTTTTGTTTTTGGAATAAAAATTCATTAAGCAACTCATTGACCCAAGACGAATTCTCATGAATAGGATTAGAAATGTGGTATGAGAAATGGTTACAATGATGATGATAAAGAGACTACATATTAAATTAGAATAGAAATATGTATTTTGTAATAAGATGAGATATACTTATTAATGGAACAAGGATAAATTGGAATAATACAAGATATTATGTATTTGAATTCAAGAAGTATGTCACATGAACTGTTGAATATATACAAATTTTTTAGTTTATGTTATTCCTTATAGATTTACCAGAACATTTTGAATGGTTCTAATGGAATAGTAAAGTGATGTAATGTGATGGTCATGTTTAAGGATAACATATGATTAAGGGAAAGATAACCCTTTATATGTTAATTATGTTATAAAAATTTTATTTGGATAATGATATGTGGTATATGTATAAGTCAATTAGAAGGTACTGATAACCCTATAACTAAATAAGTAATTGTAGGAAAGTAGTTCATTTTGTTATGTATGATGTTTAAATCTTCTTGGATTTAAGGAATATGTATATTAATCTATGGAATAAGGAAGAATTCATATTCTACCAAATTATTTATGGTAATTCAGGTTGTTACAATGTTTCTAGAGTGTTTAGCATGGGGGTAACCACATGCTTGGAATGTCAAAACCATGAGCTATTTTATGATATTTAAGGGATAAATTATAATCTCATTTCATGACTCTCTTTTTAATGTTTTATATTTTCATATTTGAAAACGGTTATAGGGTTGACCATTTATGGAAAGATTTAGTTTAAACTTGGATGATGTTATTGAGAATAAATTACTATCATACCACATGAGGATTTAATCATATTGGATAACCTATTATAAAAAATTGTTGTTGATTATTACTGATGATAGATGGGTTGACATTTCATATATCTCATGATCTATTACTACACCAATAATAAAAAATTTACCTTTCTTTTTGGTGAATGGGGTGATGTGGATCAAGGAAAAGAGGTGATGTTTTTCTAATGTAATTCATGTATATTTTTTTAATGAAAATTCATTAACTTTAATGAAAATGTTATTAAATAAATATTATCACATTACCATCATTTTTTATGAATCATATAGCACCATAGTTCATTGTATAATTATCACTTTATGATTTTTAAACTTCTCTTTACCTTTTTCTAAATCACTCTATATTATAACATTATAATTATATTTTTCTTCCATGACCATGTTTTTACATCTCATATATGTTCTCCTATGTGGAATCCTAGTTATATGATACATTGGGAAACCACTATTTTTTAATATATATTTTTTTTTAAATTTTATTAGTATCTATTTTAATGATATGGGTTTCTATGAAAGAAATGTTCAATTATTAATCTTTTGATATCCCATGTGAATTTTGAGGTTGAAATTCATTTTATAAGGGTAGAATATAACATCCCAATTTATTGCGATATTTTTTGAATTATTTTTTCTTTAGGATATTATGAACTTCATGTGAAATATGAAATTGTTCATTATATATATATATATGTATATATATATATTAAAACACAAAGTCAAATATTACATTCACAAGAAATAGGCATGGCTTGCACTACACACAACACTGAATTGTCGTGCACAAACAACAATACCAAATTGGGTTTCCCTAATTGCAAAACCAACTTGGCATATGTTACACACAACACATATGTTAATATGAAAAACTATTTTATTGTCATAATTATCTAAATGAAATTATTATAATGTATCCATTAAACATAGTTATGTGAATATTAACAACTAATTCTAAAATATTATTTATAAATTTTTTATATAGATAAAACATATTGATAGTGAAATATATATATTCTGGTAGCCCTTTTTTGTTTAAAAATACTATTTTCTCAAATAAACCACATTTAATAATAAAATTCATTTTAGAAAATTTTTAAAATTCAATATGATAAAATAAAATTCATTTATGAAATTATGTTCTTGTTATTTTCTTGGGGAGAATTTTTGGATTTTTTTGAGAAACATCATTTTTATCTATAATGATAAATACAAATTTGAGGTTAAAAACATCCTTTTCAATTAAAAAATTATTAATGCTAAATTCTATTTAATGTTATATTTCATGGTACATTAGGTTAATAATAGATATTTAAATAAAATTATAGACATTAGAGTCAGTTCCACATTGAAATTGAATATAAAAACTTACTAAAATTTATAACTCCATTTTACACAAAAGACCCATAATTTCATCCCATCTATAGGAATTACAGAAATACTAATTTTCCACTTCTGTTATTTGAATTATGAAAATCATACATACACCATTGTAATCAGTATAATATTTATATTCTAATTATATAATAATTATTTTTCACCAAAACTAGTAGTGAAAATGATTATAATTTATCAGAACGATTGATGGAACATTACCGTTAATATGGGACTAAAATTTAATGTTAGGTCCAAAATGACATATAAAAATGTTTAAAAAATAATTTCTAACTGTATTTATTCGATAAAACATCCATTTTTTATTTTCATTGGTGTGACATAAATTATTGTAGGTAAGAACATGTGTACACCTAATGTTTTTTCAAAATTTCCATGTGAGTGATTTTCGTTCCCTATACAGGTCACCACCAATATTAATTCCTAAAACCTCTCAATCCACTAATTTCTGGTCATGATCTATAATATAAACTTTTCAAAAATCCAACATTTATCATAGAATCCTTCCCTTGATCAGAAGGTAATCCAAGGAATCCTTTTGCCAAAAACCAAAATGAGTTACCCAATTAAGAGGTAACACCATCTCTAAAACTCTATTATTTTATTTTCCCTGTATATCCTTTACACTCTATTTATTATATGATTTAATTAAATAATATGTTTCCTCAATATTCTAGGATATTGTTACTCTCTGTTTTAATCCCACACTTATAGAAAACTCCATTAAATGGATAAAAAACATACTATTTATGTTTTCGACGAACGACCACCTCATTGAATTATGATGGTTCTATTTTCCACACCTCATCTCATGGTCGAAATTATGATATAAAATATATTTATATATTTTATATGTTATATTTTTATATCTTTAGTCCTGTTTATTTATTTTACAACACATATCATTTTTACATTCCATTTTGTTTTAATGATATAATTTTGTTTGCAGATGTGTGTACTACTACCCCATCAATTTGATATGACTCATTCACACCCTGGATAGAATGTATATATATATATATGTATGTATTTTACATCATTTCTTTCAAAATCTACAATTAAACAGAAATAATGTTCATTCATACGTACAACCTACTTTCTCCATGAACCGTGTATTCCATTTCATACTTATATATTCTAAATATTATTAGAATACATATATACTAGATATAAGATCTCTTTATATAATGTTTTACATTATTTAAAATTTATATATATATAAGGACAAACAATACAACTAATTACGACACATGTGAAGGATAAAGATAATATTACCCAAAGCGAAACCTTAACATTGTATTGTAAACAAGAGGGTAATATATGGTCATAATAAAACCATAAATGGTATTAGATATAAAAATATGGTTTTATAAAATATTTATGATAAATTTATATCTATTATATAGGTGTTTTGAATGATTATGATGACAGTGAATACATAAGTTATAGATATTTCATCATACATTTTATTTGCATGAGATACATGCTCAGTTTTCCACTCTTTCGATTTTTTCGGTTCATATATTACTGAAGATTATATTATTTATATATAATAATTACATTAATCTATATTAACAATTCAATTTTATGATCTTTAATTCATTGGGTATATGTTTCAAAATATAATTAATTAGTTTAATAGTTTTGTCTCAATTTTCTTTCTTTGAGACTCATGTATTTGTTTGCACTTAAATTATCTTTAGAGGTGTATATACTTCTAATTTACATATAATATCATGAATTAACTTATTTTCATGATATTCAAAGATTAATGGAATTTATGTTTCTTACAAGGAGAGTATAATCCTATGTTACAATGTTATAATATTTTATTAATAGAATCTAATTTCTTTTCAAGATTATTTATTTTTAAGCTTCCATTGAAGAAATATTATGATTTATCTCTCAAGAATATAAACGAATTTCCCATTATAATGAATAATAATGATCTATTCATATATTGGTACCAATTATTACACACTTTAAAAAATATGATATTTAATAATCTATTTTATGGAATCCCAGCATTACCCTCTCTTCAGTTAGAAATCAATCTTCCATTATAATTATGTTTTTAAAAAATATTTTCAAAGAATAATGTACCATTATTATTTAATAATTAAAATACATTTTTACCAATTTAATTTTTCTTATCTCTCTAAAGGAATATTATTCCCACTTTATGAAGAGGGCAGTTTACTATCTCTTTTACCGTGCAAAAGGAATGTTCTTTTTTTACATCGTTCTTCATGTGATAATTTACCCATAGGCATTTCTTTGAAAAAAAATTCCTTTTTTAAATGGTTAATTTTTAATTTTTTTTTAATTGATTTAAAGAACAAAAAACTCAAAATGTTTTCAATCCCTATTTATAAATTTTCAAATTATTTTCAAATAAATGGATTTCAAAACAATTTCACGATTTTTTTATATATCTTCATGTAAAAATTTTTTCCATACATTTACAAGATTTATGTATATGTTTTTAATGAATTTTCAAATAATTAGTTTTAAAAAAAATTTATCTTTTTCCATATCATTTCATGTAAAATTTTTTTCATAACATTTACCATATTGATTTATATTTTTGCAATGTGTATTGAAAAAAATATTCTTAAAATATTTTGAACCATATTTTTGAGTTTTAAAATAAAATGGTTTTCAAAAATATTTCATGATTATTTATATGTTTTCCTGGTATTTTATAAGAAAATTATTTTAAAATGGATTTAAGAATTAAAATACATTTTTAATGCAGAAATGATATCTTCCTCAAGAAATGGTTTTGAAATACATTAAAAAATTCATCTATGATGAAATCTTTTGATGTTACTCATCCCATTCTTGGAAATTATCTAATGGTTACATTTATATTCATTCACTTAATGTGTTTTTCTTAATGTCAAGGTCTTTATGGATCTTTTTTTTATTTCACATGTTATATTTTTATGAAATCCATTTCTCATTCATAGTTTATGGTATTGATGAAATGATTATGCAATATGAATATTTTTCCACATGTTATTAAACTTTTAAATTTTTATGATACCCATTCCATTTCATGGGTTATGATATGTTTTTTGGCACATGTATGTATGATTTCACTATGAGATGGAGGTGACCTATATCACCCTCAAATTCATTGGATAATGATTTATATCTCCCTAGATAGACAGGAATGGAAAATGGATTGTATTCAAATAAATATTAAAGGTTTGGAATTGGCAATGAACTCAATTCAGTAACACATGGATGTAATGAGTAGTGAAATGAATTCAATAATACAGGGCCAGAACAACTAGTGAAATTAGTTCATTAATAATTGGCTAAAACGGGGTGTGAACCATGTTCAGTAAAGGACATCATCCAATAAGATGGTATTGGAAGCAATTCCTTGACTACTATGGAAATATTTTTATATTCTTATGTGTCTTACACATTTCAATGTTTTATTCCAATGATATGATTTCGTTTCTAATTTTCATTATTGTTTTATGACTCATTCCTTATGAACTGCTTACCATTATTCTATGATTCAATATATGATATTTGGTATGCAGGGTATGACCATATATTTTCATGATAATGTTCTCATACCCATATGTTCATTATTATGCTTACGTATCTCTTTTTTACATTTAATGGGAATTTGATCTCACCACTTTATTTTGTTTCCTTTCCAAATGTTATGAAGAATGGTTTTATGTAGAATTAATAAAGGTGGAGATATTTATGGGAGATATTGAAGATCTTTCACCCTGATAGAAGATTTAGTTTCCCTTTTTCTAAATAATGTAAACTATTATGGTCCTTGGGAATTTATTATTGTAATGTATTTAACATTCATAAAAAATGGGGTAATATCCAAGTATGTTATGAGTAGGATTCTATAAAGAAAAATTCATAGCCACATGATTTAAAAATACTAGTTCATAAAAAGAAGAATAATCCTTAACTAATATCTTCCAATCAAGTCTCTTTATTTAGAATAACATACTTCAAACCAATATTCATACCTATAGAAAATAAACATAAGAATAATGTGAGCTCGAATTCTCAGTAAGGGATATGTACATTTGAGTCTATCATAAACAAATAATAAATCTATCGTGTTTGATAATGAATAATTTATATTGCAAGGTAAATAATTTTTTTTAAAATTTAATGAATAACATGACTAAAATAATAAAATAAGCAATTTAATTGAAAATAAAATAACACACATACAACAATATTAATATATTGATAAAAAAGTTTATCAACAGATAATATCATTGTGAAAATATCATTGATAATAAAAAAGGAATTATTCATAATGTAAATTCTTAATGATAAAAATATCACAGATAATAATATTGACAGTAATAATATCATCAATCATGATACATCTTATTTAAATATATTTCACGAGATATTTTTAAATTGATGTGAATGTATACACCAGAATCCTATTTAATGAAGGCTCGCCAACTGATTCATCGCATGACTCAACCGAAGCATCTGATGGATATCTAGAAATTCTCCCACCCATATCTGCATGTCTAATGTGTTCCACATATATTTAATAATACATTTAATTCAAGATCATTATTCCTTATGACTAAATTACCATATAAATAAAGGAATATGTATTAACAATAGTTTTCCAATTCAATTATATAAATTTCAATATAATAAAATATATATAACTGATATATTTTACAGGTAATTTTTACATCCATGATAAATTATACGGATATTTTTGGGGAATGTAATGTCTAATTGTGTGAGGAATGTGAATATTTCAAATGATAGTATAATTAAAATATCTCCCCTGTAGAGAAGATGTCAAATAAAGGGTTGATTTCATTTATGAACAAATATACATAAATATCAGTAGAACCATTTATGAGGAAAATATAATTTCACCTTGAGATTCACATTTAAAAAGAAACTTTGTAAACATGAAGGAAAAGTGTTTCTCTTAAATAAACATGTACATTTTTATATTAATCTTTAAATAATTGTTAATTTTAGTGGGAAATTTCCCTCATTAAATACAAGATAAAAACATTTGTTTTGAACTATTTTCATAAATTCAAATAAGTATTTCCTTTAGAATTCTAAAAATATAGGGATCTATAAGGAAAATTTATATAACAAAGAGTGAAATAAATTATGTTTCCTTTTAAATGTTTATTTTATAGATTCATGTTTCAATGGGAGGAAAATACTGAAGATTATACTGAAACACATTATGTGAGTAAACAGGAAAATAATTTTTTCATAATTAATAATTATATATTCATCTTAATTAATTCACGGTATATTTACATACAACAAATAAAAATAAATATGTATATAGTAGCAAATGTTCCCCATTTGAGTGGAAAATTGGGAGAAATCTATTAAATTGATTCTAGATCAAAACGTATGATATTTTCCATCTTGAATATTATAAATATGTCAAATATTTAATTTAAAAAGAGGAATTTTAATGTTATTATTCATTTTATCTTTATTATAATCAAATTACAAAAGTTAATTAATCATTTATGTTCACATCATATGTTTTAGAGATCATTGTTACGTAATCCCAAAATAACTTCAATATGTTGACTTTTTCCAACGTGTTATTTATTTCCACATCAATAGAAAAGAATAATGTAATAATATTTTTTATACATAAATTATAATTTCATGCCCAACCATTGAATATGGATATGGAAATGAACTACATTATAACCATTGAGATGATAGGTCGTGTATAAACATGATTAATGTTTCCATTTTTCAACGATCAATATGGAAAGAAGGATAATTTTATTTTATCATTCCAAAAATGATCATGATATGATAAATATTATTTGAATTCCTTAAACAGACTTATATATATCATCGATGTGATTTGGTGATGAAAAACAAATCACATCTCTTCGTAGAGGTGGTATTCCACATGGACACCCGAATGACATTATCATTTTCCCGAGCATGGAATGGTAAGAAGGTAAATGTTATTCTATGTTGTTATAATGATAGATATATCATTAATATAATATATAAACATTAATTATAACATTATAACTATGAATAAAAGTTGTTATTGGTGAATAAAATAAATATTTTATGGTGGTGATAGTCCATCATACAAAAAAATTATGAATCTCATTCCCATTTTATGGATGTTGTAAATGAATATATGTTATTCCATGAAAAAATGAAATCTCAATATATAGAAGATGATAGTTTTATTATTTAATATGTTTTATGATTATTATAAATATGTGAAATAAGAAATTAATTAGAAACACTTGATTAAAATTTATACATAGTTTTTGGATAATATACTATTCTTAATATCATAGAAACACTATGGTTAGTGTTATTTCTAAAAAAGTCCTCTAGAATGAAGTTATGTATTCTTATAAGGTGTTGTTTAAGGATTTTTCCAACCCATCACTTTGTTGTGGATGATGAAAAAGGAATAATATGCAACCATTTATGAAATAGTGGAGCAAAACTCTTCGCATTTCTCAAAATATTAAATTAATATAAATAAATTTTATATTCGAAATGCCTATAAAGTGAAATATATAATTTATAATATTATTACGATCATATATCTCATAATTAATTAAAAGTGAGACTTGTTTTACTTATATTTCAACCACAATCTATCGGATTTATCCTCAATTTAACCCCTTTAATTTTATCATGATGACACAAATTTTTACTCCTCATGGATCAATATAGATACAACAAAATGCAAAAAGACCCAAAAATGAACTGTGGTTGATATTGTAAACCATATAATGAAAAATATTCAAAATATAAACTGTTTAGGGAATTTATATCATTTAATAGAGTTTTATTTATTATGAAATATCCATTATGTCAATTTTTATTAATGATTACTTAGATAATAAAAATATCAAAATAAAACTTATAATATGAATAATTTTTTAAACACGTATCCAAAATAGAATTTTCAATAAGAATTTTTTATTAATTATTTAATTCAAATTATTTTCACAATAATATTTTAGTTTCATTTATCTAATATTTCAAATAATTTATGTATTAATACATTAGTATTATGTAATCATTTAGTGTAATTAAATGTCACGTGAAATTAAAAATGAACCAACATAAATAAAATAAAAATTTTATCCTTCCAAAAACAATTTAATTTCGATCATATCCTCGTGATGGCATCATATTAAATATATTATACTTCATAAAAATAATATTGTGACATATTTGACTTTTTATTAAATTAAATAATAATAATTTCTTAAATACATCCATCTATCGAAAATTGGTCACCATTTTTTAACTTGAGAATATTATGGAATATGTGTACATATCAATTAATTTTAGGATAGTTTTTAGGAAATTTTATGGTTCTTATCATTTTATTTTTAAACTTAATTAACTAATTAACATTTTCTGATGGTAGTAAAATTAATTCGTTTCTTATTTATATTTTCCATCCATGAAATGTTTGTTTTAATATTTTTTCAACCACTATTTAAAAATATGAATTCATTTTTAAAAAAATAAAAACATAGAAGTGTAATTATTAAATTTAATACTAAACAAGAAAAGTGAAATTAAATAATTTTTCATCCAAATTACTCTTTTAAATTTAATTTTTTTTATAGTATATTCAAGTATAAATTCCATGTAAAAAAATAATTGGATTATTAAAAATCTAAATGGGCTAATTAAAATATAAAAATAATCAAAATCATACTTTCTTTGGTTAAATTATTTAAAATAAAATTCCATTAAAATAATAATAATTATTTTTTACGAATACTTGGAAGATCAATAAAATTAAAAAATTAAAAAAAATATCGTAATATAATTTTGAATTAATGAATGTATAACTGTATTTCTTATTTTAAAATTAAAATTTATTAAATTAAAATTTAAACTTTTATATAAAATCACATATGATATGAATTTAGTAAAACCAAGTCATTTTAGATTTTATGATATATTATATATATTAATAATTAACAAAAAACCTAATTTAGTAATAACAATAAATATTAACATTATTTTCTGTATCATTACCTAGGATATTACATTCCCATAACCCCTTTTGAAAATATTATCCCCAAGAAATTTGTACATGGTCATGGTAACAAAGGATATATTCTTACAAATAACTTTTTTGAAATCCCATATCCTTAAAAGGTTTAATAAAATATCACCTTCAAATGAATGAAGTTGAAGTATGATGGTCATACAAAATAACACATTATAAATTTCTATTAATGAGAAGATAATTGGGAAGTGAAAACATGGTTATGGAAGTGAAAAAACTCTCAAGGATTATTAGAGAGTGATAGGGAAAATGGTAATGAGAATGTTAACCATCACAAAACCATAAATATATTATGGGTTAAAATGACATGAATTTCACATTTGTAATAGTAAATGGATAAATATGTTATTCTAATATCTTATCCCTAGAGTTGAGGAGTTAATTTATTTCCTAGAGTATGAATATAAGGAAATAAACTTACTTGACATGTAGAGTTTCAAACATAAATAAATTTTGACAACAGATACATCATTATTTCCAAATGATTAGAATGAATTTTTCATGCCTGAGGAACTAGAATTGTCATTTATGGATCAAAATATCCAAAAAATGAATATATATATATATATATATATATATATATTCCCTCTGTATGAAGTCTTTATCCAAAACCAACATAGTTAGTAAAAAAATTATAATTCCCAAATAGGATAAAAATATTCTCAGAAGAAATACATTAATATCCCATAACTAAAAATAATACCCATAATTAAGCATACATCATTTAAAAAATAAGTATACCTAAAAGTCATCAGAAAAATTTTATCCTAACATTAATACCGAAAAAAATTACATTCATCACATGGTTTTACCTGATAAATTGAATATATATCTCCAAATAATATTAATCAGACTATATAAATCATACCAGAGTGCAATTTCCCTAATAACATAATCTCCAATATATGATAATAATTAATATTATTCACCATAATCATTATAATTCCACAATAAAATCACATTTCCTTCTAAAATATAATTCAACCATTATTTATAAAATCAATTATCATTATATTCTAATAACCTTAATCAAATATTCTTTACAAATATTATAGTGATAAACATCTGAAATAACATAATTCACTTAATCAAAAAATCACTTTTCAATAAAAATATAAATAAGATGGGTGTACAACATCAAATAATGACTCAATCAAATGAGATTGAGACAAATGCCCTTAGTTTATGTTTCATTCATCGCATATGTCCTTTATCATCTGGAATAATAAAAATATGATAATTATTTAATTTATTGATTTTTTATTCAAGTTTATTATTAATTTTATATGAATTAATATAATTTCGTAACATATACTTAATTAAGATATTTCATGTCAGATTTATTCAAGATATATGGTATTTGACTCAAAAATGAAATTCATAAGCCAAATAATGTAAAACTATTCATTAGTCTATCATATATGTAATAATATTCATGAAATAATAATAAAAATTATAAATAAATCATACTTTTAAATCCATTCATTAAATATAGATATGAGATATGAAATACGATAGAATCATAGAGAGGGTAAGCCGTAAGTACGCATGAGTACCATTTTTAATTTAAAAGATTAATATGGAAATAAGGTATGTATTATTTTATCTATACAGTTTTATAATAATATCATTAATATCATATTCATATTTTAAATACTCTTATATTTATCATCCGTGTTATTAGATGATGAAAAATTATTCATATCACATAGTATTGGCGATAGTTCACACGTAGGCACAAACGACGTTATCATATTTATGTGCATGGAATGTATGAACTAAAGTGATATATTATTATATTATAATGAATAACATCCATTAAAAATAATATATAAACATAAATTCCATCATTATTACTAGTATTGTGAGTTTATAATTGGAAATGAATTATATCTGTTCGTGGAGGTCATTGTTTATACATAGACACTGATGATTAATTCATTTCTCATTTTTTGTAATCAGAGATGGATTTAGTTGAAGATATTAAAATCAAAAAATCATAGTATATTTAAGATGCATGGTTAATTGTCTCATCATTTTTTTATAATATTTGAAGGAAACAGAAGAAAAAATAAAATAGAAACACATATTTTAAAACTGATACCTCTTCTTCAGATGATCATAATTTATTAACACCTTGTCACCTTTAAAGAGGGGTTTATGCCTAAATTAAGGTCACTCAAATGTGGGAATGGATTCATGGAATGTATTTTTATAGATGTTAGCTGAGAAAAAATGGTTTTTATGTGTATCAGAATAAAAATAATGGGATCCCATATATAGGATTTGGGAGGGGAACTCTTGTAATTATTTTTATAATAATAATTTCATAGAAATTATTTTTCTATTAAAAATGGTAACAAATATAATTTTTAATTATATTTTGATTTTGGGTCTAATAACGTTAATCCAATGAAAATTAGACATGTTTTTATTATTTTTTAATCCTTATATTTTTTATATAACCCTTATTTAACCTTTTTTTATTCTTAATGTGATAGAATGATATTTATAGTTTCATTGTTAAAATATTAATATAAAATGCCAAAAACCCAGTAAATGAGTCATTAATGATATATTTATACACATAAATTTTATTTGGATAGATTTTAATTTTCTATAAAATGTATATTATTTAATAAAATAATATTTATTTTAAGAAATTAATAATGTTAATTTCTACACTATTCATTATGTGGATTTTACAAAATATAATAAAACCATCATATCCTCAAAAACCACTATTTAATAATACATAACATTTTAATTCCATCCATAAAATTCTTATATGGAATTAATTATATAAATATATATTTTTTTACTATTTTTAATATCATTTATTTGATATCTCCTTTTATTAAATAGTTATTGCATCTTCAATGTATAAGAATGGAATTTAATTAGATGTTTCATAGTAATTAAAAATAAAATAGCATGATAAATACATATATATTATGATGAAAATGAATATTTATCATAGAATTTATTTTCTATATGACCGTATGTTAAATATATTTTACAATGTTAAAAATAAAATTGTGACAAAATTATATTTTCATTGAATATAATATTATAAATGTATAAAAGTCATAATATTGGATTAAGAAGGTTATATTTTGTCTCAAGGGTGATTTTAGAAGAAACACAGCGATCCTATGAAATTGGGAAAAGTTTTAGGGTAATTTGTAATATATTTTGTACCCTTCATTACCGAATTTAACCATAATCATGCTAATAAAAACAATTTCAAAAGCTAGTATTCGTATTTTTCAAAAATTAATTTGATCATTTTAGATCATAAATATCACACTAATTTGTACAGTTTATTTCCATTTTTCAATATTCGATACACATCTATCGCTAAAAATAATTTAAAATTAATCATGTTGATGGATTGAGAACACGTGGTTTAAAAGTAAAAATGTTCAATAGTTCAAAGAGTTTTTATATCCGAAATTAATGTGAAATTCATTGCATTGACCTAAATTTTATTTAATGGTAAAAATTTATCTTTTTATAATTTCAAAACATTCAAATATATAATATAACACAATAAACAAAATTAATGAAAATGTTGTTTTCAATTAAAATGAAGTATTTTTTCAGTATTCTTAAAAATGAATCTTATCCGAAAAATACCAAAAAATCATCCAATGTAATTTTTGTTAATTTAATTTCAAATAAGAAGATTTTTTCTCAAAAATAGAACTTATTAAATTTTCAAAATCTGTATTTAAAATAGGTCTTCCATCAAAAGGTAGAAAAACTGTTTAAAAAAAATACATATTCTATATGTAAAATTAATTTTATTCACATATCATGTCTAGAAAACAAAAAAATTAAATTTCTAACATTATGTTGTATATAATATATATATATATATATATTATTCATTTATTTATATTTCATTACTATAATCCATCATGGGTGATTTTTTTATTTATTTTTTTAAATACATACTTTTTCACATTTAAATATTTCTTTTAGAAAAACATTAACATTTCATTTAAAAAGAGTTTTACGTTGATTTGTAGTTAAAAAGTAAAATAATTAATTATATATACATTTTTAAACAAAATATTCATAATTAAATTAATATTATTAATCCATATCATAATGAAGACTATGTTAGAATGGTAACATTTAAATAATAATATTTAATTGTTCATTTAATCTAGATGTGGTGTATCATTTATACTATTGAATACAGTTTTAACTTTTTAAAAACATAGGATTCTACCTTATAACCCTTAATAATTTTTATCCTCAAATTGTAACTCATGATCGTAAAGGTGGGTTTTAATTTCCAAAATTCATTCTAAAATATCACTTCGAAAATAGGATTAATGAAACATCCACTTTAAAATAAAGAATTGAAAGCGGGATGGTCACCTAAGTTAACACATACTAGGGTTCCATGTATGAAAACCTGGGTTTGGAAGGGAAAACTAACCATAATGTTTAGATAGACTGTTATAGAAAACATGATCATCAGAATGTTAACAATCATAAAACTATAGGTCTTTGATGTGTTAAAATGTCATCGATATCATAGAAAAAAATAAAACAGCTAATGTTTTTGTTTTTAAATCTTATTTATATAGTTGAGGAATAATTTTAATACATGTAAAAGAAACATAAGTAAATATACTTACATTACATGTAGAGATTCATCCATTAAATTAATTTCACCATGGTGTCATCTTTTTATCCAAATGCTGAGTAATAAAGATAATTTTTCATTCTTTAAGTACTAGAGTAAACATCCATAGAATCACATAATTTAAAAAAGGTTAAATTCCAATTTATCATATCTTTATAAATTAACCAAAAAATGGTTGGAATAATATGAGGCAATTCCCCTAAAATAGTAATCTTTTATATGATTAAAAACTACATCAATCTATAAAATTCTACAGTAATACCATAAACTCAACATAAACCATTCAACAAAGAACTATCCTTAAAATTCATCAAAAAATTTACAATAATGGTTAAAACGAAAAAACAAGCATCTATTTGATAACATATCCTTCCAATATATTTTTTAATAATTTTCTCTAAATAACATCAATTACAATTGAAGATTCATTATAAAAACGAATTTCCCTAGTAATCCTCAAGACATGCTAAACATTTCAATAAATATACTAAATAAACATTAGTCCACAATTAAATTGAAAATTATTCTAAAATATAATTCAATAATTATTCCTAAAATAACCTACCATAATATCCTATTTACCTTAATCATATCAGATTGCCCAAAAAGAAAACGCCTTCTGAAATAAAAGTCATCACTTGATCCCAAAATCATTTTTGAAATATGATACTTTTTTTTTCAAAAATCAACTTATTCAAATTCCATCAAATATTATAACTAAAAATAAAAATTAATAATAATATGGGACATCACATAGTGGATGTGGTAGGTTATTCTCCCTTGTTTCCATTTGGTTTTGGGTTCAATACGAACCACATTGTTGGATGTGACGGGTTGTCACCAGTCTCGTGGGTTGTCATTTTTCGAAAAAATATAATTCATATAAAAATCCCAAAATATGATAAATACCTAAAAATTAACCATATCAAGTTTTAACTTCAAATATTATCTTATAACATTAGTTTTTCATCATAAAAAGTGTTAAACCATAATTACATAAAAAATTAAATTACTCCAAATATAACATTAATCACCTTAAAATTTCACAGTTTAAAGCCTAAAAGTGATTTTATATGACATTAAAATTATGACAAATCATAAAAATATATACCGATTATGATATAACTAACTCTTAATAAAACATCCTAATCTCATAAAATATAAAAACCCTTCCATTGATACTAACTATATGAACCTAACATTAAAATGTTACATAATTTCAAGTTAAGTAAATAATTTTACATTTTTATCATTGTTAATAATTTAAGGGTTATAATTTTTGATAATTATTCCATAACTCATATATAACAAATCGATAACAATAAAAATTGGAAACATCCAAATAGTATCAATTTTTTCCATAACCTAAAATATTTATAATAATTATGATCCCCTTTAGGAAAACACTTCCAAACATTAAACATGACTTATCAAAATCTATACTCATCCTTTAGATCTGTGAACATAATTAAAACCCAGGGACGAGTATAAAAAACTTATTAATGGATGTTGAAATAAGAAACATAATATTCTACTGATAATCTTTAAGACCCATGATAATTTTATCAAAAAGTATTACCCTTCTCCCATAATAATTATTAAATAATTTCCATTGAAAATAAGAACATAGCATATTTTTTTTAAAGATACCACAAAACCCATAAAATTCATTGAAATTAGATAATGTTACCTTGGGACATAATTATACTTATTAAACTTTGAAATGAAATAACCATGCAGCCAACTTCCATATATGTCACTCTTATAAATGGAATCACCATACAACCAACTTCTAAACCCAATACACTGGAGTTTATAATATAATCACACATCCTTGTTTTATCATGTAACCACCCATCCTTGTTTTATCGTATAACCACCCATAAAAATTCTATATACCATTTTATAATAACAACACATAATGGATTACATTTATCATCATCTCATCCCAAGAATTGTATTTTCAATCCTAAGAAATCATTTGATAATATTAAAATAACAAATCAATTTTGTAAATAATTTTTTAAATAAAAATGCACGAAATTGTGAATAAAGGGGTTTAAATTCCTTTTAAAAACATGAACTATTATATAAGAATCTATAATTAAAATAATCGTCAATGTGGTGGAGAATGTTTTGTTGTCTTATACGATAAAAAGAACATTCCTTATGACAGTTTTCAAAAAGATTCATTTAAAACACCAAAAAAGATTCTTTTTGAAAACCATTTAACGAAATAATAATTTATAGAATATTTACTTTATATTACGTTTATATCCATCTAAATAAATATGTAAAATAATATCAAGAATATTGATGTTGAGAAGACAGAGTGATAATTAAATTCGTAAACATTCATTGTATCTCATACATGACTGAAAATTTAAATATTAATCCCAATAAAATAATATCATTTAAAAAAATTAATTAATATGATAATGTTTAAATTAATGATAATTGAAAGGGAATATATATACACCTAATAAGATAAGTTGGGTGTATAGTATCAAATTGTAGCTTAATGAAGGATATTAAGAAGAAGTCCCTAACCATGGGTATGATTAATAAAGTATGTTCTTTATCTTAATTAAAGATAAACATATGTTAATTATTTACATTAAAGAAAACAAATTTTGAGTTTATTATTCCTTTTATATAAAATAATATCATAATTTTATAGTTACATAATTATGAATGTTCATGTAACATATTTGGACAATATTCCATATTTCACTCCAAAGTGAACTTGTTAAGTCAAATATGGTTAAAGAGGTAATTAGTAAAACATATCATGAATAAAATTGATGAAATAATAAACATTGTTAAAAATAAATAATAGTTTTAAATCCACTGGTTAAAAATGGATATGAAATACGAACAATGTTATAATCACAGAGACAACAAGTTGTTCATATGCATGAGTAATGTTTTCATTTTTCAACGATCATTATGGAAAGAAGGTAAGTATTATATTATCACTACATACATATCATAATATATTTATTATCATATTAATATATATATATATATATATCGTGCATGTTTTATGGTGGTGAAAATTGAATTACATCACTTCGTGGAGGTGATAGTTCACACATGTGCCCGAAGGATGTTATCATTTTTATGTGCATGAAAAGTAAGAATTTCATTGATATATTATTCTATTATAATGATAAATGTGTCCTAAATACCATATTAAAGTACTAATTCATTCGTTTTTAATATTATTCATAGCTTTTAATGGAAAAAAAATGATATCGGTCCGTGGAGGTGATAGTTTACCTGTACGAAGAAACGATTAATTCATTTCTCATTTTTTGGAGTCAGAGATGGATTTAAGTGATTATATTAACTTAAGACATCTAAGTATACAATGTATAAATTATTTGTTATCTCATAGTATTTGGTTAAGATTTTAAGGATGTTTATTATTGAATAAAACATAAGCAATTAATTAGAAATGATTCCTCATCTTTAGATGATCACCTTTCATTAATACCCTAAAACCTATAAATGGAGTTTCATACCTAAAATAAGGCATATTCAATGTTAGTATTTATTCTATGAAGTGATCTTATGATATAATTTTCAAATAAAAATGGTATTCATATCTATTTAAATGAAAATAATTGGTCCCCTTTTATAGGAGAGGGGAGGGGCAGTCTTTTACTTATTCTAAATATAAATTTAATATAAATTATTTTTCTATTACAAATGGGTAGAAATTTACTTATTTATAATATTGGATGATTTTGGGTTGTATCCTCTTAATATAATTTAAATTAAATAAGTCTTAACAATTTTTTATTCCTTTTCTTAAGGTTTTGACCATTATTTATCTATTTTAATTCTTACTTTTATATCATATAATTTATAAAATGATGGTTAATATAATTAATATTAATTGTAAAATGAAAAAGAAATGAGAGATTTATGAAATATTAGAATCTTCAGAATTATTTATATACAATTTATATTTTTAGGAATTTTATATCATTGAGTAAAATATTATTTATTTTAAAATATTTGTAATGTCAGTTTTCAGACTATTCCTTACATCACATTTTAAAAATATCATAAAAATATGAAATATTTAAAAAAACAATTAAATAATCCTTTCCATGTAAAATTAATCGAAAAAATCACGTCTAGAAATAATTATATGAAATTATTTTTTTGTTAGTATTTTAAAATCCTTTAGTTGATATTTCCTTTAAATAAAAAATTACTCCATCAACATTGTGAAAAAAATTTATTTAATTTATTTATAACATAAAAATTAAAAATAAATTATAAGGATGATTATAAATTGTTTAACATTCAATTGAATACTTATAGCTTTTTTCTCAGATTTTATTATCCGGCTTGGAAATATTATTTCTGAACGGTTTCCAGTGGGTTTTTATATGGAAAGGAAAACAACCAATGGATATATATCCATGGGGGGATAGATTCTAAAGTAGTGCACTCTGAAGGTGTTTTGACCTTTGATGCTTAAGAACTCCAACAAATTGATATAATGGGAGGTTTGGCTCATCACACATGTTTTGGGGGAATTATTTCATACTCTGAATCTCTCTTATATATTTAAGAAATGTTCATGAAACCTTCAATAATTCCAAAGTATGATGTAGGCCCCACAAGATTAGAAATATTTTATTATAATGTATCGATCTAAGAATCAATTGTCTGTATATGATGGTATTCATGGATGGAGACATCTATATGTATATGAGGTTCTCCATCAATGGTACCACTTATGTATTATGTAGAGATTTTTTTGTCTTTATTACGATGATACTGGTTTTCTAACTATAGAAGGGGAATCATTGGAGTATATTATCTTATAGAGAATCTATGCTAACTCTAGAGTTTATCATCATCCACGGATATGGATTTTTCTTTGATATTGGGATTGAACCCATGAATGATATTCCTATATATCCTTTTGAAAGAATTTAAAACTCATGAAGTTCCATGATTCTTAATAGGACACATCATACCTATTAATGTCATATTATGAAGACCTAACTATATAGTTCAAAATAATTTGGAAAGGATTTCGTGGCTGAAGGTGCATAGTCATGGATTTTTGTGGGACTTATGTAGAAGCAGCCTAAGGAACCTAGGAGATATATAGATTCTTAGGTTGAATTAGACCAAAATAAGAATGTCGCCCATGAAGGAACAAAGATAATTTGAGGTGTTGGGTTCGGACCTCAATGAGGATTCATTCAAATAATTGCAAAAGGAATCAATGACTATGTATTTCAGGTATGTATACTAGGGGTGTAAGGACATTTGAGAAGATTAAATTGGGGATTATTTCACAAGTGGGACCATAGGGATGTCTTAACTCATAGTGATTTGGGGGGTTTAACTTATGGATTTCTCCTCTAGAGGATGTCTGAATTATGGTTATTATGAATGGGGATTAATCTTAAGGTGGATTCACATTGATATTGGGATCTAATGTGGATTTTAACATATCAAGGTTAACAAAAATTAGAGTTCTCATAGTTCAATCCTTCCAGTTAATCATGGGGTAGTCATGATCGTCACTAAAATCTAAACCCACACGAGTCATACTCTATGTGAGAAACAAGTGTAAGTAGAAGTGTCAAAAGACTATGATCTTTTCCTCATTTTCTAATCGAATAGGGAATAACTACCAAAGTGGCTGGACATACAGTAGAAGATGTTGGGGCTCTAGTACTTCCCTGTTGTCATATTTCATTGGACGTGAAACCAAGGAAAAGAAGGGTTGAATGTGAAGGAATTAGTGGTAGAGAGAAGAAATATTGAATCATACAACATGAAATTATAGGGGAATACAATGTGAGGTGTTCCTGGAAAAAAATTTCCAATTATAGGAGGATCTCATTCCATGATGTATGTATAAGTATGTGTGGTCTTTACCCACGCTGGTGGGAAATGAAGGCTCCGAGTCATATGGACGAGAAGGTAAAAAAAGGTCATAAACCATGTATCTAAGAGTGGGAACCCCCAAAGATTGTCTCTATGGTATGGTCCCCCTTGATTGTAGATATAAAAATCTACATATTCTCTAAAGTACTTAAACCTATGGTAGGAAATTTATAGGAAACCTTTGTCCATAGAAATACAAATACAAATGGGAGAAATTATGGTGTGGATTTTCTGATTCTTTTGTAGGTCGATAAGTCATGGTAGAGTTTTAATCATGGTCCCATTGAAAAAATGGAACCAAGTAGAGAGGATCCCTTCCATTGGAATCTTTGGAAGGGTGTACAGAGGGTGACTTGTGTAGGTCATGGGCATAGGTTCTCAACATAGGTATGTCATGTAGGTGGGTCATACATTTCCTAGTATGAGTGTATCATGTTGCAGGTATAAGCATACATGGGTTGGATATGACTTGGGTAATATCATATCTAGGTTACAACCCTTAGGTGTGGCTTTAGCCAAGGCACCATGGGTCTCCTTTAATGTTATTAACAAGGATCACACTGATCCTTAATTTGGGATAGGGATATATCATATTTAGTTTCTCCTCGGTGTAGAATGTTCTTCATTTTGATGTCTTATGTATTTAGACCCTTAGGGGACATTTATCATACTTATCCCCTCTAATTATGTATTCTATGATTATTTAGAGATCTAGTAAATTAATTTTGGGGGACCTGGCCAAATGTGTTTCACAATGAGACCTATTGGGTTTACTCCAATATTTTAGTTTTTTAATAATGAGAAAATTGGATCTATTTATAGGAAATCAGAGGACCTAGGTCAAATTAGGGCATTATGATAGGTCCACTCTATAGGAATAAATTTCATAACTTTTTTAAGGGTGGAAATGATAACTAGGCTGCCAAGGTCATCGACATAGGTCCCCGGTGTTGGGGTACAACACAGGGGGTGACTATTGGATTGCGTTAGAAGGGTCTACACTGGTGTCTTGGAACATTGTTGGTTCTGCATGTAGGCCCATTTGGAAAATATTATTGGATATTCTTATGGTTCCTTGTTAATTTTATATTCTCAAGGTTCTCATCATATTCTTTTATTCCACCATTACAAAAAATGACTATAAAAATCCCCCCTAAGGATTGGTGCTGAACCAAATATGAGGATCTATTCCTAAGGAAAAAATAAATGGAGAAAAATATTTTAATGGATAAATGATGGATCATTTATGTTATCTATGAATGATTCCTGAATTAGTGTTGGTCATAGTTTGGCAGTTTCAGAGAGTAGCACATTATGGTGGTGTCTATAAATACCCCTTCCCTTTTTTGTTTTCTTCATATTTTATGTTTCTAAATCTTCACACTCACCACATAAATATTCCATCTAGATATATCATCTTTTTGTTCCAAAATGGTCTCCCAATGGTTTTCCTCACGGTACAACCACCTGAGCGATGGTGTTGTGCAGAGTCACCTTGGATGAAAGGGTTGTGTGGAACTACCTCGTCGAGGGACGTTGTCGAGGGACTTGAGTGGGGAACCTTTCCAAGGGAACTATGTGGGGAAATTCCTTTAAAAAATTCTTGGATTCATCTATGTGAACATTTTAACATTATTAATTCAATATTTTAACATAATTATAGAATTTGGATCCTTTTTATAACTTTTCAAATGGTTGCATTAATGACTACAACTGAGGATGATATTGCACATCAAACTAACATGGTCAAATCCATTAACCCTGATTATTATGACATCCTTGAGACTACCCTTCTTGATATGGTGAAGTATTTGATTCCATATCAGCGTGAGTATCTATAAAGAGACTTCCGACCCTTGTATGGAGACAGGACTTTGAGGGAAGATCATATTACATCATTAAATAAATACTTTTTATAGACATGGTTTGTGAAACATATCAATTATTCCTATTCCAAAATATCTATTTGGGGTGTTCCCATCAGGGAATGAACAATTATTATTGGTTGAATATCACATCATAGTGGATGCACTACTGATATAATGTCACATGTCATAGAGCCAATACCTCATTATTATGACTCTACCATTTTGGCTACGAAGAGAGATCAATCTCATTATTGGATAGACGACTAGGACTTCTTATCTAGAGGGGGATTCATTTATTAGTTGATTTGGGTATTATGGGTGCGCAAAACATTCATAGAGGTAAAAGAATACACATAGAATTTTCATAATTATGAGGATGTTTGGGTAGGAAAAACCCATGTTTACAAGAATCTAGATATAATTCTTTAATTATTAAGAAGATAGAGTCCATTGATAATTTAATTCCAATTGATGCAAGGTGAGGTCTGCACTGGTTTGTGGGAAATCTAACAAATACCTAGGGTCCCCTTTCTATGGGAAATTTATAATGAATTTATTCCATCAATGAAAACATGGGATTATGCTGATAGGACACCATCATTGGCTTATGAACTATTCAAAATAGTAAATAAGTTACAAAAATACAAATATCATCATACCAGGGTTGTTTCCTATGATGAAATGTGGATGGGGGATTTCTTAGAACCAGCAAAAGAGAGTGGTCCTACATTCAGAAACCCTATTATTTACCCCACCACAGATAATTAGGGTGCTTTACCGATGTTTTAGACCACATCGTAGAAGGGTGAGTTAAAATTTTGGGGTTACAAGGTTAACTGCAAGATTAATGTGATTTTTTCCTTAGATGGCTTACTCACCATATAGATAAGCATTTATTTTCTCCAAGTCTGTGATTCTAGTGGTGATATAAGGGTAGGGAATTTTTTTATTTCAACCAAATTTGTGTAGGGAAAGTACATAGGGTTGAAATCCACTATTTTTTCCAAAATATACCATTTTTTTATACATTTATAATATAGGAAGGCCCCATTTATAACTAAAAGGGAAATTATAGGTGTTGTGGGTCTAGATTGTAGAACAGCTACACTCATATTCAGTGCTTACTTTAGTTAATATCCTTGATAGCCGATTTCCCCCATTTTTTAGAATGTCTCTCGGATTCATCCTTTGAACCAAAATATTGGTTATGTGTTGATGGTGAAATAAATATTAGAAGACCTTAGTTTATTTACACTTAGAAACCCACCAACTAGAATGTTTAGTGATGATGGTAAGGAATAGAATTATGAGCTAAGGGAAAACATGATAGCATTCAATGTCATTATATTGGTGGAATGTATTGATGTTGAATTTTTTTGTAAGTTTTAAACTCTTTGTTTGTATTCATTTCAGATTCAATTTCTTCAACAATCAAACACCATAACCCATATTTATATAATACAATAGAATCATCCAATGGTAGCTCGACTATTATGGATCCCGATATCTCTTGATGTATCCAAAATGTTTATCATGCTTATTATGATAGAGGGATCAATTGGACTTGATGTAGGATAATTGATGCCCTGGTTTTCTTCATACCCTCAGGGGGAGTTGAAAAAGGGAACGTATCAAGTAGTGGCCATGACAGATACAGGTCATAAAATGTATGGCATCAAGGCCATAACCAATGATGTTGTGGAAGGTCCGGAGACTTTGAAACATTCCCATACACAGATTACCATGCAAGATGTGGTTGAGGATATGACACCATCGGTGCCAAGGGGGTCTATTCACCACCATCAAGAGGATTTCACTATCTTATCCACTCATTATTATGAAATATAAAGGAGGCCTGAAGAGGATTCCCAAATATAGAGAGTCGGTTTTTCTCCACATCAAGCCGAATCAAACCTAAACTATGTGTGACTCTTAGAAATAAATTTTTGGGAAAGGTTGCCTCACTATATTATAGATTCATGGGTATTTCCCTAGGCATACCATCAAATATCGATGTTTGGTGATATTACGAATCCCTCCAATTTGCATCCTCAAAATATTTTGGATAAGGTAATGGCGTATAAAATGGTGCTAGGGAATTTTATATATAGAAATTGATGACCATATATCGACCTCGAAGTGAGTATCTGACATGATGGACTGAGGAGTGCTTGAAGGGGTAACTATTCATCATGGGGAGGAATGGTACATTTACATTAACCATTTACCATTCTTATTTATTTATCTTTCCTTCATTCTCTTTTATTCACTTTCAACCACCATTATAGATATTTAGGGGATTTTATTTTATAGTTTGGAATGATAGGAGGAGGATCTTCATTAAAGGTGTCTAGTTCACCAATGTATAGGCCTACGAGAACCCATATTTAGATGGTGGATCAGCCCCATAGGTCCCCATAATTCTCTCCAAGTTGGAGGACCATGATGGAGATTATAGTGATGGAAATTCCCCATTCGTTACATCATATCTCCTTTTCAAAAAAGATTAGTATAGTTTCATTTTTATATCATGATTGGAAGAGAAAGAGGAAATTAAATTTGGTATGGAGAATAATCCATAGTGTGTATTTTTTTCATCTAATATTACATATTTCCTAACACACCTTTAAACCGATTATTATCTTTTCTACGAATCACAAAATTTTATTCCCAATATTTGGATCAGGTACTTGTCATTCAGGGATTGAGAAGGACACTCCATGGGAGGTTCATATTCTTGATGATGAATCTTCCACTGTAAACGACGAAGGTTCAGGTGACGCAGCAACAACTACTACCGCATATACCTAAAGGGAATAGGATAAAAATAATGTAATATTAACTTATTTTGAGTTCCATATGATTTTTCTGTCATTCCAAATCACATAATATTTTAGATCTGTTTCCAGAACCAGAGGACTCTTCTTTAGTCTATGTTGATAGTCTTAGAGATGCAAGAGAGGGAAATGAGGACCCTGGGATGTCCGAGGAAGGTTTTAATAGTGATCATAATCCAAAAGGCCTCTAAATGTCATTTTATTTGAATAAATGATATAGAAGAATGTTAGGGGAGCCAATACGAGTCTCGAGAAACATTTCATGAATGGAATTGTTAGTGTCGTTTCTATGTAATAAAAATCCATACATCATGAAATTAAGGATTCAATTAATCAAGACATTATTATTCTAGGTTATATAAAAGAGTTCGGGAATTTCATAAGGAATAAGACAGATGTGAGTTTTATAATTTATGAATTTTCCACACATATTTTTTTTCGTGTATCTGATATTTCACATCAAAGTTCAACTCATGAAGCTTTTTCTATGGAGAACATTGCTAAAGAACTTCAAGAGTAGGAAATCAAAATCCATAATACCCCAAATTCTGGAGAGGACATAGTTGAGAATACCCAATCAGTATGTCCTCCGGAACCACTGGTCACGATGGATGATAAATCTTAGTAGAGTCCCCCACTAGGAAGTACCTATTCAAACTATTGAAGTTGGTAATGTTTGGGAGGAAACTAATCAATATGATGATATATAATCAGGAGAATGTTACTAATTTCCTTGATCATGGTCCATTATGGATACTATTTTGATACTAAAAATTATTCTCATTTTTTATATAGGATCATCAAATTTGGTGGTTATGTTTGAGGGTGATTCTTCTATATCAGTTTGACTAGTACAGGAAGAAGTGGCAATAACTATCATAGACAGAGTATAACAGGGCACCCATTTCAGTTTATTGATTACATAATACATCCCTCCCTATGGTAGTGGCTACGATCTAGAAATAGATCTATATGATTCTCCTAGAATCATACATAGTAGGACTTGGCGAATCATCTAGATGATAATTTTTGAGACATATCTTGGAGACAATCTTATACAGTTTGGATGACGCCTTACATTGTTTGTAAAATTGGTATTCAGTGGATTTGAATACATTCCAATCCATAATTCTATTAAGGAAAATAGTTTTTAATAGGAGGAAGATCATATTCATCAACAATACCAATTAATGGGAAATATTCTCACAGAAGTTTATGAATTTCAAGTTTCAATATCCCATGTGGGGGTCAACTATAACATGATGTTGGAATAATTTAAATGGAAAATCATTGAGAATAAAATTCAAGTTTCGTGACTTCAAGAAATAATTGTATTTTTCATAGGATGGACTAAAAAAACTCCACCGATCATTAGGAGAATCCAAATTTGAAGGTTTAACTAAAATTTTGGATTCCCCAAAAGTGATTTTCAGGGCCAAGGAGATTGAATCCATTCAACTGAATGAGCTTTAATGAGCGTATAACAATTCTGTACTTTCTTACACACATAAACATGATTCATTACATAAACATTTACATTAAACAACTGTGAGGATTGAGAGGTCTAGTTCGTGGAAAATTAGGAAAAATTAAATAACAATATAGAACATAAAACAAAAAATAATTATTGAAAACTTATTTTACATGATCACATCATTACTTCATACCTAACATTGCATTGGATAAACTCAAGACATGCATGAGAAAAGGGTGATATATAATGCCCAGTAATGGGGTAAGAAAAGAATAAAATGAATAATATAGTACAAGTTATCCAATAGGCGTATCAATGGAGAGCAAGAGAAACATGAACATAAAGGCATGAAATATCATGATTATTATTACATGGAAATATAGAAATAACATTTAACAAGATATTAGAATGATCCAATGCTCATTGAACCTGGAGAATGAATAAAACCTAATTTAATTTTAAATATCATGATTAAACAATCATTTCACATTACGTATCATGATATTAATATTTACCCAATGCATTTGAGAGAAATCTGGGCACACCCTTTTTAAACATTTCATTTAATACATAAGTGTTGAACATGGATCATATAATATGGATTCATTAAACATAATCATTTATTACATGATAAAGGAATGTATTATTCATATATCAAACTATACAATCAATAAGTAAATGTGATGAAAGGTGAATACAATTGAAAGATAAATGGGCATGGTATTTAATATAAAAAGAATTTGAGTTGGAAAATTGTATTGAAATTTCACCAGCATAACAGTGTGACATAAGAATTCATAAAAAAGGTTGATGAGAGATAAAGGGGTTTCTCATCATATTTACATGAAATTTATATTATTTTATATCATATAGATACAGTTCCCAACATGTTTCATGAAATTTAGATTCCTAATATAAAATATTGTTTTGAATGTAAATGAGGAGAGAGAAATCCCTTATTAAATTTTGGCATGGTAATGTGTGTACATGGGAGAAATTAATGAGATAGAAAGGGAGATATAGTCATTAAAACATAAGGAGGTATTTATAGGGGAAGGGAGAAATCATACCCCAACATTTTTAGTTGAAAATACAAGTGTATAGAAACATAATGAAACATGGAAAAAATGAGACAGGAAAAAATCCTTTATATAGAAGTGTGATAGAGAGGCTTGGGAGAGTTTTGGGAGATTCTTCCTGGGAGGTTGGGGTGCCATGGTAGGATTATAGAGATAAGATGACATATTTTTCTCTATATTTAAAAGTATTGAGTGAACATGAATGTGAAAAACATGTTGGATTATATTTTAAAGGAGAGATAATTCTTCATTTTTTAGGTTTTGGAAACCACATATTAAACTAATAAAAACCACAAACAAACACATGGTTGTTTCCCATGGTTGTTGCCAAAGGGGAGAGGAAAAAATTATTTTATAAGGTCAATGGAAGAACTTCTTAAACTATTAGGCTTGCTTATGTGGAGGTGAGTCACACTCTCAAGAAAATAATTTTAAAATTTAAAAATGTTTTATAAGTCTTGGAGGGTCCACTAAGGCACCATAAAAATAATAAAACAAATCTAAAATCCAATTATTTTTAGTTAAAACATATATAGGGTGAAAATTAATTTTAAATTATTTTATTTTATAACTACTGGGTCATTATTGTGTCATAAATCACATTATATATTTAAATGGTATTTAATTTTTACCCAAAAATTTGACGGTCTTGGAAAATTATGAAAAAATCACCCCTATAAAATTTTAAAGTCTTGAATCCAAAAAATTATAATTATTTTATCAAAATAATTTTCTAAAAATTTGAGGATTTACTTTTAAAATAAATACTATCATTTATTAAAAAATCATGGGTTTTCAGAAAAACAAATTTGAATCCTCAATAAAATTGACAATTGTATTCATAAAATTTATATGATCATTTATGTTTAATATTAATTAATTTAGTAGTAATATTTTATGAAAATTTTATTGAATTAAAAAACAATTAATTAATACAAATATATTTCTTAATTGAATATATCATAAAAATACAATTTTTACATAAAACCCCATTTACAATGTAAAATTGAAATAAATGTATTTTCTTTATAAAAAAAATAAAGAATAAAATCATGGTAATAGGGTCTTGTTACAAATCCCCTTATAACACCTTGATAATACCTAAGTGTAAGGTGTGTGATGCTGATAAACTCTAGGGGTGGCACGGATAACATCGATCTGGTAGTAATCTCTACTAACTTCCACATCTCCCATAGGCGATTCCTTTTAAGCATAACATGTTCAAGATCAGCTTGGGACTGGTCCAGGGAAAAGCCCAGTGATTCCACCTCCTTTCTAAGTTCTAAAAAATGGGCTTAAAATTGATAAATACTACTGGATGAGGTGATCACATCCATTGTCCAAGTAAATTGGATTTGTTAAAACACATTATTTATACTAATCATGTGATCACTATTCAATATCTATATTAGCAATGGTAACATTTTTTAATGGTATTTTAAAATCCTAAAACATAAAACCAAGGATTTTCATATTTTATATCACCATTTTACATAATAATACATTTATTTATATCAAGATAAATTTTCATTATTAAATGTTTGGTTCATTAAAATATTCCCCCTTAAGAAATTTCACCCTCAAAATTTCCTTTTCCCATACTAAAATTTTTTTTGGTAACTCTGCCTCATCACTTCCTACAGTTCCCCCATTACTTCTTCAAACATTTGGTTTCTCCACGACACTTTAACTAGGGGCAATGACTTATTTCATAGAACTTTTTTCCTAAGATCTAAAATCTTCAACAACTTATCTTCATAGGATAGGTCATTGTCCAACAGTACCACCTATGGATTGAGTACATGTGATGGGTCAAGAATGTACTTCCTCAATAGTGATACATGGAATACAACATGTACTTCATAAAGGTTTGGTGGGAGTTCTAGTCGATAAGCCACTACTCTAAGGAGATCAAGAATCTCAAAAGGGATGATGTACTATGGACTAAGCATTACCTTCTTCCAAAATCTCATATCTCTCTTCCATGGTGATATGGGGATTAATACCATGTATCCAACATCAAACTCTTAGTCTCATCGTTTATTATCAACATAGCTATTTTTTCAACACTATTAGCATTAATGTGATGTTGGATGGTCTTAACCTTCTCCACAATTTCATCAACTATTTCTGGACCTAAACGTTTTACTCCCCAACTTCATCCCAACTTGTCAGTGATATACACCTCTTTCCATAAAGGGGTTTATAAGGATCCATTTGGATTGATGAGTGGAACTGTTATTTTAAGGGAACTCAACCAGAAGAAGATGTTGATGAAATCCTACATTGAATTCAATTTAAAATTCTCTCAACATGTACTCATGTTTTTGGATAGTCCGCTCAGATTGGACATCGATTTGAGGATGATAAGATGTACTGAAGTTTAGATTTATATTCAGATCATGTTGATGAATCATCCAGGACATAGAGATGAATATTGGACCTCGATATGATACAATAGATAGGGGTACTCCATGTAGCCTTACCACTTCTCTGATATATATATGTTCCAGTAGATCCAATGATAAATTTTCCCAAATTGCAATAAAGTTTGGAATCCTTGTAAGATTACCCACAACAACCCAAATAGTGTTTGGTCATTTGGATGTCATCGTATGCCCAGTGACAAATTCCATGGTGATGCTTTTCCCATTTCCATTTATGTATGGGTATTTGTTTCATCATCCCCGTGTAAATATTCCTCTTATCCTTCAGTTGCTGACATATCAGGGACATTGATGTATACTTAATTATCTCTTTATTCATGTTATCCAACCAATAATTGTCTCAAATATCTCGACACAACTTTTTTGTTTCCTGGGTGAATGGAAAAATTCTAACTATGTGCATCATCTAGAAGTTAGTTCTTTAACTCCAGATATGATGGAACACATAGTCTTGTCCTAAATCTCACAATTCCTTCTCCATTAACATTGAAATCTGAGGTTTTTCATTTTTTGATAGTTTCCACATTTTTCTGAATTGTCACATCATCTTTTTAAGAATCCTTAACCATTACAGAAGATATGGTTGAGAAATCAATTTTAAAGGATTCATTATGTTCCATTTTTTATGATTCCCATGTAAATATTCAGAAAATCTATGAATATTATATCCTTTTCAATTCTTATCATATGATAGAATTGTTGGTTCCATTCTTCTTAGTGCATCCTCCACCTTTTTCGCTTTCCCATTGTGGTAGTGGATTGATAAAACATAGTCCTTGATCAGAACTAACCGTCTTCATTGGTTCATATTCCACTCTTTCTGTGTGAATATATACATGAAGCATTTGTGATCGGTATATATTTCAAAATTCTACCCAAATTGATAATTTCACCAAATTTTTAAATAAAATATTACTACATCCAAATCAAAATCATGTTTTGGATAGTTTCCCTCATGAACATTAAACTTTCTGGAAGCGTGGTCAAATAATTTTTCATTTTTCATCAACGCCTAGCCCATACCATTCTTCGAAGCATAACTGAATAAAAAAAGTACTCTACATTTGGGTAATGTGATAACATGTGTAGTGATAAGACTCCTTTTCAACTCCTTGAAGAAATATTAGAATTAATCCCTCAAAGAAAACATGAATCCCTTCTGAGTTAGCTTGGTAAGAGGTTTTGACAATCCTGAAAAATTTCCCACGAATCAGCTATAATATCAAGATAACCCCATGAATCTATAAGTATCTATCACCGATGATGGCCTTAGACATCCCTCAATTTTAGATGTCTTCGTGGGATCAAAAAATATCCCTTTTCTTGTGATGATAAGACCCAATAATGAGACCTTCTTTGACCATAACTCACACTTGATGTAAATTTCATAGATTTTCTACTTTCATAAGGACTCTAGTACAATGATTAGTTTCTCCACATGCTCCTCCTTAATTTTGGAGTATATTGTAAAATCATCTATAAAACTACCAAAACGTTATCGAGGTAATCTCTAATGACTCTATTAATCATGTCCATGAATATTAATGGAGGATTAGTGAGTCCGAAAGGCATTTCTATGAATTCATAGTGCCCTCACATTGTATGAAAAGCAGTCTTGGGTATATCATCCTTATTCACCATTAATTAGTAATATCCCTACTGAAAATCCACCTTGGAGAAGTATTATGCCCAACATAGCTGATCAAACAGTTTATCAATTCGAGGTAGAGGATACTTTTTCGTTATCATGATTTTCATGAGCTCTCAATATTCAATACAAAGCGGCATTGACACATCCTTAATCTTGATGAAGAGGACTAGTGAACCCCATGGTGAAGCCCATGGGTGTATAAACCCTTTTCTAGATTCTCCTATAGTTGTTTCATTGTCTCCTCAAAGACCAAACAACCACTCTATATGGAGACATGGATATTTTAAACCCCCCAGGTATAAGATCAATCATGAATTAAACATCCCTTATTGGAGGAAGACTGGGAAATTCCTCGGGAAACACTTCAGAGAATTCCCTCATAATAAACATACCATCAATAATGGTTGCTTCCATAGACTAAATCATCTGAGAAAAGTATGTGTTCTCATAGGGAAGTAATATCCACTATCGAGATTATGGTTCTAAAGAAGATTCATCCACCTCCTTTCACATGTACAAAATCAGGGGTTGAGTCCCCATATCGAGAGCGATTTCCCTCTCATTGAAATTTATGTTGTCTCTATATAGGGAAAACCAATCAATTCCAATAACTGTATCAAATTATACTATAGGGAGTATGAAGAGGTTCTCCAGGATGTTCAACCCAAAAATTGTGAAAGGGGATGAGTTATATTCCCTGGTTACAATTATTTCCCCATTTTCTGTTCGCACCAAAATCTCTACTTCCATGATTTCTGGTGATGTTGGGATTATTATACTAAAAATTCAGGATATAAAATAATGTGTTGAAATATAATAAAAAATTATGTTTGTTATTCTTGAATGAATAACTAGAATACCTGTTAATTGCTAGGTTCCATTCTCTTCCACACCGAAAGCATTTCCGTGTCCCCCTCAGGAAATTTATGGGGTTCTTCTATTAGCACCTTTGGGAAGTGGGGTGAAGGAATTTCCTAGCACCATTGGATTTCTCTATAGAAAAGATATAATTAAATTCCACCTCATGAATCTTATCCTCATGATACACATGAGATTTCACAATCACTATTTCGACGTTATGGGCACATCAACCAATTTCCTCTTAGATCTTGATGTCATAGATCGCAATGGGTTTCTGTAGATTAGGTTTTATCCCACCAAAGAAGTGTTCAACCTTGAATTTGTGGGTAATGAAAAATTTGGAGTCATATCATGCAAGACTTTTTATTTTTTCCTCGTATGCTCTGATGATTTTGTCATCTTTCCTCTTGAGGTCAAGGAAGTCCCTTGCCATCTTATGACGGAGGGTGTTTGAAAAATATTTATCGAATTTTTTTCTAGATTTACTTCAATTCCAACACCTTCATATCATCCTTATCCTTTGTATTTTTTGTTCAATGTCTACCATTGATCATATTCACCATCCATATGATAATCATCTAGAAGAACCTTCTCTTGTTCAGAACATGGAATGATAGGGAAAATCATTTCAATGGAGTTTCTCTATTGATAGGAAATTGAGGGATCAGATGATCCATTGAAAGAAGGAGGCATTTGACTATTGAAGCTCTCGATTTCCACTATTTCTTTTTTAAGGGGGTGTTTATTGTTCCTTTTTACCCATGTTTGTATTCAAAAATTGAGTCAACTATGAAATATTCATGATAATGATTGTGATTCCCACTACAATCGGATTGGGAATCTCATTAGAAAAGTCATCACATTGATCTTCCCATCATTTTTTTCCCTGAGTCCTCCAATTACCAGCCATTAGCTGTAATAAAAGGAACGTTTGGGGTAACACCTAAAAGGGTAATCCAAAGGAAAAAGGGATAAATTATAAATTACTTTTATTTCCTTAACTTGGTAATTTATAGGATTCAATCTATGTTATACATGATCTTCATCCCAACGAATATTATTAGGGGAATTTTTTTATTCTCTTAAAAATGGTTCATACTAAACTTATGAATTTTACAAACATATCCCCCAAGATTTCGGTAACTAAGAGGGCCACAGGGCCCATTATCGTGCACCATTTATCATTTGAGTCTAGCTCAATGTGATGTTTTTGGGTTATACACTTAGATACATTTGTGCCAGAACTGCCTATACCTACTCGTATCCAGATGAGGATTATTTTCTTAATATATCACATAATAAATACTCAACAAAATTCTGGGTTGTTTTTATTATACTTATTCTTATCCCTGAGGCTTTCACTAGGGTTCTCTTATCCTGATATCAAAAATAACTAAATATATCCTTTAATACCAACTATAAAAACCATTCTCTTTATTACAAACATAAACATGATTCATTACATAATAATGTAGTAATGAAAATAGTTAGGATCTATAGGTATAGTGTCTTGGAAAATTAGGAACATTACATAAAACATAGAACATAAAACACAACATATTTATTGAGAACTTATTTTTCATCATCACAAAATTACATTGTACATAGCATTGCATGAGATAACATGAGAACATGAATCGGTAAAGGGTGATCTATAAAGACCAGTAAGGGAGTAAGAAAGGAATAACTTGAATAATATATTACTTGTTAGGAAATAGTAATATCAATGGAGTTATAACAAAACATGAACATAAAGGCATGATATAGAATGATTATCATAACATAGATATATGGAAACAACATTTAACATGATATTAGCATGAGACAAGGATCATTGCACATAAAGAATTATTAAAACCTCATTTAACTTGAATTAGAATTCATAAAGCCTCATTTCACTTGATGTATCATGATACTTATCCTTACCCAGTGCATTGAAGCACTATCAAGTAACACCCTTCTTAAACATTTAATTTCTTGTAAAATTGTTACCACATGGATCATATAACATGGTCCATTAATCATAATAATTTATTCCACAATAAAGTAATGTGGAATTAATACATGAAACTATATAATAAATATTTAAAATTGTATAAAGGATAATACACTTTATAGGTAAATGGGTATGATATTTTCTAAACAATGAATTTAGCATGGAAAATCGCGGTGCAATATCGGCATCATGACAACGTGACAAAAGAATTCATAAAAAATAGTTTAATTTAAGGAATATAGTTTATCATATTATATAAATAAAATTAAAAGTTAGGGTTCATGTAGATATATGTTCCAACGTATAGAAGGGAATTAAGATTCATAATACAAAAGAATTTCTTGAATGTAAATGAGGAGATAGAAATACCTTACTAAATTTTGGCATGGTAAAAAGTCTACATGGGGGGGCATTAATGAGAGATAAAGAAATATAGAATCCTTAAAAATAAGTAGGGATGTATAGGGGAGGTTTGAAATCGTACCTAATCATTTTTATTTGAAAATAAAATGGTATAGAAACATAAAAAAACTTAGAAAAAATAAGAGAGGAAGAAATACCTTTTTTGGATGTGTGATCCAAAGGATTGAGAGAGGATTGTAAGAGGCTTCTTGGGAGATTGGGTCTCTTTTAGAGGATTATAGAAATTGGTGGGAAGAGGTTGGTGAAGCTCCGAATGGTTTTAATGTAGAGGAATGGTATATTGAGTGGGTTTATATATGAAATGAGAGAGAATTATTTATTATTTCAGTTTCGAACACCACACATAAAAATAATAAAAAACACATACCAACCAATGGTATTACCCACGGTTTTTCTAATGGGAAGTGTAAAATATTATTTTATAAGGTAAATTTCTGAACTTCTTAAAATATGTTGCTTTCATAATTGGAGGTGAGTCACACACTCACAGAAATCATGTTAAATTGTTAAAATGTTTTATATGTCTTTGAGAGTTCACTGAGTAATGAAAAAGCAATAAAACAAATATAAAATCACATTATTTCAAAGGTAAAACATATATTAGATGAAAATAATTTTTATTGTATTTTCATACAGCACTATTGGGTCATTATGATGTCAAAAAAACATTATATATTTAAATGGTATTTAAATTTTACCCAAAAACTCGATTATCCCATAACATTATAAAAAAGTAACCGTCAGATAATTTTGACATTCTAAATCCAAAAAAAATATTAATTTTGTTTAAATAATTTTCTAAATATTTGAATTCTTACTTTTAAAATAAAAACTGACATTTATCAAAAATTAATGGTTTTTGACAAAAATAGCTTTCAAACCATAATATAAATTATATTTATATTCATAAAAATTATAAGATCTTATATGTTGAATAAAAATAAATTTAGTAATTATATTTTATTATAATATTATTTAATTCAAAAATAAATTAATTATTCAAAATATATTTCTTAGTTAAATATTAACTAAAAATACTACATGTTCTTTAAAAACCATTTACAAAAACAAATGTATATTCATTATGAAAAATAAAACAGACACTCATGGTTCTAGGGTATTGTTACACATACCCTTATAACACCTTCATAAGACCTAATGGTATGATGTGAAATGGTGACACACTCTTGGGGTGACTCAGATTACATCGCTCAAGTGGTAATCAATATTAACTTTCACTTATCAGGCAGGTGATTCCATTCAATATTAATGTGTTGAAGCTCAACATGGGCTTGATCAAGAGATAATCCTAGTGATTCCAACCCCTTTATGAGCTTCAAAAAATGTGCTTTGTACGGAGCAATTCGACTTAATGAGGCCATCACTTCCTTTTTTTGAGTAAATTGGGATAGTTAAATCCCTATATTTATACTTATAATGTGATATCTGTTCAAAAGCAATATTATCAACAATAAAAAATATTAATAGCCTTTTAAAATCCAAAAACATAAAACCAAGGAGTCTCATATTTTATATAACCATTTTACATAATAAGACATTTAATTAGATTAAGATAAACTTTCATTACAAAATTTTGGGTCATTACAGAGTGGTTGATAAAGCTCAGGAGGTTGTTTAATATATTATGATTTATGTTGAGGACCTCTTATAATACATGACAGAGATACTCCTTCTCGTGAATGTTCCCCAAATTTTTCTCCATAAATTAAAAGAATTGTTTTTTTTCAATCATATATGTCATAATCCCTATATTCTTCATGTGATCATAATATCAAATAAGATCTTCATATAATTAAATTTTAATTCCAACTAATAATAATTAAAATGAAAGGGATGGGGGGTTTAAATTTTTCCTATGATACAAGTACATATTAGTGTCGTTCTACTATTACTAGGGTTATAAAGAAAACCCTACAAACTCTATGTCTTTTTTGTCTTCACCCTAATTTTTGCAAATCTCAATATATAGGGGACTTGCTGGGTGGGACATGGATTTTTCTTGGGCTTCCATTTTCTATCTGTCAATTTATTGTCTTTTTTGCATTTTTTTCATGGTTATATTAATGTCATTGAATCAGACTAATTTGGATAGTATTTCTTGTCAAATAACTTTTACCATATTATTGGAAATAATATCCCAAACAAGGATTTCTAATCATGAATGTTCTCACATTCTTTATATAACTCCAATGTGAATCATGTGACAAAATTTTGTTTTTTTTTGAATCAAAATCGCTGTATTTTTTTGTATAGAAGTACTTTCCTAAGAATAATGTTACCACGGGTTTAAAACCCATTATGAGGGATGATTTATGAAATTCCAACTAGGGCATGTACTACATTGTCAAAAAGTGGAATCCCTAGGATAACCGAACTATTATTGGGGGATATTAAACAAGTCCAAATAAGGCAAGTACTACATATTCATATAAATTATTTCTCAGTAATTCCATATTTTTATTACTGATTGAAAGAGGTAGCAAAAAATTTGGCTACTCAAGACCACTGTGGGTGGTTTATCCATGGAAATATGTATGAAAATGTAGGGAATATTTGTATCAGTATAGGCCATGAAAAAGAAACCACTCCTTAATGAATTTTGTGATTGAATGAGGGTACAATATTTTTGATAACAAATGTAATTGTAAAATAAACCATTTCAACAAATGATTAAGGCATCGTGAATATGAATGTCATCTAACCTAGACATAGATTGTATAGTTTAACATCTTATAGAGAAGACATTATGATATGAAGTTTAATGTCACGAAGAACGAATTGTTGGATCGAATAGTAGATATAAAAGTCTATTAGATGGAACAATACAAGAGGGGGGGTGAATTGTAGGTTTAAAAACTTTGAGTTTTAGAAACAAAGAGATTAGTTTAAATGAACTTAAACTAATACAAATACAAACACCCACAATTGTATTGAAAGTAAAAGGTAAGATATATTGTAATACTATTGTAAAGTAAAACAATTGTATTCAAGATGAACACAATAATCAGAGTAATACAAATATGATTGATTCTACCTTAAAGCGTATAGAACCAATTGATACAATATGTAATAGAATGATTGTAATTGAAACAATTACAATTGAATATGTAAAAGAAGAAAGGAAACAATACAATTCCTTTCTAATACAAACAGCGGAAATGTAAAAGTAATACAATTCTTTTAACCCAAAGAGAAGGGTTATCCTTTCACCTAGGATAAAAGGTCTGTCTCACCAACACCTTGGTGAGCCCTCGATACGATTATCGGCACGTCTGTCTGCCTATCCCTGGCAGCCCTCGATACGATGATCGGCTCGTCTGTCTGCCTATCCCCGGCAGCCCTCGATACGATGATCGGCTCGTCTGTCTGCCTATCCCCGGCAGCCCTCGATTTTGTAGGTAATCGGCACCTCTGTCTTTCAATCACTTGAAAGCCCTCGATACGATGATCGGACGCACAAAGCTTGATGAGAGAAGTCAGAGTCTCTCTCTCTAGAATCTTCGTAGTTCACAAACTCTTTATTCAATCTCTTTGCTCATCGTTGTCTTCTCAGCTTCAAATGACCTCCTATTTATAGGCCTCGGGTTCCAACGGTCATATTACCTCCAACGGTCATCTTGAAACAGAAAGCACGACATCGTTTTGATTAGTATATAACTAACTCAACGACATCGTTTTGTTAGGACAAGAGATATATAGAAAAGTAAAACATGAGTATGATTCATATGCAGAGAGAGTATTTTTGACAAAGTACCAAAACAAATAATGATTATCTGAATAGTAGTCAGTACGATACGATCGACAGAGTCAGTACGATACGTTTGACAGAGTCAGTACGATACGTTTGACAGAGTCAGTACGATACGTTTTGGTCGATACGATCAACATCGTACGATACGATAAACATAAAAGACAATTTGTTATTTTACAAACATATGATATAATACATTCGAGATTTCCAAAACAAGACAGAATATATTTGTGATTTCCAAAACACGATGTAAAAGCCAAAAGGGGACTTTTGACTTAACAATCTCCCCCTTTTTGGAAAGCACAAACACACAAAGTAAATGAATCATGAAATACTTATCTCCCCCTGAGTTATTGAAAACTCTTCTGAATAAGAATTTGAATACAACTAACTCCCCCTTAGGTATTGACTTTCCTAAGGATTGTATTCATAGATTTTCCTTAAGAGCATTGTATTGCATTCTCCCCCTTTGTAAAAACAAACTTTGTAAATATTCTCCCCCTTTGTGATTTACAAAAAGAAAGGAGTATTCTCGAATTGTCTGAAAGGATTAGTAAAGTAAAACAAGACAATTGGATAAAAGAGAGAATTATAAGAGTTATTACAACACAAAGTTTCAAAAGAAACAAATACAACAATCATTTCTCTCTTTCCTTCTCCTTCTTTATCAGCTCATGAAGCACGGCTTTCATCTTCTTGATCTCCTTCTTGTCTTCAGAAATTGATTCACCCTGAGTTTTGAGAAGCTCCTGTTGATCCGCAAAAATCTGATCTTGATTTTTGATGGTTTCCTCCTGAACTCTGATTACCTCTTCAAGGGTATCAATTCTGCTTTGCAAAGTTTTGTTGTCCTTAGACAATTCAGAATTTTGTTTCTTCAGAAACACCATTTCATCTTTGAAAGATGAAACCTTCGAAACTTCTGATTGGAAAACATTCATCCTTTCTTGCAAGTCTTTTACTGAAGGAACATCGGTTCTTTGAGAAGATAAAAGATTCAGCCTTTCAACCGTTTCTTTATCGAGCTTATTGAAAGCAATTGCAAGATCATTTGAAAGTCTCCTTATATCTTCAATAGCAACTTCATGGTCATTGATTGAGCTCTCTGTTTTGTACGACCACTTAGTCATCTTATTACATGCCTTCCTGTGAACAACTGAGCTTTCAGAAAGAACTTTCAAATCGGCTTCTACAGACAAGACTTTCTTCCTTAACTCTTTCACGGATCCAAACTTCTTTCTCTGATTTTCAGTAATAAAGTCAATCTTTCCTTCCAGCCTCGGGAAATAAGGAATTGTTTTCTCCATTCTCCTCAAAACATGAACAATGTAATCACTCTTTTTGAGAGAGATTGTGTGCTCTGAATCAGTATCATCATCGTACGATTCTAGTTCATGTGATTTGCTTGATTCAACAACTAGCTGTTTGCCTTTCGCCTTTTCTTTCTGTTTTCCATCATCCACTTTATCACTGATGACAACAACTTTGTCAGAATGAGAAGATTGAGCATCATTCTTTTCTTTCGATGACATCCTGTCCGGTGATCTTTCCTGATCGGCATGAGAAGTTTGCTGAACACCTTCACTCAGCTTTTGAAGTGATTCCTCTTTACTCTTCTTTGAACTTTGAAGATATTCTAAAAGAAAATCCTCTTCTTCTTCCACTTCTTCCATCACTTGTTTCCCTTTCTCTTTCTCAGGCAAACTCTGTACGATAGGCTCTTGATGGACTTCCACGGTTAGTTGAGCACTAGCTTCTTCAACTGCTTTCAAGACTTTGGAAATATCAAAGTCCTGAGCCTTCCTTTTCAAAAGAGTCTTCTTTTTCTTTTCAGCTTGAAGGGTTTCTTCTACCCTTATCCTTTCTGCAAAGGCTTCAGCAGGGTCAAGTCCAAACTTTGGATCACCCTCTTTTCTCTGTTCCTTGTCCTTTCTCCACTTTGCCACAACTTCTTTACTATACTTCGGCTTCTTCTTTGGCTTTGAACTAGTCTGCGGATCAGACTTTCTTGTAACACCGGCCGATTGATTGTCCTTGGCAGGCATAGGTGCCGATTGATTCTCAAGCAAATCAGCTTCTTCATCTCTGACAAAAAGTTTTGAATTCGAATCAAAACAAACATTGAGCTTCTTCATCGTACTCTTATTAATGAAAGACGGCCACAAATCCATAGGTTTTCCTTTTAAAGGAATATTACAGAACTTCATACTCTCAAGAATGAATTTTGTGAGGATGGCCGGATACATTATTATCTGGGATTTAATCCCTCCTTTCTTGACATTCTTGATTGTTTCAAAGATGTATCCCATGAGATTTACCTTCCTCATGTTCACGAGGTAGTCAAGCATAAAAACATCAGAAACTTTAAGGGTTTCTTTATCCCCTTTCCTTGGAACAAGGAAACCTTTCATCCATAGAGTGACAAACCTATTGTCCGGTGAAAGATGATAAACTTTTCTCTTTCCCTCATTAACAACAAACAAAGACTTTTCAGCATTTTCTCTATTGAAAGTACCAACTTCCTCTGGAAGTTTATGAGATGGACAGAATGCATCACCTTCTATAGAAACATTTAGAAAATGCGCGGCTTGTTTCACAGACATAGATAACTTCCTATCGTACACAGCGAAGTTAATATTCATATCCTTGTCAAAAGAAACGGTTTTGTAGAATTGACACACTTCGTCAAACAGAACTGGATCTTGAGTATCAGGCTTTTCCACACAGAGATGTTCCCATCCTTGAAACAAAATAATCCTCTTGATTGTAGAATCGTACGCATCAAAGAATTCTCGTGATACTAACCTTTCTCTGTGAAAGTCTTTCTCTGTAAAGGTCTTTGAAGACATATCAGCGGGAGTGTTGGCAGAAGATTGAGACATAAAGATGATGCCGATTGAGAAGATCGTACGATTGATTATAGCCGGTTGAGCAGAGCTTCGCCTCAATTCTTGGATAAACGATGTGGGTTTGGGGAGGGGAGGGGGGGTATTTATAGGCAAAAAAAGAGATGACCGTTGAACTTCTACGGTCGAGATTAGATAATACCAGATTAATGGTTAGGATTAAAACAAAGAAAGAAAATAAAATAAAAATTGAAAAAGATACCTGTCGGAGAACAAAAGGTGATTGCTGGATTTGGTAAGTATCAAAGAAACAATCGTAAGGAAAAAAAAAAAACATGATGCCGATGGAAAACAAAGTCATTACTATGGTCGGACCGTACGATGGAAAATAATTTCAATAGTATCATCGGTCGATTCAAAAAAAAATTATTGAAAGGTACGATGGAAAAGAATTTCAATAGCATCATCGGTCGATTCAAATAAAATTTGAATGGTACGATGGAAAAGAATTTCAATACCATCATCGGTCGATTCAAATAAAATTTGAATGGTACGATGGAAAAGAATTTCAATACGATAAACAGAAAAAAATTGAAATAGTCAATACGATAAACAGAAAAATTGAAATAGTCAATACGATAAACAGAAAAATTGAAATAGTCAATACGATAAACAGAAAAATTGAAATAGTTAAATATCAGAAACATAAAGACATAAAGAAATGTCCTCCCCCTTTCTACGAGGAGTTTCTTATTATTAGGAGAGATGTAAAACAGGAAGTAGATATGAATGATTATTTTAATGTAATCATTCCTAGCTTCTGTTTTATAAATTCAAATCTATCGGAAGGTAACTCTTCCACCTTTTGTTTTGATAACCTTTTCAAAGAAATCTTTGTTTCCAGTCATATGTCGAGAACAACCACTATCCATGTACCAAATGTTCTTATTGGTACACTTCTGATTCTCCTGAAAAAGAAACAATTAGATTTTTGGAATCCAAACTTGTTTGGATCCAGAAGAGTTAGATAAAAGAATTTTAGGAATCCACATTTGTTTTGCAAAATGAGCTTTATGAAATCCTAAGGATTGAGTTTTGTTAAGAGAACAATCTCTTCTCCAATGTCCACCACATTGACACTTGGAACAGAAAATGGTTTTTTGAGGAACAAAATAGTTATTACTAAAAACAGGTTTGGAATAAGTATAACCAAGACCAGAACGATTTCTCAATGGTCTAATTTGAGAATACATCCTATCAAAGTTTTCTTTTCCATGAGTAAAGTTTGACAAACACTTTTTCAAGGATAAAATCTCTGACTTTAGTTTTAAAACCAAATTCTTGTTTTCTAAAACATTTGAATTTGAACTAGAGTTAGACTCTAAAATGTTTTTCTTTGAAATAGCAGTTTCAAGATCCTTAGAAAGTTTATCCTTTTCAGATTTGACTTTCTCAAGGGTTTTCAAAATACTTTCAAAATCAGAAGTTTTCCCATCAAGATCTTTAGAAAGATCTGAAACTTCTTTAGTCAAGATATAAATTCTAGAATTCGCTTTTTCAAATCTCTTTTTGAGTTTAGAATTTTCATTCTCAAGTAACTTAGCAAATCTAGAGACTTCTTCAAAAGAAGGTAAAGTATCATCTTCTGATGATGAGGGTTCATCATTTGAAGATTCATAATATCTATTATCAACACAATTTGCATTTAAAGAGACATTTGTAACAGCTTCAGCATTATGTACCTTAGCCATGAGACAATGATTTTCAATTGGTAGTCTGGCTAGAAGTCCAATATTCCTTTGTCCTGAGGTCTCATATTCTGAAGAATCATCTGAGGAATCACCTCCACTTGCACTCCACGTATCATTTGCTTTCAAGACCTTCTTTGTCTTATAAAACCTTTTCTTGTTTCTTTCAGAATGTTTCTCCTTTCTATCTTTCCTCTTTAGTAATGGACAATCAGGTCTTATATGTCCTGCTTTCTTGCATTCATAACAAGTTACCTCTGAATCTTTCCTGTCTTTCCTGTCTTTCTTTTTGAATCTATATTGAAAATCTTTCTTTCCAACAATCTTGTTCATCCTCCGAGCAAGATTAGCTAACTCATTATCTGAAAGATTACATTCACTTGAATCAGATACAACAACTTTCTTGGATTTAGACCTCGTAACCCTTTCAGGTGTTTTGGCTTTAGAAGCAAAAGCTACACTTCCATTCCCATTCTTCTTCTTATTGAAATCAGCATCTCTTTTCATTCTTGTCTCGTGTTGTAGAAGAGTTCCAAAGAGTTCATCAAGAGTAATCTGGGAAACTTTTCTATTTTCATCAATAGCTGTTCTTTTCGACTCCCATTCATTTGGCATGATATCTATAATCTTGTCAACAAGAGCTTCATCATCAAGACCCTTTTCTCCCATAGATTGTAAGCTGTTGACAATTGTCATAAACCTTTGTTGCACTTTACATACTGGCTCTCCATAAGGAAAAACAAAACCATGATACTCTGCTCGAAGCATTGCTCTCCTTGTTTCTATAACTTTGGATGTACCAAAATGAGTAACTTCTAGTTTCTTCCAAATACAGTTGGCTGCTTCACATGAAGATATCTGACTATATATATTCCTGGTCATAGAGCATAATAAAGTATTGCGTACCTTGTAATTCAGTTGATATTCTTGCTTCTCTTGATTGGTAAAAGTACTAACTTCTTTGTCAGGTATTTTGTAACCTCCAGTAAGCATAATAAAATTGTCTACACCAGTATTGATGACGAAAGTCTTCATACGATCTCTCCAATATTCGTAATCATTCCCATCAAAGATTGGTGGTCTAGAAGGATTCAGATTATCTATTGATTCGATATTCATTCCTGCCATCTATAACAAAAACAACTTTTCCACTCCACACGTTAGTGTAGTAAGTATTTAAGATAAGAAATAGAGCTAGTAATACAAATCAGTGGAAAACCTCCTCTGATACCAATTGTTGGATCGAATAGTAGATATAAAAGTCTATTAGATGGAACAATACAAGAGGGGGGGTGAATTGTAGGTTTAAAAACTTTGAGTTTTAGAAACAAAGAGATTAGTTTAAATGAACTTAAACTAATACAAATACAAACACCCACAATTGTATTGAAAGTAAAAGGTAAGATATATTGTAATACTATTGTAAAGTAAAACAATTGTATTCAAGATGAACACAATAATCAGAGTAATACAAATATGATTGATTCTACCTTAAAGCGTATAGAACCAATTGATACAATATGTAATAGAATGATTGTAATTGAAACAATTACAATTGAATATGTAAAAGAAGAAAGGAAACAATACAATTCCTTTCTAATACAAACAGCGGAAATGTAAAAGTAATACAATTCTTTTAACCCAAAGAGAAGGGTTATCCTTTCACCTAGGATAAAAGGTCTGTCTCACCAACACCTTGGTGAGCCCTCGATACGATTATCGGCACGTCTGTCTGCCTATCCCTGGCAGCCCTCGATACGATGATCGGCTCGTCTGTCTGCCTATCCCCGGCAGCCCTCGATACGATGATCGGCTCGTCTGTCTGCCTATCCCCGGCAGCCCTCGATTTTGTAGGTAATCGGCACCTCTGTCTTTCAATCACTTGAAAGCCCTCGATACGATGATCGGACGCACAAAGCTTGATGAGAGAAGTCAGAGTCTCTCTCTCTAGAATCTTCGTAGTTCACAAACTCTTTATTCAATCTCTTTGCTCATCGTTGTCTTCTCAGCTTCAAATGACCTCCTATTTATAGGCCTCGGGTTCCAACGGTCATATTACCTCCAACGGTCATCTTGAAACAGAAAGCACGACATCGTTTTGATTAGTATATAACTAACTCAACGACATCGTTTTGTTAGGACAAGAGATATATAGAAAAGTAAAACATGAGTATGATTCATATGCAGAGAGAGTATTTTTGACAAAGTACCAAAACAAATAATGATTATCTGAATAGTAGTCAGTACGATACGATCGACAGAGTCAGTACGATACGTTTGACAGAGTCAGTACGATACGTTTGACAGAGTCAGTACGATACGTTTTGGTCGATACGATCAACATCGTACGATACGATAAACATAAAAGACAATTTGTTATTTTACAAACATATGATATAATACATTCGAGATTTCCAAAACAAGACAGAATATATTTGTGATTTCCAAAACACGATGTAAAAGCCAAAAGGGGACTTTTGACTTAACACGAATATCATGCTATTCCATTTTAAGACATGAAACATAATGATCATGATATGAAGTTTATATACATAAATCAGAGACATCATGCTATGTATTTTAATATCATACAACATAGACGAGAGAGGGATTTAATATAATTTTTTTATGTTAAAAATAATGTTTGATGGTTTCCCCGTTTTTTGTAATTTGACTAGAAATGTGATTTTATATTAATGTATGGTTAGATAATGTTGTAAAATATAAACTTTGGATCTTTGGGTTTGAGAAAGGGTATTGGAAATGGGATTACGTTTTTAGATGAGGTATATTCTAAGAACGAAGTTACCATTTCTTCACAAACTCATTATGGGTGTTGTTTTATGCAAGGCCAACTAGGGTAGATACTGCATAATCATGTAATGATATCATCATTCTAATAGAATAGTTGTGCGGGTGACTTTTTTAAGGCCAACTAGGTTATATATTACATATTTTGGTAACAGAGATCTAACAAATTATGACATTCTATCTTTAAAATATTATGAATATTTATGGATATTTTAATATACCCAACCACGAAGATTGTTTTTCGGAGTGGAGTGATTGAATATGAAAATGTTATTCCAATACATTATTTTCATATAATATGGGGAATGAAAACTTTAAATAGGTCTAAACCAAGCATAGGAAGTATGGTGCATGTATTTTTAATACATATGACTAGGATCATCACACTAAGTAATTCTAGGAGATGTATTGCCTTTCAGACCAAGATTATCCCAATATGATTCAAACCCATGGAGGAGGAAATTATGAACAATGGAATTGGATGTTATCAGATCATTATAAAAAAATTGGATGAATATGTAGTATAAATGATTTTTTTTAAATCATAGGTTTCGACGTATTGTCTTTAAAAATCATGATGAAAAAATAGGCTTCTACAAACGATGATTTTAACGCCGGAAGGCACATACATATGTGGGATGTTTTATGCATGGATATCTGGGTAACATACTACATATAAAAATAGGGGTATCCTTCAACTAACATGATCATTTTGTGGGCATCTTATAAAAGGATGACTGGGGCACATTCCGCATAGTCATACGAAAGAGACATTAGGTATCTGATATTCAATCACTACAAACTGAAGGAATGTTATTAAGATCTAAAAGTGTCCAATATTAAGTGTATGAGTTGTGGGATACAAGTTTTATAGCATGAATGATTCATTTTGATTGATATTTTTCATGATTTTAGATTCACTTGCATTAATATGACTCATATGTAGGAGATGGAATCTCTTGTTTCCTTGTTGGGATATCTAAGGGGAGGTCCCAAAATAAATTAATCTACATGGATATTTTGTGAACATATGAAAGGAGGAGTTTCTTTTCCCCATGGTGGGATAAAGATCTAATTCCTAGTCCTCCATATGTATCTCAATGGGATTAAAATCAAGTAATACACAGTTCATTGGGTATCAGTAAGTATAATGTCATGCGATAAGTAAGTTTTATTTATTGTCTATTGTCATGTGGTATGGAAATTAGACATTTAGTTTTGTGGAATACAGTAAAGATGTGAGGGATTCTGACATGAAAATTGAAGATCACCGCTGGACCAGGGTGTAAGTCTGAAGAATCACTACCTATATTGTTGGCGTAATAATCAAGCCCCACGTAGTTCATAAATAAAGGTTTCCCACCTTGATTGAATTCATAAGTGGGTGATAATGGGGCTTCATAATAAGGACTCGTACATATGATTTGAAATCGATTTGAAAATCTTATTGTATATTTGACTCATACATTGATGAATATAGACATTTCTTGTGTCATGATGTAGTTGGGTCCATGATTGAAATTCAGGACATCACAATGTAATTCATATAGGTGATAATCCAGACACACACAGTTCATAAAGATGATCTTCAAATTTTTATCATATAATGAGAAAATCAGGAGTGGTTTTTAATGTCATATAGAAAGAATCATTGATAAACCCAATGCAAATTGAGACACCTTCTTTGTACAAATAAATCTTGTACGAAACTCATAATCACATGTGATCTTTTCTCTGTGTGATAAGGGAATCTCAATTATGTGGTGGATGGTCGAGGAGATATAGTGATAGTATAACTACATATATAATTAGTATTAGAATCACGGTGTGCACAGTTCATGAATTCCCATGAAATTTAACATCATTTTGTATGGAAGAAGATGATCCAATGTGAAAGGATGTAAATAGTGCATAAGAGCCAGTGTTTAGTACCCATGCATCATTATGTATGAATCTATGGAAAGAATAATTCCGCATATAGTTCATGAAAATGTTCTCTATACAAGTTGACCCATACACACAGGGAATGGAGGGACCTTTTTCATGCTGGTGGTGGGACACAATTTTAGATTCATGGGCATTACTATGTATCTCATTATAAATAAAATCAAGCCATACATAGTTCTTAAAAATGGATCCCCGCACAAACTGGGGTTTTATATGCGGAAGTGGCTTTCATATTTCCCAAATTAAAGGTTAGGACCTATAAACCAGATGACATGAGGATCAAGATATATGATTAGGAATAATTACATGTATATATTTGGTCCATATATAGAGAGATACGAGGCTTTCATTATGGTTGTGGTTGGGCCCAATATTGGAGATCTAGTTATCACTACCAATATATAGTTCATGAAATAGTGTTAGTTTTAAAATCATACGGTAATGGTAAAATGTGCGGTTTAATTCTGGGTGGGAAAAAGAGGAAATATTAATTTAATGTTCATGTAGAAAATAACATCAATACTATGCAGTTTAATGTCATACAAAGAGATAAGGATCTTATTTTTAGGTCTTAGAACTTGAACCATGGTCACATAATTTCATGCTGGATATTGGATGATGTGAGTTCAATTAAGTTTAACATCATGCATTAAGGACCAATGGTGTCTTATTGTTTTCTGTCATGGGACTAGGAAATTTTGTTTTGAATTTTACCATCATGTGAAAAGAATGGAGATGCTACAGAGTTTACCAGTATACATCATTGATGTTCAAGATGCTATTCTATTTAACATCCTACAACTAAGATGACTTTTGTATGATAAAAAAACCTGTTGTTCAGAAATACCACATTTTTTTGGAGTTGTAATGATCGCTCCATACCTTTATATAAAGTAACAATATCTGTTAGAGTGGACCATGTTTATAGAGTAAGGCCCCTCAAAAATTTTCCCATGCATTATAGACTTCGTTCCTAGGATCATTGGGATTCTAAAGACAAAAAAATATCATTAGAGGAATTAATGAAGGTGGACCATCTTGATAAAGGAACATGGAATCCAATTATAATATACCTCCAAGAGATGGAAAGTATTCAATCAATTTTCATTGAGCCACTCCAATTCATCATGTCATTTCAAAGACTCTTCATGTAAATATAGTTGCTTATAAATGGAAACTCAAACTTAGGGTAACTGAACATGAATGGGAATGACCACTTCACTTCCACAAACCATTTAGTATGTAGTCACTCACATAGTAGTTTGTGTTACAGTATAATATTACCACATGGAATGTAACATATTATCAGGCCAAGGCATCTTATCATTATCCACCAACTTCTTGAGTATGTTTTAATATTATTATTTTAATTCCTTTATATTTCCATTGGATGTTTCATGATAACGTGATGAGTGGTTGGATATGATTTTGTACTCTTGATTCGGCTTCTCTACCTTAGTAGAAAAGAAGTTGTTTCCATTTTTCATCAATATGGTATGAGGGACAGTAAATATAATAAAGATATTTTCTATTAAAAACATCTAAAGATTGTTTGGATCAGAACTCATTGATTGTTATTTCTTTATCCCATTTAGAGAAGTAATCAGTAGCACTAATGATATTCTTAAACTGCATAGTAGTAGCTAGAGGATATGGCCCATTAAAATCCATTCCCCTTATATAAAATGACAAGGATTATTTGTATGTATTCAAAAACTCTGAGGGATAGAGAATGAAGTTGGAATGCACATGACAGGTATAAAATTTCTTATTGAAATCTGTGTAGACCTATGTCATCGGAGGATAGAAGTATCGAAGCCTTCATATTTGATTATAAACCATGTTCCTTGATTTTTGGGTACCAAGAACTCTAACATGTACGTATTCTATAACAACCATTTTCATTACTCCATCAAAACATCTTAGAAGGATACGATAGAATCCTTATTTTTGGAGGGTTATATGGGGATTTGGGTGATCATAAAGAATAAAACTAACTACTCACTACCAAATCATCTATCTTTAAAGTATTTATAGTGGCAGTGTTCTATCATAGAGGTAGAACATTATTCGGAATCATCCATTCAATGGTAGGACCTGATTCCTTTGTAATGGGGCTCATTTCATTGGTCTCTTCTGTTTTGATTATAATTTAAGGTGACCCCATGTGACTATGGGTAGTGCTAATAACTATTTCATACAAATTTTGATCTAAAAAGGTTGTTGATACATTTTCCAAAGCATCTTCCTGGTTATTCTATGATCACATAACATAATGAAATGTTTTTCTTGGAAAATTATTCCCTTAACCCTAACAAATAGTCAAACACGGGGATTATAACATATTTTATTATAGCGCAATCACCATTGATCTACATGATTACCAATTTTGAATCACCCTCAACCTCTATTGGTTGAATGGTATTCTATGATCCTATTATAGGTCTGAAATGAGAGCCTGAAATTTAGATTCATTGGTGGTACTACCCACTAATAATAGGAAGGTGTACAGATTTACAGCCTTCTCTATAGATATTATAATAATCCATAAACCAGAAATGATAAGCTTTGGGTCATCCATTCCATTCCACTTTGGTCTCCTAGATGCACCATATAAATTATATTCCCATGTTTGATTGTTTTCCTAAATATTAAATACCTTTTTGTTGGGAAATTCTATATCTAATGACGTCACTTACTCAGATGGATGCTCAGTGTGAAAATATTAGAATGCCTAGTGTTTTACTGATTTTAAGCCACAAACTGTACGTCGTGCTGCTACAGAATAACTACCCATTTTCCCAGACGTCCCTTATATATTAGAATATTGATGATAAATTTCTATGTGTTATTTTGAAAAACCAAATCGACCTCATGATTCTGTAGATAGTTACTTATCTTTTGAATAGAAAAGATTAATACCAGATAACTCCTCTCAACATCTGACTAATGAGTCTTAGTGTTAAGCATGGTTAAACCTAGAAAATAAAGGTTGTTTTCATTCCCATAAAAATTCTTCTACATAGGAGAGGATTCCAGTAGTCATTCTTGGGCTATCATATATTGAATGATCAGTTTTCCTTATTCATATAGCTCTAACACTGGTGGGATCAATAGATATTTATTTAGAGAATCAAATGGTACATGACAGTCACTAGTGCACTGATATGTGGCCCACCTTCTTCATTAATCTAGTGAAGGGTAAATAGTTTCCTTCCATATATTATATATTTTTTTGGATCTAGGATATGTATCCGAAAATTCTTCTATAGTGCTTCAAAATCTTAGGAAGTGACATTCTAATGATATCATTAGTCTTTTCAGGATCGATTTTGAATTGACAATGGCGTATGACGAAGGTGATAAATTTTACTAAGGTTACCCTAAAATAATATTTCATGGGGTTAATCATCAAACTATTCTCTCTAAGCATTGTTAATATAGACTCTAGGTTGGAAATTTGTTCTGAACGTTTCTTGTACATGACCACTAAATCATTAATGTAGCATTCAACTAAATTCACAAATAAGGGTTTGAAAATTTTGTGCATGTCATGTGGATATGTTTCTCCAGTGATCTTTAATACAAATGGAATTAACCAATCAAAAAAAAATTCTTTAGGGGATCTAAAATTTCTTGCTTCTTTATCTTATCGAGTAATGAAGATTTAATTACATCAAGAATATCCATACATCATAGAGAGGACTTGACAACCATCCATTGAATCAATCAAGTGTTTTGTGACTGGTTTTAGGAAGTAATCATTAGGACATTATAGGCAGATATCTTTCAAATAAATTATAACTCTAGTTTGATTGTTATTATTTTTCATAGGGACAATGTAGGCTATCCATTTTGGGTATTGTACCTCTTGGATAAAATCATACTTCATGAGTTTTTTCACATCAACCTGAATTTTGGAGGTGCGAGTTAGGTGCATCCTCTAGGATACTTTCTTATGTCCCCAATGACCTTATAGTGAACAAAAGTGTTGAGTGGACACCTCATGGTAAATACAAGGATTCTGTATTTACTCCAATGGAATATAGTTTCGTTGCTACTTTATGATGGTGGTATATGTCACATTTTATTTAGAAGTCATCTCTACACTTATCTGAATAGGGCTTGGATCATCTTTTGTACTCAGATTTATCTCTCTAAATCCATTTATAGTGGCAGATATGCCTTACACAAATGATGTAATGGAATAGATAATATTTTATTCTTCACATAATGCTTATAGTCCACTTCTTTTTCTTCTCCAAGTGGAGTAGATGAAAAATTCATTCCTCAACGGCAGGGCAGGAACTGCAATTTGGACATCTATTGGATGAGGCTATCATTTTGTGCTCACTAATTGAGTTAGAGTATTCATGGTGTCTTGAATGGGAAATGGGGGAATGAGATTGAGTATATCTAATATATCCTATAATAACAACATATTTATATAGTTTAGATTATATAAACAGACATTGTTGGTTCTTAGTATATGGATGGAGAAAATTCTTATTCATGCTTTCACCATAATATGGGGAATTGATAACTTTTCAAGTTCCATCAGGATAAATTTCATAATTAATATCACAATAGTTATTAATGGTGTTACATACCAGTTCTAGAAGCCACCCCGAGGCACCCCATACCTGGTTGGTCACGTGGCCTCAAGTGCATTTCCCCGAACGCCAAAGACTTTTGACAAACAGTGATAGCCTTGGGTGTGATAGTGGGGAAACAATGCCCTCATTGGCAGAGTACACAGTATAAGTAAAAAAATATACAATAGCAGAAGCAGTAATAATACTAACAATAGTAAATATAGGAAGACTGATAATGAGACAACTGGAGAATATATATATAAAATATGCATGATACATATATGTCTAGGAAAGAATCCAAACATGTCACAATGATGAATACAGTACTAAATAAAAGTAAAAAAGAAAAATTGATAAGAAAATTTTCAACATCTCTAGCCTCATCTTGGTCCTATTCTCTTGAGCTCCAATGCAATCATGTACCTGAAGTAGAAGGGCGCTTTCCCTTATCCGTACCTGCAACAACATAATATGTTTTGGCCCAAAAGAATAACCCAAATAAGGTGTGAGACTAAATCCTAGTAGGCAACCATCGAAAGATATATGACTAACAGTCAGTGAATATATGGAAGGAAATAAGTAAAAAAGGAATGAAGTAAACAAGGAAGCACTCATTAATCTATAATCCATAGTTTCAACCATTCTAAACTCAGTCAAGTAAGTAGATATTCAAAGCATGTAACCCTCTAGGAAGAACTCACAGCCTAACCCCATTGTTTCAACCAACAAGTACAAGCAACCCTATGGAAATCACATGTAGTCTCACCCCTCTGGTTCAGCAAAAGTATAGGCTCTTTGAGGAAGCACTCACCATCAATTCCCCCTATAATCTCGTATCGATACTAAAGGTGCTCTGGGGAAGCACTCAACATCTCATTCCTCATGTGGCCCGTTTTAGGGATCTACAAACACACTGAGGAATCACTCAACATCAATTCCCCTTGTGGTATCACATTGTATAATTATAAGACACTATAGATAAGCCCTTACGCTCATTATCCCTATGGTCAAGTACACCAGGTTCTCACGGCCCCGTGTAAGTCAACATGTATCTCAAAACATAGCGGCCAAAGTAAACCTTGAGAACTACTTAGCTAAAAGTCTATGGAATATCAGCATATCAGAACAATAGTCACACCATCCTACAATACTAGGCATGTGAATAAACAAGGAAGTCTAACATGCTAAGACAAAACAAACAGCCACAACCAAAACATGTATGGGAAACACCTCTAAAGCCTCTAAATTTAACCCTATTCACAATAATTTTACATCTACTCAAGAATACAAGCATAGCAAGAAAACAATAGGGCTAAAATGGTAAATGCGCAATAACCCTTTCACGGGTATTGGGGGATTTTGCACATATAATTCCATGACATTCTATATAAAGGAACAAACCACATACCTCAACATTGGGAAATAAATATACATGAGTCTCATGGATTTAATCAATTTAGAATGCCAATAAACTATGAAAATTTATAAAATGTTGAATAGAGGTCAACTTAAGAAAGAGGATGTATCAAGAAACAAGGATCTAGAAGAAGGAAGATCTTTCCATTGCAGGTCCAACAAATAGATGGAGGATGATTCAGAGAATGGATGTGGGATCAGGGGCTCGGGGAAGTCTCAGTGTCGTATGAGTGTTCTTGGATGAATCAAACCTAGAAGGAGGGATTTTTGTCTGTCAGACGTGAACCTAGTGCATTTAATGAAAGAAAAAGAAATAGATGGTGTGTATGTTATAAGTACATGACATGTACTTCACATTTCCGTACTCCTCTTTAAGCGGTCTCTGAGTCACCCCACATGGTCATGTGTAAGGCTGATACAATGTCTGCACACGGTTACACACGGTAACCCTGTCCATGACGTGTACTTAAGAAATTTCGAAAAATTCTTATTTTTCTAAAAAATGATCAGAAAAGTAATGATATACCTGAAATGAAGGTCCGAGTTCTTACAAATTTTCCCCATTAAAATATTTTTCCATGAATTTCCATAGAAAGGAACAAAAAAAGAAACCCCAAATAGCTCAGGCCATTGTGATCGTACATCAGCCTCCCTCTACCAAGTCTCGTCCTGTAATCTCACGTGCTTCCATAGATTTCGTACTAGAGGAACTGACTGACCATGGAGAACCTTTGTTATTCTATAAAAAATATGGATATTATGATTCTTGAACAATGCATCCACTTCCAACTCGACTACCTCGGGTTGGAAATCATGAGACAGTTCTGAGAAGTAATGTCGTAGCTGGGAAACATGGAAAACATCGTGTATAACCTGGTACCTTTTATGTAGCTGCAACTGATAGGAAATCGGCCCAGCTCCCTCCAACACCTCAAAGGCTCGATGTACCTCAAAGTAACATTACCCTATCTCCCAATCCTATTGTGTCCCAACCTCGGTGGGACACACATGAAAACCTTATCCCCGAACTTGAACTCCATAGGTTGTCTCCGCTGATCATCATAAGACCTATGTTGTGACTGTGCAGTATCCATCTTCTTCCAAATCAACTCTATCTTCTTTGTGGACTCTTGGAAAAGACGTGGTCCCAGTAAAGCTTCCCCTCCTGCCTCCGGAAAACATAAGGGTGATTGGAATGGCCTAACATACAAAGCCTCATATGGTGCCCTCTGAATAGTTTCATGAAAACTATTGTTGTATTAAAACTCCACTAGAGGTATATAATTCTCCCAAGAACCTCCAAAATCAAGATTGCAGGCTCGGAGCATGCCTTCAAGAACCTGAATCATACGCTCGGACTAACCATCTTTCTGGGGATGGTAAGATTTAATCAAAAGTACCTGAATACAAAAAGACTTCAGAAGACCCTTTCAGACACAAGAGGTAAAACATTCATCCCTGTCTAAAAAATGGTGAGTGGAACTCCATGTAGATGTACAATCTATCGGATGTACAACCGTCCCATATCATCAACACTAAAGGTTCCCTTGATCGGCAAGAAGTGAGAAACCTTCGTTACTCTATCAATGACAACCCAAACTGCATCATTCTGTCGAGGAAATCTCGGTAATCCTGTCATGATAGACATCATGAGGTCATTCCACTACCACTTGGGAATGGGTAACTACTATAGGAGTCCTTCTAGTTTCTGATGCTCTGCCTTAACCTGCTGACAAGTGGAACACCTCATGATAAAACTATCAATGTCTCTCATCATACCTAGCCACCAATACTGGTAGTGTATATCACGATACATATCCTTGACACTATGATGAACTGCCCAAACTGAGGAATTAATGTCCTGCATCACCTCCTCGCATATGTCTGGTGGCACCCATATGCGCCCCTAGAAATGCAAGATCGCATCCTCGTCTATGGTCCATCAAGGAATAGGGTCCTCTCCTGACACACTCTCCCTTAGGGCTAGGACTTCATAATCTGATAGCTTCCTCATTCATACTCGATCAATAAGGGTATAGGTAATAGCTAAAGAAGATAGAAATGTATGCCCCTATCTGTAATGCACCTCAAAATCCATCTCAAAGAACAAAGCCATAACATGCCACTCACTACTGGCCTCTTAAACTGCCTGTATTTCAGTCCTCCTCCTCAATGGATCAGCCATGGCTATGCCATTCCCAGGAATGTCAGAAAGGTCAAAGTAAAAGGACTAAATATACACATCCCACCTTCATTGTATCAAACTCAAATCATGATGAGTGAAGATGTACTAGAGGCTTTTTTGGTCAGTGAAAGCCACAAATTATCTCCCAGAAGGTAATGTCCCCAACAGCGTAATGCATGAACAATAGCATCAACTCCATGCCGTGCATCAGGTAGTTCCTCTCTTGTGGCCTCAACTGCCGAGACCCGTACGCAATGACTCCATATCCCTGAATAAGCACAGCTCCCAACCCAATACCTGATGCATCACAGATCACCGTGTATCTCTTTACTGGCTCTGTAAATACTTTTATCGGTGCTAATGTAAACCTTCCTTTTAGCTCTTGAAAGGTTGACTCACTAGAATCTGACCACAAGAACATTGCACCCTTCTTAGTCAGACCTGTCAGTTTTGCTGCTAAGCGTGAAAAGTATTGTATGAAATGTCTATAGTATCCATATAGCCCTAGAAAACTCTACACCTCAAAGACATTCTTCAGGTGATCTAAGGAAACTACTGATCTCACTTTCTCTGGGTCTACTTATACTCCTGTCTATGAGATAACATAACCCATGATGTAAATATGATTCATCCAAAAGTGGCATTTTGAGAGATTAACATATAACTGGTGATCTCTCAGTGTACTCAGAATGATCTCAAGATGTGTGTCATGGTCATGTCGAGTGTGAGAGTATAGCAAGATATCATCTACAATGACAACCAAGAATGAATCCATGTATGGATGGGACACTCAGTTTATCAGTTCAATGAAAACTTCTGGTGTGTTCATGAGACCAAACGTTATAACCACATACACTTATAGACCATACCAGCTCCAGAAGGCTGTAAGAGGTATATTAGATGGTCTAATGCACAAATAATGGTAACTGAACCTCAAATATATCTTTGATAACACCCGATATCCTTGAAGCTGGTCAAAGAGATCACCAATACATAACAAGGGATATCAGTTCTTCATCGTCAACTGGTTAAAAGTCCGAAAATCTATGAAATTCCTGAGAGTAATTTCTTCCTTCTTTGCAAATAGGATAGGTGAACCCCAAAGAGATTTACTGGTTCGGATAAATCCCTTTGCCTGCAACTCCACCAAATGGTTCTTGAGCTCCTGTATCTCTTGTGTAGCCATCCTATAAGGAAAAAAAGCCACTAGTGCCACTCCTGAAACAAATTCAATTGAAATGTCTACCGCTTGCTCCAGAGGTAAACCTAAAAGGTCCTATGGAAAGACATCTCTGAAACGATCCACCACTAGAGGAATGTCTAACTTTGAAGTCCCATGGTCATCCAGATACATACTAGCAATTTGGGTTATAACTCCTAGTAACCCATGATGATCTGGTTCCGCTCTTCTTGATTGGACATTCGATTCACCCTTATGAATAAACGATCTTCCATCTAGTGATATTAAAAACTCACCCTACAATGATAGCATTTGACAACTTCCTACAATGGGACTAACCAATCCATTCTGAGAATGACCTCATAGCCTATAATCTTTAGGACGTAGAGGTCCCAAAATAAGTGATACCCACCAACCTCAAGAAGGGACTCCTTGCACTAACGTACACTAGATGTTCTTTTCCCCAACGGAGTGTCTAGTGTCAAGATATCTGCAAAGAAAAAGATACAGAGCCCAAGGCTCTCCACAATAGAAACAGATTTAAATATTTTAGAATACCATGTATCAAAAAGAGATGAAGATAAAATTGAGGCAACTGGGATCTTACCTCGAACTATAGAGGGTCCATGATCCTACTCATGCTAGGTCTCCTCCACTGAATAATTCTGGCCGGCTCGACAACCCTGGGACACTGCCTAACCACTCCGAGATGATACAAATTGTTTTTTCTGATATCCTGGAGACTAAACACCACGTTCGCGACCTCTAACTCGGCCTGAATGGCCGAATGAACTCCAGTTCCCAGACTGGTGAGAAACTGGTGGAGCTGCTCCTGTACGAGGAGTCACAGATGATCCCAGACACCAGCTTCTGGTGAGAAGACCTGACAAAAATGAAGAAGGTGACCCATATTGCTGCAAGATTGGAATTACACTAGGTCTCTCTAGCACTGAAGCCTCGTATGCCCGCTTCTCCCACACTGGTAGCACACCACATAGATACCCGAAGATGCATCCCGCCTACTCGGATCGCCCCATGTAGTGTTCCTACGACGCTTCCTTCAATCATATGGTGATGCACTAACTCTGGATGTTGATCCTCCCTACCTCACAAATCTGGATTCCCTCAGATTCTGCTTTGTGAATAGTGCCTCGTTCACGATGGAAGCAAGAGAAGTCAACCTGGAGATATTCACCTACAGGAAGATGTCCTGTCTGAGACCATCCTCAAACTTCCTTGCCAGGAGTAACCCATCTCTTCCTAGGAAGGGTGTGAAATACCGATTCTTGGTGGAATTAGTGGAATACTTCATAACTGATAGAGTACCCTATTACAAGCTCATAAAATCCTGGGCTCAATCTTCCCTCCAAGTATTCGGATAGAAGTAGTAATAAAAGATTCACTAAAACTCCTCCCAAGACATAACCTCGTGATGGACCACCTGTGAGATCACGTCCAACCATCTCTTGGAGGAATATCATAGAATATAAGTTGATAGATTGAATATCCTCTCTGGAGGTGTTTTCAAATGCTCAAAGATCATTAGCATGGCTTCCAACCATGACTCGGCAGCGTAAGTTCCTCCTTCACCTCAGAAGTTGGGAGGAAGATGCTGCTAGAAAACCCGCGTCAAGTCTGACATAGACGTTGAAGGAGGCGGTGCTCCCTAGAAGGTCTATATTATCCTCATAAAGCCTTCCCTAAACTGTACATCATCACCTATATCTGGTATAACTATTGGTGCCAAGACTAGAATGACAGGAGGATCTATATGAAGTCCCTGATCAGCCATATCCGGTGTCTGATCGTCGCCCTAGAACTGGCGTACAACTGGAGGACGTCTCGGTGGCATGAATCTTCAAGGAAAAACACACACCTTAGATCCAGATCATCATGGAATTAAAACATGAAGGACATTAAGTGAACAAAATAAAGAAATCATTCACGTTTTAAGAAACATGACTACACGGAGTGTTCCCTTAAGACATTCACATGGGCGTGTAATCCTGCCAAAACAGGTTGTGTAACACCCAAAACACATAGCGTGTTGTCCTAAAACATGGAATGTACTTGATTACTTTTCCCCCTTCTCAAATCCCCTTACACAGCTAACCCACATGGTTCTCCTAAAAAAGGCAACATGGCGTGTTTGTGCCAGACATGGCGTGCACAAGACAAGCTCCATCGACCCGTGTTGTTAGTGACACGGCCAGATACTCGACTCACTCTACACGACGTGTTCTAGGTGGACACGATGTGTATAAATAGTGGCTCCACCAACCCGTGTTGTTAGCTACATGGCCGAGTACATGGGTAACACTACACGGTGTGTTCAATATTGAAACGATGTGTATAACTTATGTTTTCATCTATCCGTGTCATTAGTCACATGACGGACACAAGGTCTCCACACATGGGGTGCACATCTGGTACACGGCATGTCCTACCAATATTTTCCTAGCCCCGTGTCTCATTCCACACAACATATGAAATGGTTAGAGACTACACAGTGTGTACATACAGTACACGCCATGCACTTAAGAAAAAAATGTTCCTTCCCAAACAAAAGAACACGCGGTGTGTATTGCAACATTACACGCCGTGTATTCTAGGTTTTTCTAGATAGAAGGCCTCAGAAACTACTCCAGATCCCATAAAACACTAAAAAAATATTTATGTGTCAAATTTTGATCCGTGAGGGCCCATACTCCTTGTGAATCAATATTTGGAATCGTATACTTGTTATAACATGTTAAACACATCAATGATCCACGAAATTCAGGTCTATGAGGGCCCATAACACCTGACGAACCGATTTTTGGAGTTCACTCAAAAAAAGCCTTACACAAACAATACCCTATCAAACAATAGGTATTTTATCAAGGCATCTATCACAGCAGCATGATTATTCTACACCACATGTATCACAACAACATTCAATTTCTAATGCACCCCAAATTAAATTGCATGAATGCATGACATGTGATTTCTAGAAAGTTACTATATGATTCATGAGATGGAATACCCTCATCTCATCATGTTTAAAAAGAAATAGATCCTTAATAATATCAACGATGACAACACAATACATGTGAGTCACCAAACAGTGAAAATAAAATCAACTGTAAAAATTAAAAAACCAAAAGAATCACAATATACAAGGTAGTTTCGATTTTCCCTATACGCAGGAAAGCTACTCCTAGGCACAACTTATTACCAAGTACCTATTCCTTACTATCCATGGTTATAGGCTTCGAACAATAAGTCATGAAGAAAGTGTCCCATTGATACCAATTTAGAATGTCCCAGTTCCGGAGGCCACCCAGTGGCGCTACGTACCCAGTTGGTCACATGACCTCAAGTGCATTTCCCCGAATACCAGAGGCTACTGACTAGTAGAGAGGGACTTGGGTGTGATAGTGGGGAAACTATGACTTCATAGGAAGAGTCCACATAGGATGTAAACAAATATAAAATAACAGAAGAAGTAATAATACCAACAACAGTAGATAGCGGAAGACTGATAAAGAGACAACTTTAGCATATATTTATAAATTATGCATGATACATATATGTTTGGTAAAGTAGAAAAACAAGTCATAATGGTGAAGACAATACTAAACCAATGTACAAAAGAAACACAGATAAGAAACTCCTTAGGATCGCAAGCCTCAGTATGGTCCCATGCTCTACAACTCCAATGCAATCAAATACCTGAAGTGGAAGGGCGCTTTCCCTTATCTATACCTTCAGCAACATAATCTGTTTTGTTCCAAAATCATGACCCAAATAGTGTGTGAGACTAAATCCCTATACGCAACCACCCAATAAAATTTGCCTAACAACCAGTGAATATATGAATGACAATAAGTAAAAATGAACGCAATAAAAAAGGAAGCACTGAACAGTAAACAATCCACAGTTTCAACCATTACACACACAGTAAATTAAGCAGCTAATCAAATCCACTAACCCTCTGGGAAGTACTCATTTCCTTACCCCTCTCGCTGAATCAAAATGTAAAATAAACCACATGGTAAGCACACAGAGTATCACCCCTCTGGTTTAGATTAAGTATAGACTCTCTGAGGAATCACTCACCATTAGTTCCCCCCTATAGTCTCATATCGATACTAGAAGAACTATGGGGAAGCACTCAACATCGCATTCCCCATGTTGCCCACATCGAGGATCTACAGAGACTTTGAGGAAGCAGTCAATGACAATTCCCCCTATGTTATCACATCATATAATTATAAGACACTCGGGAGAATCCCTTACGTCTGTTCTCCCTATAGTCTACTACACCAGGTCGTCACAGTCCCGTGTAATTCAATATGTATCACAAAATGTAGTGGAAAAAGTAAACCTTAAGAACTACTTGTCTAACATTATATGGAATATTAGCATATCAGAACAACAGTCACACCATCCTATAATACTAGTATTGGTAATAACCAAGGATGTCTAATAGGCTAAGAAAAAATAAACAGTCACAACCAAAACATGTATGGGAAACAACTCCAAAGCATAGAAATTTAAGACTATTCACAATAAATTACCCTCTAATCAAGAATGCAAGCATAACAGGAAAACAACTGGGCTAAAAGGGTAAACACGCAATACCATGTTCATGGGTATTGGGAGATTTTCCACATATATTTCAAATCCTTTCTACAGAAAAGCACAAACCACCTAAAACGCCATTGGGAGATCAATATACTTGAGTCTCAGGGATTGAATCACCATATAATTCCAAAAGATATATGAAAACATCTAAAACATTCAATAGATGATAACCGGAGAAAATGTTTGAATCATGAAACGAGGCTATAGAAGAAGGAAGAGCTTACCGCTGTGGTTCCAACTCAATCGACAATTGTCGATTCAGAGAATAGACATGCAGTCGGGGGATCGAGGAAGTCTCGATGTCGTACGAGTGCTCTCGGACGAACTAAACCTAGAAAAGGGATTTCTTTCCATCAGACGCGACCCCAATGCGTTTAATGAAAAAAATACATGGCATATACTTTATAAGTACATGACGTGTACTTTAATTTTCCATACTCCTCTTTAATTAGTTTTCGAGTCACCCCACACTGCCATTTGCAAGGTCGTTATGCAGTCAGCACACAACTACACACAGTAACTGAGTACACGGTGTGTACTCATAAAGTTCATGATGTGTACTTATGAAATTTCTAAAAATACCTATTTTTCAAAAAAAATTATCAGAAAAGGAAATACATACCTAAAACGAAGTTCTGAGTTCTTACAGAATGAGTGTTTGAATTTTGTCCCTCCCCTTTAATTGGATTAATTGAAAGAACATAGCCTATACTGAGCAATATGAAATAGTTATCTAGGATCATCTCCATGACATTTGGGTAATTTATTCAAGTAAAATCATTGGTAATGGAATATTTTCCTTCTTTATGATAGAATCAAGTATCATTTTATTGTTTTATTCAGATTTGAAGAGGGACCTGTCACCATACAATTTCTTAATCAGGCCATTGAAAAGATATTTGAGACACTTGTGTTAGGATGAGGGATATAAGGGTTGGTGTCCTGATAACCAACTGTTTTGTTCTTTGATTACATGAATGTTCACTTGTTATATATTATTCATAGTTCTACCTGACTATAATATAATAATGTCCTCCAATATTTGTGGAATTAATAAGGTCATGGCAGATCCTCGCTATGATGAGAACCTTGAAATGCTATAACAATATTCTTAAATATGTTTTGGCGGTTGGATGACATACTATGATAGGAAACATAGTATACAGACCGTCATGTGTGAGTACTCGTAAGATTATGTGACTCTCTCTCAAGGAGTTTGCACTTGGTAATCTCCAAGGTGGGAGATTATGGGAACAGACCCGCGAATAAAAATTCAGCATTTCTTGGTGTCATCAGACATTGCTATCTACGAGCATGTGTAATGGTCCTTAGACTGGAATATTATCATTAACTCATGTCATGACTCGTGCACTTAGATTTACTGACGAAAACCGTCACACAGACAGTTGGTGGGAAGTAAGGTACGTTGGGTGCGTCATGAGTGACATGTTGTTAATGTATAAGTCGAGGAAGGATTCGTCCCTTCCATTTATGGAAGTTGACATCTCGACACTTTGATAGAAATAAAATTGTCACATTAAATTCCATGTCCATGGTGTAAACGACATGTTTATTTTAGGTAGTCAAAGAACTTCGGAACAAGCATATAGGATTATGACACTTCCATGAAACCTGCATGATGAGATATTGAGACAAAGGGATTAAATTAAACAGTAAGTGTTCGTATGAGGTGATACGTCAATGCGGCGTCAACTTATTTCTCTTGGGTTTCTTGACCCATTATTAGACAATAATCTTGGACTTTAGGCAAGCCCACCTAATGCTAATGAGAATGTGGCCTAGAGAGTCACACACTAAGTGTATTCAAGTATCTCAAGTAGAATAAAGATTATTCCCATATGTGGTTTAATAATTATTCAATGAAGTCTAAATCGTTTTAATGTTGGAGGAAGAATAAAATAAAACAAGTACACGCCATGTATCATTGATTACACGCCGTGTAGTTTTATTTTGAAATGTACATGCTGTGTATTATTAAATATACACGACATGTAGTATTCATTTTTGAAAGGAAATGAAAAAATGAAAACAAGATATACACGCCGTGTACGTTGAATGTACACACAGTGTAGTTTTCAATGAAAAATAGATACATGCTATGTATTTATTAATACATGCTGTGTAGTTTTTCCAGTCAGGATTTCTAAGAAATATCATTTTATTAAATGATATTTATTATAATTAGTGTTGGCACATGTCAATAGATTAATTAATCAACATGGGTTTTTTTTAAAATGGAGTTAATTAAATAAAAAAATGCATAACGCATTTATTTATTGTCATAACTCTACAACATTAAACCCGATTATAAATATCCTCACAACCCCAACACTTTTTCTAACCAAAAAAAGAGAATTGTTGTGCAAAAAATTCTAGAGAATTTATTCAAGGCCAAAAGAACCTATTCCTCCATGAACACTCTCAAGACTGAGAGATATCCTCTTCCATAGGATCAAGGAGATCTATGGGGGACAACACAAGCAAATGTTTTTCCAAGCTAGTACCCAGAGACTCCTTTGGCAAAATCCAGAGATACGAGGTGCACGTGTGGATCACCTCTAAAGGAAGTCTACACTTGGCTTCTACGACACAACAAACCATCACATCGGAACATGATCAAGAGAATAAACGAAGAAAGAACACCCAAAAGGTATTTCTTTTCAACTGATTATGTTAATTATAATCAACCTGTAACGATCCTACTTTTTGGTTCTGAGGATTTTCTTTACTTTGTCTATTTTTGTGATTCGATCTGTGGAGACTGACGTTTATCGTCGTATTGATCCCAGATTGATCAGTGTCAATGACAAAAAATCCAAGTGGGCACATCCACCCACGCTCCTTTTCTGCGCCCAGAACCTTCAAATGGTATCAGAGGGAGGTTACTATGTTGATTATATGTATTTAATTTTCGTAGATAATTTATGCATTTATATTTGATTCAGTTAGAAATAAATCATTCTATAAATCTGAATGAATGAGATCTGTTCTTGTTTCTTCATTTCTCGATTCATTTCACAGAATCACCCTTTTAGTTTTAATTTTGATTAAAATAAAAATGAGGATCTCATCTGGAGGAGCTTCTCTTTCGGTCTGTAAAATACGGGAATACATGGCGTGTAATAAAAACTACACGCTGTGTAATTAGGTTCAAAGAATAAGCACTGGTCTGCTAAACCACACCGTGTGAATTGAGTATTCCTATGTATTTATTACCCCTTGTTAATAAACAATGAACGGTGCATGCAAAATAGGAATACACTACGTGAATGTTGGAGCAACACGCTGTGTAGTCCTATCTGGCCCAAGTGAAACTGTGTACAAAGGAGAAGCCGCGTACCACGTACATGGGATCTCCAGGCCGGTAACTGTGTAACAAGGAAGTATGTGCGGTTTATGATTTATCCACACACTATGTACTCCAAAATTTCCAATGTATAGAAAACATGCCAAAGCCCCTGGCGTGTACTTTGGATAATGTGTGAAAAGAAATACACGCCATGTATATATAAACTACACACCATGTACTTTCCGGAAATTTCACTACATTTCCTCCAAAAGTACAATGACCTATACAGGGAATATGGATGAGAAGAACCTCAAGGAAATTCAGAAATGATTTTAAGATAAAGAATTGATTATTTATAAGGTAATAATTAATTAATTTCAAGCACGACTTATCTTAAATAATAGAATTATTAAAAGAATTTGAATTATAAATATGCGTAAATGTCATTACATTCTATGGATGATCATGATCTAGGCCAAAGACCACTTCTATGTGTGTATGGTTTCATTTAAATTTTTTAATTTAAATTCATTGGCATGAGATCCTTCTTACAATAAAATATAGGGCCTGCGTGCCCATGGTTTCTTTAATGTAAACCCCGTTTAATAGAGAATCTCTCAAGCCAGAGGAGACGGTTCAAAATATGAAGATGAGGTGAAACCAGCCCAAGAAGATACCAAGGTGGACAAGTGGGAGTAGCAAAATACGAACCATCAGGTATAAGGTGTTTTCCCTTGGTTAGGGTTAGCTTATCAAAATCGCTAGATAAGCTAACCAATAGAAGCTCATGATCATGCAATCTTGTTTTATTTCTGTCTAATTGCATGGTTTATTTCTTATGTATGTGGTGTTGCGATCAAATAAATAAAATGAACATGCTAGCAATGATAGAATAAAATAAAAATCGGACTATGCGTAAACATTATTAGAACAGGGTTAATCACTTAAGCAACGATCACTTAATATTAACAAGCATGTGATAATGAATAACTACACATAAAGAATAAAATTTCTCAAATACCATATTAAGTCAGAACAAGCCTTCCGTTACTTGATTAAGGTCAAGACTCAATAAAAATATGTGTTTGAACAACCCTTGTTGGGACACATACTTTTAAAAAAGAATCCCTTATGAAAGGTTTCGGGTTGACTTAACCATATTACATCAAGAGGAGTAGCCCTTGCTAGACTTGATGTAATATTTGAGGCAAGAGTTGAGGAAATCCAAGTCAGGATTTCAGGATTGGGGAGTCCACTCAATAGATCAAATAACTGTAAGCTCATAGTTGGAAAAGACCTGCATACATAAATACCTTCAAATAGCTTGACCAACCCTTGTTGGGGTTATGGAAAGGGGAATATAAATCCTTTTTACTAGAATCTCAAAGAAACTGGACATTTCGAGTTCAATGGTGAGGGCCATTGGGACTTGATAAAATAGTGTGAGAATTAATAAATTAAATTACTATTTTTCATAAAATTTAATCAAGAAAGTACTGCTAAATCTGCTCTTTTAATTTGTAGAATCGAAATAACAAACTCGTTAACCACATTTTCACTGCGATCAATTCTGTATAAAGACAATATCCTCACTGGAAGTAAATTTCAGGAATGGTTTATGCACCTTCAGGTTATCTTATGCCATGAAAGAATGTTTTACGTGCTGGAGTCTTCACTTCCTGACCCCCTTCCCAAGGGGCGAGTGATGAAGATTTCCTCGTCAATGATCAACATTTGAGTGATGTACTCGACGTTCAATGTTTGATGCTATCATCTATGTCCCGTGAGCTCATGAAGTCACATGAAGACATGGATTCCTACATCATGATCGAGAACCTACATGGTCTATACTAGGAGAGAGCTGGACAGGAAAGGTTTGAGATTTCCAAGGCTATATTTCATAGCAAGCTTGGAGTGGGTTCCCCAGCTAGGCCTCATGTAGTCATGATCATTGGAAACATTGAGCGCTTGGAGGTTCTAGGTTTTAAACTCCCCAAATAACTGGGTACTAATCTAATTCTTGCATCACTCCCCCAGAGCTTCTCAAACATTGTTGTGAACATCAACATTACCAACATTGAGAAGTCTTTTTCTGACCTTCATATCCTTATTCGCCAAGTGGAAAATGACATGAAGCGTGAAAATGATTCTGTCCTCATGGTGAGTTAAAGGAAAGGGAATGTGAGGATATTCAAGCCCAAATCTTCTTCAAGGCCTTCCATGAAATGTATGATCAATGGGGAGGCAAGGGAGCAAGATGTTGTTTGTTTCTCTTGTGGCAAGAAGGGCCAATGGAAGAAAAATTGCACCGAGCCAAGGAAGCAAGGGGAAGCTTCAGGTGTGTTTTTTATCAAATGAAACCTATCCGTTTCTACTAATTGGGTATTAGATACTTCTTGTGGTGCTCACATCTGTATCCAAATACAGGAACCAAGTAGATTCAGGAAGATTGATCGAGGTGAGGTAGATCGAAGAGCAGCCAACAGAGCCAGAATTGATGTTGTAGCTGTCGGGGACTACCACCTCACATTTCCAACTGGAATTATCTTGGTGTTAAAGGGTTGTTATTATGTTCCTTCTGTTACTCAAAACATTATTTTAGTATCTAGATTTGATACTGATGGATTCATCTTCATGTTTGGATGTGGATGTTGCTACATTTATAAAGATAGCATTTGTTTTTGTAGGGCACATTTATATAACAATCTTTATGTGTTAAACTACACAATCCATGTAATGGAAATTGATGGAAAATTAAATTCACATGACTCGTACCAAACCCAACTTTGGCATCACCGACTAGGTTATGTCAATGAGAAACATTTTACAAAATGACATCAAGATGGCTATTTACATTCTTTCGAACTAAAACCACTTGGTGTATGTCATGCGTGTATACAGGGAAAAATGAACAAAGCACCATTTAGTGGGAAAGGTTAAAGGGCTAAAGAGATTTTATAATTAGTGCACACAGATGTGTGTGGACCATTTCCAGTTGAAGCAAGGGGTGGGTTCTCATAAATCATAACTTTTACTGATGTTTTTTGTAGATATGGATACATTTACTTAATGAGGTATAAGTCAGATTCGACATGGGGTTTTTTAATGGGACTTAATGAAATAAATAAAATGTGTAATGCGTTTATTTATTGTCATAACACTACAACCTCAAACCCGATTATAATTATCCTCACAACCCCAAATCCTTTCCTAAACAAAAAAAGAGAGTCGTTGTACACAACAATTCTAGAGAATTCTTTTAAGGCTGAAAGAACCTCTTCCTCCAAGAACACTCTCAACCCTGAGAGAGATCATCTTCCACTGGATCATGGAGATCTAAGGTAGACAATGCAAGCAACAGTTTCTCCAAGCTAGCACCTGGAGACACCTTTGGCGATGTCCAGAGATACGAGGTGCACATGTGGATCACCGCTAGAGGAATTATACACTTGGCTTCTACGACGCAATGAAAAATCACATCGGAATGTGATAAATAACATCAAAAAATAAAGAAAACCTAAAAAGTACTTATTTATAATCAATTAAATTAATTATAATTAAATCGTAACGATCCTGGTTTGTGGTTCCGTTACAAACCTTCTTATATGTCAATTTCTGAGATTATATCCTTGGAGACTAGCTTTTATCGTCGTATTGATCATATATTGATCATTATTAATGACAAAAGGCCATGTGGGAACATCCAACCACGTGGTTCTGATGCACCTGGAACCTTCAAGGGAATGGTTTCATGCTGATCTAACTAAGGTCTTCCTAGTAAAACATTTAAATCTATATCTTTCCAGAAAACCATGAAATATGTGTTGGAAATGAGATCCCAAAATTGAGTTCTAAGTGAAATCGCACTGAAAGGTTCCTACTAATTTTTTTTGACCCTATAACAACAAAGTGGAGAGAGACATGTGAGATTTATCGAGGCCTATATGGATATGTTTGCGGACCGTAATATGGATGTGTCCTGAGACATTTTCAAATAAATTACTTCAGATACTAGTGTCCCTAATTTTATTTTATATATAGATGGTCCTAATTCATCCTTTCATGACAACATCCTCAACTTGGTATGTGGAAGATATAATAGCATATAATTTTGTGTAATCTCTCTCTGCACAATATTCCTCAGCAGTATCGACCACAACTTCGAACTCCTAAGGGCTTGATAAGACTATGACGAGAGCTTTCTGGAAGTTATTTGATAGATTCAGAGCATCCAAGATTGATAACATATCCAACATTTAGGTTAATTCTTCAAGAAAGGATCTTTATTATTTAGTGTTCTGTGCTTCCAAACATATGTATGTTCTTTTGAAGGAACATTATGATATTATTTCCATTATGATGATGTATCATCCATTTGTATATGATGTTTAAGTGTTCGTATTCTTGGTAGAATAAGCCAATTGGGTTAGCCAAACACTCATGGATGTGGTGACATATCTCATAAATGGTCTTCCATGATTTTAATATCACGGAATATCCCATCATGAATGTAGGATTATCTCTCATGTTGTTGTTGAGATCAATTAATATATTTCCCACATTGTTCTGCTGCATTTATATTTTGAGCAGGGTTTTCTTGATGTAGAAGTTCCAAGAATGACCACACCATCCGTTGTATCATAGACATCGATGACCACTTCCCCCTGTTCCCCAATAAAGTGAAGCAAAATTGGCTTCATAATTAGAATCATCGTGTGATAGGGGGTCCGTTAACTGAGTAACATTAATGGAATCAAATATCAAATCCATGTAAGATTAATATTCTTCGTGATGGGCTGACCTTTATTGTATTGTTATGTGGGGCGGTTCTCGTGATTTTAATACGGTCGACATGAGTACTTCAATGGTTAAGGATAAATTTTTCCTAGATATGAGAATGTATTCCCCTATTTTCTATTTATATTTTCATTCATGTCTCTTTTTCAAGGATTAGCCTATATAGGACTGGGATTTTGATGAAGCTAACATTACTCTATCAGAAGGGGTCAAGGGAACAGTTGGATTTTATTGTTTGTCTTGGATAATAGAAGTTTTCTAGTTGATAATTTTCCTGAACATCATGTCACCAATCAACGGTGTACTCTTTCCTTTAAATTTTTTCCACTCACCTTCCTCCTCCACATTACTAGAAAAACACATGCAACCTGGGATAGCGATTGTTTCACATTCACTGACCAAGAGTCCTCCATCATTTTTCAAAGGTATTTAAAAACACAAAAATCCAAGATGGGGTTCCCATAAATATTATGAATGTCAAAATAGTTTAATAGTCATTTTCACCAAAATTCATGGGTTTATTTCTCAATGGAATCTGGACTATGTTTTCTTCCAATGAAAAAATGAAGTAGTCGAGTTCCTAGTCATTTCAAAAAGAGTAGAGCCTATTTTTCATCTCATAAAATTATTTTTCCATATAGTATTGTTGAACTTCATGATGAGGTGTATATTCTTTTTGATTTTCAGAAGGTGGATCCCAATGGTATGGTTCATGAATTCATTGTTGGAGTGTGTAAAAGTGCATACATAAGTGTAACTATATAATCCTATTATTTTCCTATTATTCGTCCTAGATTCGATGTAATCACCAAGGACTTTTCCTTGGTGTCGGTAATGAACTTTTACACTTTTTGATAAATTGGGGCCAAATTATGAAACCCTATTTTGTATTTTATTGGAAAAAATTGTTTTTGAAACTTTTCATGGAGATTTTATACACATATAGGAAATAAATAATTATGATGGAGTAGTAGTATCATGGAAAATATAAATCCATTACAACGAGTGATGAAATATGATACCCTTTCCTTATCCAATCATTTTATGTTTGTGTGGTCAATTAATTATATAGTATTTATTGTTGAGATGAACTATAAGATTAATTTCTTATAATGGTATTACAATCCAGTAATCTAACAAGATTATAAACTTTTGTAGCACACAAAATATATCGCTTGTAGTGATTTCAAAAAACACCTCACCTTCACTGCATGATGATGTTTGGGGGTACCCATCATGAGATCATAGTTGGAGGCTAAATTTATCAAATAATGCTCTAGGTATCCCGATCCATTGAAAAATAGAAATATAGGATTCAAAATGTTTGGTGGGGGAGGGGTAGGATCCACCCATTCATGGTATCTGTACTATTTTGGTTGTATCGGTTTATTCTATCCTTTTAGGGCTTCCAATAGTGTTATTAATGACTTATGTGTGCCCATAAGAATTCATTTAACGACTAGTTGAACCGGGAATAGGGAAGGCATTATAGTTGGAGCCTAAATGGGTGTGGCGATCTGTATGACCATTGGAGGAGGAACTATTAGTATCTCTCATGGGAAACCCCTAGGGATATGCCTATTTGGATATGCTGGACAATATTATCATTTTCACCAAATTCATGGAATTATTGAAATTCTATTTTAGGATCCAAATATATTGGTTGTTGATACCCCACAAACAGCATATTTTCTCTATATATGTCAATGTCCATGGAAAACCCTATATGTTGAGATACTCAAACTAGATATGTGAGTTATGGCTCTTTTTGAAGAGTGAATCTATAAGGAAGGATGCCCCATAGTAACTCTTTATTATTATTCTAAAATCGTAAATCTCTTCCTATTGAAGAGACAATATCTCCTCTAATGAAATGTATTGAACCTATATGGGAGAGAGGTGAGACATAGTCTGAACCTTACACGTTTTCTTATTATGATCATTTCTGAGATATAAAGAGGGATTGTTTGAGGGAGTGCACAGATTTAGATAAAGACTTTGGTTTCATGTACACACTCCTCCTTTATTTATTTCATTGTAGACATATTTCTGCAATGTAACATCTACTTTTTACTCCCTTGATCTCACATTATGTTATGGAGGGTCTTCAAAGACATCATTGATGATATTCATAGATGTCTAATGAATCGCACGAATTTTTCTAGTATCTCTATGAGATGAAATTATTCTTCTCCCACCACGACACCTTTTCACCTTCATTATTGACTCACAGGGAACTATTTGGTAGACAGTAACCTAAAGGGAATATCTAAAGAGTTCATTATGATAACTTCTATGTGAATGTATATGATAAAATGATGGGATGAACTGAGAGGATTAATTCTTCAAAGTATTTCCGAATTGGGAGAAAAACGATTATCTATGATGAGGGGATTGTTTAGGTAAAAAATCCACCAACATAATAGTATGGGTCTATTCCTGTTATGCTTTTGCAACCCATCATTCATGAATGGACGTCCCTAAGGGGTGGGTCAAAAAATCCCCCATCAATGCGCGTTGGGGTTTCTCTTGAACTATAGTGGCTTATATTACCCAAGATACTCTTTTAATTCTATGGAGTTCTGTTTAAACATGATCTAGGTGATTTATTCGGCACTCACTTAAATCACCAATTTCCAAAGTCTATTGTTACATTTATATCACTTGGGAAATTTAATAGCTTTGTTCCTCTAACCGTTAGGCTATCTCATTATTTGTAGATTCTTAATGAAAAATTATTTCAACAGACTAATATATTTGGCCCAAAAACATAGATAGTTGATCAGGGTCGGTTCTTGCTGATTATTTCCTTAGATGTGAAATAATTCAGTCTATTTTAGGTGTCCTGAGGTAATTAAATTTCATGATACCACCTTTGGGGGGATTTGCTGGATAGGGTTCATAGTAAAATGAAATGCTCTATTTACACCCCATCATCTGATATGAACACCAAAATGGGTGTCTGCGATCAATTGTCACAACCTCATTAATTAATTGAGGCATTAATGTTGAAGGGATCCTTGAAATTTCTTGATCATTGGCTATAGAAAATTCAGAAGAGATTCCAAGTAAATTTGGCACTGAAACAATTCTATTAACATGGTGTGAGTTTGATACTCATCCTTGGGTAGTGCCTCTTCTTTTAGATCATGAATATTCTTCCATATATTTAATAGGATTTCATTCATAAAATCATCTATCAATAGCTCTGTAATTATTTATTGAGGGGTTTCCAATGGAAAATTCTTGACTGGTATATCATTTTTATTCAATTGTGTCCTATTATTTAGATGATATTCTTCATCTTTTAGTAGATGATTCTCGACTTGGTCTGACCAGAGTGGACACATCCCAATTTTCGTGTCATAATAAATGTAATTGGATGTTATTTCCTCAATTATTTTGTATGTAAAATGACCCCCGTGAGGTTTGAATAATGACTATATCCTAGATAAATATTCTAGTTGAGAAATTATATCTCCAACTAGTAAAAATCCATTAGACATGATTGGAATTGGGGTTTTAAGGCCCTCTCGATAGGATGGATTTATCATTACTACATTTCCAATTGGATAAATATATTGACCATCGGAATCACTACTGTGGAGATAGATTTCACAATGAACACCATATTGTATTGGACTACCACTTTAGATTATATCATGGGTAATATCCTATATTTCATTCTTTATATGGCCATATGGATGGATTCCATGGCTCTCATTAAGAGATAGGATCCGGATTTTGACCAAATTATTTCCCTAAAAAGATCCTTCATGATGATGTGTCTAATGAGGACCTTCAAAATTACTACTACTACTCCTGTAAGTTGGTAATTGGAGGGTATGATCTTGATATGTGATAGATAAATTTATATGGGCTTCAAGAACTCTAGAACTATGTGAATCCTAATCATAGGTCAACAAATGATTTCAAATCATTTTTATGAGACTTTTCTAGGAGACATTTTATGAGCGATTGGGATCACCTATTGGGAGACCTGGTCATTATAGTAAGTTGTTTATGCCTCCCTTTTGAGTATCAATTGGTAAATAATTATTACCTTTGATTGGAGTCAGTGTGTGTTGATGATCCGATTGACCATATAATATGAGGGATTTTTCCACATTACCCTATTGGACTGGAGTAATGGTGTGTGTCTTCTCTTGGGTGTTTTTCTGATGAACCGTAGAATTTGTTAGGACATAGTTATATGTCTATCCATCATGAATTGTTTTCATCATTGTGATGATGACCATATATGACAATTAGATGTGGGTGAGCCTTGACATTAACAATTTCTAAGATATGATTGGTGACTTCAGTGACTGTAATGAGGATATAGGTCCTCTCCATATCTGGAGTAGGTGTATGTTCCTTTCCAATCCTCCTGTTACTACCATTGGATACTGATAATACTTTTGTGTAGGGGAATAGAGTTATGTCTACCCACCACTTGTCTTGGGGACATTCAGATTGAATTCTCTAGGTTCTATAAGACGAGGATGTTCTTAGGCTTGGTAAATGCTATAAAGTTTGTGTACAGGTTCCAAATTATCCACCAAAAATGGCCAGTAGACTTCTTTGAGTGCTTATAGATGAGTCTTCTGGCTGATTTTTTGGGTGTTAGAAGGTGTATGTTCCTGCTTGTAGGTTTATACCATGTTTTGTTGGTTAACTTCTTTTAATGTTGTCAGGCGAGTCTACTAGCTACTTGTATGAATTAGAACATGTGTATGTTCCATCATGATTCTTCCCACTAAACTGATTTGGTGGAATTTTTCATAGGGAGAAAATGTGTGAGCCAAATTCCTATTGGTCAGTTATCATCCCGTGTGGGTCATCTTTCATGCCCTAGTTTGAGGAAAGTGGTTCAGACAACTGAAGGAAAAAAACCTCAACATGTTGAGGGTTAACTTCAATGCAACATTGATGATGAAGATAACTAGTAGGATCGCATGAGGACCTTTGAATCTCTTGCATGAATCCATAGTTTTCCTCTTTATCCAAATCCATGAAATATGGGAGGTAATATTTATTTTGTACTATTGTTAATATTCTGATATTTCTGAAGACGGTGGTCATCCCTATCTAATTTCGATCCACTGGTCATCGTTTAATGAATGATTGGTCGTGCTATTTGAGCTATAAGTGCTTTCAGGTTCCCTCTGAGGTCAAGAACATTCCATTTTGATGCTACTCTCGATCCATTTGTGTTTGAGACCCAATGTTGAAGACAATGGATTTGTGATGACTCCCTCTATCTGGATGCAATTTAACACCCCAAGATTTTATAGTACGTTAATTCTTCAAAGTAATTCAATAACTTCCACAACACGCAACACCGAGTTCCAGTGTATCACGACTAACCAGACTAGCTGTTCAAAAGTGGTTATGAATATTATTAACTAGATTTTGAATTTTATATAATCCCAATAATTTTATAATCCATATTATGTGTTTCTTAGAAATAATATAAGAACAAATTCATTTTTTCAAATAAAAGAAGTATTTTTTTTAAAAAATGAAATTTTACCGCCTTTTAATGGAAAACCTTTTTAATATAAAATATTTGACAGTTTTATATATTCAATTTGGCAAAATAAACTTCTTATTTAGAATCAGGACACAAAATTTTAGTTTCAATGATTTTTTTATGTTTTTCTGATAACTTTCATATTTGGGTGAATAGTGAAAAATACTAAATTTTAACTAAAAACTACTTTTTTAATAAAAATAATTTATAGTGTAAAATTATAAATTTGAGTGGTTTTGAAGTTTAATTAGATTATTTTATTACCATTTAATTAAATACTTTTCATTGGGAGTAATTTTACATTGAAATTGCACATAAACAAGTGTCAATCTTTTGATAGTTATTATTTCTTAAAAACCCACATTTTGGTTTTGACAATGGGAATTATTTTTAAATTAATTAATGAAACTTCTATGTTTTGAATTTGGTAAAATAGACATCACTTTTGGATTCAGAATATCAAAATTATCTTAGGGTTAATTTTTGATTTTTTCCTAAAAATGTTCAATTTTTGATTAATTGTGAAAAACACTGAGTTATTGGTTAAAACCGACATTTTATTTAAATAAATGTTTATTTTATTTAAATTTGTTTTAGGTAAAAATAGATACATAATAAATATATAAGTTCAAATTAATTCATTCGAGCCATTTTATATTAATTATATATATATAAAACTTTATTTAACCTTTTACCATCTTTTACACACCTCCACGGAGCTTTTGCAAATTTCCATAAAACACAATTTTACCGCTTCTGTAAGTTGAATTTTGAAAATTCGAGAGACACAGTATATACTAGTAAGTAATGGTTTTTTCAATGAGATAAAGATAATTTTCTGTAAATAGTAACTTTTTACTTTTATTTACCACAGTTAAAAGTAAATAGGGAAATTAAAGGGAAAAATGATATTATTTTTACCCTAACACATGTTCTAATTCTATTGGATAAGTACAATTCAACCAAAAACAACCTTAGGAATAAAATATGAACATATTTGGTCCACATGGACTAGATTATGACATTTATTATTTTTTAATTCAAAGAAGAGTTAAAAGTGATAAATTCTAACATTAATAACTAAACCATTTTTAATATAGGGTTACAAGTAAGATAAATTCGATTATAAATTTTCATTAGAAATATAAATGGATTTCTTAAAAAATGGTTTTCATTTAAAATTTTTAGACATTAAATATTTAAATTTATTTATGACACAATGATGATGTAGTAATTACCTTAATAAGGAAATATTAAAGTAATTGATATTATAAATACCCAAATAAATAAAATTTAAGACTTTTCATAAATTACATGTATTTTATAGGTTAATATGACGGGTTAGGGATGATTAAATGAATTGGATTTGAAGTAATAATGTTGTTATAAATTTAGAAAAAACAAGATACCAAATAGTGTCAAAATTAACCAAAAAGCGTTTTTAAAACAATTATTGTATTATTAATTGATATTCTAATCCTAAAAATATAAGGATCGGCGAATAGACATATATAATGATATTTTTATCATTAATGAACCACTTGTGGTTTGTTTGGAAGTATATTGTACATTTATTAAACATATAATATAAAAATACAAAGAGACATGGTAAATGTCAAACTAATTAACTAAGTGTAAAATTTAAAAGATAAGGTTAGTATATTAACCCAAACCTATCTAAAACATATTGTTTGGGTGGTTTTCGACTGATCCACACCTTAGCCTCTAAATAAATCATTTTTGAGCCATTAGAAACTGAAAATTATTTTATTATAAAATAATATTTCTTGCTTTTCCTAAGGTGCCCCTCACCCCTATTATAAAGGGGAACTCCCACTTATCACTAATTCACACCATCAAAGCCATTTGGATCAGCCAAACCCTACCAAAATATCCTCTAAACATCCTTAAATTCAACCTAGAGGCCTTATTTTTACTAGATATCCAACTGATGGAGCACTTTTGATCAAATCAAATGGAAGAACCAGAAGAAGAGGTAATGTTTTCATCACCCTTTTTCAAGTTCCTTTCTTCTTCCACTTCTTCTATACTTGTTATTTCCATTTTGAAATAATAATCTAGTATCTTTTATATACTATGATTTTATTATAAATATGGTACATCCATATTCAGTATTCTATCTGTCCTTTGAATGACATGACACCACATGTGCGTACGTAAGGCTTACCGTCTCCACGTCGTGGTGTAATTGTTATTCAAAAAATTATTATTTGGATGGGCATGATAATGATGTATAATTGATTTAATAATAAATATAACATAATTATTATTATGTATATATGATATACCATCCAACTATATATTATTTTAATATCAAAAGAATGATATTGTCTCTCGTGCATACGTACGGACTACCGTCTTCACAAACGCGATGAGATTCATTCTCAATCATATCCATTAAAGAATAAATCTCATTTGATGATTAAAAATACTTTTTAAGCACTTGATTTCATTATGGATATGAATAAGATACACCCTATCCATAACAAACATGGCTTATGTAACATATAAAATAAAACGAGTATGTAAACACCAGAAACAACGATAATACTAAAATACTATTAACAAAGCAATGATAAAAGATCATATATGATATCATATTTATCTATATGATTCTTGTATAATTTAATAAAAATTATTTATCTATCATAAAGTAGTTTAACCAAACCTCGACCAAGGAAAAGTACAAGGTAAGGGTTAATTTCACAATCTCTTTATTATCTGAGGTTATTTTTACGTAAGTATCTACTGGGACCTCTTTATTAATCACATCCGTGTTTCTCAAAAATTCATTTCAAAACATTTTTACTATTTAATAGAAAATGGGTTAAAGGAATTTATACCCTTATTTTTCCTTAATTTTTTTTAAAATAATCTTTCCGTCATTTTCCAAACAAGGTCCTTTTTAAAATTTTCGATAAAATTATGGTAAGAATGATTTTTAACATATACAACGAGTGCAGCTATTTTACACCATTATAAAATTGTCGAAGCATACCTTACAATATTAAAAGAATATTTTCAAAATTACGGTTTTCTATTATAATTATGTGACTTTTAAAATATTTTAAAAGGAGAAATTTCTCTCAAATAGTTTTTATTTCATCTATGTCAACATCATTTGTTGGATTTTATACTTATTTGAAGTTGATTTATTATGATACAAAACTTTAATATTTTATTGATGTTTTTGTGAAACGTTTGACTGTGGATGTGTTATTTTTATATCATTCATGATCTAGCGATAATGTATTGACATTTCGTATGCTAGTTTTAATACGAATGTTTATGTTATGTTTAAACCTTTTCATATGAGGAATGCATTGGACTTTGTATGTGACGAGTGGAGCCCTCTATAGCTCCTCGATGCATCGATATGTCTCATGGGAAAAACTAGTGTCTTGGCACAAGGCCATGAAAAAAACCTATTCGTAATCTTGGAACCAAGCCTTGACTATGTGGGTATGATAGTCTGGAATTATGCATTCCATTATTATAAAAGTTGTTATTGATATTGCATGAGATTATTCGACTAGTAGAATTTACAAGTGAATAAGTAAATGAAATTATTTCATTTTATCTTTTCCATATTATGCATAAGTTGAAGTTTAAAAAGTTTTGTTTTAGTTATACATTGATTTAAATTTTTATGGTGATTTATGAAATTATCTCCTATATTGTTAACCTTACTGAGAAACTGAGCTCATCCCTTTCTATGTTTTATTTTTAACTGGATGTGAAGAAGTATTTTATGAATTACCTATAGGCATAGTATGAGGATATATGAGTGTGGTCTATGGAGAAAAGATGTTGTTGTAGTTTTTCAATTTATAATGTATTGAATGCTTTACGAATGTATCTAGTACTTCCAAAGCTACTAAACTGGTCTGTCTTTCAGGATTTGATCCTTTGTGATCATGCCAATGTTATATAATAATGCACCGTCTCTATGTAACTGGGGTTAGGGAATTATATTCAAATCGAGACTGAGTAGTATTCAGGGAGTTTGTTGGTGAAAACATGAAGGAGGAAATTGGATCCAATAGTCTTTTGAACTGGATTTCCATTATATACATGAAAAACACAAAACAAGGGAACAATTTCAATGAATCATCTCATTTGAGTGAGCATATACATAATTAATTTCATTTCATGTCCCTTATTACATTTGTGAGTTGAATGCCCTTGTTAGTTGGGTGATACTATCATATTGTTAATGGATTCAAGTTTAGTTCACCATTTATTTTTTCTCCTCTAAATGTGTGTTCCAACTATGAAAAACTATTTTAGAATGGTTTCTAGAGAGTTTTTTCATGGAACTAGAAACACCTGATTGTTCTGTATCCATGAGGACCTACATTCGAAAGGTAGGTTATCATTTTATGTTTTGACCTACGATTCTCAAGAACTCACATTGGACGAGAGGATGGGAGTTCAGGCTCATCAAACCCTTTTGGGGGAATTATTTCCTACTCTGTGGCTCTCTTATATATTTAAAAAAAAAATTCATCAATCCTCTAAGAATCCCAAATTATGATCTGGGTCACCCCAATTTTGTAAACAAATTCCCTGTATATATATATATATATATCATAGAATCATATGTATTTATCATAGTTTCTTCATTTATGGAGTCATCTACATGTATCTGAGGTTCACCATCAATTGTATTACCTTATGTACTACATGGAGATTCCCTGAAAGTTAGTACAGTGATAAATGTTTTCTATCCATACATTGGGGAACTATAGAGTTTATTATAATTCTAGGAGAATATGTTCAGTTTTGAATTTATCATCATTCTGGGAGAAGATATTTTCTATCTTGTTGAGATCGAACCCATGAATGGGATTCGTAAGTATTGGTGTGAAAGGAATCATAACACATATAGTTCAGTGATGCTTAATGGGAGAAATCATACCTTTAATGGTCATGTGATGGGTACCTAACCATATAGTTTAACATCCTATTGAAATGATGTCAATACATATGGTTCCTATACAAATAATGGTGTGGGAATTATGTCGAATCACCCCATGGATCCTGAGAGAGATATGAATTATCATGTTGAATTAAACCATGTTGGGAATGTGTTCCTTGATAGAACAAGGATTATTTGAGTTGTTGGGTTTGAACATTGAAGAGGGTACCTACATATCCGGGTGAAAGGATAAAAATACCACATAGTTCAAGCATGTATAATATAGAATTATATCCCACTTAGAGGATTAAATTAGGGTTTATTCCTCAATGGGATTTACTTTTAAAAAGGGGGCCATGATGGATGTCTTAACTACTGGTGGTTTGGGGAGGGGGGTGTAACTTAAGGATTACTCTTATGGAGGCTTCTCAGATTAGGGAAATTATGATTGGGGATTACTCCTAATGAGGATTCCCATTATTCTTAGACCATAAATGGAATGCCTACATATCAACATTAGTATTCATTATAGTTTCTCCATGTTCGTTCATTCAGGTGAATTGTGCAGGTGTCATGATCAACACTAACCTCTATGACCACACGAGTCATGCTTGCTGTGGGAAAAAATAGTAAATGAATGATTCAATGGAACAAAACCTTTTCATTTTCTAATGAAGAGGCCAGAGATGTGGAAGAGGATGGTGTTATGGTATAATAGGTCGGGGATATAGAACTTCCCTCTCTTCAAATTACATTCGATGTGAATCCAAGGTAAGGAAGGAATGAAGGTGATGGATGTAGTGGTAGAGAGGATAATTACATCATCATCCCACAAAAAATCTATATGTATACTCTTGGACAGATTTATTTAAATAGGTTCTACAGTGAGATGAGGATATCATTACATGTTGGATGGAAAATAAATTGTTATTCTTAACCTCCCAATGGTGAACCAAAGGCTCTCTGCATTAGAGAAGAGAATGGTCGGATGTGGTAGTAACCCTTGTATCTGAGACCAGGACATCCCCGAAATTATCCCTATGGTATGGGTCCCCATGTCCATAGATAGACACATCTATATATTCATTGAGGATCTTGACCCTTTGGTAGGGAACATTCTAGAAACCTCTGAAAAAAGAAATAAAAATCCAAATGGATGACACTCTAGCATTCCTTTTCCCTTGGTTTGTAGGTTAGGAGGCCTTTTTGGATGTTTTATCATAGTTCCATTAAGAGAATGGAACTAATGATAAAGGAAAAATTATATATGTATCATTATAATAATTCGCAAAGGATTACTCGTGTATGTCCAGAGCGAATGTTCTTAGCAAAGGTATGTCACGCTGGTGGACAGTTTAGGACCTAAGAGGAACTAAAGGCGCTTTTCTTTGAGGTTATGTGCCTTCATGAATTGGATATGACTCATGTAATAGAATAATAGGGTGACAAAGTTTTTTTGAGGCTTTATCTAAGGCACACTTGGTATGTTCTGATGTTCATAAAAGGGTCTCGTGTTGGTCCCTTATTAGGGATAGGGACCTCATGAACATGGTTTCTTCTTGGGGTATAATTTTCCTTGTGTAGGTTTCTTGTGTCTTTAGAAACTGATAGGACATTGATTTTTCCTATACCATTTAATTTTCATTTATCTCATTGTTTAGAGAGCTACCTAAAATATTTTGGGGGACATGGGTGAAGGTGATGTGCAATGAGATCTTTGAGGGCCATCTATGTTTTCTGTTGCTGAAATGAAGAGCTTTAGGGTCTTGTTTATAGGAAACTAGGGGACACTAGTCAAAAGAGATTGTCAGTGTAGGTCTATGGTGTAGGTCTAAGGAAATCCTATTCCACGTTTTCGTTGGAAAAATAACTTTTTTCTTAGGTACTCATCCCACGTGATCAACATCAGGGTACCAATTAAGGTTGTTATACCTTCTGGACTTATAAACTGCGCCGACGTTGGCCTCTTGGTGCGTAGGTGGTAGTGCAGGTATGTCCATGAGGAAAATTTTTATCAAATTCTTATTAATGTTCCCTGAAACTTTATCATGTTTAAGGTTCTCTTCATGATATTGTTACCTCATTAATAATAATGGTACAAAAAATTATAGTATAATTTATGTTATGTATGACCTCATATTAGAAAACCTACTTGTTAAAAACAAAAGTGTAAAAACATAACATTTCTTGGAATATAATATTACAAATTTCTTAGTCATAAAGGTGGTTTTAAAAGGTTATGTATTGGAATAACAATGGTTTTAGGTTGAAACAAACTAATATAATGAAATTAGGATAAGTGTTAGGGTAATTTAAAACATTATGTTTACCCTTGATTACATGATTTAAACTTTAATGTGGTAATATTAATAATTAATAAAGTTATTATTCTTATTTTTCAGAAATTATGTTAATCGTGTTTGATCATACATATCATATTGACTATAACTGCTTATTTCAATTTTTTAAATTTAAAAATAAATAAGGGGTGAAATTAATTTAAAATTAATCACGTTTATAGATCATGAAAAAGGGGGTTTATAGTAAATAAGTTAAAATTTTCAGAGAGTTTTTATATCAAATTTCATTGTGAAATTGATTCCAATGACCTAAATTTAATTAAATGATAAAAAATCAATTAAATACTCTATAAAACTATTCAAATAAAAAAAATAAATTGATAAATATTTTTGGATTAAAATATATTTTTCAATTAAAATTAGGTATTTTTTCACTATTCATCATAAAATTAATCATATCATAAAATACAAAAAAACCATCTTATATAATTATTTACACTATGATTTCAAATAAGAAGTTAATTTTATCAAATAAAACTTATAAAATTATCAAACATTAGATTTAAAACTTGTGTACCATCATAAAGCGACAAAATTACTTTTTAAAACCACACTTATTTTATGGGTAACATTTGAGTTTTTCATATATTATATCTAGAAAACATATAAAATGAATTTTAAACATTTTATTAAATAGTTTATATATATATATCATTAATATAATCTAACAAAGGAGAATTTATTATTTATTGGTATACAATCAATATTTTTCACAATTATATTGATTTTTCTAAAAAAATATTCATGTATTTTACAAAAGAGTTATCATTAATTTATAATTAATTTTTTAAATAATTAATTATATATATTTGTGTAATTAATATTTTCAAAATTCAATTAATAGTATTAATACCCTCAATTCTTAGAGCTATGCTATATGGGTAACATTTAAATAAAAAAATTTAATTATTCATTTATACTTGATGTGTCTTATTTTCTAAGCTATCAAACATTTTATTTCCTCTTTTATACATATGATGTTAATATCTCCCCCCATTTAAATTATTATGTCCTCGAAATTTTCACATAGCATTAAAAAGTAGGGGTTTTATATTTCAGAATACATTTTCTGAAATCCCACATTGGAAAAAGTAATAATGAAACTTCCACTATTAAATAATGAATGTAATGTATTATGGTCACCTAAGATAACACATACTAGGATTCCATATAGGAAAACATTAATTTGGAAGATAAAACCGAACATTATGTTATGACAGAGAGTGATCGACAACATGATTATGGGAAAGTTAACAATCACAAAATAATAGGACTATGATGGGTGAAAGTGTCCAATCAAGATGATTGTATCACTGAGAGGAGGGGGGTGAATCAGTGATACATTTTTTCTTTTGTGATTCCTTTTGACTAAAATACCCTTCAAATCTTGAAAAAGATTCAATTACATTCTGAAAAAATGATCCATGTATTCATAGGATCACATTGATTTAGAAGGTTCACTATTAAATAATAATAACTACCACCATTGTATGGTTATGAAATGATCAAATACCATACTATATAGTAAATAAACATACCTTTTGACTTTTCCATTCCTTCATGTTTTGAAAATCACAACAACATTTTATTAAGGAAAATTACCTTTCTCAAAGAAACTTTCTCTTAATAAAAATTTTCTTTGTCTAAAAAAGTTTTTGTCTATACAATTGGGTTTAACTATTTTATCTAATATTTTCTAAAACTAATTCTAACCATCGATTTATTAAGAAAAAAAATCAGATCCTTATCTATAATAGAACCTTTCACTTCCATAGAATCCAATTTCACCAAAATTTTCAATGTGATTTCGCTGGAAACTAGACACTAATTTCTCTTAAAATCCAACTCCAATTTTTCTAGAAATTAGACTCTATTTTTATTTGAAATAATACTCTTATTTCTCCTAATATCAGACTATGATTTATTATAAAATCAGAATACGATATCTTTAGAAATTTGATTCCCAAATTATCAAAATTCATACCCCAGTTCTCTTTTATTTCAGAGTTCGATTGTCAATATTGATAAAATATGATCTTCACTATCTTAATCATCTGATTATTTTTTTCTTATTGTTTACAAATTTCCTTAATGTAACATGTAATTTTATTGTATCCTATTATTCTTAAGTATCATGATAATATTTTTCTTAGTTATTATTATTTCTTTCACATGTTAATGTTTCCCATGTATTTTTACAGGAAACGATGTAATACAATATGTTTTTTAATTAACCATTTGATTGGTGACACAAGAAAAATGTCCCACTAAAATTAAATGAAATATATGACTATTAGAAGAGGATGTTGACCGTTGGGATTTTTAGTAATAAATTCCCAGTCATTTCAAAACTCAAAATCAATGATTTTGTGGAACTCCTACATGATGCAAGAACTCTACTAAATATTCCATGTGATAATGTTGTGAAAACCGTGATCAATAAGAGAACATATTATTAAACCTACCTACTATGATATTCATTATTTCTGATCAAACGATAGATTCTAGGGATATGAAGATAGATGTTTCAGTAACCTTAATAATTGAAGGCTTTTGGGAATAACAAAATATATTCTGATATTGGTATACAATTCAAACATTGTTTTGGATAAGACATACTATGTTGAATTTATATATCATGGGAACATTATACATGGTTTTTAGATACCCTTCTATTTGTGTTAAAAGATATAGTATAGTGGTAAAGTTTTTTACAGGGTTTAATTCATATACATTTTATTAAATATAGGAACTATAACTTTATTACGCATTCGTATACTTGTATAGTATGATAAAAAATTTATATACTCTTTAAGGATGAATATTACACTAAATAAACCTTCCATATGTTTCTTTATTCTATCAAAGATTTATTTTTTGTTAATAACTAATGATGGTCTATGAATAAATCTTGTTCAACTTTTTTAAACATAGAGTTTCTTATGGATAAAAATCAATGTTTTAAAACATACAATTCACCACCCTCATTTAATTGATAAATATACGTATATATTTTGACTCTAAAATTGTTATTAGAGGTGTTCTCTAAAATTCATGAAGTTAAATATATGTTTTTTTGGTCAAATTTTATTTCATTTAATTAATTGTTCATGTTTTTCTTAAATATTATATTTCTAGAAATTTTTAAAACTAATATTTTTTGTGGACACAATCTTTTTTATTTTCTTATAGAATAGAAGGAATGAACGTTGGTTTTAATGATAATCTAAATCCTACGAGACCATAATTTATTATTGGAATGATTATGAGTAATTAAAAGATAGTATGTAGAATTATATTATCAAGACCAATGTGTTTAACTTTGATATGTTAATTGGATACTACAAGATTCCAAACAAGGAAATCTGAAAATTCACCAATCAAGAATATTGTCAATAGTATTCAGCCTGTGGGTGGTAATGGACTTGATAATGAAAATCTTGTTGACATGATAACAAATATTTTTCAAATGAGTGGGCATAAAATGTATAATCTATTTATGAGAATATGAATGTTTCAAACATCACTATTTTTGCGTTATTTGGGACACTTGTACAGAATGAGACCAGAATGAAATGAACTGCATAGATCAATATGAAAATGAATGGTAATGGTAGTGTTGCATTCCCTACTACATCAAAACAACTCAAATCCAAGATTCCTAAACTAGTTACAAGATAAAAAGCTACGAAATCTATTTTTTTATCAGATTTAAGTGATAGTGATCATTCTAAGAATGAACCTTCAAATATTGAATGAATAATGAACTAGATTGTGGGAAAACATTTACAAAACATATAGAAGAAGAAAGATAGAAATGTTAATAATAATTCAAAAGTGAGTTTTTATGAATGTATGATGGAATTTCAAATCATTCTAGATATTCATATGTTAAAAAGAAAATAAATAAAGGATAGTAATTCAGAATGGAAAAAGAAGAATTTATACAATCCAATGTTGAATAATGTAATGAAATATAATGACACATAAAGTGATAACGTTGGTGATTCTTCTGATGAATATTTAGATAGTGAATCATATAGGTAGAAGAGTATTTGTCAAATAGGAATAATTCTTATTGAAAAACATTTTTATGGCTAAGGAACACACAATTGAATCTTTAACTAATATTTATTTAAATGTTAATTTCCATGATGAATATTATTATGAATCATTAGATGATGAATCTTATTCAGATGAAGATAATGACTAACCTTTTTTGATGATGTATCTAGATTTTCCACGTTACATAAAAAAGAAAACAGAACAATCAATAAGAAACATGATAACGAAAATTATAGAAAAAGTATTTAAAAAAATAAGCATCAAATCATTCAAAAGATTTTGATCATAAAAAACATGATTTTGATAATGATTCCAAAAACCATGAGGAAGTACATTCTAAAATGGATATAAATTTTAAGGATATTGAATATTTTATTTCCAAGAAAAATGTTTTAGAGACAAAATCAAATTCTAAGACACATGACTCTTAGGATAATAATTTAGTCATTAGGCTAAAATCTAAAATTTTTTACTTAAAGACACATCTATCAAATTTTACATTGGGAATGAAAGAATAAGATAAAATGTATTCACAACTTCTCTTTATAATTAATAATTATGGGTATATAAAATCTTTAAAAAAATAATCATAAAAAAATTTCCCCCAAAGTTCTCATTTTTTAACCTAGTGTCAAATTGGTGGACATTGGGAGGGAAAACATTCATAAAAAAATTTCAATCCTAAAGTTTTCTTAAATCATATTTCTCATAAAAACTGTGGATACCTAAGAATTTACTTTCTCACAATTTCGGATCATAGAATGTTAGGATTCCGAATATATATTTATTTGTTTCTGGATAAAAAATAATGTTCAAAAAACAACACATTGTATATGGATTGTGGATATTCCAATAACATGACTTGTAACAATAACTTTATTGAAAATAATATTATGATAAATTGTGTAAAAGTAACATTCATAGATAATTATCAAGGATAAATGTTTTGAATAGGTAACATTTTTCTTCTTGGAAAAGCTTCAATTTAAAATTTTTTATTTGTTAAGGGTCTTAAGTAAAACCTTATAAGAATAATTCAATTATGTGATGAAGTATACCTTGTGAATTTTTGTAATGATAAATTCCTTGTATACAATTAAAAGTAAGAGTTTATTCTCTCTTCTTATATTCATGAAATATTTTGTACATTTAACATAGAATAAATTAAGAGCCAAGATCTACCTTGTCTTAGTGCAATGGATGATCAATATTTGTTATGACATTGAAGGCTAGGTCAATGTAACCATATGAAATTATGAAAAATGTCAATGAAAAGACTTGTTAAGGATCTACCAGATCTTTTTTTTATTCTTCAAATCTTGTGGTCCTTTTCAATATATGAATAAACATAAGTTGAGCTTTAAATCAATTAGTTAAGTCCAAACTACTAATTTATTACCACTAGTGAATATGGATATTTTTTGTGCAACAAAAAACTAGAATTATTAGAGAAAAATACTGTTTATTTGTTTTAGTTGGTGATTATAGTATACGTACATGGTTATTTTTTCTAATAAAGAAATAGAAATCATTTTCTTATTTTAAATCTTCTTCAGGTAGTGTTAAAAATGGTAAAATTTTCTATTGATTTATATATGTTGTGATCATGAGTTAGAATTTGAATATTTATATTTTGAGACCTTTTGTAGTAAGAAATTCCTTACCCATAAATTGTCATCTCAAATACCTCATCAACAAAATGGTGTTTTTGAAAGAAGAAACAAAATTAATCAAGAGATTACCAGAACCATTTTGAGTCAATATTCTATTTCCTAATACATTTTGGATGATGTTGTTAGTGATTCTTTCTATTCAATAAATTGTGTGGTAATTAGACCATTTCTTAATAATATAGCTTCTAAGTTATGGGCTGGTCAAATACCTAATGTTTCTTACTTGAATATATTTGGATGCAAATTATTACTCATGAATACCAAATATAACTTCTGTAAATTAGCACCAAAATCCTATGAAAGAATTTTCAATGGCTATTCCAGTAATTCTAAGACATATAGAGTTTTTTAAAAAAAAAATTGTACTGTTGAAGAAACAGTACATGTTAAATTTGATGAAACTGATCCTTTTGTTAAACAAACCTAACCTACATACTCGGCTGTGTTTTCAATAAGTGATTATAATCCATTGAAGGAATATTATTCTAATAATTAAAGTACTCAAGAAAATGTTTCTAATGTATTTATAGTAGAATGGTTTTTACTTTATTTTGATGAACATGTTTTACAAAACCCAAATAAGTTGTTCCTTAAGAATCATACCATCGATAGTATCATCGGTGATGTAAATAAAACAATAAGGACTAGATGTTCTATTACAAGTGAAGCAGAGAATCTATAATTTCTTCCGAATTAGAACATAAAATCTCAAATGATACTTTATGTGATGATGATTGGATTAAAGAAATGTAGGATTATCTAAATCAATTTGATAGGAACAAAGTATGGACCTTGGTTGAAATACCTAAAAACATCAACAATTGGTGTAAAGTGGGTCTTTAGAAATAAATGTGATGAAAATGGAATCATTATAAGAAACACAAGAAAATATTATATTCCAATGTCTATAATAATTAAGAAAATATAGACTATGATGAAACCTACGCTCTAGTAGATATACATGAATCTATTCTAATTCTAATAGCCTTTGCAACATTACTAAATTTCAAGAATTTTCAGATGGATGTGAAGTGTTATTTTCTTAATTTATATGTTAAATATGATGTTTAAATTGAACAACAACATTGTTTTTAAGAAAAAACCATCATGAACATGTTTACTAATGTAAAAAATCTTTATATGGACTTACACAATCCCCCTGAGCCTGGTATGATAGTCTTACTAGATTTTCGATACATAAAGAAATTATGTTATGGGAACAGTTGATCCAACCATTTTTATAAATAATGATAAAAAATTATTATTTAATTTTTTGTTGATGACATTATATTAAGATTAACTCATCAATCATTAACTAATTCATTTACGAATATCAAGAAACTAGAGTTTGAAATTTCTATGATGGGTGATTTAAAAACAAATCTTGGTTGTGAAATTCCTCAAAAATGAGAAGGAACTTATACATATCAACATATGTATATTAACGATATTCATAAGAAGTGTAGATATGGAAGTACTAAAAGTATAAGTATTCCAATTATACCTCTAATACCCTTCATATTGAAGAAGCTGGGAAACTAGTAGATCAAACATCTTCTATAGGTATGATAGAATGTTTGTTATACCTTAAAACTAGTCATCTTGACTTAATGTTTTCATTATTATTAAAAGAAAGATATATATATAATATAAAAGAGTCTCATTTAAAATAAGTGAAATGAATTTTTAGTTATTTAATGGGATCCATGGATTTATGACTTTTCTATTCTTCTGGAAATGATTTTTTAAAAAAACATTCTGATGGTGACTTTGGGGGGTGTATAATGGATAGGAATAATACATCCAAAACTGTTCATTTTTTAGAAGATTCATTAGAGTCTTGGTCATGTAGGAAAAAACAATCAATTTCACTTTCCACTACTAATGATGAATATGTAGCAGCTGGAATTTGTTGTGCTCAAGTGATGCAGATGCAACACACAATCAATGAATATAGAATAAGTTTTAACAAAACACAGATAATGTGTGATAATACTATTTCCAATTCCCAATTAAAAAACCATTAACATCACTCTTTTAAAAAGAACATATACATTACAAATCACTTTCTCAAGGATCACACACTTAAAGGATATATCATTCTTCAATTTATTGGAATGAATGAACAACTTGTAGACATATTTACAAAACCATTAACCTCTTATTAATTTGAATTAATTAAATTAATGTTTGGAATGATAACTATAAGTTAATCATATATATTAAAATTTTGTTTAAACCATATCCTTATAAGAAGATTATCCTTTTCATCAGGGGTACAAATGTTTACTCTTTTATATTTCAGTTTCAAAAAAATTTGAAACCAGAACACTCTTTTCATTCAATTATTTTATTTGGATCTTTTTATTATTAAGAGAACCTTTTCAATATTGAAAAATCATTCTGAGAAATCCGGCTGGTACATTTCATTACTTATATCATTATAATATCAATTTTTGTTTTTTGTTACATTCAAAAAAATTAATAAAACATTATCATATTAAGTTTATGTAATTATGATTTTTCCTTTAATCTTCAAAATATCATAACCTCTAAATCCTTCTTCAGCATTGACATCAACCGTCAAATGAGTTCACTAAAATCTCATCTATTTGATTGATTTAGTAATATGAACTGTCTCCATGAAGTATATATAAAAAACACATATTTGCATTTCATAGATGTTTTCTTAGTGATTTTTTATTGATGTTATGACGCCCTTCAATGTTTTCATTTATTTTTCCCTTTTTCCCTTATGATCTGAATTTGTCTTCTTGTTTCCTCATAGATTCCAATGGCCTCCAATAAGGAACTCATGGATTGGATAATGTTTTGGGAAAGGTTGGGGGACCCAAATTTCTTTGACAAGTACAAGTCATTAATTTCAAAAAACATAATGAAGAATAGACGGGAATGTCTATGAATAGTGAAGAGAAGAACCAGGATCCAGTATATCTTGATCATCTAATAGATTTCTATCATAGAGTCCAATTTTTTGAACAATTAGGAAGAGAATTTTTTTTCTTTTAAGATTTAGGGAATGAATTATTCCTTTTCATTCAACAAGGCCATGGAATATCTTGGATATTCCTTATGATGGATAGAACATATAATGTTCTCACATATTCTCTAATAAGCAAGGTTCATTTTATTATGATAATTCTATTGATTTCCTCAAACATAAAGGAGTAAAATCACCAAATATCACCCATCTTTCAACAAACCATAGATTTATAGCTCTATAGATGAAAGGTTTTATGATTCTCAAAAAGGGAGATATAGATTCTCTTAAGAAATGAGACATTTTCATGGTAGAATTTTCTATGAATGTATGGATTTGAACCTCATAATGTATATTCCTTTGATCATCATCAATATCAAGACTGGAACCACCGATTGTTAAATCACAATATACCTAGTGATATTGTCCAAGAACATTGTTTTTTCTTATAATCCTTCAAAATCCCATGCATCTGAAATGCCAAGGTCTTCAAGATAATGTTGTTAAGTGATGATACCATGAGAATAATGAAGATATTTTTTTGTGTTAAAACAAGATTGTTATTCTTACTTCTGAAAAGTATGATAAAACTATTGTTAAGAATGTTGAAGTTGGAGAAAGCTTGAAACCAACAACTAAGAAAAGAGATGTAGAAGAGAAAAAAATAAAGAATAAGAAACACCAACTGAGTTATTATCTGCTCCGTGCAAGGCGAAGAATTAAATGTGCTCTATTGATGAGGATGTAGCACAATGGAGATAACATAAGAAGAAAAAGAAGGAAGGATATGTAGTTTTTGGATTAGACCCTGATGAGGCTAAGACCTTAAAAACTCACAAAGCAGAAGTGATTTAAAGACAAGATAAAATAAATATGAAGAAGAAGAAGATATCAGATGCTTATATTATCCAATATTTTCATAGAGATGGAAAGACAGAATTAGAAAAAGTTCAGATACTATAATCCTTCTTAAAACAACGATAACCAACTGAGACTCTATAACATGATAAGAGAAAGAGATATGTTTCAATATCAAAACCCATGGTTTAAAGATAAGAAGAATAAGAGGAAGATAAATGTGAAGATGTTTTATAAATTGTTGAATAATATCAAGAGAATAAGGGCCCTTCTAAAAATCTGTCTATAAGAGCATCCAAAGCTAAATCCACCAAGATAATTTCAGAAGGACAGGCTGGTCAAAAAAATTGTGATATATAAGATGAGGTTGTTAGACCTTTAGGTAATGAAATAAGTAATTATGATATTATTCAAAAAGGTGATTCCAATGCTGTTTTGGAATGTTTTGGTAAAGGTGATGATAATGAAGATGAATATGATGATGATAAAAATGTTCAATTTAATGATAGTGAGCAAGATTCTCATAAAGTTGAGTAGTAAATATCTAAAGGTGATAAAGGTAAGTTACCAGATTTTGATTCACCAAATAAAGATGTTGTTGAAAATTCTAGATAAGATGTTGTTAGAGCATCCAATAGAAAAGAAAAGGACCAAGAAAAAGTTCATTCCCTAAAAAATAATCTGTCATAGAGTCATCATCTTCCATAAAAAAATATTTTGTGGTTCATTCCTTAAAAAAGATTGTGAATACCATTCTTTTATTTCTATGCACTGATTACATATGTCAAATAATCAAATAATCATCCAATAAGAAGTCAAATTAAACAAATATTCTCCGGTAAAAGGATATCAAACTTGAAGATATGTTCAAAATGTTTCACATCGGTTATGTTTATCATATTATATCTTTTAATTAGATAACTATGATATATATGTTAGTGATATATTATCATAAAATAATTGAAGATTTAACCTATTCATTTAAGGATTATCTTGATATTTATGATAGTAAGATAAAGGAACAATCAATTTTTTTTTTGAAAAGATACAATAAGAGAAATCTAGTCATCAACAAGAAGATAAAGATATAAATGGGAAGCCAGATTCAGTTCCTCTCAATATGAAAAGATAAAGGAAACTCAGGGAAGAAATGGAAGAGAATATTAAAATTCCAAAATAAGTGATATTGTATCATGGAGAAATTTTTATTTCTCAGGGAGACCAGATCAAAGATCTAAAAAACAGGATTAGGATAAGTTTATCAATAAATTTGAAGAAGATCCTAAAGAACTGAATAAGAAGAAAGATACCTTGAAAAAGAAGAATCCAAAGCAGAAAAGGGAAGGTTGAATGATTTTATAATAAACTCTTATCATTTTTTATGTTTTTTAAACAATTTCTTCATCTTAATGAAGTTATTTATCTTTCCATTGTTTTGTTTTTTCGTCTACATTCCTAACATTTCAGGTACAATTTTTTATCTTTCCCTCCATTCCATTTTTAAAATAAAAAATGTGGAGAAAATAATGATAAAAAAGAATAAAATGTTAAAGGAAGGTAATGAATATGTAAGGGGAAGATTACATAAGTAATACATTATTATGTAAGGAAGAATTGTTTTTCTATGAATGTCAACAATATGATCCATAGAGAATTTAAAATCTAAGGGGTATTATTTTCATATTCATTACATTCCATAAATAAAAAGTGATATATGTTTTTTAAGCTTAAAAATTATAAGATTACTCATTATATTATTTTAAAAAAGTTGATTTTGATTTCTAGAAAAGGGGATATTATTTATTCAATTACGTTCCCTTATGAATTTTCCATTCCTTTATGCTTTTAAAATCACGAATACATTTTTTTAAGAATAATTATCTTTCTCTAAGAATATATATCTTGTGGAAAATTTTCTTTTTCTATTTCTTATTTTTTTATTTACCTTTGGTTTTAAATTTTTTATCAAGTGTTTTCTTAAACTGAGTCTAACTATCTTTTTCGTTGTCAAATAATATAATCTTTATCTGACCTAGAACCTTATAGTTCCATAGAAATAGAATTACCTAGAATTATAAATCAAATTCTATGGAAATCATCCTCTGATTTCTCTAAAAATCAAACTCCATGTTATCCTCAAATTAAACATTGATTTTATATGAAATATCACTCGGATTTTTCCAAAAATAAAATTTTTATTTATTCAGAAATCAGACATGATTTCTTCTGAAATCAGAATATGATCTCTTCATAAATCAGATTCTGAATTCATCGGAATTCAGACATCGTTTCTATATTATTTTAGAGTCTGATCTTCAATATTTCTAAACTCACATTTTCAATAACATAAGAATCTTATTAAATAATTTTCTTATAGTTACCCATTTTTCTTAATTTAATGGTTCATTTTATCAGATCTAATTATGCTTATGTTTATTGGTAATGTTTTTCTTTCTTAGTATTATTTCTTATACATGACAATTATTATTTTATTTTCTTACATGAAACAATGTCAAATAATCTATTTTTTAATAAATTTTTGGTTGAGTGATACATGTACAAGTCCCTCCATCATTTAAGGACAAATATGAAAATCAGAGGAGGAATTTGAACATTGGGATTTTAACTTATAAATACCTATTAATTTAAACCCTCAAAAATGACGATTGCGTGGAACGCCTATGTTCTAGAAGATCTCTCCTCAATATAACTTGTTATAATATTGTGAACAACTTTTATTTCTGAGAAAATCTTGTTCAACGTATCTAGTGTGATTTTGATTATTGCTGATCAATCAAGGGATTCCGGGTATAGGAAGACAGAGCCACCAATCACCTAAGATACCGAGGACTTGTTGGGTAATCAAGAAATATTCTGATATACATATCAAGGGATAACCCTAGATTTAGTAAGACATAATTTCATGAAATTATAAATCATGGGATATTTATCCATGTTTTTTAAATACCCGTATCTTTTGGGTAAAATAAATCTTTTACTTGTCTTGTTTTGTTACAAGCTTCAATTCTGCTGCATTTTGATAAAGACATGAGTTATAAATTTATTACACTTTCTTATACTTATATACTCTGAAAAATAAGATTCTATACACTTTAAGGTATAATCATTCCCTTTGTAAACTTTTTTAATGATTATTTATTTTAAAAAAGTTAGTTTCTTTATTAATACATAAAAAGGGTCTATGAATGCATCTTTATTAAGACTGCTAAACATATATTTTTGTAAGGGAAAAAATTTTAAACAATTATTTCAACCCCACTACTCTTGAAATTGAGAAATCTACATCTATATTTTGATCATTCACATACATTACACTAGAAAAAAATCCTTAAAATATAATGATTAGGATGCACCCTTTCACTCATGTAGCACATTGTAAACAATCCATGAGTTCATGTGCACCCTCATAGTATAGATATGGTAAAACAATTGTTATGAAAGAACTTATGTTACCTACACTTATTTTGAATAAAAAAAATGTGTCCAATTGAAAAAAAAAATTCTTCAATTCCATACCCAGAATAATGGTAAGATCCTCATGGAATTTGTTATGAAAAACCCAGTCCAAATTTTTTGGTGCCAGTTCTCCCTATCTGATTCCTAAAAGTAAGATTCTTCCAAAAAATATATTCTATTATGAATTTTTAATATAAATCATTATAACAGAATCATCACCACATCCATTCCTGAGTAAAATAAATACCATTATAATTATTACCTAGTCTGAGAAACCCAATATGGAAATCCAAAATCTGATTAATCCATACTGATATGATGATCAACTGAATACACATTTACTACACTATCAAAACCTCTTTATCAAAAGACCAGTACAAACTCTTCTTCTTCTTCTCTCTAAATACGATGAGCTTCTCCCTCATGAATAATTCTTTGGTCAACAAAAAATCACCATATACATTCTTCCTTTTATAGGTGACTAAAATCAAAATTGGGAAGGAACCCCAAAAATATTATCGCTCACATATATTCACCAAAATAGGAATTTATATTAAAATATAGAAGAAATTTTGACTTTGTCAATGATTATTGAAGCTTATCAATTCATCTTCAATATTAATATATTACGTCATACATTTAGTTGAATCATCAGCATGCATTCAATACAATATTCTGAATTTTCTTAGTCTTATTTTTTCAATATAATTATTTGTATCAATTAAAAATATATATCAATAAATGGATACCATTCTGATTTTTTAAATAAGATTCTTAGAGTCGACTCAAAATATTTAATTTAAATTCACAACCCCCACTTGAAAATTCATTTAGTTATCTCCATATACATTATTTTCTCTTAACCAAATTGAGATTGAAAACTTCATCTTCTCCTCTCCACTTGACCCAGTTCAAAATCTACAAAGTTATTTAACCCTTTTGAAATTTCTTACTACATTTCTAATCTCATTTCCTACATTTTTTCTCTTAACCCACCTAAATAGTACTTCTTCATGTCTTCTTCTCTTAAACCACATGGATAAAAGACAATCTCCTTTATTTCATTGTTTTGAATCAGGTGAAAAATAACTTCATTCATAGACATATGCATGTATCATGACTTTCTTCATGACTTTGAATTCCTTTGGGTGCATATTTATCATCTTCTGACTCTAATAGGAAAGTATAATCGCTTTCAATTTATTCCAGCTACATTCTTCTCTTCTCATCCCAAGTACGATGTTTTCGGAATACAATAGGTCTGGATATGACTATCAAGGTACGATCTATCAGGATATCACCATTTCTTCTTCCACCTGGATATGAGCATTTTGAAAAAAAAATTACCACCAACTCTTTCTTTTCTCTATAATCTGGATATGAGAGATATGGGTGTGATCATCTCTTGATATTTTTGATTCTGGATATGAAATGTCTATTTCATATACAATGGATTACATGGATGCTATAATAAATTGATACCACCAATTTTACCTAGATATGATTGTTTTGAAAAACAATCGGTATGAATTCATTCTCTATGCCACCAGATATGATAAATCTGGGTATGAACTCTTTCTGATCATTATAATCTCTTTCACTCAGCACCACATTAATAATGGAAAATTTCTTTTTAATCATCCCGCCATTTAATCAATAACATCTTTTCAATCCACACTACCTTTCAGTCGACACTGCCTTTTGAATCCACAAATTCTCATTAATAGGTACCAAAATTCCTGTCACTACCCATTTCTTCAATCATTCATGTATCAAAAGTTCACAATTCAACTTATGATTTACAAGATATACTAATTAGTAATGAATCATCATAATAAATTAATTATAGTCACAAATAATCTGATTCAAAACATTCAATTCATTTAAATCGGTTCATGAGTGAATTTGATGTCATTTACTTCTAGTAAGATGTATTAAATTTCATTCTAGAACGTAGTTGAGCCTAATGAAATCCACTTCTTCCAAAATAGATTCTTCTCATGATGATGGAATTTTAGTGTGAGTATGAATCTTTTGAAAACATGATTCTGATTCATTTAAAAACATGGATCTAATTCTATTAAATACATGGATCATATTCTTTTGAAAACAATCCCCAATACGATTTTTTCCAAAAAAAATTTGAGTTGATTTCCAAATACATTACTTTCCAACAAAATACAAAAATTCAATGTAAAACACCACCATTTTATCTTGTTTCTAACAATTTGTTAAAATGGTATTGATTTCATAGTATAAAAAGTAAACCGATTAAATTTTTGTTTTAAGATACATTTCATATAGTAAAGGAATTCATTTACTACTTTCACTAAGAATATATGTTGGAAATATACTTGAAAAGATTATTTTTATCCATTAATAAAATTTCTCCACAAACTCATCTATTTCCCTAAATTATATGCATTCATGATGAATTTTTCACTCCTGGAACACTAGAATCAACTTCTATAGAATCACGTAATCCAAAAAACAATAACTATATATTTATCCAATATTAATACATTAAAAAATGTTTATTAACATATAATATAATTCCTTAAAAATAATAATCCTTTAATATGATAAAAAATACAATAAAATCCAAAAAAACAATTGTAATACCTAAAGATCAACATAGAACATTAAAAAAAGAAAAATCATTAAAATATAATTAAAATATAATTATGAATAAAAACGAAAATAAATTATATTTTTTTGATCCCACAACCTTCAATGACAAATTTTACAAATAATCTCAAAACAAATATTAAATAATCTTGAGTTATCAATAAAAAATGCAATTTCCCTAGTAATCATGATGATATGATAACAATTTCTATAAATACCCTAAATCATCATTGGTGAGAAATTAAATCCAAGATTTTTTTAAAATATAATTCAACAGTAATTCCTAAAATAAATTACCGTTGTATTCTATTTACCATGATCATATAGTAATCACAAAAATTGAAAACATCTTATGAAATAACATTCATCAATTCATGGGTAATTTGTTACCAATATTGTACGAATTTTTTTCCAAAAATCAACTCTTACATTTTCTATAATCTCGTTTAACTATAAATAAAATGTAATATTAACCTAGGATTCCATATAAGATACTGGTAGGTGAAGTACCCTTGACTCTATTATGTTCTCGGTTAAACAATTGTGAGCTTTCCAAACAGAACCTGTGTTGAATCATCCTATAAGTTTACCATTTATGAAAACTATTTAATACATATAACATTCCCAAAATATGATAAATCCTTCAAAAATAATCATAATTTTTTTTAACATTACAATTTATATTATACCATTAATTTTTTTCCACAAAAGGTAATTACCCATAATTACCACACAAAAATGTCTCCCAAAATATCGCTAATTGTCATGAAATTTCATTAATTAAAACTCATAATGGTTTCTAATATATGGAACTAATTATAAACATTAAAATTATAAACCCATGATGATATAACTTACTTATAAAAACATTTCCTCATCTCTAGAATTTTCTAGACCTTTCTTCTAATGCCAACAATAATTACCCAATGTTAAAATAATACATAATAATTAGGTATGTAAATAATTTTATATTCACTCACATTAAGGACCTTTTTAGGGTTACCAATTGAATGAATGAGTCCCTAAATCATACATAACAAAACTCTAACAATATAAAGTGTATAGTCCAAAATAGTATCCATTTTCCCATAATCCATAACATTTAAAATAATAAAAATCATTATTATGAAAACCATTAATGACATAAAACATGACATCTCCAAATCCGTACTCATCCTTAAATCATGTGAAATTTATAAAAAAAATTCATGAAAATAAAATGAATAAGTGATATAAAAATAATAAAACCATTAATAGATTAATAAACATAAAAACCCATGAAAACATTATCATAAAGTAATACTTTTCACCCTTAATTTTAAGTAAATACTTTCAATAAAAAATAATATCATTTCAAATATTATTTCTAATATCAACATTACCATAATTCCAATAGAAAACATAGAAAATACATAATGGTACCTTGGGATATAGTTATACCTTTTAGTCATATAAATTTAATAACCATATGGTTTACTTATATACATGTTGCTCTTATAAATGGAATATTCATACATCTAACATCAATACCCAAAGCATTGGAGGTTATAACATAACCACCTGTACCTGGTTTATCATGTAACCACACATCCATGTATTATCAAAAAACCACCCATAATGTTTTTATCATGTCACCACCCGTAAAATATATAATTTCCATTATATAATCATAACACATACTAGATTAAAATTTTTATCTTTTAACTCATAGAAAATTGTTTGCAATCAGAATAAATCATTTCAAGATATTTAAATAATAAATACATTTTAAAAATTAAAACACATATAAAAGGGAATAAATTTCTTATTTTCCTTTTAAAAAAATTATGGATTATAGAAGATGTCGTATATCAAACAATGGTATGGTGTAAGAGAAACTCTTATAGCCGTATATGATGAAAAGATAATTACTTTTGTCATTTTTTAAAATATTGTTTTAATACATGTAAAAAGATTTATTTTTAAAACAATTTTATTAAATTAAAAATATAATTAAAATTCCATTAATATTAATTTTACATCCATATAATAAAATATTTAAAATAATATCAAGAATATTGACATGGATAAAAAGATGTGATCATTAAATATTTAAACATTCATTGTTTCCCATACCACTTTTTTAAAAAAAATATTAATTGTCATAAAAGAAAATCATTCAAAAATTATTAAATACCATTATAATAAATAAATTAATTATGATCCAAGGATTTTTATATAATCCTATTAAAATAATGTGGGTGTATAAAACCAAACAATTCCTCAATGATAACAGATTGATACAAAGACCCTTACCTAGAGTCAGATTTGTCATGTATGTTCATTATCTTCCAAAAATAACAACAATATTTTAATTATTTAATTTATATTTAACCTGTTTCATGTTTATTATTCCTTTACTTTCACATAAGTTCATGTTATAACAATTACTTAATTATGTTAGTTATTGGAAGATGTTTTGATGATATTCAATATTTGAATAAAAAATTAACACGATAAGAAAAATGTGATCAAAGAGATATTTATTCAATATTTGCAAGATTTATATTAATTAAATAATATTAATCATATAATCTAACCATAATTTTGAATCCATTCATTAAATATGGATATGAAATATGAACTAGGTAACAATCATGGAGATGGTAAGGTGTAAATATAGATTAGTAACAGTTTCATTTTTCAAAAATCATTATTGAATGAAGGTAATTAGTATTTTATTTTTGAAAAATGATCATAATATAATTATTATAATTTTAATAATTTAAATAAAATTATATTTATCATCCATGTTATGTGGTGATGGAAAATGAATCACATTGCTTCATGGAGTTTATTTTTTCACATGTAGGAACAAATAATGTTATCTTTTTTATATAAATGAAATGTAAAAACATCATTGATATATTATTATCTTATAATGATAAATATGTCCTTAATGTCATTTAAAAGCATTAATTACATAATTATAAGAAGTCATGAGTGATGGTAATGGAATACTATATATATCGGTTCGTAGATGTGATAGTATACACATAAACATGTAAGATTAATTCATTACCAATGTGATAGAATCAGATATGTATTTAGGTAATGATATTAACATAATAATAACTAATTATATTTTTGATATTCAATTAATTATCACATTATTTTTTGAGATTATTTCATTTAAGTGGAATAAAAAATAAAACAAAAAATCTTAATTAAAACAATAACTCTTCATCAGATGATCACATTTTATTAAAAACCTAACACCTATAAAGAGTGTGTTATCCCCTAAACAATGACACTATAATGTGTCTAAGGATTATAGAATGGTATTTTGAACGATAGTTCCTAATAAAATATGGTTTTTAAGTGTATTGAAATGAAAATAATGGGTACTTTTTTATAGGAGAGTGGGGGGGGCACTATAGAAAATATTCAAAATATCAATTTAATGTAAATTAATTGTCTATTTAAAATGTGTAAGAAGTGATTTATTTGGAATATATGATGATTTTGGGTGTAATTTTATTATTATAATGAAAAATATATATGTTATGACTCTTTTTTAATCGTTATAAGTTTATTTTAACCATTATTTATCTCTTTTAATTCTTACCCTAATATCATGAAATTTAAATTTAGATTTTTAATATAATTACTATAAAATTTCAGATAAAGACTAAATGAGTTATTTATGAAATTTTTTGACTCTTCCCAATTATTTTCTGGAAATTTATATTTTTATGAATTTTATATCATTTAATAAAATATTATTTATTTTAAAATATCAATAATTTCAATTTTGAAATTATACATTAAATGACTTTTACAAAATATCATAACAAATATACATATTATAAAAACACTATTAAATAATCCCTTACATTTTTATATATTTGAAAAAATATTAAATGTAATTTATCATATAATATTATATTTTCATTATTATTTTAAGTATTATTTATTTGATATTTACTTTATTTAATCAATTACTACATCATCATTGTGAAAAAATTTAATTTTTTTTCCACTCAAAAAAAAATTATAATTAAGAATATAAATATTTTAAATTCCAAATTACTATTTATATTATAATGTAACTTTTGTATGACCATATATTAAAATCATTTTACTTGTTAAAAACTAAATAATGATAAAACTGACTTTTCATTGAATATAATATTATTAATGTAATATGGTTGTCCAAGTGTATTCAAATGAATATATTTCGTCCAAATGAAGAATTTAGGTCTAAAAACACTCATAAAATGAATTTATGACAAGGTTTAGGAAAACTATAATATTATTTTTACCCTTAATTACCTGATTTATTCTTAAGCTTGGTTGTGAAAATAATTACTAATGATACTATTCATATTTTTCAAAAACAATTAGTTGATCCTATAAGATAATAAATATCATACTGATTTAAATTTTTTATATCTAATTATTAAAAATCAAAACAAATAAGTTGCTAAAATTAATATAAAAATCATTTGGTTGAAGGATTGAGAAATCAGTTTTTAATGTAAAAACATTCAACAGTTCACATTGTTGATATATCCAATTTCAATATGAAATTTATTCAGTTACCTGAATTGGATTAAATTACATAAAAATGATCTATTTATAAATTAAAACGATTTAAATATTTAATTTAACAATATAAATAAATTTTATTAAAATTTAGTTTTCAATTAATAAGGGGTATTTACTTGCTTTCCATCAAAACTGAATCATATCAGAAAAATAAAAAAAATCATCCAAAGAAAATTTTGATACACCAAGATAAAAATTAAATTATATTTTATAAAATATAAATTATGTAAATTGTAAAATATATATTTATAAAATTTGTGACATCAAAAGGCGTAAAAATGACATTTTTAAAAAAATACATGTTTTATGTGTAAAATTGGATCTGTTAATATAGAATGTCTATAAAAGACATAAAAGGAATGTTAAAAATTATATAGAATATATTATATATATTTAATTAATAAAAATTGGCATTGGTTATTTTTTTATTAATTATTATAAAAACACATGTCATCACATTTAAGTAATTTTTTTTACAAAAAACAATGCCTTTTATTTTACAAATGGATTAACATTTAGTTATAATTGATTTTACAAAGAGTAAATTATATATACATGCTTATGATAAATTTTCATAATTTAATTGAAATTATTCATTCCCTCCAGTATAAGGACTATGTTATAATTGTAATATTTAAATATTAAAATTTATTTATTCATTTAAACATGATGTGGAAAATCATGTATGCTATCAAATATAGTTTTACCTTTTAAAAACATGGGATGTTACACTAAAATAAAAACACAATTGTCTTGGGAAATTATCCTCATAGGTTCCTACAGATTCATCATCCCTCTTCTTTAACTGAAGGGGCTCCCTCTCCATCATTGTAAAAAGAATCCAAGGATTGTACAAATTGGAAAATAAGGTCGTAAACTCATTACAGTTCATGGATTCAACATCATACTATTTCATCGTATTCTTGGATATAATCAACCACAAGTCCTATTGACCATCTAATCTATAAAAAACTAGAATTACATTGTCATTTTTGGATCACTGCAGAATGAAGAATATCTTATCAATGGTACTAATATATTTTTCTGAAACAAGAGTATGAGATGACCAAATGAATGATGTTGTATATTTCCTCATGAAGGACTTAGTGGAATTTCGTTCCCTCCTTTTCTCATTGCGAGTCATGCAGGATTCATAGCTTTTGAAATTTTAGTCATCATTGAAATGATATTTTTCATTCCAACTCTCATATATTTCATATGATCATGAAAACAATCATTGCATTGTTTTCACAGTCAATATTGATGTAGTTCCTTCATGTTCTATCTGTTGATGATAAACATATAATAATATATTAGGAAATCGTATTCATAACGTGAAGCAACATAATCTTTAAAACCCATATATAGTATATCTGAATTAAAAAAACCTTGTTTAATCTAGGAAAAATTAGGTTAATAATTAGTTTTTCATGGAAAAAATTCAATTTAAATCATTTATGATGATTTATATAGAGATTGTGAATTTACAAAGCATATCCCTCCAAAGTGACAAACCATGTGTGCAGCATGGCCTTTTTTCATGTACCATATTATGGCCAAGTCAGGCATAACACTACATTTAATTGTTTTTACCTCTATGTACTATTGTACCACATCTACATCCACTTGTTGTATCAAAACACAGATGCATTTCTTAGAAACCAATATTTCACTCATATACAAAAATTCCAGGACATTTTCTTTATCATTAAAATTATCCATATTCATTTCCTTATAGTCTCAATAATTTTTTATCATCCTGTTATCTAACGAATAATTATTTTTTTCCTAATATATACTATAGTGACACTCGATTCTCAAACATTACCATGACATCAATTTTTTGGATTACTAAATACATTACAAAAATAAACACCAAAGAACATATTATTCTAGTGAATTTGGAAACAACGAATAATAATCACGATTATATAAGGGAGATACATAATCTCCCTATATGTATTCCATGACTATAAATCTTTTTACACATATCATACATAATAAATATCTTCATATCTTGTGAAAATAAAACTGAAAAATGGATGTTCTCGAAAACTCTATAAGGGTAAAAAAAGATATATGTAAGAATAAACAAGAGATTAAGGGTGTGAAAACAAGATCATGACATTATAAGATCATACAATACATAAAAAACACTACAAACATGAATCTTGGAATAAATATTATCAGTTAATAAGACATGAATCATAAGGGAATCATGAGCATTATGCCATGAATGTATAACCTAGGAATCAGACATTGAATTTTTGTAGACTCATATGCATATAAAATTATTTCCATATTATTCAAGGTATTAATGTAATGGAAATCCCCATAGTCTAGTTTTACTCCTCATATAATCATGGTAGTCATGGATCACTCCCATGACCATCTTAGTAGACAAGGTCCACTTACAAGAACAGTGATGAGGAGAATATCCTTTACTAAAGGGAGTTCACTCCCCCATCTAACACTGTTTCTCTCATGAGATATAAATATTTACCCATGAATTTGATGGAGCTATTGATATCACATTTCTCATTATGAAATCACACATGCATGTGACAAAATAACATAAACAATCATACCACAACCCATTAAAAACAATGAGATTCATAGACATGTAATAATACAATTTCCTATTGAAAATAGACATGTTTAATAACAATTTCATCAACAAATAATCCCTGCAAAGGAGTGGGTATCAAAAGTATAAAACTAATGGAAAATATGAGAGCTCCACATAAAAATGGAGCTGTTGAGCACATGAATCAACAGGTAAGCATCATGGTATGAACTATGATGATTGAGATTCGTATTCATCAACATTACTAGAAAAATGTAGCACAAGTTGAAGTGTATATTTGAAATTGAATAGTTCTATATATAGGAGAAACAATGACATCATATGAATTCTGGAATGGAAGGATGCCCTCTTTGATATATTTTTATGAGTTCAGAAGCGAATGGTTCATCTGAAACAAAGAAGTGAATCAAGTGAATTATTGAGACAATGAAGAATAAAGATCACTTCTTGGTTACTCAATGAACAACAAAGCCTAGATGTTTTTCAATATTCTCTTGAGAGGAATTGTGGAATGCAGTGATGTTATGATCATTGATGATAAAAAAACTGCTTCAGGGAATTCTCAGAATGATGTCACGGAAAATGAGGAAGAATGTGAACATGAATAAATTGTTAATATAGAGGTAGTGGAATGTGTATAAAACTCTCATAAGTCATGTCATTATGTTGACTAAAAAAAGAATCAGAAGAGGAATCCTTAGATGTATAGAATTCTTTCAAACTCCAAAGTATAAATAGAATAGTACAGATTGATCAGTCCAACATTATTGGGGATAAGAATGCACCTACATTCACAAGTTGAATGAGGAATAATCCACAATATGGATTTCTATCAGTTGTAGAACAATCCACTTTTTAAAAGTCTACAATATATGAGTCATTGGTGAAATCAATTAATGAAGAGTTAGAGAATATTGACAAAAATCAGGCATGGAATCTTGTTAAAAGACCTAAAGATCATAATGTGATTTGTACGAGGTGGATCTTTAAAAAAATATTGAAGATCGTGGAAATGTGATTAGAAATAAGGGTTGCATGGTTTGTAATGGATATTCAAAAATAGAAGGTGTTGATTTTGAAGAGACATTTACTCCCATAGTGAGACTGGAGTCAATCATACTATTTCATGACATGGAAATATAGAATAGTTATAAACTGTATCAAATGGATGTGAATATAGCATTCTTAAATTGAGTATTGGAAGAAGAAGTTTACATTGATCAACAAATTGGGTTCTTCCATGGAAATGATGAACTGATGTTTTTAAAATAATATAAATCTCTACATGGCCTAAAGCAAGAAGAGCGAGCATGGTACTCTCGGTTGGACTCTAATCTGAGAATTCATGAGTTTCAAAGAGGAGTGGATCACAATCTATTTGTGAAGAAAACAAAAATGGATCAATTCATCGTATTCGTATACATGAATTATATTGTTTTTGGTGGAAGTAGGCATGGATCAGTGGATGAATTTTCCAATCACATGAAATCAGAATATGAAATGATGATGATTGGTGAACTCCGATTCATTTTTGGGTTATAGGTGATTCATATGAAGGATTACACTTCCATTTCTCAGGGAAATTATGCAAGAGGTCTGCTGAAGAAATTAAATATGAATGATTCCAAACTAATGTTGACTCCGATTGTGGTTGAAACAATGCTAAAGAAGCATGAGGAAGGAACATCGGTGGATCCTACCATGTACAGAAGAATCGTCGGAAGCCTACATACAAGACAGCTACACGACTAGATATTGTCTTTGAAACTTACCTTGTAGACTTCTTTTAGAGTAATTATGAAGGAATAACATATGGATGCAGTGAAAATAATCATGAGACACATTCATGGTACACATAATTATGGACTATAGTTTTTTCATAAATTTATAGTGAACCATCAAAATTTTATGAGGATTACTGGGCTGGAGACGTGGGGGACAGAAACTCTACTAGTGGTGGAGATTTATAAATTGGAAACCAATGTGTGGGATAGTAATGAAAGAAATAGGAAATTACATCACTTATCAATAATGCAGCTAAATATATATCTTCCACCAAGGCATTCACTTAGTTACTTTGGATAAAGCAACAACTAAGTTACATAGCTTATGAGGTCAAACAATAAAGTGTTATTTAATGTGATAACAATATTGAAATTGATCTTACGAATAATCATATTCGGAAATCTTGTATGAAACATTTGAAGATAATATATCACTTCATCAATGAAAAAGTTCAATAAGGCGTGATCAAAATGGATAATGTGGGAAATGATGGGAAAATGGCTGGAATTATTACCAATACACTATCAGTGGATGTGTTTGAAAAATATCGATTCAACCTCAGTTTTTAGCAACCTCCCATTGCATAAAGAAGTTATGAGATTCTCCTCTCCCTGTTTGGTTAACTGTTTTTAATCTGTTTTTGGAAATTATGTAGGTTTATGGGGAAGATATGATCTAGAATGAGAATTTTTTTTAAATATACAAGTCATGATTCTATTTATTATGTTTATTTATAATGGTGGATAATGGATAAATTCAATGGAGAGTGATTTGTTTCTTTCTGCATTCCAGAAATATAGAGAATAGAAACAACTAGAAATGAAACAATAGGGGGGAAATAAAAAGGATGAGGACTCAATTTATGTACTCTATCTAGTTTTCGACACCGAGCAATACTCATGTAGATATAGGGTGACGACTGTGTTATTTCTTGAAGGATCATGTTTTTATCTTGGATGGAATATTAGTGAATTTATCTGTGGATTACCAACAAACCTAGAGGGTGACATAGTGGGAACCATGGATTATTGTCGCTAATAATGGAGGTTTCTCTGTGTTTTTTTTACTCATCAATGGATGAATAGGGTGTTTTCAAAAAATAGGGTCATACATTTGTGGATGAAAGCAGTATTGAAGGTGGTGCAGTTTCCCATTGTTTCCAAAATTTTTGGGCCCGGAAAATTGGGAATTTGGTAATGGTTCGCATCAACGGTATGTGGTGAAGGTTCGAAGTACATGGTGAAGGTTTGTGGTACATGGTGAAGGAGCACGCTATGTGGTGAAGGAATGCAGTGTGTGGTGAATGCATGAAGCATGCAGAATTGTGCAGATAATTGAAAATAGTTTATAGAGACAGTACATGGTGGAGGCTTGTAGTATGTGAAATGATTCTGAAAATAGTTTGCAATGATGGTATGTGGTGAAGAGATGCAATACGCGGATCGAAAGACATACAGTATGTGGAAGGTTAACAGTACGTGATAAATGCTCACAGTTCAAGGGATTGCAGTACACATTAGAGGATAACAGTACACGGATGGATTGAAGTTTATAGTGAAGACTGTCCCAAATTGAAATTTTGGGTAAATAAGATTACAAAAAAATTTCAGAGTTATGTGCCTATTTAATGAGTAGTAATCCCCTTTGTTATGTGATGCGATTGGAGATTTAAATTCTGGGAAGATATTCAGTGATGTTCGATGTGGTATGTAGAGGAAAATAAGGTATGTAGAGAGAATCATTCGTGTATGGAAAATAGTATGTAGAAGAGAGCGTGGTTCGTGCAGGAAAATCTTGCAGTACGTGGCTGAGCAATGTAGTATGCAGTGTAAGACGGTATGCATAAGAGTGGAGAATTATGAGAAGTAGGGATGTTCAAGGATCAGGGTATCACACAAAGGAGCTTCGTGGTACTTGGAAACAGTATCGGTACGTGAAAACAAAAGTGGTATGCTGAAATATCAGAAGTGCACGAAAAGAACATCATCGTATATAGAAACAACTGAATGATACACAGAAATAACAACAGTACACTGAAACAACAATAGTATGTGGAAACAGAAAGAAGTCCATAGAACACCCAAGGAATTCTGAAAATTTGCCAAATCCTTTTGTGAAATTAATTTCCATAACATATCAGTGTACGGGATAATAAATTTCATCTGTGGGGGATTACAAGACGTAAATAGTGCATCCATTTATATTTGAGGATACATGATCTGTTTCTAAAATATTGAAGAAACCTTCATGTAGATAAACCGAGTGATGATTATTCCAACATAATGAGAAAGGGTTTGTCACCCCTCCCCTCTTAGGGTGTTCTTGGGTCCTTCAATTGGTATCAGAGGGTAAAGTTTCCTTGAGTTAAATCTGTCTTATTTTTTCTGACATGGAGAATATAGTTAATGTAAAAGGAGTTCCTTTCTTTCATAGAATTAATATTCAGATATGGGATAATAGGATTATAACTCATCTATGCTCATTTAGAAATGATTTTGTATTTTACACTACATAAGGAATTCCAGTCACTGATCCAACCAGTCTACCTATGACAGATACAAACATGAAAATGATGGATGGTGATGCTAAATCACATAATTCTCTACCTGTAACTCTTTCTGATAACATATATCAGAAGGTGATGAACTGTACAAATTTAATGTCTATGTGGGAGAAAATGGAAAATAATTTTGAAGGCGACATCAATGTGATGGAGGTGAAGCTCAATGTTTTACACAACAGGTTTGATGATCTAAAGATGCATCCTAATGAAATTGAGGATTAATTCTTCAAAAGAAATATTGAAGTTTTAGGAGAAATTAGTGGAACTGGAGAATAGTTTGAAGAGATTGATATTGTAAGAAAATCATATGTATAATTTCACCCATTTATAATGCAAAGGTTTCAACTCTTGAAAAAAGGGATCTTTCAAAACATTCTATTAATAACCTGCTGAACATCCTAGTGGAATATGAGATGAGACTCAGTCAACAAGAAGCATTGAATAATGTATGAAAGGAAATGGAATTAAAATCCATATAAAAACATGAAATATTTGGATATTTTGGTGATGATGATAATGAGGAAAATGAAGTTCTTTCTCTCATTTCCATAAAACTGAAGAAGGGAACAAGGAAATTTTATGTAAAGAAACCTCTTTCTTGTTTCTACTGTAGAAGAGTTGGGATCATTCCCTCGGATTTTCTAGGAACGTTCAATGATGAATAATATGAATCTGGAGACATTAAAAATATTAAGAAAAGGTTTTTAAAAAGAGTGACAAAAAATATGTGAAAAAACATCAAATTAAGAGTTTTTTTAAGAAGAATACGATGACAATATACTCTATGAGGAAGAGGAAGAAGAATTCAATTCTAGGAGCCATACATCCATGACAGCTACCATTGAAAAGTCATAACCATTGACAGATAAAGATGTCCATAATCTATTGATTACAAATATCGATTCCATGTTGCAATATAAAAATGATTTTGGTAAGAGTGAGAATAAATGTTACAGATGAAATAGTGGAAATCAATGGTGGAGGAATCGTCAGAATATATTGATCAGCTAGAGGCAAAAAATGAATGACTGAAAAAACTGATGAAATTACAATCATCAATCCTTGAAATCATGGATAATGTTGTGGAACTAAAACTCAAAATTGAAGAACAAGAAAAAGTCATCATTTAACTTACCTCGAGACTAGAGGAGAAGACCCAGACCACTGGGGGACTCGAATAAGAAGTTTTTACTCTGATAAGTAAACTAAAAAGTGAATCAATTTCAAATGAAGAAAAGATGAAAATAAAATTTGTAATGTGCTTGGATAATGAGCTGTTAGAGAGAGAAAAACATGGTTCGGATGGGGTTGAAATGATCTTGAATGATCAAAGACACACATGCATGGGAAATAGTGTAATTGGTTGGGATACTGAATTGTCAAAATCTATAAATAAAGATAACCAAAATAATGTAATGTAAAAAGTTGATCATGTTGAAAAGCCACCAGAAGTGCTGAAAAAGAATCCATTAAATCACTACTGGAAATCTCACCTTTACTAATGCTTCTATACAAACAGTTTTTAAAAATCATTTGTATAGGTCCCCTTTCACAATGGTTTGGCCAAACCATTGGGAAATCCCACTATGAGGTCACTTTTCCCAACGATTTTCCAAAACCGTTGGCAAAGGGTATGGCTTTCCCAACAGTTTGGCCAAACCGTTGGGAAAGGATACTTTTAGGCCACTTTTCCCATCAGTTTGGCCAAACTATTGGGAAAAGTCCCCCATATACCAACATCGCTCCCAAAATCAAAGGACCTATACCAACGGTGGTGACAACCATTGTTATAGGTCCTTTGATTTTTTATCGAAGCTTCTTTCCGATAACATTATATAAATAAAAATTTAAAATAATTATGATAATATATATATATATATATTTATATTTATGAAATTATGTTCACAAAATTCATGTTAGGTTAGTGCTTAGGTCGTCGAAAGATAAAGTAGAGGTCTTAGGATCAAATCCCACCGAATTGTTTTTTTAAAATACATATACCAATGTTTTAATGGAACCTTTGGTATAGATTTTCATATTACTTATACCAATGGTTTTCAAAACTATTGGTATAGGTCTATACCAATAGTTTTCCCAAAACCTTTGGTATAGACCTATCCCAATGGCTTACTTGCCCACAGTTCTCCAAACCGTTGGTATAGGCTATACCAATGGTTTGGAGGCGTATACCAACGGTTCCAAACCACTGCTATAGGGTATTTTTCCAGTAGTGAATCAATCTAAAAGAAAAACTGGAAATTATTCCTCAGTATCCAAAAATGATACCGAGTTGAACTATTTTATCGAGGGAGACAGAATGAGGAGAAATATAAGTGAGAAGAAATTTCCTTTCACGAAGTGTCAGTTTTTTGGCTCTCTAGGACATACCATTTCTTAATGCGAAGAGAAAATGGACTATATAAATGGGGAAGAGTTATGAGTTCATCAAAGGAGAAAATATTCATATAAAAATGTATATATAAGCAATAATATTTATGGATATTGTTATCACAATTCATACTTTGGAAATATCACTATGTATTGTAGACAGTGGTATGATAGGATAATTTTTTTCAATGGTAAGAGATGAGTCAATACTCATCAACCAGATGGTGTTTCTTTTTAAAATATTTTTTCTTCTATGGAATAATAATCTGAATATGATTAACCCATTAAATGGAAGAGAGAATTTAAAGACCAATAGTTTCCTACGCTCAATCCAATATCTCATGGAATGAAAAGAAGAAAATTGCAAATTACATGTTTTTAGAAGTAACCCTCAAAGATAAAAAGAACAAAATCACATGGATTCTTGATAGTATATGTTCATCCCACATGATAGGTAATTCATACTTATTAACAAATTTCCAGAAAAAGGTCCATGTAACATTGAGGTTTGGTAATGATGGTTCCTTGAAGATAAAAGTTAGTGGAATAACTGAGATAGATAATAGAGAGATAAAGAAAAATGGTGTCCTTTATGTGGACGAGCTACATCATTATCATTTTTGTTTGAGTCAACTCTGAGAATCTAGTCTTATTGTGACATTAAATTCAAATGGTTGTACTAAGGGAGGAATTCCTCTGAATTCTCTCTTAGAAGGCTGCAGAACATATGAAAACATACATTAGGTTGACAACAATGAGAACAATTTCTTCCTAATAGTTGAAGAGGAAAACTTCTTATGGAATCATAGATTGGGTCACATAAATCATCAAGACATGGAAAAGATATATAAGGTGAATATATTCCTGGATATCCCTAATCTAAAGTGCGAATGAGAAAAGACATGGGATTCTTGCATGTGAGGGAAACTGGTATGCATTTCCTACTAGCCAATGAATAAAAGAGAATCAAACCTCTTGGTCCTCATCCATACAGATGTATGTGAACCGATAAATGTGGCTGGAACACATGGAGAAAGGTACTTCCATCTTCACATAGATAATACAGTGTAATGGAATGTGTGATCGTTATACAAAGGAACTGACAAGTGCTTGATTTCATGAAAACCTATCATTGAATCACCGAGTATGATATTATATATACAATCAATGTCCTGCAGTCTTACAATAGATAGGAATACACATCCATTGAATTTGAAAATTACCTAGAGAAGAATGGGATACAACATGTGATGAAAACTATGATAACTCCACACAAAATGGAGTTGGTGAGAACATGAATCGATAGGTGAAAATGTTAACATAAGTATATTGATTGAAAATTATATTCGTTGACATTATTGGAGAGTGGATGTACAAGCTGCAGTGTATATTCAAAAATGAATAGGGCTATATATGAGTGAGACAAAGACACTATATGAATTTTTTCATTAAAGGAAGCCCAATTTGAAATATTTTTATTTGTTCTAAAGAAAAATTTTCATCTAAAACAAATAATGGAATGAATATAACTATAGGGACTATGCATACGAAGGATTATTTTTTTACACACAATGAAAAACAAATACTACAAGTGTTTCAATAAGCACATGGGAAGAATTTTAGAAAGAAGTGATGTTAAGATCATTGAAGAGAAAAACACGGATTCTTAAAGAAATTATTATAATGATGTGATAGAAGATATGGAAGAATGTGAGAATGGATAAAATGATAATCCAGATGTATTGGATGGTGTAAAAAACTATCCAGAGTCACTTCATGATGTTTAATCAGTAGAAGAATCAGAATAGGAATCTGTAGTTGTAGAGAATTTGGTCAAACCCCAATGGAGCGTCGAAGAGAAGATATTGATCCTTCCAACATTATCCGGGATCATAATGAACCTACACAGATAAAGATAATGAGGAATAATGCACAATCTGTATTTCTATTAGTTGTAGAACCATCCTATTTTTAAGAGGCTCCAAAGGATGAGACATGGGTGAAAGAAATGAATAAAGAGTTAGATCATATTAAAAAAAAAATCATACATGGCATCCTGTTAGAAGACCTGAATATAATAATGTGATCGGTACTAAGTGGATCATCAGGAAAAAATTTGACAGGCATAGAAATGTGACCAAAAATAAGGTACTCTTGGTTTGTAAGGGATATTCACAAATCAATAGTGTTTATGTTGAAGATAAATTTTCACTCGTAGTGAAATTAAAGTCAATAAGACAATTTCAGCCTGGTCAATCCAAATAGGTTTCAAATTGTATCAAATTGATGTCAAGATAGACTTATTAAATGGTGTATTGGAAGAAGAATTCTATATTGAAAAAACTGTGGGGTTCCATCTTGACAATGATGAGTTAAAGGTTTTAAAATTAAATAAGGCAAATTATCTCCTCAAATAACAACCATGAGCATGGTACTCTTAGTAGAGATCTTATATGAGAAAGCTTGTTTTTAAAAGAAAAGTGGATCATAATTTATATGTGAATTATTCATAAAATGATCAATTCATGGTATTGTTAAACGTGGATGATATTAATTTTTGGTGGAAGGAGGAAAGTATCAATGGATGAATTAGCCACTCACATGAAATCATATTTTTTAATGTCCATGATTTGTGAACTCATATACATTTTAGGGTTGTATGTGATTCATAATAAGTATTACCCTTTCATTTATCAGCAAAAGTAGGCAAGAGATTTGCCAAAAAATTCAATATTCATGATTCCAAACAAAGGTCGAATCATATTACGGTTGGAATAAAGCTCATAAATAATGTGGAAGGGACTTCTATGGATCCCACCATGTATAGAAGAATCATTGGAAGCCTACTGTACTTGACAGTGACATGGCTATATATTTTCATTGCATCTTGCCTTGTGGCGCGCTTTCAGTGTAATCTGAAGGAAGAACATATGGTGTTAGGGAAAATAATCATGAGAAAAATTCATGGTAAACATAATTACGGATTAGACATTGCTGCATTAGGAGATAGAGAACTATCAGCATTTTTCGATGCTGACTCGGTTGGAGACGTAGTGGACAAAATGTCTGCCAGTGGTGGATCTTTCGATATTGGAATATAATGGGTGGGAAGGTGAAGTAAGAACACATAATTTACATCTCTTAGTACTGCTGAAGTTGAATATATATCTTATACCAAGACATTAACTATGTTACATTGGATGAACCATAACCTGAGTTGCATAGGTGATGAGGTGTAATAACCAATGGTGATTTTCTATGATAACAATAGTTAAATTGATTGTTTGAAGAATCTTGTTTAGAATGCTTGTATGAATCTTATTGAGATCATATATTCACTTCATCCATAAAAAAGTGGAACAAGGCATGATTAAAACGGACCATGGGGGAACTGATGAGAAAGTGGCAGAAATTATGATCCAGACAATGTCTGGGGATGTTTTTGAGAAACATCGGTTAAACCTCAATGTTAAGACTCCTCTCAGTGCATGAGGAGGATATGATATTCCCCTCTCCCCAATTTTTGAACTGTTTTTAATATGTTTGTTGAAATGATGCAGGTTTATAGAGGAGATAAGATCTTGGGGAATCATTTTTTTAACACTACAAGTCAAGATTTGGTTCATTAGGTTTATTACTAATGGTGGAGAATGGATAAATTCAATTGGGAGTGATTTGATTCATTATGGATATAGGAAAGATGGAAAATAGAAATAGACCGAAATGAAACTATGGGGGTGAACGGAAATGTATGAGAACTAAATTCATGTCCTCTCCTGTGTATTATACAATGAGCACTGGTCACATAAAAATATACTGATGGACAAGTTTTTTCATGAAGGTTTGTGTTTTTATCGTGAATGGCACATCAGTGAATTTATCTATAAATTGCCAACAAAACCAAAGTGGAATACTATTTTAACCAATTATAACCATTGGTAATAATGGAGGTTGGATTCTGTTTTCTTTCAATCAAAAAATGGATGAATAATGAATTATTAATGAATAGGGTCATTCGTTTGAGGCTGAAAGCAGTATTGCAGGTGGCACAGTATCCAAATGTTTGTCAAATTTCCAGCCTAAAAATTTGGGAGTTTGGTAACGGTTCATATCAATTATTTGTTGTGAAGGCATGCGGTATGCGGTGAAGGTTCGTGGTACACTATGAAGATGAAAAATACATGGTGAAGGCATGTAATACATAGTGAAGGTATAAAGTACAAGAAACGATGCACAAAAATGAAAACAGTTCGCAGTGATGGTACACAGTGAGGGGATGCTATAGCGACCCAATACTTTTACACATATCAGTTCAAGACTTTATGTGTAGTTAATCATCAGATTAGAATCCAAGGTTTAATTCCCCGACCTGGGTTACCCAAAGTCGGTGAATTATTAAATAACATTGGTATGATACAAAGAATCTTGTCCCGAAAGACCGATCAGTTTAGTAGCCTTGGAAGTATTAGATACATTTATAAGTCTTACATTACATCATAAAATAAAAAACTACAACAATATAGTCTCCATATAACAAACACTTATCCCTTAGACTATCCCTACATGTTAGTCATAATATAATTCATCCCATCCTGGGAAATATAAAGCATAGAATGGGGTGAGCTCAGATGCTCAGTAAGGATAACAATATAGTTGAAGCTTTCATAAATAAGCATAAAAACATAAGGCAATGTATAAGACTAAAAAAAATCCTTTTAAATTTGAACTTCATCATAATATATAAAAGATAAAATCAAATAATACCATTTACTTATTCACATGGATATTCTACTAGTCGAATAATCACATGGAATATCAATAGCCACTTTTATAATGATGGACTAAATAATGCCAGACTTCATATCCAAATACTCAAGGCCATGTTCCAAGTCTAAAAAAAATATTTTTTCAAGGCCTTATAACAAGACAGAAGTTTTTCTCATGAGACATACCGATGCATCGAGAAGCTATATTGGGATCCACTCGTCACTTAGTAAGTCCAATGCATTCCTCATTTGAAAAGGTTTAAAAATAATATAAACATTCATATAAAAAACTAGCATAGAAAATGTCAATACTTTATCCATAGACCATGAATTGTATGAAATAACACATCCGTAGTCAATCATATCAGAAAACCTTCAATACAATTGAGATTTTTTGTATCATAATAAATCAACTTCAAACAAACATAAAACTCATAAAATGATGTTGACATAGATGAAATCAAAACCATTTTATAGAAATATATCTTTATATTTGGAAATTATTTATAATTAATGTAATTATCAAATAAAACATTTATTTCTGAAAATATTCTTTTAATATTTTATGGGAGGCTTAGACGTTGTCATAAGGGAAGAAAATAGCCCCACCTGCCATATTAGTTAAAAAACATTATTACCTTAATTTTGTCGAAAAGGTCATAAATTACCTTGTTTGGAAAAGGACAGAAAGATTCCTTTAAAAACCCATATTTAAAATAAGGGTATAAATGAAATTAATCCATTTTCTATTAAATAGTATTTTTTTTTGAAATACATTTTTCAGACACATGGTTGTGGATGATAAAGAAGTCCCAGTAGATACTTACGTAAAAACAACCTGGATTAATGAAGAGATTGTAAAAATAACCCTTAACATGTACGTTTCCTTGGTCAAGTGTATGTTAAACTCTTGTATAATAGATAAATAATTGTTATTAAATTATACAATAATCATATACAAAATTATTATATCATATATGATCTTCTAATAATACTCGTTTAGTAGTATAATTTTTTCGGGTGTTAACTGATTCGTTTTCCTTTATATGATTTGTTACGTAAGTAGTTTTTGTTATGGATGGGATGTATATTATTAATATTTATAATGATATCAAGTCTTTAAACATTATTTTTAGTCATCAAAATAAAATTATTCTTAAATGGATACGGTGGGTAGTGAATCTCATCGTGTTCGTGGAGACGGTAATCCATACGTATGCATAAGCGACAATATCATTATTCTGATATTAAAATGATATATAATTTGATGTTATATCATATACACAGAATCATTATCAAGTTATATTTATTATTTTCATCAATTATACATCATTATTACACCAATACAAATAATAATGTATTGAATAACAACTACACAACGACATGGATATAGTAATCCAGACGTATGCACGTATGGTGAGATGTCATTCAAAGGATGGATAGAATATTGAATATGGTTGTACCATATTTATAATAACATTACAATATATATAAGGTAATGTATTTATTATTTTATAACAGAAACAATAAGGAAATAAAAAGTGGAAGAAGAAAAGAACTTGAAAGAGGTGATGAAAAATTTACCTCTTCTACGGGTTCTTTCTTTTGATTTGATCATAAGGGATCTTTGGTTAGCTTTATGACTGATTTAATGCATCTAAGATGAAGGGGGACAGTTGGGAGGATATTTGGGTAGGGTTTGGACAAGCCAAAAGGCTTTGAAGGTGTGAATTTGAGATAAGGGGATGTTTTCTTTTATAAGAGGGTTAGAGGAACCTTAGAAAAACATAAAATATTATTTTATAATAATTTTATATTCGGATTATAATGGATCAAAAATGGATTATTTTGAAGATAATGTCGTATGGGTTGAAATCCTCTCATCCAATAGGTTTTTTATTGGTTTAGGTCATCATATTAACCTTATTATTTAGATTTAACTCTTAGTTAAAAAGTTTGACATTTACCATGTCTCTTTGTATTTTTATATTATATGGCTAATAAACTTACAATAAACTTCCAAGAGAACCCCAAGTGGTTATTTAATGATATATATATCATTATATAAGTCATTTGTCCAATCCATATATTTTTATGAATATTATATATATTAATAATATAATATATGTTTTGAAAACTCTTTTATGTAAATTTTGACACTCTTTAATAATTGAATTTTTAAAATCCAAAAAAACATTATTAATTCGAACTAAATTCATTTAATCAATATTAACATGTCATATTGACCTAGAAAATATTTGGATGGCATAAAAACATTAAAATTATATCTATTTTAACATTTATAACACCATTTATTTGATTCTTCCATTAATAAGGAAAATACTCCATCATCATTGTGTCATAAATAAATGTAATTATTGAATGTCTAAAAATTATAAATAAAATACTATTATGTATGAAATATTTTTATCATTATAATTAATATTTACATTCTAAGAGATAACATATATAACCCAATGTAAGGATTTTTTTACTAAAAGTTATATGCTTATGTCATTTTTGTATTTACATCCACATAATTAACATATATTGTCATTATCACTTACAAGTGGCTCAATGGGGTCCCGAATTCGACCCAAGGATGTCCATGGTCGGAAATGTGTCATCCAATAAGGATAGAACATGTGTTAGGGTAATTAGATATTAATATAATATTATTTTTTAACCTTATTTACCAGATTTACCATTTAACAATGGTAAGTAAAATATTTACTGAAGTAATTATTCACTATGTCTAAAAATAAAATTTACCAATTTACACAATTTGTACCTCCTGATTATAAATATGGAATTTATTTTTCTAAATTCAAAACTCATAATTTCAAGAAATTAATTTAAAATTAATTACCGTTGTCAAAACCAAAATCCCGTTTTTAAGAAATCATATCTATCAAATAATTGACACTTGTTTATGTCGAGTTATAATGCGAAATTATGTCCAATGACCAAAATAGGATTAAGTGGTAATAATAAAATCTAATTATACTTTAAAAACCACTCAATAGTATAATTTATCACCATAAATTATTTTGATTAAAAATGTTGTTTTTAATTAAAATATAGTTTTTTCACTATTCATCAAAAAACTGAATGTTTTTAGAAAAATACCAAAAATCCACCCTAAGATAACTTAAATTTTCCGAATACAAAAATTAAGTAAAATTTGAATAATAAAATTTTTAAATTTCAAAAATTTTGTATTATTATTTATAACAGTTACATTGACTGGTCGTAGTGTTTTAGAATCTCAAAGTTGCGTATAATGCAATCTATTTCATTATTCAAAGAGATACCTACAGTGGATTCTTGGGTTGTTACATTATCTCTCCTTAAAATAATTTCATAGTCAAATTTTCTAGAGTATTACTACGTTAAAATATTCAAGTGGTTCTTCATCATAAGTTCTTCAGGTTCCCACGACGCCTCTTCCATCTTATGGTTTCTCCAAAGAACTTTTACCAGACAAGTCATCCAGTTTCCCAACATTGTTCTCTTGTATCAATAATCTTTAAGGGCTCTTCACAATATGACATATCGGGTCACAGTTTTAATTCCTCATATGTGAGTACATGCATTGGGTCAGGCATGTATTTTCTCAATAGTGATACGTGGAACACATCATGATCTTTGGAGAGACTTCGCGGAATTTCCAAACGGTAAGCTATAACCCCAATTTGTTCTAGAATTTCGAAATTTCCGATATACCTATGACTCAATTTACCTTTCTTATCGAAACGTATAACACCCTTTCGTGGAGATACCTTCAAGAAAACATGATCTCCTACTTGAAATTTCAAATCTTTCATTGATTATCGGAATAGTTCTTTTGCCTTCATTGTGCAGCTTTGATGTGGGTTTGGATAACCATCAGATTATTCATTTTTTCCACAACATGTTCTGGGCCTATGAGTTTTCTTTTACCAATATCATCCCAACAAGTCAGTATGCGACATCTCCTTCCATATAACGCTTCATATGGTGCCATCTGAACACTTTAATCGAAGCTATTGTTATAGAAAAATCTACCAGTGGTAAATATTGATCACACATACCATGAATGTAAAGTTAAAATGATATAAAAATGTATTCTAAGGTTTGAATAGTCTATTCTGATTTCCCATCAGTTTGAGGGTGGAAGGAAGTGCTCAAATAAAGTTTAGTATCCTTGGATTTCTAAATACATTTCCAGAATCTTGATGTCTAACTGGGATCACGATTAGAAAAAATCGACAGGGGTACACCATGAAGTCTTACAAATTCATTAATATATAGTCTTTCCAGACATTCATGTGGTAAATCTTCTCTTATAGTAAGAAAATGTGCTCATTTGGTAAGATGATCAACAATGACCCATATTTCCTTATTCCTTCTAGGATCCTTTGGTAGACCCATGAAAAAGTCCATCGTAATATCATCACATTTCCACTTATGTATGGGAATAAGTGGCATGACTCCTCCAGGTTGTTGCCTTCCAGCTTTCACATGTTGACCAACCATATATCCTGACACAAAATCAACAAGCTCCCTCTTCATGTTGTCCCACAAAAAATGTTCCTTCAAATATATATAAATATTAAAGCTACCGGGGTGTATAGAGAAATTGGAGCTATGGGAATTATCCATCAATTTTTTTTTTAGATTAGGTACGTCAGGAACACAATGCCTCTTCCCAAATTTCAAAATTCCATCTTCATATACGAAGTCACTCAATCTCCCATCATTCATAGCTTTAATCTTCTTTTGAAACTCCTCAACATTAGCCTGATAGCTTTTTATCCTTTCTATTAATGATGTTTTGGAAACCATTGGAAAAATATTGATGGCCCACCTTCCATGGTTATTCCAATATCCATATTTACTATATCCATGTACATAGGATCCATTTCAACTCTCATCTTGTTCAAAACTCCATGATCCTTTCTGCTCAAAGCATCTGGCACCTTATTTGCCTTCCCCAAGTGGTAGTTTATAGTGCAATTGTAATCTTGGAGTAGTTCAAGCCATCACCTTTTCCTTATGTTGGTTTCCTTCAGTGATAAAATATACATCAAACTCTTCTAATTGGTATATATCTCACATTGTTTACCATTGAGATATTGTCTCCATATCATTAAAGAAAATATTACAACTTCTAACTCAAGATCATGAGTAGGATAGTTTTGTTCATGAATTTTCAACTGTTGTGATGGATAGGAAGAAAATCTATCATTTTTCATATGGGTACGACCTTGTACTTTCTTTGAAGCATCACTATAAATAAAAAAACCCAGCATTCCCTGATAGTAGATTCGATATTTGAGCATAGACTAATCTTATCTTTAATTCATCAAAACATTCTTCACACTCTTTTATACAAACAAATTGAACCCCTTTACGTGTGATCTTGGTTAATGGGTTAAAAAATAGGGAAAAAATATGGACTAAACATTGATAATAACCTATTAAATCAATAAAAATATGTACCTAAGTTATACTCGTCAGTGTTGTCCATTCTTTTATTGCCTTTGTTTTTGAAAGATCAACAATGATTCCATCCTTAGAGAAAATATGTCCAAGAAAAGAAATATCTTGAAGCCAGAATTCAAACTTGCTAAACTTCCCATATAATTCATTTCTTCTAAGAGTCTTTAGGATAATGTGAAAGTGATTTTCATGATCGTCATATATTTTGGAGTATAACAATATATCTTCAATAAATACCACTAAAAAGTCATCAAGATATTCCTTGAAAACTCTATTAATTAGATCCATGAAAATTGTGGGAGCATTAGTCATCTTAAGAGGAAATACGTTAAACTCGTAATGCCCGTACGTAGTTCGAAATGTTGTTTTAAAAATTTCTTCCTTCTTAACACACAACTGATGATATACAGATTGTAGTTCAATCTTTGAAAAATATTTAGCTCCATGAAGTTCATCGAATAAATCATCAATACGAGGATATGGATACTTGTTATTTATTGTCATAGCATTGATCTTCCTATAGTCGACGCACAACCTCATAGATATTCCTTTCTTCTTAACAAAAATTATAGGGGATCCCAATGGTGAAACACTAGTGAGAATAAATCCCTTATTAATCAATTATTCTAGTTTTTTTAGTTCCAATAATTTCATAGTGTCTATTCTATATGGGGTCTTCAATATGGGCCTTGAACCAAGAATTAAGTCAATATAAAACATATTTTTTCATTCTGGAGGATTTCCAGGTAAATCCTCAAGAAGCACATTAACATATTATTGCGCAATAGGTACTTTCCCTATTTGGAAAATCCTTTCCTCACCCAAAATTATTTAATTATATTCCTCCCCAATAATTGAATTTAGTTGAGATAATAGGGGTGGATCTAGATAAGAATTAAATGGTGACTTTTCTGCTCTAAAGATATGGTACTCCATATCGTCATAAAAAATTGTAGCCGTCTTCTTGCTATAATAAATTTTTGCATCACGGTCTAAATGTCAATCCATAATTAGGATTATATCAAATTAAATCACGGGTATGATGATGAGATCAATAGATAAATAACTTTTATATTCCCTAATGAGAACTGATTCACAAAACATTGTTACAATGATACATACCTTAAGAGTTCTGACTGATAACTCCCTTGTTAAATCAAGTTGGAAATATCTACTTTTATTAGAAAACCAGGAAGATATGAAAAAATTCGATGATCCAGAATAAAATAAAGCATTGGCTAAAGTTGAGGAAACCATTAAATTACCTACCACTGAAACTTTCGGTGCTTCAACCTCAGTAGTAGTGATCACATAAGCTTGGACTTGATCCCTTGACCTTTTTTAAGGTAAGTTTCCTTGGCACTTAGGACATTAATTTGCATAATTCCCCCTTTCTCTACAATTGTAGCATTGAGCATTGACAGCCTTTTTCATTCCCTTTCAATCACGAGCTTGGTGGCCTTTTTCACCACACTTATAACAAACCCCCATTCCCTTCAGAAAAGTACCAGGGTGCTTCTTCCCACATTTAATACACGATGGATATTAACCTTTTCCCTTATTCCCCTTATTTCCAATTCTAGAGTGTTCAGTAGATCTCTTCTTCTCTTACCTTTCTTTAATGTCGTAAGACATATATAATACATTTTCTGTCTTGATAACACCCGAGACAAAATATTCATATGATGAGAAAGATAGTGATACTAATGCTCGACAGAGAAATGGTTGTAACCCATCAAATAAATTATAAATCCTACTTCTTGGGGTACATATATAATCTGCATCATGCATGGATAACCTTGTAAAGTTAGCCTCATACTTTTTGAAATTCTCACCCTCTTTTTTCCTTAAAGTTAGAAATCATCATTTCATATCCTCTAGATTGTCATGAGGAATGTATTTTTCTATGAAAATCTCTTTAAACTACCTTCATTACATATTTGATACATCATCATATATCTTCTTTGATTTGAATCAATGACCACCATTGATTTACATCTCCCATGAGGTGATAAACTTCCATGACAAATTTTTTCCTTTCGCTACTCCCCAAAGAATAAAATATTTTCTCTATTGAACTTATCCATTGATCATATACTAACGTATTAGTACTCCCATTGAAAATTGGTGGTTTTTCCTCATCAAGAGATCTAATATTGATTCTCCGCGTTGTGGATATGGGTGCTCCATACAGGTAGGGTTATTATACATAACCTGGGTGAGTTGTCCCAGAATGGTGATTAACTGATCCGCACCAGTTGCATCCTCATCCCCACTATAATTATCTTGAATATGAGGGAAATACCTATATGTATTTCTTGCATTGATATAGTTTCCATTCCTTCCGCTAGACGTCATTTCTAAACAATGGCATAAACTAGATTAGTTTATGAATTGAAACACATAATTCCAAACTTGTAAAAAACTTAACATAAATTGAACAGTTTATGGATATAATCCATATTCATAAAAACAAATTTCATTGAGTATGTATATACTCATAAACTATTTATAATGGTTTGTAAATAAAATGGTAGGTATACTTAGCATATCCCATGGGAGTGTCGTAACCAAAAGTGCAGCAATGCCTGTTGTCATGCACCATTTCCCTTTAAAGTCTAGCTCAAAGCAGTGTTTTTAGGTTTTACCCCTAGGTACATCTTTTCTAGAGATGCCTCTACCAGCTCGTATCTAGAAAGGGATGTATTTATTAGAAAAATCACAAAATCTCTAGATTACCATAATTCACAAAATTTTATCTAGAATAATCCTCAATGTATATCTTAGGGTAATGTGCTCTAATAAGAGTTTATATAAATCTAGTTTCCAAGGATTGTACTAAACTTTATCTAATTCCAACTGTAATGCCCCAACCCGGTTGACCCAGAGTTGGTGCATTATTACATAACATTGGCATGATACAAAAAATAATGTCCCGAAAGACCGATCAGTTTAGTAGCCCTGGAAGTACTAGATACATTCATAAGTCATACATTACATCATAAATTGAAAAAATAAAACAAAATAGTCTCCATATTCCACACTCATATCCCTTAGACAATACTTGCACTTCAGTCATAATATACTTTTTCACATCCTGGGAAAAATTAAATATGGAAAGGGGTGAGCTCAGATGCTCAAAAAGGATAAAAATATAACAAAAACTTTTATAAAAATGAATAATCATTTAAGGCATTGTATAATACTAAAACAAAATCCATTTAAATTTTTACATTATCATAATATGGAAAAGGTAAAATCAAATAATTCCATTTAATTATACATATAGATATTCTACTAGTCAAATAATCATATGCAATATCAATAGCCACTTTCATAATGACGGAATGCACAATGATAGACTTCATAACCACATAGTCAAGGCCTTGTGCCAAGACTAAAAATAATATTTTGTCAAGGACTTGTTCCAAGACACTATTTTGTCTCATTAGACCTACCGATTCATCGAGGATCTATACCAGGCTCCACCCATCCCTTACTAAGTCCAATGCATTCCTCATAGGAAAAGGTTTAAACATATCATAAAGATTCATATTAAAACTAGAATAAAAAATGTCAATAATTTATCCATAAACCATGAATGGTATGAAATAAAACATCCATAGGCAAACATATCACAAAACCTTCAATACAATATGGATTTTTTGTATCATAATAAATCAAATTCAAAAAAACTTAAAATCCATCAATGGATGTTGACATAGATGAAATCAAAACCATTATTGAGAAATATCCCTTTCTATATTGAAATCATTAAAAATAAATGTAATTATAAAGGAAAACAATTATTATTTATAATATTCTTATAAGATTGTAAGGGAAGATTTGACTTTGTTATAACAGTGAAAAATAGACGCACATGTTGTATATGTTAAAAAATCATTCTTGCCTTACTTTTTTCGAAAAGGTCATTATGTACCTTGTTTGGAAAATGAAAGAAGGATTCCTTTCAAAACACATAAGGTCAAATAAGTGTATAAATGACTTTAACGAATTTTCTAGTAAATAGTAAAAAAAAGAATTACAATTTTAAGAATCCTGGATGTGGATGATAAAGAGGTCCCAGTAGATAATTACGTAAAAACAACCTCAGATAATGAAAAAGATTGTGAAATTAACACTTAACATGTACTATTTCTGGTTCAAGAGTACGTTAACCTCCTGTATAATAGATAAATCACGGTTATTAAATTATACAAGAACCATATACATAATTATGATATCATATATGTTCTTATAATAATACATTTTTAGTAGTATCATCGTTTCGGGTGTTAACTAATTCATTTTCCTTTATATGCTTTGTTACGTAAGTAATGTATGTTATGGATAGGATGTATCTCATTCATATTTATAATGATATCAAGTCTTTAAAAAATATTTTTAATCATTAGAATAAAATTATTCTTGAACTGATATCATGGGGAATGAATCTCATCGCCTTCATGGAGAGGGTAATCCGTACATACACGTGAGTGACAATATCATTCTTTTGATATTAAAATAATATATAATTGGATGTTATATCATATACGAAGAATCATTATTATGTTATATTTATTATTTTCTTCAATTATACATCATTATTATATCCATCTAAATAATAATGTATTGAATAACAATTACATCATGACATGGAGATGGTAATCCATACATGCACACGTATGGTGACAGGCCGTTTAATGGATAGTTAGAATAATGAATATTGTTTTACCAAATTTATAATAAAATCACATTATATATAATCTACTGGAGTTGTTATTTCATAATGGAAACAACAATGAAATTAGAAGTGGAAGAAGAAAAGAACTTGAAAGAGGTGATGAAATATTTACTTCTTCTTCTGGTTCTTCTTTTTGATTTGATCAAAGGGGCTCTTTAGGTTAGCTTTCTGACTACAGTAAGGCCTCTAGGATTAAGGGAGGACATTTGGGAGGATATTTGGGAATATTTTTGGATGATTTAAAAGGCTTTTAAGGTGTGAATGTGAGGGAAGGGGAAGTCCCCTTTTATAAGAGGGCTGAGGGGCACCTTAGGAAAAACATTAAATATTATTTTATAATAAATTCATATTCGGTTTATAAAGTATCCAAAATGATTAATTTTGAGGTTAATGTGGGTATGTGTTCAAATACTCTTAAGAAATTGGGTTTTGACGGGTTTAGGTCACCATATTAACCTTATTATTTAGTTTTCACTCTTAGTTAAAAAGTTTGACATTTACCATGTCTCTTTGTATTTTTATATTATATGCTTAATAAACATACTATAAAATACAAAGAGAACACCAAGTTGTTCTTTAATGATATAAATATAATTATGTACGTTCTTTTGAAGAAACTTATATTTTTAAGAATATTATATCAATTAATAATCTAATATTTATTTTAAAAACTCTTTTTTGTAAATTTTGACACTATTTAATAATTGATTTTTCTAAAGATCAAAAACATTATTAAATAAAAATAAATTCATTTAATCAATAATTAAAATTAAAGTTTACCTAGAAATTGTTTTTATGGAATCAAAACGTTCATATTATATTTATTTTATCACTTATAATACCATTTATTTGATTGTTTCATTAATAAAGAAAATAATGCATCATCATTGTGTCATAAATAAATTTAATTATTCAATGTCTAAAAATTATAAATATAATAACATTATGTATGAAATATTTTTATCTTGATAATTACTATTTATATTCTAAGAGATAAAATACATAACCCTATATAAGAATTGTTTTAATAAAAGATATATGCTTATGTCATTTTTTTATTTACTTTTACTTAATTAATATAAAGTTTCATTATCACATAAAAAGTGACTCCATGGGGTCCCAAATTAGACCCAAGATGTCCATGGTCGGAAAAGTATCAGAAAATAGGTTTAGAACATGTGTTTTGTTAAATATAATATTATTATAATACTATATTTTACCCATATTTATCAGATTTACCTTTTAAACATGTAAAATAAAATATTTACCGAAATAATTATTCATAATGTATAAATATAAAATATAACTAATTACACAATTTGAACCTCCTGATTATTAATATGAAATCAGTTTTTCTAAATTCAAAAAAAAAATAAGTGGCATAAATTAATTTAAAATTAATTTCCATTGTCAAAAAAAAAGTGTGTTTCTATGAAATAATAACTATCAAAATATTGACACTTGTTTATGTCGAGTATAAATGTGAAATTACATCCAATGACCAAAATTGAATTAAATGGTAAAAATATAATCTAATTATAATTTAAAACCCCTCAATAGTATAAGCTATCACTATAAATTATCTTGATTAAAAAAGTTGTTTTTAATTAAAATTTAGTATTTTTCACTATTCATAAAAAACTGAATATTTTCAGAAAAATACCAAAAATTAAACCTACGTTAATTTTGATATTCTGAATAAAAAAATCAAGTCCAATTTGAAGAATAAAATTTAAAAAATTTCAAAAATTGGGTATTAATATTTATAACGTCTACTTTTATTGGTCGTGGTGTGTTAGAATCTCGAAGTATCATACAATGTATGGTATTGAATTATTCAAAGGGAAACGTACTATGGAATCTTTGGGTGTTACTAAAGGATCATTATGTCTAGTATCATGGATGACTATGTACATATAAAATAAAACATGGGGATAAAAAATAGACATCTTTATTTAATATCCATAAAGATCTCCTAACATCCTTTGAGCCCACACATCTGTATAGGGAACCCTGGGGAACACATGAACAAATGGATGAGATGAAAATCCCAGTAAGGGAATTAACATAATGATACATCTTAAGAAGATGAGTTAGGAGGCATGTCACAATGATATCAAACCATGGAACATATAAAATCATATCGTATAAGCGTGGGATCATATAAACATGGAATCATATAAATGTGGTAGAATCATAAAACAATTCTTTAGCATGGGTCAAGGCTAACCACCAATATCGTTTCCCATTTTAGTATAAGTCAAGGAAACCCGCCAATCCCGTTTCACACCGCATCTCATGAGACTTAACATTACACAATTAATTGGAGAACTATTTTGGTGTTCCCATTTCAAAATTTTCATGAATATTCTTTCCACATAAATATTCTTTCAACATAAAGAATCATATATAATCAACCATACATAAACATATGGGTACCCATGGAAAGAATTGGGTACCACAATCATGACCAATTGCCATATCACAAAAGTGTACATGAAATGAAAGTATTTGAACATACATGGACGTTCATAGGGTAAAATATTCATATGATGCGGTATGTGGTGTCAAGAAGAAGTGAAAACATATAAGAAATGAATTTTATAATAATTAGCATTAAAACATTTGTGTGTGGTTTTACAGAAAATACTATTGAGCTTTTAAACTAGAAAATTGGATAATCAATTATATAAATCCAGAATTGAACCAAGAATGTATTCATAATAAAGAAAAAATTTATAAATACAACGGTGTATTAAAATATAGGGTATATTGAACTTGAAATTTGGTAACAATTCGTTATGTTCCCCTAAAACAAGTTTTCTTATCAGATTGTTCTAAGGAGAGAATCTTTTAAAAACATGTGTATCCCCGAAAGAGAGTGATAAAAGGGTGTTCATAAATGAATTTTCTAAACCAAAATAGAATTTAAAAAATTTTAATAAATAGATATGATTACTCCATTTTTACATAATGAAATAAAAGTCATCCTAGAAGAACAAAGAAGGTTCTAGTATAATTCGTTACGGTTTTATCGGTATGGTGTCAGGTGTACTCAAGAGGGTTTGATGAGAGAGAGAAGGATTTTCTCATCACACATACATCGTGAGTGAAGTATGGGTGAGCCTCAAAAACATATTCACTCATTTTGGATTATACATAAATAGACATATCATAGAGGAAATCATGATTAATAGTGAAATGGAGAGATCTCTTACCTAAAATTTGTTGGTGTTCTCCACTTGTTATTAAATACCTCTTGAGACTTCCTTCTATGAGAACCTCTTAAGGGGAGTGGTTTTGGTATTCTGAAGATTCTAGGATCTTTTTGACATGGGGAAGGATATTGGGGAGTGATTTGGGAAGAATATTTTCAAGACACAAGGCTTGAGAAAAGTGAAAAGAAGAGGGTGCGAGGGGTGGTTATAGTGGAGGAGAGAGTGGATTTCTCAATATAAAATCCATTAATTTATTGTTTTTCCCAAAATACAAGGAATAATGAGTCTTCCATGACCATGAATAGTTATTTTATCATGTGATCCCGAACTAATTGTTCTTACATCCGTAGAACATCATCAATGAATCAACAAATACATTATTTAACATTTATTTAAAATTATCATATTTTACTTTTCATAAAAAATTCTTGTATTTCCGAAAAATCCCAAAAAATCAGACTAACCATTTTTTGACATGTAGAATCCAAAAATGAAGTCCATTTTTTAAAAATATTTTTCTAAAAGTTATTATTTTAATATTTAATTAAATTCATAATTTATTATCAAATACCATTTTTAAAACATTCATTTACTTATTCTAAAATATAGGTATTTCGTACATTCAAATGGAATAATATTTATATATTATCATAAGTAAGGTTACTAATCATTAGGGTATCTAACTATTCATAAGCGTATGTTAATGTTAATAAGTCCTTGTTACTATTTACCAAAAAAATTATTTTTTTCATATAGGACTCCAAATAACATACTGATTGCAACCATACATATCATATTTTCAAAATTCAAAACACGTAAATGAAAAAAATATGTTTAAAGGTATCTTAAAACTTATTAGTTCATTATATTGTGTTTTCATGTGATTTTATGACATATTTATAAGAAGGCAATTTCCATTGAAAAAGATTGGGTCGTTACATTCTTCCCCCCTTTTGCAATTTCACCATCAAAATTTTATTTTACATTCTAAGAAAAAAATAGGTGTAGGTACTTTTCCTTCACTGCTTCCTCCAGTTCCTATGTTGCCTCTTCATACTTATAGTTTTTTCATGGTACAGTGAACAGATGAGTAGTCATGTTTCATATAACATTGTCTCTACAATCCAAGATCTTCACTAGCTTCTCCTCATAGGAATGATCATACTCCAATTGTACAACCTCCGATGAGAGTACATGTGACGGGTCTGGTATGTAATTCCTTAACAGGGATACATGAAATAAATCATATACTTTCGACACGGTAGGTGGAAGTTCCAGTCCATAGGCTACAACTCCAACTCGATAATGAATCTCGAAAGGGGATGATGTACCTAGGACATAACTTCCCTTTATTCCCAAAACTCATGACCTTCTTCCAAGTAGATATGCATAGAAATACCATGTCTCCAACTTTAAACTCAAGGTATTGTCGAACGTTATCTTCAAAACTCTTCTGTCGAATTTGGGATGCATTAATATTCTATTGAATGGTTTTCAACTTCTCTACCATTTCACCGGCCATTTTAGGTTCTAGCTACTTCTTCTCACCGTCTTCATCCCAACACGCTAGTGTTCTGCAAAATGTCTCAAAAAGGGCTTCATATGTTGCCATTCGAATGATCGAGTGGAATCTGTTGTTGTAGTAGAATTCAAATAGTTTAATATTTTTGTGTCATCCTCATTTTAATTTCATAGAACTTGCTCTCAACATGTCTTCCAGTTTCTGAATAGATTTCTCAGATTGGCCATCGGTTTGAGGATGATAGGCCGTACTAAAGATTAGTTCATTTCTTAGAGCATGCTGGAGACATTTCCAAAACATTGAGGTGAATATCAGATAACGATCAGATACAATAGATTATGGTACTCCCTTCCACCTTACCACTTCATTGATATAAATCTGTGCAATTTGATCCAATTAGAAGTCATCTCGAACCACGATAAAGTGAGTTTTCTTTGTAATTTGATCCACATAGACCCATATAGAATTATTTCTTATGTATGTCCTTGGAAGTCCTATGACAGTGTCTATGGAAATTTTGTCCCACATCCATGATAGTATGGATATTGGTTTCATCATCCCCATATTCTTTAGTCTCTTAGCCTTCAACTGCAGACATACCAGGCACTTTGATGTATATTCGAAAGGCTCCATTTTTTCTACTGTCCCACCAAAAGTTTTCTCATAGATCTCGATACATCTTTAGGCTCCATCAGTGGATAGAGAAGGTCTAGCTATGCTCATCATTCAATATATCCTTCTTTATTTCGGGATCGAATGGTATACATAATTGTGTCTCATATCTTACAACTCTTTCCTCATCAATTTTGAATTCGGAGGATTTCCCATTTCTAATAACTTCTACACTTTTGTGAATTTCCACATCTTTTCATTGAGCATAATTTATTTTATCTAAGGGGTATGGTTGAGAAATCATTTTCAAAAGTATTGATGATGTTCCTCCCTTAATTATTCCCATGTCCATCCTTTTCAAATATAAGAAGATCAGATCCTTTTCAATTCTCATCATTGATAAAGATGAAGGATCCTTTTTTACATAGAGCATCCTCCACCTTCTATGCCTTACCGGGATGGTAGTGGATTGAGAAGTTGTAATCCTTGATGAAATATATCCATATTCATTGTTCCATATTAATCTATTTCTGTGTGAATGTATATTTGAGACTCTTATGGTCATTTTATATCTCACATTTCTCCCCATAGAGATAATGCCGCCAGATTTTCGATGTAAAGATCACCGCTGACAACTCTAGATCATGTGTTGGATATTTTTTCTCATGTATTTTCATCTTCCATGATGCATAGGCTTTCACATTATCATTTTTCACTAGAACATAGCCTACTCCATTCATTGAATCTTCATTATACACCAAAAAAGAGTTATCCACTTGTTTGGAGTATGAGTACTGGCATAGTGAAAATCCTCTTTTTTAACTTAGTGAAACAATCTTCACATTCTCGTGTCCATGAAAAAAATACTCCCTTTTATGTCATCTTGGTAATTTGGTTTGAAAATGATGAAAATTGCATAAAATATCATCGATAATACCCATCTAGACCCAAAAAGCTGTGAATCTCTGTTACAGAAGTTGGTATGGGTCCGTCGTTAATTGCATTAATCTTTAAAGGGTCTTAAGATATCCATTTTTTGGTGATAACATGACCCAAGAATAATACATCTTACATCTAGAAATAAAATTTATTGTACTTTCCATAAAAATTCTCCCTTTGCAATATATTTAACACAGTATTCAAATCCTCTTAATGTTCCTCCTTTCTCTTTGAGTATATCAGAGTATCCTCAATGAATACTACCAAAAATTTTCCAAGGTAATATCTAGTGAATCTATTTATTAAATACATCAAAATTCCAGGAGAATTAGTGAGTCTGAAGGGAATCACTATGAACTCATAGTGTCCATAACTCGTTTGAATGTAATCCTTTTGAATATCTTACTTCCTCACCATTAGATGGTGATATCCCAACCAAAGGTCCATCTTAGTGAAATAACTGGCCCCACGAAGCTGATCGAACAAGTCAACTATCATTGGAAGGGGATAATTGTACTTTATAGTGATTTTATTGATCTCGTGATAATAAATGAAGAGGTGCATTGATCTGTCCTGCTTCTTGACGAAGAGGACTGGTGCACCCTTTGGTGAAGAACTCTGGCATACAAAACCCTTCTCCATATTCTCATGTAATTTCGTGTTCAGCTCTTCGAGCTCTAAGGTGGCCATTCGGTAATGTGTCTTCGAGATAGGTAGAGATCCCGGGATAAGTTCAATTGAGAACTCATACTCTCAGTCAAGAGGAAGACCGCGTAACTCTTCAGGGAATACAACAGTGAAATCCCTCGTGATGGTCATGTCTTCAAGAATGATTATCTCATTTGTCTCAATCGTTTGATCATGATATGCTTTCTCATAAAGTAGTAATAAACACACTTGAGATGATGATTCAAAAGGTGATTCATCTTTGTCCTTACACTTTTAAAGAATCGAATGATGCTTCAGGATGTGAAAAATGATCTTCATTTCCCGAAAGTTGATGTTGTCTTTGTATAAAGATAGAAAATCCATGCCCATGATAGCATAAAACTCCACTAAAGGAAGTATGAAAAGATTTTATAGGAGGTTCAGTCCACAAATATTTACTAGGAAAGATTTATAAACATGGACACAATAATTTCCCCATTTTTTGTTCTCACAGATAACTTTTCCTGCAAATATTTAGGTGGTGTTTGAATAGTTGTACTAAACATGTAAGATATGAAAGAATGTGTAGAACTGGAATCAAATATTATGTTTTCTATATTGAATGACTCACTAGTGTACCTATCAACTCATCATTTTCCGGATCCACCTCAATAGTAGTGATAGCATAATCCCTTCCTTATTACCTTGGAGGGTTTTTTTTTTGATTTCCTCAGAACACCCTCGGCTTAGGGAAATTGTTCTCATAAATTCCTATGCTTCTTGTAGTTTTAACACTGCACTTAAGGGTGAGTGTTGATCTAAACCATCCTTTATTCTTCAACATTAGTGGGAATTTTCAAATCCCTTCAGTATTTCTTGGACAGATGACCAAAAATTCCACATTTGAAGAAATTCTTCGTTCCCTTCAAATATTTAACAGGTTTATTCTTCCCATAATTTTTATAATGGGAAAATATAGTCTTCTTTCCATCATGAGATTTTTTGGTGAACCACCCATATTGTTCCCTATTTTCCACTTCTTTTCACTGGGCCCATGAGGCTACTGAGAGTCTCCAATATCCATTTCCACCTTGAGGGCACAAGGAAAATCTACTCATAATAGTTGAAGTCTCAAATCACTAACACTTTTGGTAGACTAGTATTTAGTCCGCGAAAGAAGCGATCCAACCTGCTTTCTGTTTTCATGAAAAATCCAGTGTAGTACCTTGAAATCCTTGTGATGTTTTATTCATTTTCCCCAATGGACTCATCTTCATTCTGCTTGAGTCCGAGGAACTCTCTTTCAATCTTGAGATGGAGGGTTCGAGGAAAATATTTGTTGTAAATGTCCTCATGAATTCCTCCCAATCCATGTAATCAATTTCTTATTTGGAATTTGAATTATTGATCAGTTTCCACCACTGATCAGCTTCCCCATCAAAATGATACAACGCCATTATAACATTATCTTCTTCCAAGAACTAGGGGACGGAGAATATATTTTCAATGGAGTTAATCTATTGCTCCTTGAGAAGGGGATAAAAATATAATCTAAACATGGGAGGCCTTTGATGCATGATTTATCCTAAGAAAACTTTCTATTTAATTGGAGGAGGAGGGAGTTCTTCCTAAATCATGTTATTATTCATAACTACAGTGAATTGAGCAAGTATTTTCATGAATTTCTGAGCACCCCCTACAGTGATATCAAGAATATAATTAGGTCAATAATTAAATTGCATATCATAGTTTTTGTTGGAATATGTTATTATATTTTCTGCAATTAACAATGAAGAAGAATGTATAATTAGTGGTCTTTAATAATTAGCTACTGAGCATAAAAATGAAACTTTGAACATAAAAGGATAAACTTATAAAGAAGAAGTACATCATAACTTCTGATTCTTTTGGTTTATATGTAGGCAATGCTTGATGTATTTCTTAACATATATTATTAATGGAGTTTTTTGTCCCTTACCAATGGTTTGTACTATGTTCTTGAATCTACCAAAGAATATCCCCCCAGAGTGTCGTAACCAAGGGTGAAGCAAGGACCGTTGTCATGAACCAGTTCCTATTCGAGTCTAGCACAAAGTGGTGTTTTTGGGTTTTACCCCTAGATATATCTATTCCAGAGCCACCTCAACCTTCTCTCATCCATACATGGATGTATTTTCTTGAAAAACCACCTACTCAAAAATCACCACAATTCATGAATGTATTATTATATTCAGTCGCATCATTAAGGTTCTCACTAAGGTTCTCTATTCATACTCTCCAAAAATAACTACACCATCCTATGATACCAACTATAAGGACCCAAGCCTTTTACACATTAAATTTCATTATTTTAAGAATAGTTATTCATCAGAGTGCATGCCAAGGATCGTTAAATCTAGTGTCCTGGAAGACTAGGTACATATTACATAAAACAAGGGCCTAAAAAATCATTATTTAATCTCCCTAAATAGCTCCTAACTTTCTTTTAGCCCTTACATCTTCATAGGATACCCTGGGGAAAATATGAACAAAGGGATGAGCTAAAAAGCCCAGTAAAGGAATGAACATAAGGATACATTTTAAGAACATGAAATTGAAGGAATGACATAATGATATCTAAATCATTGTAATATGAAATCATATCGTATAAGAATGGGATCATATAAACATGGGATCATATAAATGTTACAGAATCATAAAAAATTTCTTTATTACGGGTCAATGAAAACCGCCATTCCCATTTCCCATTTTAGTATGGGTCAAGGCTAGCCCCCAATCTCATTTGACATCGGATCTCATGAGAATTAACTTTAAACAATGTATTGGAGTTTTATCTGGGCACACCCATCTCAAAATTTTCATGAATATTATTTCCGCATAAATATTATTTCAACAAAAATGATCATACATAATCAACCACACATAAACAGAAGGGTACAATGGAATGAATTGGGTACCGCAATCATGACCAATGGGTGTATCACAAAATTGTCCATGAAAGGAAACGATTAGAACATACATGGATGGTAATAGGGTAAAATAGGTATATAAAATGTTATTTGGTTTCAATCATAAGTGAAAAAAATAATAAATTTATTTTAGAAACATTAGCATTAAAACAATTTTTTTCCAGTTTTATGGAAAATACAATTGATATTTTATAATAGAAAAAAGGACATTCATTTATATAAAAACACAGTTGAACCAAGAAGGTTTTAATAATAAAATAATTATTTTATAAATATAATGGTGGCTTAAAACATGTGATAGAGTGAACTTGAAATTGGGTAAAAATTTGGGAAGTTCCCCTAAAACAGTTTTTCTTATTAGAGAGTTATTAGGAGAGAATCTTTTAAAAACATGTATATCCCAGAAAGAGAGTGATGAAAGGGTATTCCTAAATGAATTTTGTAATCCTAAAAGGAATTTAGAATATTTACAGAAATAGATATGATAAATACATTTTTATATAAATAAATATAAGGAAACTGAGAAGAACATAGAAGGTTCAAGTAGAATTCATTACGGTTTTATCGGCATAGTATCGGGTGTACCCAAGAGGGCTTGAAGAGAGATAGAATTAGATTCTCATCACATAGAAATCCTGAGGTTAGTATGGGTAAGGTGAAAAAATATACCCCTCATTTAGGATAACACATAAAAAGACATAGCATAGAGGACACCATGATTAAGATTGAAATGGAGAGATCCCTTACCTTAAATCCGTTCGTGTTCCCCGCTTGTTATTAAAGTCCTCGTGAGACTTCTTCCTTTGAGAAACTATCCAGGGGATAGGTTTTGCTATTTTGAAGAGTATAGGATATTTTTGACTTGGGTAAGGATATTAGGGAGAGATTTGGGCAGAATATTGGCGAGACACAAGGAATGAGAGGAGAGAAGAGAAGAGAGAGTGATGGGGGGTTATAGTGGAGGAGAGAGTGGATTTCTCAACATAAAATTCATTAATTTATTATTTTACCACAAGAAAAATAATAGTGAGTCTTATTTATCCATGAAAAGTAATTTTATTATGTGATCCCAAAAAAATTGTTCTTACATCAGCAGTACCTCATCAATGACTCAATAAATCCATTTTTTAGCATTTATTGTAAATTCTCGTATTTTACTTGTCATAAAACAATCATGTATTTCAGAAAAATCCCTAAATATCAGCCCTAACCATTTTTTAATGTTTATAATACAAAAATGAAGTCCATTTTTCAAAAATAATTTACTAAATATGATTATTTTAATATTAAATTAAAATAATAATTTATTATCAAAAACCGGTTTTACAACATTAATTTACTTATTTTATAATATTAGTATATCATACATTCAACTTGAATAATATTTATACATTATCATAGGTTAGGTTACTATTCATTGTAGTATATCACTATTCACAAGTGTTTGTTACTATTCATAAGGGTTGGTTACTATTCCCCAAAAATTTTGTTTTTCTTATCGGACTCGAAATAACTTACTTATTGTAACCCTGTATGTATTATTTTTGAAATTGTAAACAGATAACTGACAAAATTATGTTTAAAGGTCACATATCACTTATTAGTTCATTATGTTGTGTTTTCAAGTAATTTTATGTCAACTTTATAAGAAGGGAATTTCTATTAAAAAACATTGGGTCATTACACATGTGATACTCGAAATGCTACTGAAAACGATTCACAGCAACGGTACGTGGTGAAGAGATTCAGTACAAAGACCGAAAGACATACGATACATAAAAGATTAATAGTACATGTTGAAGGATCACAATTCAGTGGATTGCAGTACACAGTGGAGGATAAGATTACGCGGAAGAAGTTAAAATTACAGTGAAGATTGTCCCATATTAAAAATTCAGGTAAGTCATATTATAGAAATTTTTGGGGTTATGTTCCTATTTAAGGAGAAGTAATACCATTTTTTATGTGACTAGATTTGAGATTAAAATTTTAAGAATAAATTTAGTGAAGTACAATGTGGTACGCGGAGAGAATCATCTGTATGAGGAAAAAAGTTTGCGTAAGAGAGTGTGGTTCGTGACAAAAATCTATCACATTATACGACCGAGAAATGCAGTATGAAGAGTAGGATGGTATGTGGAAGAGTTTACCAGTACATGGAGTAGGGAAGTTCGCTGATCCTGGTAGTATATGGAGGAGTTTCAAAGTACGCAGAAACAACAGCGGTATGAAAAAACAACAACGGTATATGGAAATAGCACTAGCATACAGAGACATATGAATCGTACTCAAAAATAGTTTCATGGTACATGAAAATAGCATCAGTATGCAGAACAAGCAGTAGTACATGTGAAAAAAGTTTAGCACACAAAACACCCAATGAAGCATAAAAATTTACCAAATCATTTTGTGAAAGTGATTTCTATAACATATCAGTGTATGTGAAAAGAAATTAAATCTGTGGGGGATTACAAGACTTCAATAGTGCATCCGTTTATAGGTGAGGATGCATGATCTAATTCTAAACCATTGAAGATACCTTCAAGTCGATTAAATATGTGAATATTTTTCCAACGATTTTATTAAGGGGGAGTCAGTGGAAGTGGTATGAGGGACGCAATGTGCTATCCCCAAAACCTTCCAAAGGTAGTGCACCTGGCACAGAGTGACTATGCTAAACTCTTGTAATCCACAACATGTGACGATTTGTGATTTTTATTATGACCAACACACCTTTTCATATTATTCTTGGACATATCCCTTATTGGTGAACCAAGTAAAATTTTACTGTCTTTTTTTTCATTTGATTATTTATTTTCTGGACTTCCTATTTATATAGGTTTAGACGGTTCCTACCAACATGGGAACACAATCCATTAGTTTAAAAAAAACATGACACCCTGATTCATCCCTCCCCTATCATGTTGTTTTGGGGTCCTTCAATTCCTCTATTTATCAAACCTATGAATAACTATATCACCATGAGTGCGTACAAAAAACTTACCATCTCCAGGTCGTGTGCAATTTTTTAATCAATACTACTTTATTATAATGGAAATAATGTTCAGTATAATGGATAAAAATAATGTATATAATATAATAATTATTCTTTATAACTAATATACAATCCAATTCAATAAAATATAGCCATTTTGGGAATGATATAATTGCTCGTTCCAACGTACGACCTACCATCTCCATGACGAGGTGAGAGAAAATCTATGTTTTAACCATAAATGACTGATTATAAAATTTATATGATGAGTATAAATAATTATTATGATATTTATATAATTCTGGAAATGAATTAAATACATCCTATTCATAAATAACATGACTTAGAAAATAAATCATGACAAATAAAATGAAGCATTCAACACTTGAAAAAATGGTAATGTTGAAATGTTATTAACTAAATTAAATAAGAGGATCATATATGGTATCAAAAATATGGATATGGTTCTATTATAATTTAATAACTTGTTTCAATAATTATATTGGAGGTTAATGAAATCTCGACTAAAAAACTTATAAGGTAAGGGTTAATTCCACAATCTCTTTATTATTTGAGATTGATTATATATTGGTATTTACAAGGTCATATTTATCATCTATATCCATCCATCATAAAATTTATTTCAAAATATTACTAAAAATTGTTTAATTTCATTTTTACCCATGTTTTAATTTTAATAAAATGTTTTGAAGGAAATGATTCTATCATTTTCCTAACAATGTACATTAGCAACAGTTCATCAAATTAATGAAAGAATGTTTTTTAACTTATACGAAATGAGTGACTATTTTCCACCATCATGACACAATAAAATTTTGAAGGTTATCTTATAATATTACAATGTTATTTTCATAAGAAATGTTTTAATTTATAATTGATCTGATTTTATATAATTTCATAGTAATAAAGCAATATTTTTCTCAAATATTTTTAATGAATTTATTAGATTATTTTAATTTATTACCAAATCCTTTGTTAAATTTTATTCTTTATTGAGTTTTATTTTTTATGATGCAATCACGAAAATTTTATTGATGGTTTTATGTTATATTTTATGGTGGATTTTTTATTTTTATACCATTCATGGTTTATGGTTGATGTATTAAGATTTCATGAGATATTTTTAGTACTAATGTTTATGATATGTCTCACCCTTTTTATAAGAGGAATGAATTGGACTTAGTAAGTGACACGTGGGGACTGCTATATCCCCTTAATGCATCAGTATGTCTCATTATAGAAACTGCTGTATTAGAATAAGGCGTGGAAATTTTTTTTATTTATTTTCTTGATATAAGGTCTTGACTGTATGGTTATGATGTTCGAAATTATGCATTTCCTCGTTCTGTGATTAATATTACATTTTAGTATTAGAATTGTATAATATCTATATAAATGTTTAAATGTAATTATTTTATTTGTTCATTTAATATTATGATGGATATTGTTTTTAATAGGCTCCTGTTTTAGTTTTATACCTTTCCTTAAATGTTTATTCTTATTTATGATAGCTTATTGTATATTTGTTATCCTTACAAGGAATATGAGCTCACCCTTTGTTATGATTCATTTTTTATCCAGGATGTGAAAAAGATTTAGTTTAATTGACCTATAGGGATAATCTATAAGAGATTATTTTTTTCAAATAATACACTATTTTGTTCTTAATTTCAAGATGTAATGTAAAACTTATGTTTGTATGTCGATTTTACAAGACTACAAAAATAATAGTCATGTGGGATTTTTTTTCTTATAACCATGCCAATGTAAAAAAATAATAAACTGAATCTGGGAAACTGGGGTTGGGGAGTTATTATTTTTATTAGAGGATTATTATATAAGAACATCCAAAAATATTGTTTATGGTGAGATTATGTTATTACTCTTCGAAAATACCTCCCAGTCTCGATACTATAATTGGACGTTGTACGAAAACAAATATAACTTGGAATATTAACATAAAAAAGGTGCTCCGGGCTTGACTTGGTGTATCACAGTACATGAAAACGGTCCTTACTACACACCTGCGATGACACTTTGAAAGGATATGCTTAGGATAAATCACATTTTCCTTATAAAACATTTTGTATAATTTTATGAGTAAATATGTCCCCAAAGAAATAATTTTTAGGATTTTGTAATAGACATGTATTTTTTTCATTTTATGGTATGTTTCTTTCTTTTTAGGAATTATGAATTATGATTCATAACCTAATGTAGTGTAAACCATTTTTTAGAAACAACGCCTAGTGGAAGGAAAAGAAACTATATCAATGAACATAATCAATGTAGGTATTTCCCTCATGTGGATGATAATGATAATGATGTTGGTGATACAACTGGTGTTTAAGTAGTTATATCTATACTAGAATAGATGACTCAGGTTATGAAAAATAACCTTACCTGTATGGAGCACCCGAATACGAAATTTAGAGGATCATTGTTAGATCTATTCATGACACAAAAACCTCCATCATTTAGTGGGAATAAATATCCCTTTGTAGCATTTAAATGGAAAAGTTCCTTTGAGAAAAAATTTCTTTCATTGGTGAGTAACGAAAGTGAAAAATTTGTTAGGGAATTATATCATATGTTTGGAGATGGAGATCAATGGTCGTCGTTAATTCAAAATATGAAGGAGGGTGAATAGGTATCAAATATGTAATGGAGGGAATTTAAGGAACTCTTCATATAAAAATAATACATTCGTGATATATGATTGAATGAGGAGAGGAAATTTGTATGTTTTAGGTAATAGGTGGATTATAATGTTGCAAAGTATGAAGTTAACTTCATAAGGAAATCAAATAATGTTGCAGACTACATATGTTACCCACGAAGTATGTTTGATCAATTATTTGATGGTATAAAACCATTCCTCTGATAGACATTGGTCTCACATTCTTTCTCATCATAATAATAAATATTCTCATGTGTAACGAAGATAGAAAAATAATTCTCTATGTCTTGTGACATTAATGTAAAGAATGGGAATAAGAGGTCATCTGAACACTCTTTAAAAGAAAGTAAGGGTAAAAAGGGAAAGGTTGATATTCCAAAATGTGGTAATTATGGGAAGAAAAACTATGGTACATGCCTAAAGAGGATGAGAGTATATTATTGGTGTGGAGTAAAAGTCCTCTAAGATAGTGATTACATGATAAATAAAGAAGAAACCAATGTTTAATTATACTATTGTAAATATATGAGATATTATTCTAATGATTATAATAACTATTAAGAAAACATTCTCCAAAAAGTGGAAAGAGAGAAATGCAAATATTTTTCAATCACGACTGTTGAGTTTGATGTTTCTAATGATGTGGTGGATGGTACTTTAATCATTTCATCAAATTTAGAAATAAAACATTATTTTATTATAGATCCGTGCATTCATTTATATCTTTTGATATTTCTTTAAAAAATTTATATGTCTAATTCACATTAATAAGGGAGTTGTCAGTTAGAACCCCTAATGTAATTCTCATTACAATAAAGATGAGTCTGATACATCTCACTATGGCATATAAACGTCTTTTATCTACTAAATTTTTCATCACACCTATCTTCTACTTTGATATAATCCTTGGTATGTACTGGCTATCAAAATATGATTCAAAATTTTATTATAATAAGAAGTTGTGATTTTTGAGGAAAATATAAAAACAATGATATTTAGATAAGAAACCTCATCACCTGATTCTTATCAAAACGCACATCTGGTATCTTTAATGGATGATATTCTTGATGAGGAAGAGGAAATAACATATATGTATGAAGGGTGAAATATTAAAATTTATGACATAACTATTTTATGGGAATATATTTTTGCATTTATAGAGTATTTACCTAGAAATACACTATAGTTTGATGTTGAGTTTACTATTGATTTAATCCGTGATGCAAGGAAAATATAAAAAAATACATGTATAATTGACATTGTAGAATTTGTAGAGCTAATTAACCAACTAGAGGAGTTTTAGTAATAATGCATTAATCCTCCCTAGTTTTTCTCCCTGGGAATCCCAGTTGTTTTTTTATTATGAAAGATAGATCAATGAGGATATTTATGGAAAATAGAGAAATGAATGATATTAAAATAAAGAACATATGTCCTCTTCTTCACATTGATGATTTGTTTCATAACATTCATAGACTTAAATATTTTTTTAAATTGTTATTTATTTTGGATATCATAAATTGTGTGTAAATAAGGAAGATATTCGAATGAAAAAAATTCTGAACCATGTATGGGAATTATGAGTTTACAGTAATGCGGTTCAGAGTAACTAATATACCCTCTATTTTCATGGATCTAATGAAAATAGTTTTCAAGGAATATCATGATTATTTTTTAGTAGTATTATTGATGATATATCAACATACTAATATATCTATAAATACCATTAGAACTACTTATGGGTTGTTATGTATGATCTTAGAACAATTGAACTATATGGGTTGTTTAGTAAGTGTGAATTATAGCTTGAGGTATTTTTTTCCTTGGCTATATTATCGAAAATGATGTAATCACTATTTATTATGAAAATACAATGGAAATCATGGATTGGAAAGCAGATATGAATATAACTTAGGTACACCATTTTATTAGTATAGTAGTTTACTATTTTCATTTCATCCATAATTTTTCTAGATTGGAAAACCCTTTAACAAAATTCACAACTAAAGAGGTTAAATTCATTTGTAAAAAATACTATGAATAGTTTTTTGAAGAATTGAAGAGATGATTAGTCAATGATTCAATATTGAATTTTCTATCTGGAAATGATAGGTTTTTGATTGATATTTATGCACCAAGGAAATGACAAAAATGTTTCCTTATATAGAATTACATAGTTAATTCTTATGAATCAAGGAAATTAAAAATTATTGAACAGAACAACCCACCTCAAGATCTTGAGTTTTCAGCGGTAATATTTTCTTTGAAGATATGGAGACACTACCACTTCTTTGAAAGATGTGAGATGTATACATATCAAAAGAGTTAAATTTATTTTCTCATAGAAAAAAGTCAAAACGAGACAATATAGATGGCATGAGCTACTCAAATATTATGATTTTACATTACAATACCACCCAGGGAAGGAAAATATTGTGGTACATGATTGGAGTAGAATGGACCATGGTGTTATAAAATAAATGATAGTTAAAAAGGACCCTATGTTCATGGATCTAGTAAGTTGGATATGAGAATTATACTGGAAGGTGAAACATTAGTACATTTTCAAATGGATTCGAAACCATATTTAATAGAAAGGATAAAATGTTCTTTGTATGATGATGAGTAATTTAAATGAAACATTAATGTTTTTATTGATGGGATATTGATCAAATTTGTTTATGAAGATGTAATTTTGAAATTTGGGATTATGCCCGCTATACAAGATCTAAAAAGAGAATTATTAGATGATTCTTATAGCTTCAACTTATCTATAAACCATGGTGTCACTAAGATTGTTAGGTATTTGAAGGAACATTTTTAATTGGACACCATGAAATTGGAAATTGATGATGAGGTGTTGAGATGTTTATTTTGACAACAAGTGATGGTTGGAAGAAAAAATCCTAGAAGTGTCCTGGAACATGTTCCTATACCATTGTAGAAATGGGATGATATTACGATGGACATTATTATGGGGCTACCAATGACTCAGAGAATAAATGAAGAGATATGAGTTATTTGAGATAATCATACCAAATCAGCACATTTTATTGATAAAGGATAAAATGAATCACATGAATATTCAGTAAGAATATATGTTGATGATATTGTAATATTTCATGGTTTACACATATCAATTGATTCTGATCATGATCCCTATTTTACAAAACATTTCACAAAATTTCTTCAGAAGGGCCAGGTTATTGAGTTTCATTTGAGCACTTCCTACAACCCTCAAACTGATGGACAATAACTAAGGACTACTCAAACATTAGAAGTTATTTGAGATCTTGATCACTTGATTTACATGGTATGTGGGGTTGGTATTTACCTCTCATAGAATTTTACAATATCAATATCTTCAATTAAAGTTTTATTATTGCACCATATGAAGGGATATAAAGAAAGAGATGTCATAAACTTACTTGTTGGGATTATATTGGTGAAATAATACTCAGAGGCCCAAAATGTGTTAAGGAAACTATTGAAAAGGTAAATACTATTTAGACCCATATCAAAATAGCTCAATATAGAAAAAATATCTATACTTATATCAAAAGAAATTATTTTTAATTTCATGTAAGAGATCATGTTTTCCCGAAAGTATCTCCATGGAAAGGTGTAATATGATTCTCTATGAAGGTAAAATACGTCATAGGTACATCAGAAATTTTTAAATTCTTGAAATAATTGGAGATGTATCTAACCAATTTGTAATGATACCAGATCTCTCCAGAGTTTGAGATGTATTCCATGTATGACTTTTAAGGGAATACATGTCAGGGAAAATGCATGTACTAAACTATTAAGAAATAGGACTAGAACATAATCTGTATTACTATGATGTTCCTATAAATATTTTTAATAGTATAAAATATGTGTTGAGAAACCGGATGACTCATGTGGTAAAATTTCACTGGAGAAACCTTAAAATGGAAGAGACTATGTGAAAATATGAGGAACATATGATGGAGAATAAATCATGTTTTTTTATAATGTGATATTATAGAAAGGTTGGGGATGAAATCATTTGAAAGAGGGTAGAATGTATAACCCCCAGCTTCCATGGTACACTTCATTTTAAATAATTCAACAGTTTGTGTTGCTTGCAACACTATGTTCAATGACATAATAAATAGCTGTTTAAAATGTGGTTGTAAATATTATAAACTACATTTTTAATTATATATATTCCATAGTAGTCTAAATTGTTTTTCTAGCATAATATATGAACAAATTCATTTTTTTGTAGAAAAGATGTATTTTAAAAAAAATTGTGATTCTCTCATCAATTAATGGAGAACCCCTTTTATATACAGTATTTGACACATTTATATATTATAATTTAAAAAAAACACATTTTCTTTAGAATTGGGACATAGAAATATAGTTTGGACAAATATTTGTTCTTTTTTCTACCATTCATAATTTAATGATTACTAAAAAATAATGCATTTTAATTCAAAAATGATTCTTCATATAATTTATTTATACTATATCATTATAATAATAATTGGTCTGAATGTATATTTATATTAATATATTATTATTTAATATAACTTAGGTCATTGCAATATTTTTAAATTAAATTTAAATATAAACACATGTCAATCTTTGGATGGGTTTTACTTTTGGGAAACATGTTTAATAGTATTGAAAACTTGTGTTAATTGTAAATTAATTACTTTAATTTATGTGTTTTAAATTTTTAAAAATAGATTCCATATTTTTAATCAATAGTTCCAAAATATGTTAACCGGTTACTATTTTTTGGATATTATGAATAATAACTACAGTAATTTTTTTATTATCGTGGTTACGGGTGAATCATTTTATTAAGGATAAAAAATATTATAAAATTACCCTAACACCTATAAAAATCTGATTGGATGAATAAATTTTTCCCTTATAACCGATCTTTCAAAATGGAATCATTTAATTGTCTCCTTTCCATTAATATGAAATTAATATTATTAAAATTAATGAATGTGACAAAATGTAGCACAATAATTTATTTTAAATACAATATTTTTAATAAAAGGATCTATAGTCGATAACATCATCTATAAATAATATAATGAAAGATAAAACAAATACCTACATTATATAAATTTATTAATAATGTTTAGAGATTATATAATTTCTATTAATGATAACATACTAATGATTTAGAACGTTCTATATTAATATTAATATAGAATAAGTGATATTTAAAATATTAAAATAAATATAATGTTATTTAATTAATGAAATAAAAAAAATTATAGATAAAATTTACATGTTAGTGACATAGTTTATGTATTATTTCTAAGTTATCATTTTTTTGATATTTTTTAAAAATTAAAATACTGAATAGTATCGAAATTGACAAAAAATCTAGTTTAAAATAAATAATATTTTAATAAGTGTAATATAATTTATAAAAATATCACATTCATCCAAATGTCTAGGATATTTTTAAATATCCAATTAATGATCCAATTAGAGTTATTTTTTCATTTTATCGTAAATATATTAACCTTATAGTATAAAAGTCTAGTAAACATTATAAGAGTTAAAATATTTAACTAAGGATTATACACAAAAGGTAGTGTTAAATATGTGACCTAAACTTGTATAAAAATGATTTTATGTGATATTTTAGACCCATAAGAATATTATAATCTATATATCTAACATTAGATCTATTTTAATCCAAAAATCATATTATAATAATTTAATTGTTTTGGAGTTTCCAAAAGTGCCCCTCCCCTCAATTATAAAAGGGAACATGTCCTTATATTTTATTAACATATCTAGAGTGATTTTTATCAGAAACACCCTAACCAAATATCCTCATAACATTTAAAAATTTATAATATAGGTAATAACATGTGATGAAATCCATCATATGGTTTCCTTTTGTGGAAATCAAAAGGAGACTCCCAAAGAAGAGATAAATGTTTTACCAATTCCAATAAATTTAGTAAAATTTTATAAATCATATTCCTAGGTTTTTTCCATAAAAAATAAAAAATTTAGTATCATATTCATTCATAGATGTTATTATAATTCTAGAGAAACAATACTCCTCTATTTAATCATCCTATTAATAACAATATCTCCATGTGTGCATGCGTACAACTTATTGTTTCCACGTCGTGGTTTTATTTTTTATTCAACAGTACATTATTTGGATGGGTATAATGATATGTATAATGGAAATAAATAATTAATATCAAATTATAATAATTATTTTTATTTATTATATAGTCCAAATTCAAACCATATACCTATTATAGGAATGATACCACCGCTCATGCATTCGTACAACCTACCATCTCTATGTAGCGGTGAGATTAATTCTCCATATTAACCATTCAAGAATTATTAGAAATTTTTTATGTTGTTTAAAAAAATTATTATGAACTTTATATTATAATTTATATGAATAAAATACATCATATTCAAAACAAACATGACTTAAAAAAACATGCATAAGAAAACAAAGCAGTTAACACTAGAAAAAATAGTAATACTAAAATATTATTAAATAAATGATATAAAATAATAATATATAATATTATAAATATGGATATAGTGATTGTATAATTTAACAACATGTTTTAACAATTATACATGGGGTTATCAAAACCGATTCTAATAGAATTTACAATGTATGAGTTAATTCGACAATTAATTTATTATCTCAGATTGTTTATACTTAAGAATACACTAGGACATATTTATCACATGTATCAATTTTTCCTAAAATGTTTTTCTAAATATTATAAACAATTGTTTAAATTGTTTATTAAAAATTGTTTACTTTTCATAAAACTTTTTAAATGGAATCATTCTGTCATTTTCTAAATGAGGTATTTATGACCATTTTGATAAATTAAAGAAAGAATGTTTTTTAACTTATACGACAAGGGAGAATATTTTAATCCATTATTATGACTTAAAATATATAAGCTATCCATACAAGATTACAATATTGTTTTCATAATAAATATTTCATTTTCTAATTACATGGCATTTATATAATTTCAAATAAAAAATATGGATATTTCTCTCATTAAGTTTCAGTGAATTTATTAGATTATTCTCTCTAGGTCAACATACATTGTAAGATTTTATGCATGATTGAGGTTCATTTTTTATAATACAATCTTCCATATTGAATTGAAGGTTTTATGATATTTTTTAATATGGATTTTCTATTTTTATACGATGCATGTTCTATGGTTAAAGTATTAACAATTTTTATGCTTATTTTAATATGAATGTTTATTTTATGCTTCACCCTTTTCATAAGACGAATGCATTAGGATTTGTATGTGGTGGGTGGGGCCCACTATAGTCCCTCGATTCATCGATAGTTCCATGAATCAAAATCTTTTCTTGGAATGAGGACTTGATTGTATGGTAATTTATGGTCTTGACACGATGCCTTGATGGTATGGAAATGATGATTGGTATTATGTATTTCTTCATGACGTGATTAATATTACATGTGATTATTGAACTAGTAGAATGTCCATGTGAGTGTTTAAATGGTATTATTTTATTTATCATTTCCATATTTTATGAAATATTATGTTTAAAAGGATTATATTTAAGGGTTATACCATTAATTAAAATTTTATATTTATTTATGATAGTTATTGCTACATTGTTTATCCATACTTAGCATCTGAGATCATACCATTCTTATATTTATTATTTTTTCAGGATGAAAAGAAGTATATTATGACTATCCTTCATAGATAATTTATTGGAAATGATTATTGTCAAATATGGAATTATATTTGTTTTTGTTTAATGATGTCATGTAAAACTTATTTTTGTATCTTGATTTTCCAATGCTACTAAATTGATCGGCTAGTCATGATGTGAATTCTTTTTATCATTCCAATGTAAAAAAATAATTGACTTACTTTGTGAAACTTGGGTCGGGATAATTACCAAATTGTTGTTTCCTCCATTGTAATAGAGATATGACATCCTATGGTGCATATAAGAGGTTTCCAATTCCTCACTAGATAGGATGGTTCCTCGGATATTTCAATCATTCCACGTCATTCATCGAAAATACATGTTCCATGATTCCCAACCTAATTGAATACATAGTGATATCCGAACCCCATGACATTTTCGCATATAAAAAATATGGAAAATTCCCCTTCCATGAATGAATAAAAATCTTTTCAAATCTAATATTGTTAATTTATTAAACATGTACATTATAAGTAAGAAATTCATTATCGTTTCCCATGAGTTTGATATGTGTTTGTAATTTTCTCCAAAAGTATGTGTGGATTGGTTCTCAATCTAATGAGATATGTAGGGACATCCATGCCCTATTTCTTATACTCATCCATGATACCATAAAAAATACACCACTATCCATGTATGTGTGAGACTTATACTAGGAGACCGGCATAAACTACATCTCAATTGATTTTGACGTCAGAGACATACATAGTGATACTCAGGTCCCATATCAATAGTCCAGTCCCATCCTCACCTCGTCATGAGGACCTTTCCCTTAATCATTTTCATAGTGGCCCCTGTGCAATATGTATTGAGAATTAATTTTTAAATGGGTCCCTATGGCCCTGATTCCTTGAAATATCATGACTTGTTATCTATAAAAATACAGTTTCACCCCATAATGGCCAAATCTAGGAAATTATATATTGCATTATTACCCCATGAAAAATTATAGATAATTAATTTAACCATGTATGAGAGTAATAAATCACAAAATTCTTATAAAACAATGATAAATGATTTCCTTACCCCATCCAATAAATACATGATGCCTCAAGATAGGAGTGGAATAACTCAATGTCCACTCTAGAGAGGAAACCCCCATTCCCAGCATCAGTCTTCTACTATTATATACTTTATAGCTACGCCTTCCTTGAAACTTGTTATCATATGATTCATAGTGAAGACCATATTTTCTATCACAATCTTAGTGGGAACAAATAAAAATTCCCCATTATATGTACAAGTTATACCTATGTAGGGATCCAATTAAAGAACTATGTATTTATTGATTTATACTCTAATTAGTGACATAGGGATGCCTAGATTTTATATCCTAGTCCACCCATATTAAAAATAATAATTACCCTATCCTTTATTTTTATCAAATTTATATGGTCAAATAAACTGTTACCATCCCTATTTTCAGACATTAATCACAGATCATGTGGGATTAATAATTTTAGTAATGGATTCCCCACCTGATGAAGAAATATAAATTCACACTATAGTATTCATTTTCCTAGTAGTAATACCATAAAATGTTTAAAAAGTTTCATTCCCACAAGATTATATACTACATGACAATAAAACCACTTAATTTGAGTTAGAATTCATTTAAATCATTTAAATTTCATCCTTCTACTACAATATTCTTCATGAAACCTAGATCACATGCATTGATCAATTCCACCACATTTACTTCTTGACATCGAGTCACCAACATCCATAGAAAATGAAAAGAAACAACAGGGTCCATGTCCTTACCACATGACGTTAAACGACATGGTTCAATAAGAACTATAAATGTCTTGATTCTAATTCCAATGAGATACATAGTGATTCCTCGACCTCATATTCTAGTCCTTACCACAGGTGAAGGAGAAAAAATTTATGTCCCCCCTCTCGTGCATATATAGATAGATCTATATAGTTGGTTATAATTTAAGATTCTTCCTTTAATTGTTTATCAATGAAACCAAAATTCCACCTACTATTTATGGGAGAGATATATGTTATAAACTACACAATCCATAGACCACATTAGTTTTAATATTTTTTATATACACTGGCACATTCATTCAACTTAATAGAAAAATGTGTCGAACAAAATTTTTGATCACCACAATCCATCATTGGAAATCAAAAGGTCGCGTGGGTATGTGTCTTTAGAATACATTTGGTTGAACATATATAATATGAAACAATTTTATTCCCATTTATATCCCACGTTGGAATATCAAAAAGAGTAAAATTCATCCCCCAGAGAGGCCTATTCTATCCTTGTAATTCCTAATGGTGGTTTTTTCCAATTTCATTTCTCCTCATCAGATAGCCCCTAGAACCATGGTTTATATTTTCCCTTATCAAATATAACATATATAAAAATACTTTGTCCTAATGATTCTTTTATTACTAAATATTTCTTAGAAATATAATCAAATTTTTATAACCAAAAAAATGAAAGACAACATGTTCTCCTAGTCACATAACATTAAAAAATAAGAAAACATATAATGAACATGATTCTAAATTATAAAATTTCCCTATGTTTCAAGTACTGTATTCTCTATAAAACTAGATAAGGAATCATATTTTCATGATCATAAGTTGTATTCCCTATGCTGATTTACCAATTTATTTAATAGATTTTATTGTATTTAATTCCATAATGTTTAATTTTGGGTAACCATCATCCTTACCGTATTATGTGAAACAACATTATTATCATCCCCCTTAATAGAATTTAATACCATATAAAAAATTATGGATTGACTAATGTTATCACATGATGTATACTGATTTCCTAATATTCAATTAAAGGCACATCTTCTTCCTAAATTTTTCCCCCATTTCATGTGTGTGGGTTAGCCCTACACATGAATGTCTCTCACTATAACTACATATTTCCTGAATATCTCCTCAATGATGCATAGAAGGTAAAGTAAAGGAATCAAAACAAACATGGAAAACCAACAACGCCAATATCCAATATATAAAATAAATAATCAAATAAAATAAATAGTTACCCAGGTTCATTTTATTAAATCCTATAGTGTAAATCCCTGGACGTACTCAGTTCAAACTAACCTATTAGAATATGGAGAATCTATATAACTAATAACCAATTGGCTAGTATAAACTAGTTATCCTAGTGGGATATCCCACCAATCCCTATAAAGTTTAGGGTGTACCAATGCATCAATTCAGGGTCAACATGAAATTATCACTCGATCCACTATATGATAATCAAGAATCCCTTAACAATAATAATCATCATAATCATTAAAATGTGTTATATTTACCATAACCAACATCATTTTTATGCATGATGCACTAGAGAGGATCCCAAAAAATATTCTATTTCACTCAATAACAACTACATTCCCATGCACATTTCAATATTGAGGATTAAAACCCAAAATTCTATTAGTCTCCAAACAAAATTAATTTTGTCATGAACATACATTGAAGTCCATTTCCATCATAATAATTTTATTCCAATAGTTAAATGTCACACAGATACCATGATTTTCAATAATCAAAACCACTTTACAAATCATTTTTAAATTCCAACATGGATTTCACGTTAGCTATGTTTTCAATCAACATTTCAAAACATTTCAAGATTCCAACTGGGATTTCAATATTTCTAATCCAAATACATTCACAAAGACATTCCCACAAAATTTACTAACATATAATATACAAACCATTTTCAAGTGGACAAATCCAAACACACGTTTACATTTCAAATCTAAAACACATCCAAATCCATGTAGAAACCTACCACAATATGAGAAGTTCCAAATGACATTTTATTCCAATTTTTACCCAATCATATCTCTAATTTCCGAACATTCCTCCAAAACCATTATAAAAAACATATAAAAACTGACCATTATCCTTGAAAAATTATATCTTAATTTAATATTCACATTCAAACCACTTTAAAAAATTATTCACAACACCTTAAAAATTCAATGACACTTTTATAAAGCCCAATAAGGGGGGACCCAATAAATCTATTTTATGGAAAAAAGTTCAACACATGCACATTTAAAACCACACATGAAACCATATTTTTAATGAAACATCAATTTATTCCAAATAAAAACAATAAGACTGAAACAAGTGTCACACCATAAGAGATACCACATTAAAAATTTAACACCACACTCACAATCCAAATAAATATCAAAATAATTAATATAAAACACTACTCAATGCACAAAATTTCACAATAATTACATACATTCAATTTTATCATACACCATGTGAGCATATAAAATAAATCATAGTTAAAAAGTCCTTTAAGACCAATTTTTCACCAATTCTACCTCATGTTAATACAAAAACAATTTATAATAACACATAAAAATAAAATGAAACATGGATATAACTTATTTAGGAATTATAAAGCATCAAATGGAATGTCCTAAAAAGGAAATAGATAGAAACACCTTCCTCAATGACGTGTGAATGAAACCAAACTCTAGGTGGAGGAATATCCTTGCCTGAGAAAAAATAAACACACACTATAACATCGAAGAAATAACCCACCCATGAACCATAACCCTTAGGTTATGGGCAAGGATGAAACCTCACTATGAAAACCCAAGAAACAAACAAAGTAGGGAAAATAAGATGATAAAATAATCCAAAACTCATATAACCTCACCTTAGGTCCATCAAGGGTACTTAAGAATCTAAGGATAGAAAGGGAGAGGATATTGGGGGATTTCAAGGTGTTAATATGTTGAGAATGGGACAAAAATCCTAAAATTGAGATTAAACACCATAGGGGAAAAATTATAAATTCACATTTTTAACGACATGGGAAACTCGCATTGTATGGACACATGGTTTTGAAGACCAAGTGAAATTTTTTCCCCTCTATTGAATAAAGGGGAAACCATTAATGAGATGGCCACATGATTTCACAAATCATGTGATAACTATGAAACTGATGCTTACCAAATTTATGAACCTCTCACGTTGTTTCCACACGGTTTCAAAAACATTGTGGAAGTTGTGATCCAAGCCGTAGACACCAAGCCTTTATCCTAATGGTTTACAGGGTGAGTTTGGATAGTTTCTTCTAATTGCACTCAAACCATTTCCCACTTACTACCATATAAAAAATCACTAAAATCTAAAAATAACTGATACTCAGCCCAAAAATCAACCAAAGGATCCAAAATCATATAAATAAAAATTAAATAAATTTCCATGGATTAGGTGTGAATTTTTTTCCACCACATTTTCATATTACCCTATAAAGTCACACAGTAGTTTGATAAAAAAAAATGTTCCTAAATCCGAACATACTCAAAAAAAAACATACAACTCATGGTGAAATTCTACATTAAAAGTAAAACCTGACTGTTATAGAGGATGTCGCAACATGAAAATCAATGGGAGGGAATAAGAGGTTTCTCACCGCTATATGAACCAAAAATGTATAATGTAACAAAATTAGATCATCCCAATGTGGAAACTCTCAAAAAACAACACCATAGGGTGACCATCATGGGATCTCTGACCACGAGGTAACCAACATCGTTGCAAAAGAAAAAAACACAATCAACAGAACTAGTAATTTCCATATTATCCACATTACCAAAACAAGTTTAAACCCCAAAAAACAAACCCAAAACAAACATGGAATCCACGAAAAATCTAAAAACATCACCCTCTACAAGCACTATATCTCTAGTTGAGAACAAATAAACAAAAACTGATTCAAGAGAGAATAAACATTTATATATTCATATCCATGAAAAAATATAATTACAAGATAAATCGACCACTGATCCTATTAAGAACAAATAAAAAAGTGAGAATCTAGAATAATAAATTTAACTATCTCAACTCCAACACTAGATATGAAAAATTGGCAAATGTTCCCCGCAACCATGGAAATTCTTGACTATGTGCAATATTTACTCCATGCCCTATCGTTGAAAACCGAATTGATCAAGCCTCCACTATATCACATTTTTGAGCTAAAATCTTATGATAATTTCTATTTCATTAGAAAATTATTCTTATACAACTTCTCCATATAACATAAATGGACAGAAAAATGTCATGTCTGAGGAGGATTGAGACAAGAAAACCTCATATTCCCGAAATTGCGATAGTGGAAGAAAACAAGTGAATGGTCTTATGGATGATAAGTCAAACCTAAGAAAATAGGTTTTTAAGATACAAGTTACTCTGGAAAACACCTCTCACTCAATGGGGAACCATTGTGAGAACACCCTTCGATTGACTACACCCTATACTCTATATCTACTAAGAATGCCTCACCCACTGACTTCTCGAGATGAACATCACTGTATTAATGGAATCATCCCCTGATCTCTGGATGAATTACATAAATTAAAGTTAGATATTTCAACATATTATATAATGATAAATCCAAAGATAAAGTAACAAGATCCTTGAAATGCTCAACATGGGCCCTTACTGACCACTGGACTTACTGAATTCTTTAGAGATCTACCAGTTTCTTTGTCTTAACTTCCTTAAGTACCATCCATTGGATGAAATTGACGTTTAAACCTCCCAAATCATCCAATCTTGAATTGATGATAGAGAAATCACATTCCATTGATCCAAAGATTGAACCTCAAAAAAATCAAGAACAACATGAACTATTACGACTTTGGGACTTCCCAATGATTTGATGACACTATAAACCTTATAAAGCCATTCCAAAACCGCTATTATAACTTTACCACAACAAAAGATAAAAAATAACCATGAAGAACCACAAATAGGGCATGTCCCACTAAATATTTTGGGACATTTCTGGGTGGAATTTTCTGATCAACCTGAGAAACACAAAACACAAATAAATATCAACTCGAAAATCAACCAATAAAATATTTTCAGGAAAAACAATAGTCTCCCAATAAAAATACTACAGTGACAAGCAAAAATACACTTTTAAACGTGACAATTTACATTTAAATTTCAAAACATCCTTTATTGAAGGGCACTTTTCAATGCCAAAATCAACTTTTGGCAAACAAAACCCACTTCAAATATCACAACCAATTCCCAAAACCAATCCCCCATTAAAAAATTATTTCATAAAAATGAATCTTGGAATTTTATTTCATGTAATCAACTGTGGTATCCTATGGACTGTGTAAAATTAAATAATTAAACTTCTACTTATATCTTCCACGCACACATGCCGACATGCACTTTCCATGCGTACATCCACATATTATGATGTTACTAATAAATAACAAGGGTCACACATAACACCATACCTTCAAACCATATAATTAATCTAATTACCAATTACCTTTTAGTTAAACATTTTCGAGAATAATCAATTTCCTTGAGAAATATTTTCTCTTAAAAACTCATTTCACATTCAAATCCCAAAACACTTGAAATAAATCATTTTGATTTCAAAATACATTTTCATTTTAGAATCCCACTCACCAAATAAACTAAAACAAAATACAACTCACATCATATCACTAGAAAGATGAAATAATTGACATGCCTGACATAGTTACATGCTTAGCGGGAGATGAACTATTTATAAATCATCAACTAAGGGGAAATTGAACCATGTACTTGGACTCCACATTGTTCACTACTCCATGTGGGATCAAAACATGACACTGGGTCACCTCCTATATAATTGATCATAAAAAAATATAAAATAAATATTGAGATCATTCACTACCATTGGAAATTTTAGGATCATAACAAGCAAGGGTTCAGAATGTCACTCCCGTTCATACCACTCGAGTATCAACAATAATAATATTAAATTGACCTGACCACCCTAAATAAGAAGACCCTCCTCTAATACCATTTCATCATGAACCAATCATGGGTGTCCTAAAAACTAACATCCAACCAGATCTGAAACATAACCCTATGGGTGTTCCCCATCACCATTGGTAGGAAAATAGGTATGGGCATCGAAGTAATCATTGTGAGAATAATTTTTTCACAAAAAACTAAAATCAATAAAAAAATGAAAATGCATAAAATCCAACCAATATATATAAATAAATAAAAATATGATCTAGATACTAGAATATTAATAAATAGATAAATAAAAAACTGAGACTCAACCATACTAAACAATTTCCATGGGTTGTCTTGGTCACAATAGCCCATAAGAACAGCCCTCTCCAAGTGTAACTGAACTAGAAACCTTCACCTGTAAAATTGATCGAGTATACCGACACTGAATGTTACAACATGGTAATGATGTTATACAACTCACTATGTAATCACCATATAGTCCATGAATTTCCGATCCCAAAAGCCTTAATCACTAGTTTGAAAATATTTTCTAATAACGAATTTGTAATCATTTAAAGAAAACAAATCCAATTTTCTATAAATTCCCTTTTTTTAAAACAAAAAATTCAGGATTAATTATCAGTAATAGTTTAACATTACAAAACACATTTTAAGGAAAAAAACTCTAATATAACACCATGAACGGTAAAAAAATGGCTATGTAGAGGGTTATAGAAACCAAACAACTCGGAATAACTAAGAAATCCAATATCCAATATACAACACAAATAAACAGATCAAATAGATAGTAACTCATGAGAATTTACATGACATCCTTTCTGGAAATCCATGGATATAATCAGTTCACACTCACCTAATGATATATTTTCCTGCACTATTTTGAATAACTACTGGCTACTCTAAACTACCAAATCCAATGGAAAGTCCCACACCGCCCTATCAAGTCATGGGGGGTACCAACCCATCTAATCTGGGTCTAAAATAAATCATCACTTGACCCATTAGATGATTCCCTTTATTGAAATAATAATAATAATAATACTCAAAAAATATGGTATAACAACCATAAGCAAAATAAATCTTATACACAGTCCACTAGAGAGTTTCCCATCAAAATTTTATTAGAATTATTAAAATCAATGTTATAGTGAATGATCCACTAGAGAGGATCCCATACCAAAATTATATTGGTCTCTAAACATTAGCTGATTCATTAAAATCATACATAAAAATCAATTACATTCAAATGCATTTTTGTCAACAATTAATGATCAAGAAAGAGACACCAATTTTCCATAGTAAAAAGTACATGTAAAATAATTTTAAAATACCAACCAGGCCTTGACACTAACTGTGCAATCATTCCATTATTTCAAAAAGTTCCAAAATGAAATCAAAGATTTTATCATTTCCAATACATGTACATTAACAAGTAAATTTCTACATAATTTTCAAAAAATAAATTTAAAGTATAATTTTTCCTTGAGAAAAGTCAAATTGTCCTTAAATTTCAAATCAAAAACTCATACCGCGCCAATTTAAAACATACCACAACATGAGAAGGGAAAACATGCCTTTAAACCAATAGTTTACCAAAAAATATCATAATGTTCCAAACATTCCACAAATAACATTAAATAAAAACATATAAAAACCAACCATTATCTTTGGAAAATCCTCTTTCAATTTTGTATTAACATTAAAAGCACATTTTAGGAGGCTTCTCTAAAAATTATCTATTAAAAAACATATTTATAAAGAACAACAACGGGAATCAAATCAATATATTTTCGAAAATACAACATCCAAAACATGTGAATTTAAAACTACATTTGAATACATTCATTTGTAGAAACATAACTAGATTTCAAATCAAATGAACATTCCACAACCAAGAGTTAAACCACAAGGGCAACCACATTTCACATGTAACACCCATATTAAAATCCAAAAAAATATCAAAATTATTTTAAAGGAAAACCACACTCAAATAAAAAAATATTACATTAAAAAATATTTTAATTTATATTAAGCTGTTGTGTTCATATATAATCCATCCTCATTAAAAATGTCATTTACAACCTATTTTACACTAATTTTGTATCATGTAAATACCAAAATAATTAATGATAAGACATCAAAATAAAGGTAAAGAAATGTTTAAATTATTTATGAAAGATCGACCGTGAAATGTAATTTTCCAAAAAGGAAATGGATAAAAACAACTTACTCAAGAATGCATGAAAAAAACATAACTTTTCTAAGAGGAAAATCAAACCCTGAGAGACAATATACACACCCTAGAATTCATCAATGAAACCCACCCATAAATTCGAACCCTTAGGGTTAGTCCAAGGGAGAAATACCGAAAATAAACACTAGGAAACAAATATAGGAGGGGGATTAAGATGAAAAAATTTAACAAAAATAAAATAAAATTAACATAGTTCTTTTGAGGGGCATTAAAAATTGAATGATTTTAAGGGAGGAGGATTATTGAGGTTCACAAGGTGTTACTATGTCGATATGGGAGAATAATCCCTAAATTGGGATAAAACATAAGTGGGTAAAATAGATAATTTCATATTTATAATGACCTAGTAAAATTGAATGGTTTGAAAAAGTGTGTGATAACTGTACACACTCTATTAGACAAAGGGGGAACCCCGCCCAGGCCAGTAACAAGGTTTTCCAAACCATGTTCCAAGCATTCTAAATTCCACTCCCCACATTCTTGGACATCATTCATCGTTTCCAAAAGGTTTCTCTATGCACATTTTATTCACCATACCACAGTCAAAAAAACCATTAGCCACATGGTTTTCTGGTCTAGGGCGCATCGTTTCTCTTTATACTATTCCAACCGTGTGCCACCTGGTGCCAAGAAAAAAAACCCCAAAACTCAATAATTTTATGTAAGACTAAACCCAAAAATAAAACAATAGATCCAAAATCGATTAATTAATAATATAAAATAATTTCCAAGGTTGCGGTGTGAGACTATACAGAATACGCCCGGACTAGATTTTCATCAAGCGCCTTAGTTGGCTTATAAACTAGAGGCAAATTCATCACCATGAGATACATCTACTATCATCGTAATATAGAATTAAAATTTGGTTCCACATCAATACATGTATTTAAGAGCCCCCAAAATACAACATATAACATTTCCCCCTCTTTCCTAAATATGGTGGAATATTCTTAGATATATTACTATAAAAAAATTCATTAATGATTCAGTAAAATCTAAGATACCTTATATCATATAAAAAAATCCTCCATTTAAGAATATGTTAAGAGATATTTTCCATATAGTGAACTAAACTTTTTATACATTGATATTACATCATTTTAGATGAATATTTATTAAGTTACAAAAACAATGCCTTGTGACTATAAAAGTTTATTATATTTAGAAACATAGAAAATAAATCTTTTATCCTTGGGAAATACATTCAAAAAATCCCATAAATATCTCTAGCACTATTACTTATACTTAAAAACATTCATCAAAACCCTATGAAGGGAAACATAAGAAATGAGTGAGCCCAAATCCTCAGTATGGGAAAATAAATTGAATGTGTAGGTATAACATGAAAAAGGGAATAATCTTTTTCATAAAATTGTAATATCATACACTTCATATGAGAGATCATAAAAATGACTAGAATTTCCGAAGTCATGAATCATATTAAAATAAGGAACGTAATCCATTAAATCATAACATATGAATAAAACATGGAATTTGGGGCATACATATATGATTATAAATTTTTATTCCAAGGATACCTACCAAGACCATTTTAACATGTTAGGCTTAGGCTATTACCCGTGTACAAGCATTGGGATTGCGCTAAAAACCCATATACCCTCTTAATATTTGTACTAGGCTACAACCCGTGTTCCTTCTTGTTTTTGGGCTTGAGCTACAACCGATTTAGCCCATTACTTTTAGGTTTGGTCAACGAACCATGTTCCTTCTACTTTTCGAGATTGGGCTACAACTCGTGTACCATCTTATTTGTAGGATTTCTCTACAAAACATGTAACATCATGTTTTTGGGAATGGGATAGAACTTTTGTACCATATGAGATCATATAAAACCTATCATTAAAAAATTCATTTGATAGAGAGGCATGTCCCACCCGTCTTATAGGTAAATAAAATATACCCGTGCCACAAAATCATAAAAATACTATTTTGATGCATAAAATTAAATTGGTATCATAAACTAATAAACACATAATAATATATTAAAAATGATACAGGGTTCATAATATTTTCATAATAATCATATCCCATTAAACAGAAATCAATTTCCTAAACATATAACCCATGAAAGAGAAACATGTTTCATAAATACCAGGCCATTAAGCATAACCCATTAAAAGTAATAATATGAATAGAACCATTGGATAATTTCCTAAAATAAAATGAGTAACATAAAAAGATGTTATATTAGATGGAAAATATATTGTAATGATATTTTAAAATATTTATTGAGGTAAATATTAATTATTCAATGAAAAAACCTCTTTAAAACATAAAACATATTCAATAATATTTTAATTAAAATCATATAAATGAAGCTTAAAATCCTATTAAAATCAATTTCATCGAAAATAACATTCAAAAAATATTTTCTAAATAATCAAACTTTTAAACATGAAAATAAAGTTTCAAATAATGGATAGATGGTATATCTGTACATGTCATATGAGGTAAAAAAGAACATTACATTTGCATTGTAAAAAATTATAGAAAAACGAATCATTCGAATAGTGAAAAGAAAATAACATTGAAAATTTTGGTAAAATAAAATAAGGTAAAATGTATTTTAATAATATTAGTACAATATTTTAATATCATTGGATTACATTTTTAGAAAACATGGCTTTGGAGGAAGACATGTTTCTCGCCAATGAGAGTGTAATGTCAGGCTTTCTAAAAAAACACTTCACTAATTATATAATGTAGCAAAGAGTAGAAAAAATGGACCCAATACATGAATATATCAATTATAAAATGCGGATAATATAACACTTTATACTTATTAATATATGGTTCCTAATATATTATCAAAATTACCATAAACATTAACAATCTCAAAAAGCGATATGATTATTTCAATAAACACATAACACATAATTACATGGTATCATACTCTTCATGTAAGAAAATATGATTACATGAAGAATAAAATATAATTATAATATGGAGATTAACTATGTAAAATTTCAATTGGAATCATATAAAACTCCATAGTTAAAATATGAGCATAAAAATACATGTCTCCCAAAGACGTAAATTTGAGACAAACTACTTTATAGATATAGTATCATTTGAAAAATTAATCGCCTTAGATGAAGTTAAATTTAATGATATTTAAATACCCATAAATTCGATTATAATAATAATATAATACATCCATGGGATGTATATACACCACACAAATGTAATGGTTGGTGAATAAAGCAAGTATCTCATGGAAATATAATGTGAGATGAAATTCTCTAACCTTGTGTCCTAACTCTCTCCATACTCAGTAAATACTCATGTATATTAAATATAAATTTATTATAAATCTATAAAATAACCATATTATTACTTATATTAGAATATGTGGCTTGATTATTAATTATTATTACCCATATGCTTATAATTCAATGTTATTATTTCACTTTAGGTGATATCTTATTTGATTTTCAAATGAGTATTATTTTATTATATCTTCTTTCCTTATATTGATATCCTAATTTCCAAAATGAAAAACCTTTATTTAAATATAATTTGTATTAATTATATTTTTATTATAATAATATATATTATATATAATTATTAAATGGAATACACCATTGATGGAGACGATAAGTTGTACGTAAGAATTAATTCTACTTCCGTTCAATTGTCACGTTGAAAGAGAGAATGCATAAGACAAATATTTTTATATATGTATATTTATATCATTATTATATTATCCTTGTTATATGATATACATTAACTATATTCATCATTAATAAAATATATATAGTTTATGAAAGAATCACATCGCTTTAAGGGGGTGGTAGTCCACACACTTCTTCCAACAAAGGTATCATATTAACATAAAATAGAATGTATAATGATATGTGTTGAAAAAGAATTAAATAAATTTAAAGACATAATAATAAAATAAAAATATATATATGAAAATATTTTACATCATAATGTCAACTATAAGAGGCGAAAAAGGGAAAATGAACAATCATCGTTTACTTAGGAAATATTTCACCATACATGTAAACAATATGTTCATTACCCATTAGATGGAGGCATGTGTATGTGTATGTCAAAAATAATAGAATAAAATTATACTAGTATATTGAGGATATTTTTTTAAAATCATTATATAAATTTATTTTAGTGGTGGAGAACCAAAATAAAAGAAAGTTTCTTGAGAGGAGATGTTGCCTCCTAATTAGGTAACTCCTTTTAGTATGATCCAAAAGGATCCTTCGATATATTTCATCCCAAAATAGAATTCGAAAGTGGTTTTTAGGGATTTTGGGAACTGGATTCAGTAAATATTATCTGATTCTATGTTTTTTGAGAGTTTTGAAGTATATGGAGAGGTTTGGTCCTTTTATAGGGAGGTGAAATGATAGAGGTAGTATTTTTTAAAACAAATTAGGTATACCAATGTTCATACCTAAAAAATGTAACAAATAACTAACCAAGATCTATAATGTATGGTTCATGGAAGAATTATTTCCATAAAATATTTGTTCGAAATGTTTTTATGTCATTTTGGATCATAAATAAAAGGTTTATTTATTTTTTAAACTTTGTGTAACCTTAATTAGTATAATTAATTTCAATTACATTCAGTATAACTTTTTTTTCAAAAACAATGTTTTGATTATTATAAATTATAAATTATTCTAATTCCAATCATGTATTCCATATTTCCAAATTTCAATAAAAAAATTTGAAAAAATAATGTTTAATTAATCCTGCTAAAAGGGATGACAATCCATCTTTTTTAAGTAAAAACACGTAAATTTTATGATACTTTTATACCCAATTTCAAACTGAAATTTATTATAATGAAATAAGTGGATTAATTGTAAAAATATTATCCAATAAAAATTTTAAACAGATTTAAAATATAATTTAACCTTACAAAGAAATTATATGAGAAAGTAGTTTAAATTATAATCCGATATTTTTCACTATTCATATAAAATAGTAATTTCTCAGAAAAATCCCAAAAATTTTCCATAAGATAAATTTCATATTATATGATCAAAAATTGAAGTTTATTTTATCTAATTAAAATTCTAAAATTGTGAAGATGAATTTTTTTATTGGTCCAATAGTTACATTAAAATCATTTTATTTGAGAAATTTATATTTTTATACGTACTTTAGGAAAAATTGTATCGTTCATCATAAATATTTTTTATTTCAATAAAACTAATATAAAAAATACTTGAAATTAAGTTATCACTATTCATATAATTATTTAAGGTCTATATTATAATTATATAATTTAAATAATTATAAAAATATAAATGATTTTCATAGAAACTCATTATTTCATGTAATGTATGCCAATTTTTTGTTTCATGTTACATCAGCCATTTAATTTTGGTGATTAACATATGCAATATATCAATCTATCATTTTTTTTCCTTCTAGAGGAAGATAATATTTATTTCATGTGTAGTGCATGATTAAATTTTTGTTGCATATAGAAAATTAAAAACATTGTTCTTTAATATAAAATAATTTTTTTCCTGTTGCATGAAATAAAAAATGTTGAAAATGTTAAATTAATTGGAAAATAATTAATTCAAAAAACCATAGGGTGACACCTTCTACCCCCTTATACTGAACATCATCCGCAAAATTAATTAGGGTTAATAGAGGTTTAGTACCTAAAATTTTCATTCATTTAATCCCATATTGTAAAAATGGATACTAAAAAATCCTTTAAGAAGGGTATGTTGGAACCATAAAGGATACACAATGTAATGTATGCATAGGATTCCTAATAGGTAAGAATATGTTGGGAGTGAATATTAGACATAGGGGAAATGTGTGAATATATATAGGCAGTGATTGAAGTCATCAATCATAGACAATTGAATGATCAATGAAATGTTGAGGACTCAATGTCAAAAATATGTGATGATTTAAAAGGTCACCATTTCATTAAAATAATGTGATTAGGATAAAAAATTTACTTTTGATCATTATCCTAACGATGATTAATTTTTGTATCACCAAGAATATAATGAAATATTTAAATATGATATATTTCTATAAAAAAAATTTCTCATTAGTTCTAACTATATCATTTTCTAATTCATCCATTAATTCATGTAAGGAATGTTTAGAAATTAAATTTTCTTCTTGAATTGAAAAAATACACTTTTAACTGATCTTGAGTCCTATAGAAGAATGAAAAAGATATCTATTTATCTCTAACTAATCATAAAAAACAATATGGTACATATATTTATCTATAATCATAAAAAGTAACTCTTTTGGTTCAGCGTTAATAATTATTTAGAAAAATAATTACACATTATTTAGGACATCATGTAGTCATGTGTTAGGTGTGCAACCCTCATCATCCATCGGTTACAGGTTTAAGAACATTGAATTTTTCGGACATTAATGTTTTTCAACCTGATAAACAATATGTCCTTTTTTGAATAAACAATAATTTAATTTCCCATAAATAATGGACATCCATGAAATAATTTTATTTTATATATAACATTTTGACTATGGGATTCAATAAAATATTAATACATAAATTATATATCTGATGTATAACATAAAACTTTCAGGAATAGATTACATTATATCATTTTGATGGATGAAAATCCAAAAAAGTAAATATGAGGTCATGAAATCAGTGTAACATTGATCCACTATGTGTCATCACATACCAAACATGTAAATAAATGTATCATATATTCTCTTGAAAACATGGTAAGAATATAAATTTCCTTGAATACATACTAAAAATGTACATGATTTTAAAAGATAACTCACCCTTTATTCTATAAACAGGCTCTTATCTTAGAACAAGGTTTTATTGGACGCTTGGGTTCATGGTTGTAAATATATAAAATCAAAAATATTTTATTAATCCAAGAACTTATTTAGATAAATGTAATAAATACTTATACTTGTAACAGGTTCCACTAAAGGATCAACATGATTTCCATATATCTTATTTTACAAAATCCAATAATAAATTCTCTACTATAGACATCCCCAATTACAATGGCTTACATCATCCATTATGATTGTATATTAATTACATTTTTTCCTTTGTCTTTAGAAGATGTTGGTGTTGATCACCGTTATTAACCATTGGATTTTGGAACATTTTTTGAGAAATTACAAAACATCCTATTATTTAAACAAATTATGTTTTGGAGGTTCATATAGAGAAATTATATCATCATTTGCATCATTATATAAATTTTTCAAATCACATTTTCATTAAAATGATCAATTTCCTACCATTAAACAAATGGAAATTTTACTATCCCTATAAAGTAAATTCTTATCAAGCTTCTTTCTACACATAGATCAAAAAGGAAGTATCAACTTCATATCTCCATATTTTATTGATTTTACTTTGAACTATATATTACTCTTCTTATTAAAACCATTTCATTAATACATAACTGAATACCCCATTTCAACTTTGAATTCACAAAGAATAATCTCATCACACAAAAAATGTATCTTATGGACAATTACCTATTGAGGCAAGGCTTTAAGCCACTGATGAATCTATCAGCCTTACATTCTGGTTTGATGATAATTCCAGTAGTGTACATAGAATGTCTTTTGAAATTATCACTATAGGAACCAACAGATTCATCATCCTTTTTCTTCAACTCATTGAAGTCCTTTTCCATATTTGTAAAAATATCATGGGGGGAAATTACTTTTTTATGAATAAGTTCTTCAACTCATATTGACCAATGGATTCAATTTCATCATGCCTCTTTTTTTTCTTGATTATAGGCCACCACTTATCTACTTCACCTTATAGTATATAAATACTATGAATTACATTCTAATTATATAAACAATTGTAAAAATTTAATATCTTTTCATTGGTAATGATCCATTGTTCAGAAACATGCGGCCATAAGACATGCTAAAAAAGGTGGGAATTGCCTCATGAAGGACCCAACCAAATGTTGTTCCATCATTTGATCAATTATATTCTCATCATTAATCATACATTGATAATGTTTTTTTGAGAAGACCAATGTTGTTTTTCATTTCATATCCCAAAGAAATACGATCATGAAGAAAACAATTGATGTATTATACCTCACAATCAACATAAATATGGTTCATTCGGGTTCCAACCATTCACTAAATACTATAAAATCATTGAGTAAGAAACAATTATCATATAGAGGAACCACATAATCATGAAAAGTAACCTATAATATTTATAAGTTATAACACCATCCTTAATATATGAAATATTAGTTTTATCATAGATCATTCATAGACAACATATATTTAAATACTTCATGATGGTTTATGAAGTGTTTTTAAATTCCCAAAGAATATCCCCCCGGCGTGTCAAACTAGGTGTGAAGTAAGGAAATTTTCCTTGTATCTGATTACCCCAAGTCAGGATCAATGTTTTTTACATTTATTACTCATATGAACATTTTTTAGAGCCACATCCACTTGTATAATCTTGACATGGATTTATTACAATGAAGCAACTCACTATATCCAATAGAAAAACTCTAGGACATTTTCCTAAACATTAACTCAACTATATACTTATACCTATAGACATAACTATGAATATCAATAGAAATATATTAAGGGATTTCACTAAATAATTTTCATCATAGTTTTCAATGGATGACTAATCCATTACATTGATACCCACTATAGATATCCATTAATAACATGCATCATCATTACATCATTTTATATGAATACTAAGAACATTAGAAAAATACATGATTGAGGAACATAACACTTTAGTGCTTTTGGAAACATGGAAACAAAATCTTCAATCATTTTAAATGATCTAAAATATCTCCCATAAATATTTCCACCTCATATACCTTAATAAATCCATCATTCTTGGGGAAAGGAAACATTATAATGTGGTGAGATGCAATGCTCAATAACGTCAAATAATGGAAATGTGTAAGCATAACATGAAAAAAAATGATATGGTACTTTTGAAAAACATTTTGAAAATCATACCCTATATATTAAATATCATAATAAATATTGGAAGCTCACAAGTCATGAATATTAAGGAAATTAATAACATAATCCATGAAATAATAATGTTGGAATAAGACATGGAACTTGTGGAATCAATATAATACTAAAAGTTTTATGTCAAGGATAAATATAATTACATTTATAACATGTCAGTCTTGGGATAAGACCTTCCTACCTGATTTTTTCTTGGGATAACAACTCATTTACCCACATACATTCAGTCTTGGGATATAACCCATAGGCCTTATTTTTCCATCTTGGTTTACAAATTATGTACCCTCTTTCTTTTAGACTTGGGCTACAAACCATTTACCTTCATGTTATATTTCTTGTTATAGAACCCTTCTTCTTTTACCTATAAGAATTGGGATACAACCTATGTACATTCTTGTTTTTGGGATTGGGATACAACCCGTGTACCCCTTTATCTCATATACAACTTTTTGTTACCTAATCCATTAGAGGGAGATATAGGCCACATGTGTCTCACAGTGAAATCATACATACAAATTCAAATAATCATAAAAAATAATATATTGACCAATGAAATGAATTTGAAATCATAAACATATAAACATATCCTAACCTATGAAAAATATATAGGATTAATAATCATTTCATTTAAATCATAATCCTTGAATGATAAACAGATTCCATATATATATAACCCGTGAAAGAGTAACAAGTTTCATAAAGAAGATTACAATTAAGAAAAAACTATTCTAAAAAATATGAATTAAACCTTTAGATCATTACCTATAATGGAAAGAGTAACATCATCATATGTTATCTTATATATAAAATATATAAGAAGGATATATTGAGAACACTTCTTGAGGAAAATATATTTTCTTATTTGAAAAAGGATCTTCAAAACATAATAACTTTTAAAAACCATTTAACTTAATAACATATAATATAATATTGATAATATTTTCAAATAAAATTTAAATACTGCATTAGGGATTATTTTTCAGTTTCGTACCCACTTGTTAACAATTCATTATCATAGTTTCACTTCAAGTAATATATACTTTGTTTTATTTTCATGTCATAAGTTGTTATATTTATGGTCCTTATATTTATATATTGACATAATTAATGTATCCCATTATTTAAATTTAAATTTTATTCAATATATTTTTATTATAATAATTTATTTTATATTGATGTATGAAACAGAATACACTGATCTTGGAGATGATAAGTCGTATGAAATCTTGAACGCTATTTTTTTTAATTATCGCGTTGAAAAAAATAATGTAATATATATATATATATATATGTGTATATTTATATAAAATTATTTTATCTTTAATATATCACATATATCATATATATTCACTAAAACCATCCTTAATACATTCCATGTATGTTATAATTAATCTCATTTCTTTGATTGGGTGGTAGTCAACACACTTCCTCAAACAGAATTATTGTTTTAACACAACATTAAAGGTATAATGGTATGTGTTCAAAAATAATTAAATAATCTTAATTAATAACTAATATAATATTTAACATATATAAATTAATTTTAAATAATAATTTACATCATGAATGGTGGTGAAGGAAATATGAAAAATGATCATTTTGTGAGGCTAGAGTTCTCCATACACGTAAACAACATGTCTGTTACAAATTACATGGAGGTGTGTGTATGTGTAGGTTAAACCCATGGATTAAAAAAATACTATTATATTTTGGATAATGGTATTTTTATAAAATAATATTATAAATAAATTGTATTGGTTGTGAAATAATATAAGACAAATGATCTTGAGAGAAGATGTTACCTTTTAATTGGGTAACTCCTTTTAGTTTATACGAAAAGGCTTCCTTGTATTGTTTTTTGACCAAATAAGGATCTAAATGATGAATTGAAGAATTTTTGTAAGTTTATTATATATATATTATCCAATCGTATGTGGTTTCATATGTTTGAAGAAGAAGGATAAGTGTTATCCATTCATAGGGAATGAAAATGACCCACTTAGTATTTTTGAAAATAAGTTAGGGGTACCCATGTTTTTACCTAAAACAATTCCTACCAAACCTATATAACTCATTAATATATATTTAATGGACTAATAATGTCTAAAAATATGATTTTTTAATGTTTATATGTTTTTATACTCTTAAATTTATGGTTTACTCCTTAGTTATGATATGTTTTACCTTATTCTGTGTAATTAATTTTAATTACTTTCACTAATATATTTGGTCCAAAAATATTTTTTTATTATTAACAACTATACATTATGATTATTAATAATATGGAATCCATTTTTCCTATTTCAAATCAGATATGTGTCAAAAATTAATTCAAAATAAATCCTACTCACAGGACGACGTTACTGGTTTTTAAACTTAGGATACCCAAACTTTTGAATAGTGTTTATAACCGATTTTTAATTCAAATTGATTCAAATGATCTAAATTAGATTAATTGGTAAAAATATTATCCAATTACAATTTTAATAAAAATTAAAATATTATATATCATTATTATTAAATTAGATGGAAAATCAATTTTGAATGAAATTCTTATAGTTTTCCACATTCATCCAAAAATTATGTTTCTAAGAAAAATAAAAAAATCACCTTAAGATAATTTAGGAATTTTAAATTAAAAAAATTATATAATTTTATAAATATTAATTTCAAAATTTCTCCAAAATTTATTTTATTATTTGTTACAGATACACATTAAAATCTGTTCATTAGAGAAAATATTGTTTTTAAACATATGAGGACATTACAAAACAAATTATATATTTAATCATCAATAGTTTCTATTTATATAAAACCATTATAAAAAATATTTGAAATGTAATTATCAATATTAATATTACTATTTTTCATAGCTATATAATAATAATATCATTTAAATAATTATAAAAATAACAATATTTTTTTGTAGAAACGTATTGTTGCATATAACGTATGCCATGTTAGTGTTGTTTGTTGCATATGCCAATTCGGTTATGAGTGTAACATTTTCCAATACTCAAAATAACAATAGTGTTCCTTATAGAGTGTGCTAAAATTTATTTCATTTGTAATTAATGATAAACTTGGTGTTGCAAATAACAAAACAAAAACATTGTTTGTTATTATAAAATAAACCATTTTCATTGTTATATGAAATAAAAAATATCTAAAAGGTTGGATTAATTAGAAAAAAATAATTCAACAAATATTGGGGTCTTATAGTTCATGTGATACTCCAAAGAAAAAAACTAATCTATTTTTTTAACTTCCTTTACACACGTCATATTCATTTTGGAATTGTTTACCATTAATGTCCAATGATAATGCGGATTCCCACATCATTTTTAAACATCGTTCTCTTGAAATGAAACTTTTTGAGATCACAAAAAACCGATATATCCATAAAAAACTGGGCCCCATGGAAGGGATACTCAGTCTCCAATAGACACCTTTTTGGCTATGCATAATATACCCCAACAGTTTTTTCAAAATACACCAAAAAAGGGGCATGCCAACTAGAGACTAATTCATTATTAATAGAGTCCACTTATATATCCATTAGAATCAACAACATCATATTGAGATCTATATTTAATACATGGCCTATGGTAAATCCTCACATAATTATCCCCCATCATGATTTAGATTCAAATGTAAAAAAAAATATTTTAAAATCCCCCCTTATATGACTAGAAAATGTTCTCAAATTTTTAGTCGTCCAACATTTTTAGTTTATCATGAAAAAATTCATGCTCAATGTTGTATGAACTAAATCACTAATCGCATTATTATGATATACAAGACAATAAACTACACACTAAAATATGTTCAGTGCTCTCTAGGGAATAAATCTAGAAAGGGAACCCTAGGTAAGAGTTGAGTCTCATGTGAATAGGCATGTAACCTAATTTTTTTTAGATAAAAAATAAATTGATAAATAAAAATAGAAAGGAAAAAAATAATTATGTTGAATACCCACAAAGGGTGGAATAACAAAAAGTAGAGTCATTCCATGAAAGTCTATCCCAAAGAGGAAATAAGGTAAAATATGTGTGATAAAAAAACATTGTTTGTAGGATTTTCCATGTGACCTGAGAAATAGTAAAAATATACTCACTAGGTTAATATGATTTTGGAAAAATTATATTACTACATGATATCCCATAATGATAAGTTGAATTTTTTTGAGGTAGATAGTAATTACATATTTACATGCATATGAGAAATTTTATAGAACAGATGGTACCATGATGGTTACACTGTTCATAATTGAGATTATTATCCATTGATAAAAACTGTAATGTTATTTGGGAGATTATCCTTCAAAACATAACATATTATGATTTATTGGAACTAAAAGATAAAATAATGGATAAGAACATGGTAGTGAACTGATTTTAATTATCTACTAAATTTAAATAAATGAATATAATCCACATCATTCATCCTCTCTACATGAGTAATATATTTCAACTATAGAGCCTGCTAAATTGGATTCATAAAGTCAAATCAGTGCTTGTTCTAAATCCCTTATGGTCTGGCCCAACATGTAAAATGTATAAGTCTCATCTTTTACACCATATTATAATGCATGATACCACGTACTTGCATCCAATCCTCCCATATCAACCTCCAACACTAAATTTTTAACTTCATAAATGGTATTCTGAGCATGAACTAGTTCTTTATTGAGGCACTCCAATTCCTGGTGAATCCACTCTGAATCCTAATGAAGCTACTATTTTGGGGATCCCTTCACATTAATTTGACCCTAATTCCTTCGAGCCAATCAAACATGTTTAGAATCTTCATTCAGAAGGATATTCTTGGTGGTGTGATGGCGAATCCATGGAATCCTAAGTTTAATGATAATAATGGAATATGATATCCCTATCTCATGTGAAAAAATCAAGTTTAACTTACTATAGTCAGCCCCCCTTTCCCATAAAATGAAAATATGCAACATAATTTTGGTACCTTCATTAGAATGGATTCCAAGGTGGTTCAGGAGAGTAGACACCAAATATTATTCCATACTTTTTTATAGGAAGAATGATGATTTTAAATACCCTCATGATATTCTTTAGAATTAATCTCATATGGAAAAATGTATTTAGGAAAAACTTCCAATAGAAAGGGTTGTGACTCCATATGGTGTGACTTGACTCTGCAGGAGACATCTCCCTTGTAGTATTAGACGGTTGAGAAGTTAGAGCATGGGATGTAGATGAAGAAGATTTTGGAAGAAATCATAGAATTAAATGATTAATACATTCAGTACCATATCTTGGTAGAAAAAATAAACAAAATATAGAATCATGGATAAGTCAACATAACATTTCGGAATATCTGTTTCAATACCCACCATTGTACTATCACATTTCAAAATGGAAATTGCATCCTATTCATTGACATTCCATATATGGATTCCTGTGTTGTATGGTTATTCTAGACCAAGAAATGTTCCCCATAAGATCTATCACTAATACTTGGCCTATGGAGGAAATGATTACAGAACATGTTGCAATGATTTTGTTTGTCTCCCTTGATCATGAGTCATGTATTATCCCATAATTTTGAAACCTAAAGACGAATATAAATATGAATGGTATAATAATTATCCTTTAAAATATATTTTCTTATTTGGGATATGGATTTCTAATGAATAATAGGTCCACCATGTGTCTTGGAATGCCCTTGATTTCGTTAGTGGGCCGGGATCCCCATCTGGCTCAGCTACAACAATCAGTTTTTTAATGATCATCTCTATAGAAGTATGTTCTATAAGACCATGGGTGGGTATTTCCAATTAATTCAATAGACCATAACATATTCATGTAGGAGATAATTAATCATCAGATAGATATATACAACATCATTGACCAAGAAAGTTTAAGTAGTTACCTTTCATCCATGATCGAAGGCGTACCTCAAAATTTTTTACCTAATAATTCTTTATTGGGTTCCATAGATACAGTTCCTGGGAAGGAATAGTAAGAGGAGACATAAATTAAAAAAATCCTTCAATATCTTCATGAACTTCATCCATGTGCTCCCTAACATTAGGAGTGCTTTCTCTAGTATCTTCCAAACTAAAGATGATATTCCTCCCAATAGATGTACCCCATGATATGTACTCTACGGAAGGGAACAATTCATGAATCATCCCAGCCACATTAAAATACAAGGATTTTTTTATTTAAGATCTCGGTGATAAGAAGAAAAATATTTGACAGAATTCCTTTTCATGGATAACATCATATTTTTTTAATTGACAAGAATATTAAATTCTATCCATGAATGAGTGAATAAAGAGTTCCATGTCCTCTAGATATATTTTCACTTCATGAGGGTCCCCTCATTAAGAGATCTGTGTGTAACCAATGATCATCCCATATACGGAAATATCATTGTTCTCAGCCTCGTGTGTTTACTAGATTTCATCTATATATGTTATCCCTCTCTAGATTTCCCATGAATTCATATCCTATGAGAATTACATAAGGATGGGAATGGATAATGGTGAAGGGTCCTTCCTTAAATTTGTGTTGGGTTCCAGTAGCCATGCTTTCTTTTTTGGTTCCTCAATATCCATGGGACCTCCATGGGCTATAAACTTATGATTTCTCCACTCGGAAGGAGGAGGAATGTCCCCACAAATAGTTTTTATAGCTAGGATGGCCACATCATCACCCTCAGAAGTGTTACTATCATTCTCACCTCTCTTTCTGACCTATATTATCAATATTGAGAGAACTCACTATATATATATATCTATAATTATTATTTAGTTAATGAATAAATTTTTCATGATCATGAAGATAAGTTTCCACCATATCAAGGTTTCCACTATATCACTATGATATGAATATTTATGGGCCTCATTGAATGTCTTGGTAACTGCATACATAAAACATACTAGAGGCATAATACCAATATGGAACAATGTTTCCTAACAAGTGAATAGTAACCAAAGATGTTGAGCCACCATTAAGTGTTCATATTGGTGAACATGGTTGATGGTGGGGGGATACCTCATGTTGGGCAAAAATCCCTCAAGGTAACATTGAAGTATTTTTGGGTTGATTGTGTTTGTTGACAAAGCAGGTTTTCATGGATATTTGTTGAGTTCCCGAGAAGTTGTTGACAATCCACGTTGACACAGAACGATGAAAAAGGAAAGGGCAATCTGGAGTCAGTACAAAAAGAGCAGTACTAGGTGGCGCCGTTTCCCAGTGTTTGCCAAATTTTTGGGGTCCAAAATTTGGAGTTTGGTGAGCATCGTGAAAAGTGGATTTCCATGAAGAGCATAATTTAATATGGCAAATGCATGAATTTCGCGAAGATAGGATGTATGGATTGGATTTCGCGAAGACCAGAAGAATGGAGGCGGTGATTCTTCACGATTACGTCAAGCTTCATGAACGGAAGAGGCTGAAGCACATCGCGGCGGAGAAGGGCGTTGCGAGAGAGCATCGCGGCGAAGGCGCGGAGGAATGTTGGGCTTCGCGAGGGAGCTTCGCGGTGAAGGCGCGGGCTGCGAAGGTAAGTTGACGGTGATTCTTCGCGACTACGTCAAGCTCCGCGAATGGAAAATTTCCGTGGAGCTTCGCGATTTGGACATAATTCCGACTGAAACTTTGGAGCTTCGCGATTTGCAATGATGTGGCGTTGACTTCACGCGGAAAGTTCGAGGGTCGTTGAAATTGCCTATAAATAGAGGCCGACCCCCTCGAGAGAAGTAGAGAGAATTTTCAGAGAAAATAATTTGCTCTTGATTTGCGAAGATGGTTCGCGGAGCCAGTGTGCTTCGCGAAAGAGGATCTTCGCGGTGGCTATTGTAGCTCCGCGAAACCTGTGAGCTCCGCATTGGCTTACTTAGCTTCGTGAGGGTCGTTGCTTTGCGACGGCTTGAGCATCGTGAGAGTTCTTCGCGAAGGAGCTTCGCGAGTGAGCTTCGCGAAAAGGCAGGAGCTTCACGAAGGCTTGTTTGAGCTTCGCGAAATTGGGAGCCTCGCATTGTAGGGTGCTTTGCGAAGGTCTTTCCAAAGGTAGATTGCCCAATGGATAGTGGCAAAGGGGTATTCATCTACGGGTGAAAGTTGAACTTCAACAGAGCATCTACATACAGATAAAGATGCATTCCTTAATGGAAATGAAGAGACCTACAGGTCTATAAACTGTGAGTGAATCCCTTCCAAGAGCAGTGAGCTTAGGAAGAGGAAGAAGGTGATCCTCTCCACCGGCAGTGATCCAGAGAGAGAGAAACAGGGAGTGACCCTTGGGAAAGCAGTGAGATGACCCTAAACATTGTAAAGGCAGTGAGCCTGGGCATAGAAGTGATCTAGCCAGAACCTTGTAATCCACAGCTAGTGAAGATTAGTGGAATTTGGTACGACCGACAACCTGTCGACATATGCTCCTTGGACATAGCCCTTAGCGGTGAACTAAGTAAAATTGTTGTGTCCTGCGTCTGCTTTACTTTCTGTTTATTTTGTGTAGCAGGAAAGAGAGAGAAGAGTGTTTTTCTTAACAGCGAAACAAGATCAGAACAGGCATTAATTTTTAATTAGTCATACCCTGATTCAACCCCCCTCTCAGGGTATTCAGCCTAGTAGACCTAACAAGTGGTATCAGGGGGAAGGTTGAAAGTTGTTCTTCTCTCAATGGAGGTAACCAATCATAAAGGGATTCCGATCATCGACGGATATAATTTTTAGATATGGAAGAATTGGATGCAACACGATTTCCGATCCTTGGGAATGGATGTGTTTTCAGCAGCTATGCATGGTATCACAGCTGATATTAATAGTGGTGCCTTATCAGAAGCTGAGCATAGAGATTTGGATGCTGATTCCAAAGCAATCAATGCTTTAGGGGGAGCCCTTCCAATCCCATCTACACAAAGGTCATGTCATGAAAAACGTCACATTCCATGTGGGAAAAGCTTTTGAATATATATGAAGGGGACACAAAATTCAGAGAGGCAAAGCTGCAGGTGTTGTGGAACAAATCTGAAGATCTGAAAATGAACCCGAATGAGTCTGTTGACGCATTTTTGACAGTGTAAACATTGTTGTGGAAGATATGCGAGGTCTTGGAGAAGTCATTGAAGACATAAAGATTGTAAAGCGCATTTTGAGGAAACTTCCACCTCGGTTCAATCCGAAAGTTTTAGTACTAGAAGATAAAGATCCAAAAGAGCTCACATTGGACAATTTTCACAGTACCTTGGTTGCATATGAAATGAGGAACGATGATAATGAGGCTGTGGAAAAGGGGAAGTCTAAAGAGGTGGAATTTAAGGCCATGAAGAAGCTCACCATTGAAGATTCTAATGAAGAAGAAGAGACAGATGAGGTGATGTCATTCCTTTCTTCAAATCTACAAAGAGGAAGAGGAAAGTTTAAAGGTAAACTTCCACTAGCATTCTTTAGATGTGGAAAGGTTGGTCATCTTGCGGCAAGATGCCCCAAGAAGTTTCAAGATGATGATGATGATGATGACGTTGAAATTCCCAAAAAGAAGACTTCAGCTTCTGTGAAAGGGAAGAAACAATTCAAGAGAAATTTCATCAAGAAAAAGAATCTTCCTTCACAAGAATTTGAAAGTTCAGATGAGTCTGAGGATGTAGAAGTTGAGGAAATAGAAAATTGTAGAGATCGTGAGGTAAATGCCTTGGTGGCAATTGTTGGTAGTTCTCAAAAGGGAGAAGAAGTTGATGCTAAAGAAGAAGAAGAAATTGAAGGTAGAATTGATATGGAAGCCGAATTGGAAGTAGCTCTTGAAGAGATAGATGTTTGGAGAGCCAAAACGAAGAAATCCAATAAAGTGGTTCGTGATGCCAAACTCTATATGCAACAACAGGATGAAGAAAAGTCTAAGCTGTTAGAAGAAATCGAAATACTAAAATCCTCAACACCAGAGAGCTCAGAAAATATTGTTGAGTATAAGCTTAAAATTGAGGAACAAAATAAGGAAATTGATTGTTTGACTAACACAGGAAAGGATCAGGTTAGATGTATCAGAGATCTTGAAGAATAAGTGGTCAGTCTGCGACAAAAAATTAAGGATCAAGATAAACTCTTGACCCCCAATGTGATATCTGAAAAGCAGGCCATTCAGAAGATAAAGAAGATGAAAGCGGAGCCTAGCAGTTCAGTAGGGAAGAAGAAGCAATTGAGCTCAGATGTTAAGGTCATTTCTGGGCTTAGTCAAGAACAAAAATTTGCGACAATTGCAGTTAGACCGCAAGCACTCATCCCGAAAGTGAAGGTTGATTTGGGAAGAAAACAGAATCAGAATATTCAGAGATCCCAAATGGGAAATCATAGTGCTGAAATATCATGAGGGAATGCATCCTATATCAGGTGTTATTGCTGTGGGAAAATGGGACATTCACAGTATGTGTGTTCCATAGCCAAGAGATACAGAAGGGAACATGAACAGAGATGACAGCCAAAAAGAGAACGGTTTTCCATAACACATTTTGAAGGACACTGTTTTTGGTGCGGAGGATTTGGACACATGGCTAGGTACAGCACTTCAACCATTCAGAGAAATGTGTCAAAGCATAATCAAAATGTTCGCAAGTAGCAGATCAATAAACCAACAAGTGAGTTAAAAGATCAGAACAGATTTGCAGCTCTGTAAGATGAGGGTGGTCCATCATACTCTGAGAAAGAAAAGAAGCCTCAATCCATGCCGAGTGTGAAAGAAAAAGTATGGACCAATAAGAAGAAAAATGAGAAGGCTGTGGTGGCGGAGATTTCCCTTAAATCATCAGATCGATCTGGTGTTTGGATCCTTGATAGTGGTTGCACATCCCACATGACGGGTAATAAGGATCTTGTTACAGGCATCAAATATGACAAAGAAGGAGTTGTCAAATTTGGAAATGATGAAGGCCTGAAGATTTTTGGCTCAGGGAAAGCCAAGTTTGGGGGCAAAGAGATGAGACGGGCTGATGTCTTGGTAGTAGAGGGTCTCAGTCATAACCTACTCAGTGTCAGTCAACTATGTGACTCTGGGCACTCTATCCAATTTACCAAGAAGATGTGTGTTGTGAAAGGAAAAGATGGAGCAGCTGTTCTGCAGGGAAAAAGGTCAAAGGGACATCTCTATCTTGTAGGTGGGGATGAAGATACTTGTCTTTTATCCAGAGAGGAATAAAACCAGCTGTGGCATAAGCGACTTGGTCATCTATGCCAACCATTTATGGGTGATCTCGTTAAATTTGTTGTTGTTAGAGACCTTCCCAAACTATCACGTGATCGCACTCATACGTGTGATGCTTGTCAACAAGGGAAAATCATCAGAAAGACATACAAGCCAAAGGAACAGAAATCAACTAGAGTGCTCGAATTGGTGCATGCTGATGTATGTGGACCTATCTCACCACGAGCTATAAATGGGCAAAGGTACTATGTTCTTTTCATTGATGACTATAGCAGAATGGCCTGGGTATTAATCATAACCCATAAGACAGAGGTGTTCAGTTGCATAAAGCAGTACAAGAGGGAATCAGAAAAGATGCTTGGGAAGAAAATTCAGAAGTTTCATACTGATAACGGTACGGAATTTACAAACAATCAGGTTGAAAACTATCTCGAGAAACATGGGATAAGGCATCAAGTTTCATCAGTAAGAACTCCCCAACAGAATGGAGTAGTTGAAAGGAGAAATTGGATCATCAACAACATGTCCAGAACAATGCTTATTGATAAGGACCTGCCAGATAAATTTTGGAAGGAAGCAGTTTTGACATCTGTCTATGTTTCAAACAGGTCCCTGTTATGTCCGAAGCAAGGGAAGACTCCGTATGAACTGTGGTACGGAAAGAATCCAACGTTGAAGTACATTCGAATCTTTGGAAGTAAGTGTTTCATTCTCAACAAAGAACATCGTAGGAAGTTTGAGGCATGAGGAGATGAAGGGATATTCCTTGGCTATTCCGGGAAAAGAAAAGCATATAAATGTTTCAACAAAAGGCTGTGAAAAATCATTGAAAGCAATGATGTCACTATAGTTGAAAATGAGCAGAATACTCAACGATCCAGTGAACAGTTCCTGGATAAAAGTGATGATGAGGTAAGCAACCTAGGGGGAGTCGATGTGGCAGAAGCTGACTCAGAAGAAGATACTGATGGTGAAGAGGAAAGTGTCAAGTCGGTGTCTGTGAGAAAGCCAAAGAGTCAAGCTGAAATTGATAGGCAGAATATCATTGGTGATCAAACAGCTCCAGTTCAGACTCGAAGAATGAAATCATCACAGCAAGCATCGTTTTTGTCTTAAGTGGAGCCGAAATGTTTTTCTAATGCAACTGAAGATGAAAACTGGGTTCAGGCCATGAACGAAGAGCATGATCAGATTGAGAAGAACCAGACATGGGAGATTGTTTCGAGGCCAGCAGACAAGAATGTCATCGGGACTAAATGGGTCTATCGCAACAAGATGAATGAAGATGGAATAGTGATTCGGAACAAAGAACGACTAGTGTGCAAGGGATACTCCCAGATAGAGGGAATAGATGTTGATGAGACATTTGCACCGGTTGCAAGGCTGGAGACAATCAGATTATTTTTTGCCATACCAGTGCAAATAAAGTTTAAAGTGTTCCAGATGGATGTCAAATCTGCATTCTTGAATGGGGTTCTGGAAGAAGAGGTGTATATTGAGCAGCCAGATGGTTTTCTCATTCATGAGGATGAGAACAAAGTTTGCAGGCTGAAGAAGGCGTTGTATGGGCTGAAACAAGCACCAAGGGCATGGTACTCAAGGCTTGATCATTACTTGAAGAAGCTTGGTTTCCAGCATGGAGGAGTTGACTACAACCTCTATTTCAGCAATGACAGTAATCAAAGGATGATGGTGCTAGTGTATGTCGATGACATAATTTTTGGCGGATCAGATGAAGCTCAGTGCAGACAGTTTTCTGAATTCATGAAAAATGAGTTTGAAATGTCAATGATTGGAGAGCTAAAGTTTTTCCTTGGTCTACAGGTGACACAAGGAAGGAATGGAACTTTCATTTCTCAATCCGAATATGCCAAGGAGGTTCTAAGAAGGTTTGGAATGGATAATTCCAAGGAAATGAAGACTCTGGTTGCTACCCGGATGAAATTATCAAAAGATGAGGATGGCAAGGAAGTTAATATCACAGAATACAGGAAAATCATTGGAAGTCTGTTGTACTTAACCGCAACAAGGCCTGATATTGTTTTCGCCACATGCCAAGCAGCGAGATATCAGAGTAATCCAAAGGAAAGTCACATGCTTGTAGTGAAAAGAATACTTTAGTATATCAAGGGCACGGTGGACTTCGGCTTGACATACAACGACAAATCTCAGACAGATTTATTGGGATATACTGATGCAGACTGGGCCGGTTCAACAGATGATAGAAAATCAACGTCAGGTGGTGCATTTTATCTTGGCGGACTATGTATTGCTTGGTTAAGCAAGAAGTAGGATTGCATTTCATTAAGAACCGCAGAAGCTGAGTATATTGCGGCCACTCAAGCATGCACACAGTTATTGTGGATGAAGCAGCAGCTTGAAGATATGGGATTTGAAGTGAAGTCTCTGATCGGAATCTAGTGCGATAACTCAAGTGCTATAAATCTCAGAAAAAATCCCATCCATCACTCTAGGACAAAGCACATTGAGATAAATTATAATTTTATCAAGGAGAAAGTTGAGCAGGGGATCGTGAAGTTGGAGTATGTGCCTACAGAGCTACAGGATGCAGAAATTCTGACAAAGGCCTTACCCAAGGAAGCTTTTGAGAGGCATCGACTGGCTCTGGGAGTTCAGTCAATTCCTCACAGTTGAAATAGTGTGGATATGGGACCCCCCCCCCTCTCCCTGAGGTATGGTGTGTTTTTCCCTAATGTGCTGATATGTGTTCTCTACCATGTTACGGACTTCAACGGAGTGACCTTTGGGTTCGTTGACAAAGGGGGAGAAAAGTGTTTGTTAATGGGGGAGAAAATAGTGGTTGTTTAAGGGGGAGACAGTGCGGAGATTTGATAAATCATAATTGATACGGGAAGAAGCTGACAGGTGGAGCAGCCAGAAAGGGGGAGCAATGAGAAAGGGGGAGAGATTTTTAAATCTGACGATGCTAGAAGTGATCGATCAAAGCATAGAAATCACGACAGCTGAGGATCGTGATAAAAGTAGAACAGTGGTGTTGGCATGTGTGAGATGGTGTCCAGCTATTCACCAATTGGTATCAGTGTGGTTCAAAAATTGGTATCAACTTAAAAATTGGTATCCGCGTTGGCTTACTTAGCTTCGTGAGGGTCGTTGCTTTACAACGGCTTGAGCATCGCGAGAGTGCTTCACGAAGGAGCTTTGCGAGTGAGCTTCACGAAAAGGCAGGAGCTTCGCGAAGGCTTGTTTGAGCTTCCCGAAATTGGGAGCCTCACATTGTAGGGTGCTTTGCGAAGGTCTTTCCAACGGTAGATTGCCTAGTGGATTGTGGCAAAGGGGTATTCATATACGGGTGAAAGTTGAACTTCAACAGAGCATCTACATACATAGAAATATGCATTCCGTAATGGAAATGAAGAGACCTACAGGTCTATAAACTGTGATTGAATCCCTTCCAAGAGCAGTGAGCTTAGGAAGAGGAAGAAGGTGATCCTCTCCACCGGCAGTGAGCCAGAGAGAGAGAAACAGGGAGTGACCCTTGGGAAAGCAGTGAGCTGACCCTAAACATTGTAAAGGCAGTGAGCCTGGGCATAGAAGTGATCTAGCCCGAACCTTGTAATCCACAGCTAGTGAAGATTAGTGGAATTTGGTACGACCGGAAACCTGTCGGCGTATGCTCCTTGGACGTAGCCCTTAGCGGTGAAACAAGTAAAATTGATGTGTCCTGCGTCTGCTTTACTTTCTATTTATTTTGTGTAGCAGGAAAAAGGGAGAAAAGTGTTTTTCTTAACAGCGAAACAAGATCAGAACAGGCATTAATTTTTAATTAGTCATACCCTGATTCACCCCCCCTCTCAGGGTATTCATCCTAGTGGACCTAACACCTCACTTGAACACAGTTGTATTGATGTGAAACATTGAAGGGTGAATTCTCGTCACATACAAGCTCCATATCAATTATGGATAATAAGACACATTTTACCAATTAAATGAGATACTCTCACTAATTATGATCATCCAATAAATCATTTACCAAGGTAACAATGGGGGGATAAAAGGAATATTGGTAAAAGGACCATGATAATTGAGTGAATACATATCTTCATGCTCTATCCATCCCAATGTTATAACAGAACTTTTTCTCTCTAGAAACAGTCAAAAATTAAATTTTGAGATCCTTTGAATATTGATAGACATGTAGCCTCACATTTGGCCTTCCACCTACACCAAATGACAAAAAAGGGACCAACTATCAGGAATGTTCATTTATCATCATTGATGAATCCAACAAAATGGAAAACATACATTATCACTTTGATGAAAAGATTAATACTCATTATGGGGGCCAATTAAGCAAATATTAGAATATGCATGAATAGAAAACCAGTTTTAGAATAAAACTATATCCAAAACTATCCATTAAGGAAAAAGATGCAGAAGGATTTGAATTGGAATAGCCATTCAACATCAAGAATGATCTTCTCACCCCAATCAATGAACTAAACCTCATCTGGAATTGGATAATATGAACTATTATTCCTTTAGTTATAAATAGTTAGGAATTTCATTAGAGTTATCACAAAGGGTTCATTGGAAGTTTGAATGGAGAATACTTAAATACATATCTGAAATATAATGTCATGGTTTAGATGAGGTAAACCATTCAGAAGATCCATTACATTGTCAATAAACTTTGGGTTAGTAGAGGGTGTACTTTTTATATCATCATAAGTAAAACAGGGTTTAAGAAACTATTCATAAATTTCTCCCAAGATTAGTTCACATTAAATCATCATGATATAATAGATTCTAATTCTACATACCCTTGTAGTATGTGGAAGGTATTCGTGTCCGGAATCAAATGTCTACGCGGTCATGGGAAAATGATTCAATTACAGTGAGAGTAAGTATACAATAACCAGACAACCTTGTTCAAGACCATAGTATTAGGATTCAAATTATATTCTTCACAAGTCTAAAAAATAGAATGTTCATCCTATGCCTTGGATGAATGAGCCTCTAGGGTGAAGGTCACATTTTTTTGACCAAACCCGTTTCTTGATTACAGAATAATTTCATGGAATGTTTTCATAAAAATGGATGTCCTTACCTTGTTTCCACATAAATTCCTCTAGAACCAAGTACAGTACAATATAAATATGGTGGATTGATCTTGAAGAATTAAAGACACATTAAAAGAGATATTGGATTGAATAATATTGTTCTTCAAAAATCTTTAGTCTGTTGGGTGATTTACTGGGTGAGGTTATAGGATTCAAAAAATTGATGGCATCCCAAATCCATAAAATAGAATCCTTTTAGATATTTTATATTCCTTATGACCTACACTCTAAAGACCTTTCATATATATTTGTAGTTGGTGGATGTTTATTATGTAATTTTTTCCAATAGAATCAACCATGATTTTCATCATCTTCATATGGGTTGAAAGATTAGTATCAGTAACAAAAATAGCATGTGAGGAATCCATCGTATATATTTTCTTTAGAAAAAACATTAATTAATGGGTTAATCATTCAGATAAAAAACAATGCATAAAATCTTTAGAATGCATGGTGTGAGACTCTTGATTCAATTTTCCATGAAGCATCCACCCATAAACCATTAGACTATGTACTATCAGCTCGTGGACCATCATCTCATGAATCATTATTTTTAATACCCAAAAAATCAAATGTACGATCATTGTATTCGATGGTGTTTATGACATGAAACACCAAACATATAATAGAATATAGCATCTTGTTAATTTATAATATATTTATTATTATAAAAATCAATATACATTATATCTTGCAATGAAAGAAAGACTTTTTTAGCATATTTCTCATGCATTAATGAGTTTCTTCAATGGCTTGGGTTACACACAAGACCATGTTTCACACAAATATAATAAATTATTTAATATAATGAGAGATAAGGTTCCCATTATGAATAGTATTAACTATCATATAAAAACATAAGGTTTAAAAAAATATTGACAGAATTCATTGGTTACTAAGTAATTAGAAATGAATATTATAACCAATTGTATATAAAGGGAATGTTTTTATTGAAAACTATTTTTATGCCCATAAAGTTATTTTATCCAAATAAATTATATTAATTTCAAATGTTTAGCTATATTAATGTAATAAATAAATAGATATTATATTAAATAAAATTTTCTTGATATTAAGACAATAAATTTTATATGAATGATATAATTACCAACTAAACACTACACATAAATATGTATATTTTTATAACGAAATGTGTACCACCTTTAAATAGAGAAAATAATTAAAATACATTTTTTTGAACTTCTATAATTATTATATATCAAATTAAACAGTAAAGATTAAATAGAAACTTATAATTTATTTTACTGTGGTTTTTTGGTATATTTTTATGATGTTTCATTTTTTAATGAATGGGGAAAATACATAAATTTAATTCAAAACTAATATTTTTTATAATGAATTTATAAGGATAAATATTATATTCAATTTTTTAAAAAGTTTAATAAGATAATTTTTTTATTTAATAATCCAATTTAGTTCATTAGAATCAATTTCACTTGGAAATTTAGTGTAAAAACATTGAAAACCTTTTAATGTTATTACCTTAAAACCCAACATTATTGTCCCATTCATGGGGTTAAATCTAAATTAATTTATTATTAATATGTAATTTTAATTTATAAAAATGTATTCCATATTTGTAATTATCGTAATATATAATGTATAATAATTTCAAAATAGGTTTTTTTCAAAAATATAAGTGATAGTAATTATATTTAATTTCAACGATTAAGAGAAAAATTATCTTATCAATGGATTGGACCATAAATTTAAGGGCCAAAATGACATATAAACTTGTACAAAATCCGTTTTATTTTAATATTTTGTCCTGATAAAAAATTTTATGGAATTTTAACCATTATTGTATCCACTTTAAATTAAAAAATGTAATTAGAATTCCCTTTCCCAAAATTTAAATGAGTGTCGCTCCACCTCTATTATGAAAAGACACTAAACCCTCCCACTTACTCACACATCTAAAGACAATTTTTTTAAAAAGATATATTAAAAGAGAAACATAAATTCCATCACATAAACTTAGAATCCAAACCTAGTTCATAAATATATCCATGGAATCCCATTGGTGAAAACCTAAAGGAGTTACCCTAATAAGTTGTAAAGACATCCTCATGCACTTTAGTTCTATTTCATTTTTTCACCCACTCGACTATTATTATTTCATTGCTCTATAATAAATTATTTATCGTCAATATACTGGTATGTTGTTATTTCATTATTTTGACCATTACAGAAACACTGATTCGTCTAATGGGTTATGAACTTACGGTTTATTTGTTCTACAAACAAACACCTCCAGAAACGAAGGAGTTTGTTTTTCCATTACCACCTATCATTGTTCAAAAATTTGATGGAAACAATTTTTATACATTTCCTATATTAAATTTAAAATTAATTTATAATTACATAATTATTTTATAACACATACCTTTATTCTTTTCATTTTTTATAAATACGATAGACACTTTTGTTAAAGTGTGGACTACAACCCCTCAAAGTGATGGGATTCAATCATGTTATACATAGAATATATAAAGGAATTTTTTGATAAAATAATATAATATAAATGAAATTTATATGATAATATAATTATTTTATACATATTAATAATTTTATTCTCATTCTTTTAATATGATAATAAAATGAAAGTAGCGTTCATGCGTAGATATAGACTATTGTTTCAATGAACAACGCATTTCATTTATTATATCCAAATATTATGGATTATTAAAAATAAATATATAATTTATATATATGCTATTGGAATAAATTTTTAAATATTTTATAATATTAAACCATGATCTAATTATTTTGAACAATTGATAACAAGTCAAAATTTACAGAACCAACTTGACAATTAACACCCAAAATAGTGAAAGTAATGAATTATTATCATAAAATAGGAAATAAGATATTATAATAAGTTAATATATAATATTATAAAAATTATTATGGATTTAATATAATTTAATAACATATTTAAAACTTTTATACATTAAGCGATTGTATTTTTTAAAAAAGGAAGCATAAGTTAAAGAATTTTCATCTTACTTTTTGCATCCGTCAGTTAAATGTCTTGTTCATGAGTTACTTATTTATTATGTTTTATATAATTCCCATTATGATATATTATACCATGAATGATTTTATAGTCATGGAATTTTATGTAAATATATGAATTATTTGTTCTATTAGAATTTTAATAAAATGTTACATATTTTGTAGAATCTCATTACTCAATTCCATTTTCATTTTCTTATATTACTTATGCAATGATAATAGTATTATATGATTATTTGTATAAAGGATATTGGAAATATATTTTTTTATTTACACTTCTCTTATGAGTATTTACATTTGATACACATACTTTATCCATTCATTTAGTCTCATGTCAATGTAATGGCCTTTTTAATGGTATACTTCATAGTCTCATTTTATTATGGATTTTTTACACTTGAATATCAATTAGAGGGAAATAATTTATCATTTTATAATAATAAATTTAAATTTATTATAATTTGATTATCCCTGACCCTTTCCAAGAAATATTCCCATTTTCCATTATATATTACTTAATATGTTTTAGAAAATGTTTTGATGAAAACCTGACTTCATATTAATCTTTAGTAAGATAATCCATTTTCATAAAAAATGGGTTATTATCATTTTTGAAATAATGAATTTTTCCTTTTAAAAATCATATAAGAAATAATTTTTAACACTTTTTTATTTTTCAATTTTTTTAAAGGTATCTTCTTTTAACTTTCTGAATAGGGATTTTTTATAACCATTTCACCACAAAAATGAAATATTATATTTACCTCATATGACAGGTACATATTTAATAAATTCATTTCTTCAACTATTCCTTGAAATTTCTAAAATAATTTATTTTTAATTAAAATATTTACAAAACTGATTTTCAACGGAAAGGATCTTCGAAATGAATTTCAAAATGAAAAGGATATTTCATTCAAGTATGTTTTTAAATTATAATTTATTTATATTATCAAGGAAACCAACCCTCTATTTTAAATCTAAATGTGATATGTTCAATTGATAACATCGTTATTCTTCCATTGGATGGGTTTTTATTCATTCTTAAAAGGATAGTAATGACATTCAATTATTTGATTCATTTTAGTCCCCTTAAAACAATTAATTTCTATTCTTCATTGAATATTGAATTTCTACTGATTATCAATATCATTTTTCTTTTATATATTAATTTCCTAAACCATATTTCATTTATACATATTCTATTTTACATGGCATGTTATATCATGAATATCCTTATTCTCATGATATTCTAAATCTCATTAATTTTTTTAATTTTAGGGATTATGATTCAATTTTTTGAACGTGTTATAGAAGAATATGGAATATTTAAAAAGAATTTTCGATAATAATAGATTTATTTATCATTAAATGGTACTACCATTCATCAATATATATAACCCTCATTTTTATTTATCCTATACTGGGGATTTTTTTGACAAATATGTATATTCAATTCAATATTGGTATATGATAAGGAAAATTATTTATTTTTATTGTTTGAGATGATGCTTGATTTGTACAGGTACGGAACTGGTTGGGCCCACTATAGATACCACCTCATTGCATGAGTAGTCTCATGGGATGAATTAGATTTCAAAATTAGTTGGGTCTCTACAGAATATTCCAAACAATCTTATTAATGGTCTTAATAATAATAGGTACATGTATCTTGGAAACATGGCATCTAATAATTATGAATTTCCATCATTTAGTTTCATTTATTATTAATTCATGAGATATTTTGTCACATATCTAGGGATAGATTTCATTTTATGTTCATAGATTAAATTGAATTTGAATCAGTTTCATAACTATCAATTTTGAGTTGTCTTATCTAGTTATTTGAATAGAATATGTTTCATGTTATTATGTTTCTACCTGGTTTATGAACATCCTTCTCCATTTTTTGATTACATGGTATGTGAGTTTGGTTATTTACAATTTTATAATTATCAGTCGCATTGGTTCATTATTTGTTCCAATATACTTTAATCTTATAATAAATTTGAGAACACCCATATTTTGATTCAATTACATAAAAATATATTATGTTTACTATTAAATATATACTGTGATATGCTATATGGATTAAAATTATCCTCAATTATATATTGAAAAAAATTATTTTGTAATTTTTATATTAATTTTTAATAAAATATTCATGTATTTATCTGGCTTGCCAAATCTATAAATCTCTTCAGTCCTTCTAGAATTGATTCCTTGTATTCATTCCATTATAATGATACTCGTCACCTTCTCTGGGTTTTCTCAGGTAGGGTCCCTATATATTTTATCAGACGAAGTATAGTAGGATCTTTAGGAACTAGATTGAGGAAAATAAATGTTATAGAACACAACTATATGGTTGAATTTTAGGAAAATATTAGATGAACAACCTATAATTTTGGTAATTTAGATATTATGTTTGTTTTCCATGAAATACATCCAAGTTTGGATACTACATGTGAATTTGGTTCTAGTAAAGATGTAACTAGGACTAAAAAATATGATAAGGTGTGTTGGGTTTGAGTCAGTGTAACCTAGTACATGAAAATATGCCTAATTATACACCTAAATTGACAATCCAGAGGGATATATTCTTAGGATAATTTATATTTTCATTAAAAAGCATTATGAAAGGATTTGAAAATTAATACGCTACATTAAAAATTATTTATTTTAGATTTAAAATAAGGTGTATTTGTTTTTAAAATCCTATTAATGATATTATGGATAATCCTTAGTCCATTGAAGGACATAAATGTAAATAAATGAATGAATTATTTATGTATTATAGTGTTATAAAAAACCATAGTTAAGAAAATATTTAGTTATTTATCTTATTTAAAAAAATTCCATAATAATTATTCTGAAAATTATATTAATATGGTTTTAGAAGATGATAAAATATATGTCATGTGTAAACCCATCAAATCCAAAAATGCTATTAGGCTTGATCCACTAACTAAAGAATTATAAGGGTTTAATGCCAACAAAAAACCAATGCAATGTCCTAGTTAATATGTCAATATTTATTGTTTTAAAATATTATAAATAAATACTAATGAACCATTAATGCTAATATTTATGTTTATAGATTAATGTAATATACATTTTGGATTTGGAGAATTGTTTAAGAAAAATAGTTATAATTATCACTATTTTATGGGCCTTAAGATATGTGGAATTTATATTTTATTTCATCAAGAATCAAAGTTAATTTTTGGAAATCCATTTCTGAAACTAATAGATGAATTATAATATTATTGAAGAAAAATTAATATATAGAATTTTTCAAAATAAATTAAAATTTATCATATAAGTTAATTTTCATAAACTCATAGGTGATAATAGAATTTATCAAAATATGGAAGTGAATCTTATTTTTTCATAATACCATAAATTTTTTTGAACCAATTTAATTCTAAATCATCATAGATTTATGGTTTTGAGGCACTAAAATTTAAATTGAGCATTCATTTTATTGATTGATAAACTCAATCAATCGCTAAAAATATTTCCATTTTCTTCCTTTTATGAATCTCTACATGCCATTAATGATCTACTACATAGAAACCTATTTATATGATATCGCATGTGACATTTTTTACTTTCCATTTAGTATTTTGTAGAGTATGTGTTGTGAACCCTTCTCATTTTTTGGAATTTCATTAAAAGGGAAGATCAAATAATATATCACCATGAAATATATTAAATTTTGAGAAAACATTTTAATTTTTGTAGGTAAAATGTAATTCCCTAAAAATTGAAGTAGGAAAATTTTAATCGATAGTGCCTACGACACACAACACCAATTGCATAAGGGAAAATAAAATCATCAGAATTTAGAATATATTTAATATTTTAATTATATTCAATATATTTTATAACTTTTATTTCATGTTCTACTTAGTTAGTATACATCACACCCAATAACATGTTTTTTCAAAGGTTTACATTATACGCAAGAAATAGTTTTACCGAATGAAAATATATTATTAAATATAATAATATATAAACTAGAAGTAATGAATTATTTTAAATATATTAGGAAAATATATGGTTTAAAAAAATATTATATTAATTAAATTGATACTTATTAATTATAAAAGAATATAACAACAAATTTAGTGTCAAGGGAATGGTTTTATTAGAATCTATTTTTACGCCCACAAATATGTTTTATTCTACTAAATTAAAGTAACAATAATTAATGAATTATATTAATTTAATTTATATATATATTATATTTAATAGAATATTTTTTTTCATTCACTCAATATATTTGATAGGTATGTGATAATAATAATAAAAATATTACACATAAAAACATGTATTTAAAATAATTGATATTCTAATACAATTTAATTAGTAACATATTTTTAATAAATTTTTTGGAACTTTTAAAAATATTATATTTCAAAATAAACATAGGATATAAGGACAAAAAAATTGTGGTGAATTGTTTAGATTTTTCTATAAAGTTTAATTTATTTAAGAATGTTTAAAATACTAAATTTTACTTCAAAACTATTTTTCCAAATATATTTATAAATATATATAATATCATAATTTTGATAAAGATTAAGAAGATATTTTTTTATTATTTAATCCCATTTACGTACTTGGAATCAATATCACTTTATATTTCGATAAAAAAACCTAGCAATGTTTTGGATGTTGTTAGTTTAAAAAGCTGTATTTTTTATCCCCTATATGGGATTAAATTAATGTTAATTTTATCTAATTTTGTAATAAAAAAATGGAAAATTGATTTAATATTTATAATATGAATAATTTATAATTTATAATAATTTCTTCTTTGGATTTTAAAAAATATATATTATTGAATGACATGAAAATTAAGTACAACTATTAAGAGAATATTTTGCTTAATATAATACTAAACCTTAATCCTAAGTACTCAAAATGACATATAAACATGTATAAAATAAATTTTATCACTATATTGAGGTACTATCCCCGCATGTATTTACATTTGATCATTATTAGAGACACTTTCAATTGAAAAAAATGTGGGTGGAATTCCCATTTCAAAAATTTACATCATTGGCACTCCTCCTCCACTACAAAAAGGCAATGAACCCTTACAATAAGTCTCACTTATTGAGACACATTTTCTTGACCATGACCTATCAAAATAGATCATAAAAATAATTTACCCACCCTATAATCCTTAATGTGTCTATAATTACATCCATTTTATCCCTTTGTTGTAAACCAAAAGGTATCACAAAAAAAAGAGGTAATAAACATCCTCTTGATCTTTAGTCTTATTTTTACACTTCACCCCACTAAATATTATTAAAATATGATTATATAATAAAATAATTAACCTCAATATACTTGGTTTTTAAATTTAATGGTTGTACATTATCATAAAAACACATCCATATAATGGGTAATGAACCCCCTGTTTATGTTTACAGAGAACTATGGCCTCACGAAATGAAGATGTGGTTGTTTCCATTACTACCTCTCATGGTTGGGAAATTTTATGGGCCCAATGTTAATAAATGTATTATGTGATAATTATAATGTCTTTATAATTCTTTAATTCTTTAATAAAACATAGATGCATACTTTAAATTTTGTGTAAATATGATTACATCATCTATGGATGTGTGGACTACCCCCCTCAAAGCGATGTGGTTAATTCCCCCATTACAAGAAATATATAAACAATGATTATAATAAACAATAAAAAATAAATTAAATTCATATTATAATATTATTATAATATTAATATATATATTGTTTAGTATTTTAATATGAAAATTAAATTAAATTACTATTTATGGGTACATATGCACTAGTGTCTCCATGAAAAATGAATTTTGTTTCTTACTTCCAAATATTATTAGTTATTATAAATACATATATACTTTACATATATTATTTTTAAATAATTTTTCTAATTCTAGAGATGATCAAACCTCAGTATAATAAATAGGAAGAACAAATAACAAGTCAAAAAACTTGACCAACATGGAAAATCTCACCTTAAATAATAAAAATAATGAATAATTATTAACAAAATGATGACAGGGTATTATAAGAAATTCATATATGAAATTATTATTATAATTATTTTTCTTTTATAAGTTATTATATTGTTTATACCCCTTATGGAATATTTTAAAGAGAGTTCATCCAAAAAGGAAACATGTGGTAATTGATTTGCATCTCACTTTTTACATCTACGAGATAAATGTCTTATTCACCAATAACTTATTTGATGTCCTGTATATACTACCAAATTTAATATATAATATCCTGAATTATTTTTTCTTCACGGTATGTTATGTTTACATTTTAATTATTTCTTCTATGTGTATTTTTATTATAAGTTACCAACTATGATAGAATTTCACAACCAAATTCCTTTTCATTGGGTTATATTACTTCCTCGTTTTCATTAATATTCTATGATTATGTGTATAAAGACTTTTAAAATTATATTTATTTATATAAAATTATCTTATTTGGATTTATAGTTGATATATATAATTTATTCAATGATTGAGTCTCACTTGAATTTTATGTTCTTCTCAAGGGTTTACATCAAAATCGCATTTTGTTACGGATTATTCACACAAAAGATTCATTCAAATAAAACTATTTAATAATAATAAAAAACCATTAATTTTATAGTATAATGATTATTAATCAAATATTTCATGTAATAGTACATTTTTCTTACTCTTTGGTAATTAAAATGTTTTAGAAAATATTTTTTAAAAAACCCAACTTCATTTCTTCCTATAGTCCAAGATCCCGTTTTCTTCTAAAAACCATGTTTTATTTAAATTATTAAAAAAAATATTTATTATATTAAAAATTATTTATTAAATATATCTTCCCCTTTTTTACTTTAACCTATTTTTTAAAATGAATATTCATGTTGCTTTTCGAATAATTATTTTTTCTACCCTTTTTATAGTGCATAAGGAATGTTTTTTATCTTGTACAACATGTATAGATTTACTATCATAATTTCATTGATGTTTAATTTTTATTTTTATGAGGATAATTTTTAAGGAAACTTTTCTCAAAATATATTTCTAATCAAATGGAATTTATAAAAAATCATTGTTTTTTTCAAAATTAAACGTATATTTTCCTGAGGAATTTTTTAAAAGATATTTTATTCGTTTTAATCAATGAAAACACCCATATATTTTAACTCAAATTTGGATATTTTTTATTTATACCATCTTCATTCCCCATATCTATGGTTTTGTATTTATTTACCGAGGAATATATTGAAATTCACTTCATTAATTCCTTTTAGTCCCCTTGAATCCAATAATTTCTTATGATCATGTAACATGTAATTTCCCCTGATTATCCCTTACAATTTTCATGGAAATGTTTATTTACTAAACCATATGTCATGATTACATACAGTGTTTACCTTGACATATAATATAATGAATATCCTTATTATCATGAGATTCTAATTTTCTCTTATATTTATTCAATCATAGAGATTATGATTCAAATGTTTCAAAGTGGCATATGACAATTTACAATGATTAATAATTATTTTCCTCATGAATAAATTTTTTTCTCTTTCAATGGTAATTCAGTTCATCAATATCAACCAAACTTGTTATTAAATATCCTCTAATAAAAAATTATTGTTAAATAAATATAGTATATTCAATAAAAATATTCGATAATTCATATTATTTATTTATATTATTAAATAAGATGATTATTTTGGATAGGTATTACATTGGTGGGGATAGGTTATATATAGCCCCTCAATGAATTAGTAGTCTCATGAGATGAATTTTTTGTGAAAATTAGATGGGTCTCTACCAAATAGTAGAAATCTTCTTGTGAATGGTCTTGAGGGTAAATTTTCCTTGCACCTTAGAATTATTGATTCCAAAAATTAATCACCTTTATCATTTGGTTTTAGTGTTTATTCATCGATTATATTTTTTATCAAAATATATATGGATACAATTCATTTTAAGTTTATTTATTAAATTTTGTGTGTTTCACATTCTTACATTTCCATTTTAATTTTTATTTATCCAATTATATTAATGTAATTTTTTTCCTATTATTACATTTCCATATTGTTTATACAATTCATTATTAGTTTTTGGATTACATGGTATGTGTGTTCAGTTATTTACCATCGCATAATTTTTATTCTCGTTGATTTGTTATTTCTTCTTCTATACATTACCATCGATTTGAATTTGTTCTCACCCTTTCATTTATTTCCTTTACATATGGATTCCAATAAAAATTTAATGATTAATATTTCAAGATATACTATATTGAATGATGTTATCCATGATGTTATTTATAAAAAATTATCTTGTAATTATTGTATTCATGTGTAATAAAAATCCATTGTATGTATCTGGTTTATGGAGTAGATAATTTTTATTTTATTTTCTAAACTCGCTTTTTGGATGAGGGGGAACAAAAACCACAAGAAACCCAAAATCATATTTCAATGTTCAACACTTTCATGAAGCCTTAGAATATCATGAACCAGATTCATCCACATGAGACTGAGTCATGTTGATTACCTCCAACATCGTGAGTCCCTATCACCATCACCATCGAACACTACTGTCAACATCATCATTAAACCATCACACAACAATAGAACATTCAAGCCCATCGAATCCACCAAAACCATTTCACTCCTTATTGACCCATAGTGAACCAGTGACAACCAAAACACCAAAAACCAATTGAGCACACATTCTAGAATATCAATCGACATCGTACCATCAGTAGAAAGATGGAGACAACCACAATATCCAATTTTGGAAAAAAAGAACCACACCCAAAAATGGAACACCAACGAATAAAAATAAATTGATATACCAATGATAAATAAAAAACAAAACATTAACAAAATATCAGAGAAGAGATTTAAAATTCCAAAGACTTCAAGAAAGGTCGTCTGCTTTGGATAATGATGGCTACCGAGCCACACCTCCCAAAACAACAATGTCACCAATAATTTAGATCCAACAAAGAGTAGAGACACAAAATTAGAGGTCAGGGTAGTTTTAAGAGTAACTGAGAGCATCAAACGTCATCAATGTTGAGGAGTTAGAAAACCACAATCCATCAATGTTTTAGAAAACCAATACAGGAATCATCATGACACCCATCCAGGACTATATCATGAAACCCAAAACCCTATGAACAACTAATCCAAATTTTACATGGATATGAGTATAGTAAAATGAAATTAGATCTACGGATGAAGAGTCCAAGTGTATCAATACTGGATAAAAAACATTATGACATCCATACTCTTTGAAGAAGATAATTTTGACATGAATGAAAAACCATTCACAGAGGTTTTGTGCTAATGGAAGGAAGTTGGAGGTGGCAGGAGGATGGGGAATGGAAGGATATGAAGAAGGAAAATTCTTAGTCACACAATTGAATCGTCAAGAAAGGGTTTCATGATGAAACCTTAGACAGATTCGGGGATGAGAGGAGGAGATCCGGGGGAGAATGGAGTCATCCTTCGAGTTCATCTCTTAATAAAATGTTTAGTACATTTGGATTTGAATCCATGAAATCATAAAAATTTAATGGTATTAGAAATTAAATATTATATTTATGGGGTTGGGTCACTACAGTTGGCCTATGAAGCACCTTCCCACAAATCATTGGTCCTCAAAACATCATGCTATTTTGAAGAAATATAGTTTGCTTGTTACAAGCTATGAGTTCATAGAATACTAACCTAAAAAGTATATAACTAAGAAGGAGAACACATAGTAATATATATTTGTGGAGTGCCCATTCAAATACATGTTTGATAAAGGAACAATAATCCAGGTCCCCTATATATAGGCATGAGACATATTGTGTATCCACATGCATAATTCAAAGAAGTTTAATTTGGATTAATTTCATCATTGGAACCATATTATATTCATCTGGATTATAGCCCATTCTGATTGGGGGCATTTATTCATCTATAAAACTCTAGAATCACCATATGGAAGTTAAAAATAATATCATGAATTTTATAAGCGTAAAATTAACCCTAAAGGTGATGAAAATGGGGGAAAACTTTAAAGGCTAGTATGACATGAAGGACGTCAATGTTACACATTGAGAAACATGATATTCTGACCGAAACTTATCATAGAACACCATGAATGAAATCATTTTTAAGATATCATATTATTCATTGATTCATTTGAATGAAACCATATCATTATTATGGATAGATGTTGTTTCCGAACCCCCTCAAATGGTTATACCTTTCTAATGATAAATTATTTTCCATTAGATATTACTATTTACCTCTCCATAGAAGAAAATATTTTTTTTTTGATGGAATTTTATCCCTGTTCATAGTGAATGAAGTCCCTGGGATCCATTATAGAAAAACGACCATATCCAAAATAAGTAACCCCATTATTTTATAAAAACATCTAGGCGATTCAAGTAATGAGGGTCATATCAGGGATATAAATGGGAAGACAAGAGTGTAATCCTTAAATTTAGAGTAGGAAAACACACCATATATAATTAAGCTTGAACAGAAATTCATCCTACAAACCGAAAACCAAATACCGTTAATGGAAACAATCCCACAGAACCTGAAATAGATGTAATATTTGTGGAACACACCCCATATAGTAAAAATAAAATCTTATGGTTTCATTACCCATATAGAATGAAACTATTTTGGATGTACTCAAACCCGCATTAAAAAATTTTATGCGGGTGGATCCTCGACATATTTAGAACAATACTACATGGGCAACACCATCACCTTCATAGAAAAGAATTAAGTGGATGAAACACTCCCCCTTATATAACAATTATATAAAGATGGAACACCACACCACAAAATAAAATGATATACACAATGTATAATCATAGGTTTTTCTTCTTTCTAGATACCTTCACATCCCATCATCCTTCCAATTGTCCATACATCATCCCACATGCAAACCACAATGTTGGTATCAGGCCAAGCCCTCTTCCAATTCCACTGGATATGTATGATCAAATAACATGACATATAAAAGATTCATATATATTATATATACCCATGGTATGTGGTTTCTTATTGGTAACCACCATACAAAGGTGGTCATTATATTATTTTTGAATCAACATTCCCATGGTAATTTGGATCCAGACGTTGGAGGTGTTCAGATGGACCTCCCCGTAACATGTGTGGTGGGAGGATGATAACACTTTACTTTTCCTTTGAGGTGCAGTTTCTTATCCTCATATCTTCCCCAGTAACCAATCATAGGTATGCCTCCTAGATTAATCACACATACTTTCTTGTAGGAGGATTCTATCATGAACCACCATCTCAAATATAAGGGAAGGGACAAAAAATAGAAAGAATCATCCTTATTCATGTTGAAAGAGAAATAATTACCCCTGATTCCTGCCATACGTAGGCCCTGGAGTGGTGACTAGAACCAAGGGTATAGAATCACATGTAATATGTAAGCCATTACCATTTTTATAGAAAAATAATGATACATAAGATGGAAAATCACATTAATTCCAAGTACTAAAGATAAATGTAAGACTAAGATTCTATTCCCATATACATGTTTCCAAAAATCCTGTACCCAAGTGGTAGAGGATCATACATGGAATCCAAATGACCTAGAATGACATCCAGACATGGGAGGAATTCTAGAGTACTCTTGGATGACTGTAGCTATGGAGGAACTGTAGAAGCAGTGACAGAGTAGCAAGGGATGGTACTGTAGTTGGAACTGTAGCGGTGGTGGTACTGTAGTAGGCATTGTATCAACCCAGTTACTACAACAACACTATTCACTGATGGCCCATTTGGTCCATGAAATAGGATTTCGGGCCATGTATACAGAACTCTTGGTATTGGGACTTCGGGATATGTAATGGTTTTACCTATACCCAATATGAGAGAGGACTTTTCTCTAATTAATAAAATGAGGTTTAAAAAAAAATTTAAAAATAAGGAGATCAAAATAAATTGATACAAAGTATATGAAAACTATGAAGGAAAGTACCAAATGAATGAAAAGCATCAAAAACAGTTATCCCAATGCCTGAGCTAGTATGGTCTGGAATAGTTCTCAAAGTCCTCCTGGATACCTAAATTCTACTTTATATATATAGGGTGAGGGTACAGGTATACACAGTAGGGAAGCCAAATGCTCTCACACACAATCGGGGAAACATTCTAATGCCCCATGGGAGAAAAAAAATAGGTAACCAAAACACATAGCAAGGAAAACTATCCACCCATCCTCATCAAGGCACACTTCCTAAATAAAGAACGTCAGGTAATATAATAGTAATAGAACATCGATGTTTGGGTACACCACACCCCTTTACCACTTTTTATTTTGAACATCATATACATCATAAATCCCCCATAAATCCCACCATACTCCCACTACCACCCCAACAAAAAACCCATGGGCCATCTCAACCACACATTTATCCTACCTACATACACCTAGGCCACCATAACCACACATAACCATGCATATAGGAAGTTTGGATAGAACAATGACTACCATGCCAAAAGAAAGCTGGGCTAGAACAACCACTGCCAATCCTGAAGTAAAATGGGCTGGAACAAATACTTTCATGCCCGAAGACACCTAGGACTCATCCCAAAGACACTTGGTAAACAAACCATACCACAAACACCTTAGACAACTGACCACAACACACCCTGCCAAAAGATCCTTGGTCCATAAAAAACCTTTGTCCACCATAGCATGCTCGAAGAGTCTTGGGGTACCCATGAGAGAGAGCACAAAATAACTAATAACACTCAAATAAATGTTGGGAAAAATATCCTCCCCCATGAAATTAGAGAGTTTATAACTAATTTCGCAACATGGGTGGGGTGAATCTGAGAAAAAAAACTAAATTTTATACAAATAGACAATCAAGAACTCATCCCAATCTAAGGGTCCGGACTCCAACAATCATCGTGTACAAAACCACTATCGCTGATATCCCTACATGCACAGGTATACAACAACCAAAACTCTAGGACATACACTTTTCTGAGAAGAAGATAGTTTCCCACTGCTCATGTTCTCTATATCATGTTCAAGTGATTCTATTAAAACATTTCTTTATTACCAGGACTCTAACAGGCATAACCACATGCGAAAACAGCAACATAAAGACAAATTTTCAATAAATCATTTAAGAATTCACTCCCAGTTTTCCTATAAGTAGAAATGTTAATGGGATCAATGAGATCCTTTGATGTACAAGAACCAATACAATCCCCATTTTATGGAGTCCAAAAAATTTACCCTTCCATATACATGGCCTCAGACTCACAAACCAAGAACCTCTCAACAAGAGGTTACATTCCCCTATATGTCACCCCATGAAAATTATCAAAACAACCAAGCATATCATAAGAAAAATAAAGGACATTTTCAGATATATTCATCACCATTCATTAAGTTCTTTCTTTCTATTGGTTGTCTGGTGTGATCACAGACGGAGTCTTATTCCACAGGAACCATTTAATCTAGTATTCTTACCAGATTAATCAGTTTCCATGTAACATCCATTTAATCACATGATTATCCAAAAAAAACATATATTTGTTAGTCTGTTAGAAAAGACCACCAATGATGAAAATATTTAGTGGACATGATCCCATACCATTCACAACATAACAATGGAGGTAAAAATACAGCAACATCATCATCATTCTCCACGACCCTGCATTCTTTAAAATTATATTTATTATATTCATTAAAGTTGGTTCCTTATAATTCATGAGGGAATGTAACCATACCCACCCCACATGATGAATAGTATTGAGAGATGTAGGAAGAAGCCCTACCTGGATGAACAAGAATCAAACTTTTTTCCTTCTGCTAAGAACTCATGTCACACGATAGGAAACTCCACGATGAACCAAATAGGAGGGCTCTCATACAGGCATGGTGCATCTCTGAATGAGGGACTTCAAGCGCACAAAGTGGGAACAATAGAGACCAAGGAATAAAAAGATCTTAGTGAGATAAAAGGCATGATTCAAGAGTTACAGGATGTGAAATTTTGAAGTGAAAGAAAAGAGGATCATGTTTTGTTAGGTCCACTAGATCGAATACCCTAAGAGGGCGGGGGTGTGAATTAGGGTTTAAAAGATTAAATCATTCTCCCATTAAGATCACGTTTTGTTTTTAGAAAAAACTCTATTATCTCTTTTTACCTTATAAAAATATTATCATATATGGAATCATGCATAAGACACAATGTTTTTTACATGGCTCACCATCAATAGGATACGTCCAAAGAGCATACAATGACAATGTGTTAATGTACCAAATTCACTATGTATCACTGTCAATAATGAGTTAAATTTTTTGGTTAGATCTTCTATTCGTAAGATTACTTCATTTATAATGTTTAGGGTCAGCTCACTACATTCCTATGGGTCACTTCGTATGTCTCTTTCTATGGATCACTAACAGTTGAAAGGGTCACCGCCTTTATCTTCCTTCGCTCACTACTCTTGGAAAAGATTCCATGCACTGTTTATCAAATAATAGGTAAAATAATATTTATGGACATGTAGGTCCCTCCATTTTCATGATTTTCTACATCCTTAACTATATATATATGCTCTTTTGAATTTCTTATTTCACTCACAGATGAAGTCCACCTTCATGAGTATTCCTAGGTAACGGAAAATCCTTTTTCAAACTGATTTAATGATTTATCAATATTCCTTGAAAAAAATCCTCAACCACCTTCTTCTCAAGCATACTGAGTAATTGGTTTGGTACCCAGATCACCCATTCTGCATACTAATTCCTCTTCTGCGAACTTTTATCACCACCGTGTACCAATGCCTTCATTCCTCCCCTACGAACTGCCCTCTATTTGTGAAATTTTCTCTATTTGAAAACTATCTTAAATTCTGTGTATTTGAGATCCCCCTCCACATTCCAGTTGGGGAATTATCTATCTCACGTACCAGAGATTCGTCCTCCACATACTGAGCCCTATTCAGTTTTCAATTCTCCACAAATACCTTTGACCAAATTTCTTCCATATGAACCACTTAATCCTTCGTGCTCCCACACGAACATGCGTCGAGCATTTCTGAACTACCAGACCAAAACTGTTCTCAAATTATAATGAGTCCAAAAAATAATCATTGGTATTATAATTTCTTATTTAGGAAAATATATCTACAAAATCCTCTAATCCATGATTTTTCAAAACATTGATTCAGGCCCAACTGCATACTGATCCTTCTACTGCTACGAACCATAAGACACCCAGTGAACCTTTTTTCATATGAGCTCTACGTACTTATTTTTCACCTACGCAGTCGATCTCCTCCACCATCGTCAATCCATCCATGTACCGCACTTCCTTCCACCGCTAACCATTTTTTAGTTTTGTGAACTGCTCCGGTGTACAGATCCCGAAACTCTACATACCGTTCCTGGAACATGGTACACGGTCCATTAATTACGGTGTGAAGTTCACATTATTTGACAATTTTCTTCAATGTTCTTTATAACATTCACTCCAATGAATACATCATTCCTTTTCAAACATCAAACTCATAATTTTGAGGCCTAAAAATTTGGAAAACCCTGGGAAACTATGCCACCTAGAGAACCTGTCTTCAGCAAAACACCAACCATACTCACTTGCGATCATCTGGCTTTGTCAACATATACAACCACACCTAGAATATATTGATAGTATACCTTGAAATAATAATTCCCCACAATCTCCCCCACTAGGTTTGTTGAAAACACTTCTCATTACAATTATGCACATTTTGATACCTCATTAAAACACCTCCCATCATCGGCCACTATTTTCATTATTCGATTGAGATAGCGATCAAGGATTTAATCAAAACATACTATATTCCAACATGAGACATGATCGGTGTGAGAAACAAGAGTATCAATAAATTTTCATCAATGAAACACTTTATTTTTAATCAACAATTTTAGATACCATATTGATACACTGATACTAATGAACAGTTTTTATGACGAACCTTAGCCATCATGATATCTAATCATTGATCGATCAATTATAGCATCATCAGATTTAATTCTCTCCAAATTTTATAACTCATCTAACCAGCTTCAGCTCATCTTCAACTCCCCCTTTCTAAATTATCTAATTAATAGATATTCTCAGTGTATTTTCTCCCCCTATATAGTCACACATTCTCCCCCTTTTTCAATGAACACAAAGGGAACTTTAAGGTTATCTACAACATGGAAAAGAACAAATATCATCACATTAGGGAAAGATATATCATACCTCAGGGATATGGGGCTCACATCCACACTTTCTCATGTGGAAGATGTTAACTAAACTCTCAGATCCATTCAATGTCTTTCAAACACTTATTTGGGTAAGGCCTTTGTACGAATATATTCAACTTATTGTTATGTAGGAACATACTACAACTTCAAAAGACCTTGTTCAACTATACCATTTATAAAATTATATTTGATTTCAATGTTCATTGTCCTTTATTGATGCAATAGATTTTTGATAAGATTTATAGAACATGAATTATCATAATGAATTCTGATCCAAGATTTCACTTCAATTCCCATATCTTCATGTTTCTACTTCATCCACAATATTTTTGTGCACGCTTGAGTAGCCATAATGTATTTAGATACTATATTGATCAATGAAATGAAATCTTGTTTCTTTATTATCATAAAAATACACAATCCTCCAAAATAAAAGTAACATCATGATATTTGTTTTCTATCATCTGCTGAACCATCCAAATCCATATGTGTATATCCAAATAACTTTGGCAGAGATTTTCCATTATATATTAGCCCAAAATCCACTGTTCCCTTGATATACTGAAGAATTAATTATATAAAAATCATGTGTCTCTCCTTAGAATTGATGTGATACCTCACTGATTGGAATGTGGAAAATACAATAATAGGACCTGTCTTTGTCAGGTATAAATGACTTCCAATGATTTATTCTATATTTGGTGATATTTACTACCTTGACATCATCATTATGAGATAGATTCAACTAGATAGTAACAATAGTCTTCATCTCTTTGTAACTATCCTTTCAAAACATTATCATATCCTCCATGGAATATTTATAATGATAAATAAAAAAGTCATTACTTTATTGTGTCACCTATAATCCAGGGAAAAATGTCATCTCACTTATCATTGACATTTCGAACTCTCTTTTCATGAATTCAGAAATCTATCTTCATTGTGATTCATCAGATCATCCAATGATTATGTCATCAACATAAACTATCACCATCATCCATTAACTATTTCCATTGTTAAAATATATATTGTAATCAACTTCACCATGATAGAAACCGAGGATCTTTAGAAACTGATCAAGCCTTGAAAAACATGCTCTTTGTGCATGCTTCAAACCATATAAATCCTTCTTCACCAGACAGATTGGGTTCTGAAATTTATGAAATATAAAACCATCAAAAAACTAAATATAAACTTCTTCTAGAACTCCATTTAGAAATGCTGACTTGGCATCCATATGGAAAATGTTAAACATTCGTTGCAAAGTTATGGCCGTGAATAATCTAATTGACTCCAGCCATGAAAATAGGTGCAAACATCTCATCAACATAAATACCCTCTTTCTGAGAGTACACTTTTCATAGTAGGAGTTCTTTTTTTACAATCTGAACACCCTATTAATTAATTTTGTTGTGAAATATCCATTTTGTGCCAATGACATTATTGTCTTCTAGCTATGAAACAATATCCCATGTATGATTCTTCTCTATTTGGTCCTGATATTAATTCATTGCCTGAAACCAATTCTAATCTCCAACTGCTTCATTAATTAATTTAGGCTCACCATGTGATACATATGATTCTTACTATAGATATTTCACCCTCTTTTTCTAAACTGGTGATTTATAATCATCAATTCTATTTTTCCTATCAATTTAATATCTTCTTAGTGGTATCTGATAAGACAATTATTTATTCTCATCATCTGATTCTTCTTCTAAATCAACCTATGGATCTGGAGCATCTTCTGAACTAATCATCTCTTCATCAATTACCTCCTAATTTTGATCATGTATTTGGGGATGATTATATTCATTCCCCACTCTAGTTACATCATGACGTTCAACTATATTCCCTAAAATCTTATTGATGCATTTTTATTCTTTGATTTTCTTTGAGTATCCATGAAATATTCTTTCACCCCCATGGGATTCAAATTTCATGTTTTTCTCCTTATTGAGAATGAGTCATTTTCTTATGAATATCCAAAATTACATTAATGATATCTTCTTCATATCCCATAACTCTTATGGAGTCATATCCTCTTTAGGACAAACTAAATATCTATTTTAAGTGTAAACTACAGTCATCACTGCTTCTTTCCAGAATTTCTCGGGAGGACTTTCTCAATGAGCATTGTTCTAGCCATGTTATTGACAATCTGATTTATTCTCTCAACTACTCAATTCTGCTGTGGAGTTATTACTGAGGAAACATGATTCCTTTTAATTTATTTGTCATGATAATACTCCACTTGACTATTTATGAACTATTTTCATTCTCTATTCAAATTGTTTGGATTTTCTGAACAAGAAAATTTTCACATTCCCGTCGATATCTTGTAATTCAACTGAACACGTCAGGTTTGTTGGTGATTATTGAAACCCATTTCACTATGTTATATTCATCAATTAAGAGAACATAATATCTCCTTCCTTCAATATCTATTGGAGAAACTAGCCCATATACATCAATATGCACCAACTCAAACAATATTGTTGAAATTTTTGATTATTGGAATATATGTATTTTGAATGATATTACCTTATTGATAAGAATCACATGTATGAGTACAATCATGGGATAATGTTGGGAGATTTAGAGCTACATCATATTCCACCATATCTTCAATGGAACCTTTGCTTCGGTGGCCAAGATGCTTATGCCATAATTTTTTTCTTTATCCTTGTAAAGAAAGAACATATCTTCTTCTCCACTCACGAGTTAGAGATTTACATTCGAACGAATTCCTCACAACACAATATCACCATCCTTTTCCTTGAAGATAAATAATTTCATGGAAAAATTTATGGAATGTCCGGAGTCACACAATTGACTAAAACTAAGAATGATGTGACGAAGCCCTTCAACAAACAAGACATCAACTTGTCCCATGTCTTTTCCACCAAACATGTATTTTCCTAAACTAATAATTTTCAATCCCTTGTCATTAAATAATATTACAATTCCATATTTTTAGTTCCAGATTTTAGTCACTAGAGCATTATTTCCCTTCTTATGGGATGTTCATCCACTATAAATGATACATATCCCAGTGTGATCTGATTCCTTGAATGAAATTTCTGTAACCACTGTCTTCTTTTCCATTTTCATTTTGGCCCACGTCTTTATTATTGAATGATAATCTTTATCATTCTATATATATTACAATCCAATTTCAAATTGAAGAGTTTCAAATCGATTTTGAATGTTCATCTCTCTTGAAGGTAAATTCGGCTACTTTTTATGAACTCATTCATTCTACCTTAGTAAACTCATCTACACTATTTATGTCAAATATATTTCTATATTGATGAGTTCTATACAAATAAAACAATGGATATCAAAAGATGACCTGGAATTTTGAGCTCTATACACCCACCTCTGTTGGTCGTGTTCCCATTTGAACCTCTTTTAAATAGGACATACATTTTGAGAATGAACCATCTTACCACAAAAATATCATATTTTGTGAGGTATATTATAATGTAGAAATTAACCACTAGTTATGCCTTGGGTTCTTTGAATCTTATGATTCTATTTCGTACCCATGTAAATCTTCAAACTTGGAGTGGGTGAATGTTCTCTGACATGAACCATAACATCTTTCTATTTTAGATCATGCCCCATAATATCCTTACCATTTAGAATTAATTTTTTCTTCTATTATGATGGACCACTCTATTCAAATATCATTATATCTTTTTCTCGTATGATATTCTTCCTTAATGTCCAACCGAGAGTTAGCAGTTTCTCCTGATCATCAATTGTTCCTCACAGACGGAAGACTTACTCTTCTATTTTTTCAGTACATTTGATTTGATATATTTCTTTTTTAGTCAAAATATCAATTTTGATTTATTGTTCATCAATATTTAGTTTGTACTCAACCAAATTCTCTATGATTTTTGGAATTTAAGACCTCAACTTTTTAATTTCTACATTCTGATATGAATTATCTTCTACCTGTTATTTCATAAAGAGTTTGTATTCACAAAACAAATTGTTATATTTCTATGTTTTGGCTACAAAAATATATACCACTTTTAGGGAATCTTATAATTCATCTTTAAGATCTAATATTCCTTCAATTTCTTCTTCTCCATTGTCACTTTCATCTTTGGTTAATGAATTGTTGGAATCTTCTAACAAAGCATCTATTTTATAATCCTTACAGTACTCCAACTCCTATACCACAGATTCTTCTAAAATTGCATTATATTTAGAAAACATATTATTGTTTTTGAATAAATTTATCCTAGAACGTATCCTCACATTCTCTTTTGATGAATTCTTATTTTGGTAAATTTCATCATTTTTTTAATTTTCATCATCATACTTCCTAGCACACATTGCCGCAAAATGCCCGATCTTTTTTTCATTAGAAGCATGCAAATGGATGTTTACCTTTGAACTTCCCTTTTCCACTTTTTAGAATGGGGGAGTGAAATGACATCACATCATCAATATTGTCCTCCTCAACATTATCTTCAACCGAGAGATTATTAATGGCCTTGAATGACACATCCTATGACCACACCTTTTCCACGACATCGTTATCGTCATTACTCATTGTATATGATTCAATGGTATTTTGTATGTTATCTAGTGTCAAATATTTCTGGTCCTTGTCTTCCAACAATGAAATGTTCAGATTGAACTGATGTGAATTTTTCCTCAAGATATGCTTTATAATATTTATATCTTAAATGAATTCTCCAAGACCCCACATGTCTTCCAAAATAATATGTATCCTATAGAAAAATTCATCAACAATATCATTGGGAATCATTATGAGATCCGCATACATGCTCTATAGAACCGTTATATTTTCTTCATAGACTTTTTTTCACCCTCATAAATGTTCAACACTTTTCCCACATTTAAATTGATGTTTTACAAGATATAACCTTCGTATAAATTGCATTTGATGGGGATTACCCCATAGAATTGATCCATTTGGCATCGACATCAAATTATCTTCTATAAGATTCTGATAAATCAAAACTATTAATGTTAACTGATATTCCATGCATATCTGTTGTGAACAAATCCATCCCTACTGATCGAAAGTACTTCTGCATTTACTTCTTCCATAGTTGAGAATTATTTCTGTCATGGTACAATATTCCATTATGATTTACCACATATATTTAATCTTCGTGAAATAGAAACACCGACTTTAACCCTTTTCTATTTAATACCAATTGTATGGTCCACTATGTCAATTACCCTAAAGGGGGGGGATCAGGGTTTAAAAGACTAAAACATTATCCTATTCGGATATTGATTCATTGATATGAAAAACACAATTTTCTCTTCCTCCAATAGAAATAAATAAACAAATATGAAATCATGCACCTGACACATCGATTTTTACTTTGTTTACCCTTAGTGGGCTACTTCCATAGAGCATACAACATAAATGTGCTAATATACCATGATCACTAAGGCGCACTACCAATAATGAGTACAATATTTTCATTAGATCTCTTATTCCTAGGCTTACTGCATTTACAATGTTTAGGGTATTCTCACTGCATTACCTATGGTAAATTCAATGCCTTCTTTCCTGGATAACTATAGGTAGAATGGTTCATCGTCTTCCTCTTCATTCGCTAACTAGTCTTGGAAAGGAATCCAGAGACAATTTATCTACTTGTAGATAAAATAATATTTTTGGACATGTAGGTCCCTTCATTAACATGAATTCTTACATCCCCAACTATAGGTATATTCTCTGTTGATGTCCATCTTTCACTTATAAATAAAGTCCACCTTTTCATGTATTTTTAGGAAATATAAAATACTTTACCAAACATATATGTTGATTTTTCAAGATACCTTGAAATAATTGTGAACCAACTTCTTATCTTATGTACTGAGTACCAGGTTTGGGGTGCAGATCACCCCTTCCATGTACTGATTTCACTTCGGCGAACCGTTATCGCCTCCCCATACCGCTGCCTTCATTCCACTTATGAAAACTTCTCCTATTCCGTGAACTGTTTTCTGTTCGTGGACTATCTTTACTTTTGTGCACCAGATATCCCCATCGGCATACCACTTGCAAAATTATCTCTCTCGCTTACGAGAGATTCCTCCTCTGCGTACCGATACCATTGGGTTTTTCATTTTTCTGAAAAAACCATTGAAATAATTTCTTCTGCACGGACCACTTAATCCTTCAAGATCTCACGTGAACTTCCTTCCGACATTACCGAAATCCGGGACCAAAAACATTCTCCAATGATATTTACTCTCAATGGTAATCAGTGGGATTATAAATTATTATATAGGAAAATATTTCCGAAAACAACTAATCCACGATTTAAGAATCATTGATTCATGATACACCACATACTGATCCTTATGCCACTACGAACCGTAAGCCATCCAATTATCTGCTTTTCATATACGCTCCATGTACTTCCTTTTGTCATATGCACTTGATCTTCTCTACCGACGTCTATCCATCCGCATACGACACCACCTTCCACCGTGAACCGTTTTCATTCTCATGAACCACTTCAGTGTACTATTCCCACTACTCCATGTACCATTCTCAGAACATGGTATGTATTCCATGAATTATGGTATGCGTTTTACATCGTTTTCCAGATTTCCCAAACATTCTTCATATCGTTCACTCCTATGATGAAATCCTTCCTTTACCAAAATCAAAATCCTGATTTTGAGGCCCAAAAATTTGAAAACACTGGAAAACTACACCCCCTTATGAATATATCATCGAAAAACACCAACCATACTTACTTGCAGTCATCCATATTTATTAAAATACACATCCATAACTAAAAAAATTGTTAGAATATCTTAAGGGATTTTTTCCAAACATGGATTTACCACATGGGTGAGTGCTTTCACACATTAAAATTAAATGATATTTAATATCTCCATCTGAAATAGTGGAGATAGACAAGATGAAGTCTTTGAGTTGATAAAGTGCCATTATATAGAGAAAAAACGTAACAAGGGCATATGTGGAAAACACTGAAGACAAGAAAATACCGAAAAGTGTGTGGAACCGGTAAAGAGGCCACCTGTTTTGGTATGTCTATGGTATCCCAACTCATAAGGGAATTAAGATATAATTTATTGGCTTTAAAATGGGTTTAAGACACCTAATAACTCTTAGAATAGGCTTCATGGGAAAACTAGGGAATGAAACCCTGACAACCCATGGTGGCACTATTCTGGTGTTGCACTGATTGGTCTCACCGATCGGTGAGACACTGATCTGTGAGACTAATAGATGAGTCCCCAACCAGGCTGGTTGGTGGCATCAATAGATAACACCATGGTGACACCCTTCCAAAACATAAAAACACCCTCATGACTCAGTGATGGTGTCCATGACAGCCCAAACACTACAATCTGAAAAAGCAATGGACCAAGAGGGTCCGGTCCATTACAGATTCAGTCTTCCTATAGATCACAATTCTGGTTAAAATAATGGAGTAGAAGAGACTATCATTGAAATAAAATGAAGAGGGGAGGTAGGTGCATCGATTCCCTTTCCCTGTATATCACTCTCTCCCTACCTCCCTCCCTTGTGGATCCAATATTCATTAACTGAAAGAAAAAATGGATTTGTTGATCTTCAGATATATTTTATCCTGTTTTTTCTCAGACTGAGAATGAATCACTTGGGATTAAATGTTATTGGTGATCATGACATCCAAATGATGTCAATCATATAATGTAAATTGAATTAGGTTCAATCCCAAAAACCATGTTTACCCATACAGTCCTCTTATTTTGAATAATATCCATTCATCTCTAGCACCTAATGGTCCTCCTTCTTGGGGTAATCCCCATACATATGCGTATCCTACTAAGTGTAAGCCCCAAATAAACCCTCAAATCACCATGATTCAAGGTTTTCCTCATTATTCCAGAATCATGGGGCTTCTACATAGTAGTACCCCCATCCATATTAAAATAGGACCTTAAAATGGTACTACAATATAGAACAACATCAATATGAATCCAATAAAATGGGTCTCCTCTGTAGGAATAATCCCCAAAAATATAAAATACTAGAGAGTTGATTCCTGACTAATTTGGATATATAAGAATCTTATCTTATGTCCCTACCCAACACAAAAATTCCCAATAATTTTATCTATTTCATATCCCTAGTTGGGTTACACCCAACTTGTAGGGACATATGCTTCCCAAGTCTCCTTAATCTCTATCCTTATTATGATATATTACCAATGAGATCCTTTCATCACCTAGGATTTGAGATCTCTTCTAGGTCCCTCTAGATACTTCCACAAACATCCCACACCAGGATTTGACTATGAACATTACGTCATGGAATACATTCCACTACAGCAACGATGCCACCCCTTACAGAGGTCCTCCCTGTACTACCACTACAGCAAGCATGAGCCCCCCCCGCTTTGAGGATCGGCCTGGAGGTATGGCTTGGGCTATCCCCAATCCAAATAAAGGTCTGCCCTACGGCAGCAATGCTCAGCACGGAGACCTCTCCCGTGGCCATTACACTAGATACGGAGTCATCCCTCATGATCCCAACCACCGATGTAGGGAAATTATACATCTGATCTCTCTCTGATGTGGGGATCCTCCCTACATCCTCTGAGCAGCCGATGAAGGTCCTATATGCCCCGGAAATCAGATGGATGGAGGCCTGCCTCGCTCCACCCATATCTATACTTGAGGTCCTCACCATGGTCTTGCCGGTCCTAGCAGAGGTCTTTCCCACTCTAGTGTTATCCATGGAGGTTCTCCCCATGTACCCTTCTACATTTGTCCATGTTCTCCTCATACACCATCTTTATAGGGTGGAAACTCTCTTAGTCCCAACACCTATATGGATGAAGGACCTCCTGTTAGAAATCAGCCTCGTCCTAAGGAACCACCCAGGGGAAGGAAGGTGGGTCGTCGCAGCAAAAAGAAAATTCTGGGAAATCCCGGACATAGATCAAACTGGTACACTACTCAGACTCCAAGGCGGATTATGACTTGGCAAAGGAACCCTCACCTCACTCATCTGAGTCAAAGGTTGGGGATGGAACAAGGCGCATCAGCCTTGTGCTCCTGGAATATGAGGTCCACTAGATTCCCGACTCCCTCTATAGGTATGTCCAAGAAGATGATGTTCTGGAGACCCCACAGGTTACGGTCGTGCAATCCCCCCCATTGTCACCAGAAGCATTATCTACCTACACGAGAGTTCACAGAGAAGTATTCTAGGGGTCAATAAAAGAAGAGCAGCATCGCAACCCTTCACAAGTATCCCTGGCCCCTGAGCTTGGGACGGCAGCTGTAAGCTCCACTTATCGCGACGTAGTGCCCAGGTCGTTGCACTCTTCAGTGGATAGCCCAAGAATCGTCTGGCAGTCAGCCCGCCCGCCATACACTCTGCCAGCCAGCCTACCATCCTAGCGGTCTGCCTCAATACCGCTACTAGGTTTTCAGTCACCCCCAATCGATGATTTGTGAAACGAAGGGCCAGACCCTGAATCTAAGCTGAGGAGCTTGTGGAACATCCTCACCGCAGATCACTTCCAGGAGAAGTTCTAGCTGGCAGTAGCACCAGACTTCTATGCACTGGAATCCCTAACCCCAGAGGAAGTTGAGTGCTTCCGCCAAACCTTGTGGGTGACGCACATCATTCTTCATTATAATCGGGTGATGTTGTAGAGACCCAAAGCTTAACATACATGAACATTACATTACTTTTGCGGAATACTTAGTACATAACAAAAACACACACAAGGACCGTAATAGTTTACTGTCTTTGGAAACTCGGAACGTAATCTTCTAATCGCGGTGAAAGATCTTCAATATCTACCATAAAGATCATCATTTTTTTTCTAAAACATTTCTTTATATCTTGGGGAAATGAAAACATAAAAGGGTGAGCTCAAATGCTCAGTAAGGGTAAATAAAAGAAATATCAATCACATCATATACATAAGAATATAGCTTTTGGAAATCTTAACCTGCAAAAGAGCTCATAATATCATAACATGGGATAAATCATAGAAGTGAAATGTAATCCCAATAATCACAACATAAAACATGAAACTTTGTGGCATACACACATAATCATAGAGAATCATTTCTTGTTAGTCAAGACTCATTGCCAAGACTATCTTAGTGGACAAAGTCCATTTCTGAATCGAGTCACCCTCGTTTCAGTCCTGTTTCACTGAACCGGTATAACCTACCATTCCAGCCATGTCTATCTCATGAGATATAAAATCTTTACCCAATTCATTGGAGGGAGATATAGGTCCCACCCATCTCATAATGATACCATTCTTATGTGTGCCACGAAATCATAAATCATACATCATTGCATAACCCATGTAATAAAAATGGGAATCTTAAACATCATGACATCATAAAACAATTCATATAAGATAAAGGAATTCATAAAAATATAATTTCATCACAACATAATCAAATCAATGTAATAATAGGGATAAAAACAGAATCCTTTATTATCTTAGATGGAAAATCATTTTTGATAAAACACTTGAACTCCATTCTTGAGGAAAATATCCTTTTTGCTTCAAAAAAACACTTTTCCTTTCGTAACATGTCATAAAATTATAAAATAAAAGAAGTTGATTAAAAATAAACTTGAAAACTTTTAAAGGAAGATTCTTGTAAATAATTTTTTAAAAATCCATTCATGTCTTATAAGTTAAAAAAACATTCTTCATACTTTTGTCGAAAAAGTCAAAAAGTACCTCGTACGAAAAACAACAAAAGATTCCTTTCTTATCTTTTACTAAAAATTCACCGAAGGGTAAAATTGGATTTAAACTATTGTAAGTGTATGGAAATAATATTACATATGGATATGGATGATAAAATACTCCCCAGTAAATACCAAAGTATAAGCAATCTCGGATAAAAATGAGATTGTGATATTTCCCTTACCTTATGTCCGACTTGCTTTGTAAGTGTCCGAACCTCCTGTATAATGATTTAAATAATGTTATTGACTTATTCCAGAAACATATTCATTGTTATTATATCATATATGGTCCACTTATGACTTTATATTACCCGTTCTTTTGTAAATTCATGTTAAAGTAGCGTTTTGGGTAAAATCGTCTCATTTTTCGTTCGTGTTTTTAACTTGTAATTATTAATATGATCACTTGGATCATGATTACTTATATCCAGAATGTAAAACATGATTTATATATAATATATATTCATAATATATATATATATATATATAATATATGGATAAATGGAATGAAATACACCGTTCATGGAGACGGTGGTCCGTACGTACGCATGAACGCTGTTTTCGTTTCCTTATTGAAGTGAATGGAATTGAGTAGATGACATACATATAAATTTACATAAATACAGTATCATTATTATGTCATATATTTCATTAGTACTTATTATATATACTTTATAATCATTCATGAATGGTTAATCATTGAGAATGAATCTCATCGCGTCGTGGAGACGGTAGTCCGTACGTACGCGCGATCGATGATATCGTTCCCATGGCCGTGGAATTATGTTGAAGTGTATGTAGTCTATTTCAGTATCAATATCACTTTATAATAATCATATATAGTTACTCATTACACCATTATACCCATCCTATTAAGGTGGTGGTGGAAAATAGATTACACCACGGCGTGGAGACGGTATTCCGTACGTACGCACGCGCGGTGATTTCATTTTTCCGTAGGATGGATAGAAGGTGAATTAGGATTGTTTCATATTTATAATAACATATCAGTATGTATGTAATAATTATGTTATTACTTTTTCATGAAACAACTAAATAAGAATAAGTTGAAGAAAGAAATTGAAAAGATCGGTAATGGATATTACCTCTTCTTTGAAACGCCTCTTTGAATCCTCCACTTAGGGAACTATGATTGGTCTTGGAAGAAGCCCAGGACCTCTAGGATTATTCTAGGGAAGTGGAGAAGGGATTTTGGCAGGGGTTGGCCGAGCTTGAGTGCTCAAATTGGTGTGAGGAGAAGGGGGAGGAGGTGCCCTTTTATAAGGGAGGAGAGGGGCACCTTAGGAATATCTCAAAATATTATTTTATATTAAAGTCAAAATCGGTTTATAATGGTTCCAAAGGGTCTTATTTCGAAGCTAAAGTGGGTATGGGTCTAAATCCTATCAAACAATAGGATTTAGACAAGTTTAGGTTATTTTTTTAACCTTATCAATTAGATTTAACTCTAAGTTAAATAATTTAACTTTTACCGTGTCTTTTGGTTTTCTTACACTATATGGTTAATACACTTACTATAACATGCCAAACGAACCCCAAATTGTTTATTATTAATATATATATCCTTATCTAATTCATTTGGCCGAACCTTAGATTTTTAGGAATAAAATAACAATTAATAATATAATATTTGATTTAGAAACTATTTTGTGTCAATTTTGACACTATTTGATATATGATTTTTGTGAAAGTCATAACAGAATTATATGTTCGAACAAAGTTGATTAAATCAACACTAATATATCATAGTAACCTAGAAAATTAGTGGAATTCATTAAAAGTCTCAAATTACATTTATTTTGGTGTTTATAACATCAATTATGTCAATATTTCATTAATAAGATAATTACTGCATCATCATTGTGTCATAATTAAATTATTTAATGTCTAAAAATTACAAATAAAATACCATTATATAGGAAATATTTTTAGCTTTCTAATGAATATTTATAGTCGAATTTATCTTATGTATAACCCCATATTAAAAATGATTTACTTATTAAACTTTGATTTTAACTATTTTAACTATTCATTAAATAAAATAATATTAAATGTCATAATCTAATCCAAGTGGACCTAAATGGTCATATTATATTCATAAGGTTGTTTTTGGTCGAATTAAACTTATCCAATAGAATTAGGACATGTGTTAGGGTAATAGTAATATCATATTTACCCTTAGTTACCCTATTTACTATTAACCGCGGTAAAAAAAATAAAAAAGTTACTATTCACCAAAAATTATTTTTATCTCATTGAACCACATATTACTTACTGATATTAACCGTGTCTATCATATTTTTTAAATTCCATTCACAGAAGCGGTAAAATTAAGTTTTATGCAAAATTCAGTTTTTAACCTACCACTTAGTGTTTTCACTATTCATCAAAAATTGAAGTTTTTCAGAAAAATGCAAAAAATTCACCCTAAGATATAATTGATATTCCAAATTCAAAAATGATTTCTATTTTACAAAATTCCCAACATATAAGTTTCATTAATTAATTTTATAATTAATTTCCGTTGTCACAACAAATAGCATGTTTTTAAGAGATAATAACTATTAAAAGATTAACACTTGTTTATGTCTGGTGTAAATGTGAAATTACATCCAATGACAAAAATTGTATTTAATTGTAAAAATATATTCTAAATATACTTTAAAACCACTAAAATTAATAATTTATCACTATTAATTATTTCGATTAAAAAAGTTGTTTTTAATTAAAATTTAGTAATTTTCACTATTCATCAGAAAATGAAAGTTATCCGAAAAGTACCAAAATTTCACCCTAAGCTAATTTCGATATTCTGAATCCAAAAATTAATTCCATTTTGAAAAATAAAATATACAAAATTTCAAAAAGTGGTTATTACTATTCATAATGGCTAGTTTTAATAATATTTTAATAGCATATCGTTGTTTAGTGAAACTCGGTATTGCGTACTACACACGCTATCGAGGAAGGTCGCGATTGCGTGTAATGCAAGGCAAGTCAAGGATGCGTGTTGTGCAAGCTCCTTTTGGTGTAGCGTACAACACAAGACATTAATGAAATTAAAATGAATATTTTTCATAAAATCTCGGGGTGTTACATTCTACCCCCCTTAAAATGAATTTCTCCCTCGAAATTCGTCGGGGTTATAAATGGTTTATTACTCGAAAGTTTCTTTAATAGAAACCCAAATCGTAAAAAGGAATACCAAAACCAATCTTCAAAAACAAAAGTATGAAACGTAACAGTTACCCAAATAAACTAATCACTGGGTTTCCACATAGGTGAAAATATGGATATGGAAGAGAAATCTAACCATCATGTTCTGATGGAGAGTGGTAGAGAACATGGCTATGGAAAAGCCAGTAATCACAAATCCAAAGATTTGTGATGATATAAGGTACCATCTAATTTACCGGATATAAGGGCACTAGGACAACATTTTTTTGGTTTTCAAGATCATTTCCCTAAAGTTAAAGAATTTGAATTAGAATAAATACTTACTTTATTTTGGTACAATCTCACTGTTGTTCGTGCCATGAACAATTTCCAATTCATCTCTTAAATAAATGAAGTTGAATTTGTTATTCGTGAAGTGTTAGTAGATCAAGTGATAGAATTATGGGTCATTCCATCTCTTTCAAACAAAAGGTTAGCGAAAGTTATAAGTCCATCTTATGGTTAATCGAATATGGTTCCAAAAATGAACATATACTGCATATATCACACCGTTTAATAAAATAAAACTAGTTTCTACTAACCAGGGACTTCCTGTAGGCCAGTGGTAGGTGATAAAGGCTAGTCACACTTCGGTTGTGGGTTTGATTCCCACAGCCTTGTCCGACGCGATGGGCTGTCGCCTGTCCTACAGGTTGTCCTTTTTCTAAAACTATATTACTATAACATCCCATCAATAATATCAAAAAAATTCTATCCTTAAACAATACTAACTTATGTCCAACATAATCTATTCCAATCTTTAGGATTATCCATAATACTGCAGTCCACTCTCATAACATAGTGAAAACGATTACCAGAGATTTAATACCATCGTTGATCCCCATATATCATAGGATATGTTTTGTTGGTCACATTCCAAACATTCAAAGTCCTTAATCATGTATTCTCTTGAATACCCATTGAAACTTAGTGAAAACATGAATGCAGTTAAAAGTTAACACCTTCCACATACCAAAATCTTCAAAATTCTATATACTCAAACCACGATATCACTTAGTCCTTATAGCAATCATGAGCTCATGACTACTGTTAAACATTTCGTTTTCTCATTTTCCCTTCATTATGCGCATATCATCTTATTTCCAAAAATATCTCAATCACATTGAATACCACATTAGACCAATACATAAATATTCCAATACTTTATGATACAACATTATTTTGGAATCCCATTACATAAACACTTAATCATTCCACCACATCGTTGTCATATTCAAAATCGCCAATAGTGATTGCATGTGACTTCACTTTGTCCTTTTCCTTAAGCGGTTGCTCATTTCGATCATCACTAACCCTTGGATTAGGGAATTTATTAGCATAATTCCCCATTTCCTTGCACTTGAAGCATTGAAGTGTTGGTTGTGCGTTCTCTGCAGTGTTTTCTTTATTCACATCATTAGAATCCCTTTTTCCATTACTTTGACACTCAGCAGCTCGATGACCTTCTTTTCCACACTTAAAACATTTTTTAGTCCCTTTAAGACAATCTCCACCATGCTTCTTTCCACACTTTGTGCATAAGGAAACATTCATCTTCTTTTCACCATTAATCTGAGATTTCTCCTTGAACTCCATCTTTCGTTTCTTGTCAAAACTATGAGATGGATATGTAACACCAACTTCCATTTCTACCTTGATAGCACAACGCACAATTTCTTCATAGCTAATGAAGTCTCTTATAGCTAATGCCCTTCGAAGACTTGGTTTTAAGCCACTGAAAAATCGATCAACTTTACTTTCAGGTTGGATGATAATGCCAGATGCATACCTTGCAAGTCTTGTAAAATTTGCTTCGTATATACCAACAGATTCATCATCCTTATGCTTCAGCTCAAGAAACTCCTTTTCCATCTTCGTTCGAAGAATACGAGGGAAGTACTTACTAAAAAACAAGTTCTTGAACTCATCCCATTCCATGGACTCAATTTCATCTCTTGGCCTCGTATTCTTGATAAGATTCCACCATTGATCAACTTCACCTTCCAAATGATATAATACTAAGATGACTTTATCATGTTCAGAACATTGAAGAACTGAAAATATCTTTTCAGTAGTACTGATCCATTGTTCAGCAACAAGTGGATCAGATGACCCACTGAAAGAAGGTGGACGTTGCCTCATGATGGACTCAATAGAATATTGTTCCCTTCTCTGCTCATTTGGAAGTCCAGAATGATTCATAGCTTGTGTAAGGATAGAAAAAAGATTTTTCACTCCATCTCCCATAACATTTGTTTGTTCAGGAGGACAATCATTGCATTGTCCATTGCATTGATCAACACGGTTCCTTCGGGTTCCATCCATCGTCTAAAACCCAAAATAAATAGTGTGAGAGGAAAAAATCATGCTAGGGTAAACAACATAATAAAGGGGGAGTACCTTCAATATCTAACATCTTAGGTTTAATTCTATGATCATTAGCATAATTCTAGTACTATAACCTATACGTATACTTAACCTTAGGGACATCCCTAGACATACCTTAGAAATATCTCTAGGGATCTCACTAACGTTTTCGCATCCTAGTTTCCAAAGGTTGACTAAACCTTTCCTCTGATACCTACTGTAGAGACCCAAATCTTAACGTACATGGACATTACATTACTTTTGCGGAATACTTAGTACATAACAAAAACACACACAAGGACCGTAATTGTTTAGTGTCTTTGGAAACTCGGAACGTAATCTTCTAATCGTGGTGAAAGATCTTCAATATCTACCATAAAGATCTTTTTTTTCTAAAACCTTTCTTTATATCCTGGGGAAAAGAAAACATAAAAGGGTGAGCTCAAATGCTCAGTAAGGGTAAATAAAAGAAATATCAATCACATCATATACATAAGAATATAGCTTTTGGAAATCTTAACTTGCAAAAGAGCTCATAATATCATAACATGGGATAAATCATAGAAGTGAAATGCAATCCCAATAATCACAACATAAAACATGAAACTTTGTGTCATACACAAAAAATCATAGAGAATCATTTCTTGTTAGTCAAGACTCATTTCCAAGACTATCTTAGTGGACAAAGTCCATTTCTGAACCGAGTCACCCTCGTTTCAGTCCTGTTTCACTAAACCGGTATAACCTACCATTCCAGCCATGTCTATCTCATGAGATATAAAATCTTTACCCAATGCATTGGAGGGAGATATAGGTCCCACCCATCTCATAATGATAGCATTCTTATGTGTGCCACGAAATCATAAATCATACATCATTGCATAACCCATGTAATAAAAATGGGAATCTTAAATATCATGACATCAAAAAACAATTCATATAAGATAAAAGAATTCATAAAAATATAATTTCATCAAAACATAATCAAATCAATGTAATAATAGGGATAAAAACAGAACCCTTTATTATCTTAGATGGAAAATAATTTTTGATAAAACACTTGAACTCCATTCTTGAGGAAAATATCCTTTCTGCTTCAAAAAAACACTTTTCCTTTCTTAACAGGTCATAAAATTATAAAATAAAAGAAGTTGATTAAAAATAAACTTGAAAACTTTTAAAGGAAAATTCTTGTAAATAATTTTTTAAAAATCCATTCATTTCGTATAAGTTAAAAAAAAACATTCTTCATACTTTTGTCGAAAAAGTCAAAAAGTACCTTGTATGAAAAACGACAAAAGATTCCTTTCTTATCTTTTACTAAAAATTCACCGAAGGGTAAAATTGGATTTAAACTATTGTAAGTGGATGGAAATAATATTACATATGGATGTGGATGATAAAATACTCGCCAGTAAATACCAAATTATAAGCAATCTCAGATAAAAATGAGATTGTGATATTTCCCTTACCTTAGGTCCGACTTACTTTTAAGTGTCCGAACCTCCTGTATAATGATTTAAATCATGTTATTGACTTATTCCAGAATCATATTCATTGTTATTATATCATATATGATCCACTTATGACTTTATATTACCCGTTCTTTTGTAAATTCATGTTAAAGTAGCGTTTTGGGTAAAATCGTCTCATTTGTCGTTCGTGTTATTAACTTGTAATTATTAATATGATTACATGGATCATGATTACTTATATCCAGAATGTAAAACATGATTTATATATAATAGATATTCAGAATATATATATATAATATATCGATAAATGGAATGAAATACACCGTTCATGGAGATGGTAGTCCGTACGTACGCATGAACGCTGTTTTCGTTTCCTTGTTGAAGTGAATGGAATTAAGTAGATGACATAAATATAAATTTACATAAATCCAGTATCATTATTATGTCATATATTTCATTAGTACTTATTATATATACTTTATAATCATTCATGAATGGTTAATCATTGAGAATGAATCTCATCGCGTCGTGGAGACGGTAGTCCGTACGTACGCACGATCGATGATATCGTTCCCATGGTCGTGGAATTGTGTTGAAGTGTATGTAGACTATTTCAGTATCAATATAACTTTATAATAATCATATATAGTTACTCATTACACCATTATACCCATCCTATTAAGGTGGTGGTGGAAAATAGATTACACCACGGCGTGGAGACGGTATTCCATACGTACGCACGCGCGGTGATTTCATTTTTCCGTAGGATGGATAGAAGGTGAATTAGGATTGTTTCATATTTATAATAACATATCAGTATGTATGTAATACTTATGTTATTACTTTGTCATGAAACAACTAAATAAGAATAAGTTGAAGAAAGAAATTGAAAAGATCGGTAATGGATATTACCTCTTCTTTGAAACGCCTCTTTGAATCCTCCACTTAGGGAACTATGATTGGTCTTGGAAGAAGACCAGGAGATCTAGGATTATTCTAGGGAAGTGGAGAAGGGATTTTGGCAGGGGTTGGCTGAGCTTGAGTGCTCAAATTGGTGTGAGGAGGAGGGGGAGGAGGTGCCCTTTTATAAGGGAGGAGAGGGGCACCTTAGGAATATCTCAAAATATTATTTTATATTAAAGTCAAAATCGGTTTATAATGGTTCCAAAGGGTCTTATTTCGAAGCTAAAGTGGGTATGGGTCGAAATCCTATCAACCAATAGGATTTAGACAAGTTTAGGTTATTATTTTAACCTTATCAATTAGATTTAACTCTAAGTTAAATAATTTAACTTTTACCGTGTCTTTTTGTTTTCTTACACTATATGGTTAATACACATACTATAACATGCCAAACGAACCCCAAATTGTTTATTATTAATATATATATCCTTATCTAAGTCATTTGGCCGAACCATAGATTTTTAGGAATAAAATAACAATTAATAATATAATATTTGATTTAAAAACTATTTTGTGTCCATTTTGGCACTATTTGATATATGATTTTTGTGAAAGTCATAACAGAATTATATGTTCGAACCAAGTTGATTACATCAACACTAATATATCATAGTAACCTAGAAATTTAGTGTAATTCATAAAAAGTCTCAAATTACATTTATTTTGGTGTTTATAACATCAATTATGTCAATATATCATTAATAAGATAATTACTGCATCATCATTGTGTCATAATTAAATTATTTAATGTCTAAAAATTACAAATAAAATACCATTATATAGGAAATATTTTTATCTTTCTAATGAATATTTATAGTAGAATTTATCTTATGTATAACCCCATATTAAAAATGATTTACTTATTAAACTTTGATTTTAACAATTTTAACTATTCATTAAATGAAATAATATTAAATGTCATAATCTAATCCAAGTGGACCTAAATGGTCATATTATATTCATAATGTTGTTTTTGGTCGAATTACACTTATCCAATAGAATTAGGACATGTGTTAGGGTAATAGTAAAATCATATTTACCCTTAGTTACCCTATTTACTATTAACCGAGGTAAAAAAATAAAAAGTTACTATTCACCAAAAATTATTTTTATCTCATTGAACCACATTTTACTTACTGATATCAATCGTGTCTGTCGGAGTTTCTAAATTCCATTCACAGAAGCGGTAAAATTATGTTTTATGCAAAATTCAGTTTTTAACCTACAACTTAGTGGTTTCACTATTCATCAAAAATTGAAGTTTTTCAAAAAAATGCCAAAATTTCACCCTAAGCTATAATTGATATTCCAAATTCAAAAATGATTTCTATTTTACAAAATTCCCAACATATAAGTTGCATTAATTAATTTTATAATTAATTTCCGCTGTCACAACAAATAGCGTGTTTTTAAGAGATAATAACTATCAAAAGATTAACACTTGTTTATGTCTGGTGTAAATGTGAAATTACATCCAATGACCAACATTGTATTGAATTGTAAAAATATATTCTAAATATAGTTTAAAACCACTAAAATTAATAATTTATCACTATTAATTATTTCGATTAAAAAAGTTGTTTTTAATTAAAATTTAGTAATTTTCACTATTCATCAGAAAATGAAAGTTATCCGAAAAGTACCAAAATTTCACCCTAAGCTAATTTCGATATTCCGAATCCAAAAATTAATTCCATTTTGAAAATTAAAATATACAAAATTTCAAAAAGTGGTTATTACTATTCATAACGGCTAGTTTTTATAATATTTTAATAGCATATCGTTGTTTAGTGAAACTCGGTATTGCGTACTACACACGCTATCGAGGAAGGTCGTGATTGCATGTAATGCAAGGCAAGTCAAGGATGCGTGTTGTGCAAGCTCCTTTTGGTTTAGCGTACAACACAAGACATTAATGAAATTAAAAAGAATATTTTTCATAAAATCTCGGGGTGTTACAGATGTACTCTAGGATCCAAGCGCATTTTGAAGGAATCGATGAACTTTTTTGTTTAGTCGATTTGGCTGCGCTCCCCATGGCCTAGTACCCTGAGTCACCAGGTTTCCAGAGGACCCTCCAACAAAGATGCGTTCCAAGTTTCAAGGTACTCCTCAAAATTATCAATGAGTCTTCCCCCCACATGCAGGTATGTGGTTGCAGCTCTATCTTCTGGTAGCCTGACTCATTAGGCGACATAGACGACATGCCCTCGGGAAAGGTCTTAGTTAACGTGGCCAACCCATCGGGGAAAGTGGAAGACCTAGAGATCCTCGGGGATGACCTCCCTTTCGAGGGGGTTTCATGCTTGCTGGATTAGTTGGGAAGGATCACCCATCAACATAGAAATCTCATGGGGCTTCCTATTCCTACTGAGTCCCTAACCCTCAGTCGAAACCCAAATAAAGGTAAGGAGCTTGTCGGCACCCTTCAACCCTCTGACGCATCCGGATCAGTATAGAAGGAAGAGGACGATTCTAAAAAGGCCACATTGTGCTAGAAACTCACTGAACAGAAGAAGATATTCGATGGACTCATAGATGAATGTTCTGTAGGGAGACGACCAGACTACGAAAATCCTCCACGAACATGGATATGCAAAACCCCCCTCGGTGAACTACCCCCGGGCGATCCTGATCATCTTGCCCGTGCGGACAGGGCTGAGGGTGGGACTCATGGAAAAAGGGCACATTATGTCTCTCCAAACCCTCCCGAGTGGCGTAACAACCCAAGGGACCCAACCCGTGTTCTCCTAGCTACCCTGAGGGACGTGCCACCAGTCGCTCCATGAGCAGCTGAGCCTCATTACCATGTCAAGGAGCCTGACAACACTCTTTTGCTCAGGGATCCCCATCAAGATAGGGACCCTCGTCCTGATGACCCAATGGCGACACTCATTGCCTGCCTTGAGGCGTTGGAAACATGACAGGTGGAAATCCCACGAGATGGAAAGCCATACCCGGCATGGGTTGATGATATGTCGTCAACTTCGGGGTTCGGGAATCCAACCTTCTCCCCCTTCAACGGGATGGGGGACCCACCGTAGCACCTAGCCATCTTCAACTCAATGTGTGGGACGAATCTAGGGACTCCAGCGCAGCAGGTGGCTTCCAAGATCTGGAGTTTCATTTAGACATTGCATGGGCCAACATTTGTCTGGTACAACCATCTTCCCATTGGATTAGTAACCAATTGGGAGGACCTTCATAGACAGTTCATGTATCAGTTAAGCTGTACCACCGAGAATACGGGCATCACAAACCTCTTCAAGTGCAAGAAAATCCTGATGAACGAGTAGCGATCTTAATCGCCATGTGGAAAGGGATCACATACTCCGTTGACATGCCACTAACTCAAGAGAAATTTCTGATGGTGTTTGTGGAAAATGTCATTACTAAACTGGTTCCCTCTCTAATCACCAAGAACTACCCGGTTGGATTTTGAGACTTCTCCGATAAGGCCCAGTTCCTGGAAGAAGCCCTGCAACAGGCCCGACAGGCACAACGATTGCCTCCTGTGATTCCCGCAAGAAGGGCCTCCAGAGCTGAGCCCACCGCAGTGGTACAGGTAGAGGCCCCCAAACAACTGGCATTATTACTAGTGGTGCCACCTCTGTAACCTCGCAGAGGCCCAGCACCACAGGTGTAGGCTCCTGCCCAGCAGCGGCCACCTCAGAATCGGCAGGTTCCCCCGCATAACGCTCCACCACCGCCTAGGCGGGATAATCAGGCTCCGTCTCCTTGGTAGGATCCTCCATCCCATCATCAAGGCCAGGCTCACAGGGGCCCCTTTCTAGAAAGAGTAAACCGAACCTATGCATTCCACGATAATCAGGTCCCCGTTTCTTTCCATAGCTCCTTGAAATAAGGGATCGTGTGCTTTCCTGAGTGTAGAAGGCCCAAAGAGGCGAATCTCACTGATCAACCCAACTATTTCCCATATAATCGGATTCTTGGGAAAACACTTATGCATTTATATGTGTTTAATGACTGGATCCAAGACCAGTTTGATAACAACCTAGTCTGGCTAGGCCCAGCCCTGGCACAAGTGGTGGGTGTCTTTGTAAGGTCGGACAGCGGTAGTGACATTGAAGGCGAGTGGCAGCAGGTTTCCAACTAAGGAGTCCAAAATTATGATCACTGTATAGCTTGTAAAATGGTATCATGTGCCAATGGTATCAACCGAGAAAGCCTAAATCTGCTACAGCCTTCAGAATCTGCAGCTGCCACATCTGGTTTAGCGCCTCAGCAGACCTCTTCCTAGAAGAGCAAGCATCAGCGACGCAAGGGGAAGAAACGTGCGCCGCCAATTCCACAGTCATCCCACACTCTCGGTGATTTCATGCCCCCCGATATGGGGATCCCTCCCAAAATCATCCCAGTGGTGGATGATTCTTCAGATGATAGTCAGGGGTACACTTCGGTTAATACCGTGGAGGTGGTAAATCCATATATGACTCCCGACGACGGGGAGCGCCCGCCGAACCTCCCCAATGTCCCCAGCCGATGCAAACACCGGCGGAGCCACTATCTTGTTAACACGAGCTCTAGGATTAGCCTAATCCCGACTCAGAAATTGTGAATGCTGGGTTGTCTGAGGATGATTTAACTCCCTCTGACCTAAGAATCCAGGGATATGACAGGACCAGGCAGACCTCAGCTGACAAGATCCATTTGAAGACCCATTTTGGTGGCCTAGTTTCTAGTATCGAATTCATGGTTGTCTCCTAGTACACCGCGTACAATGCATTGACGAGCAGACCCTGCCTCTACCTACATGCTGAGGTCCCGTCGTCGTATCACCAATGCCTCAAATACTACCTAAATTGTTGAGTAGGCATGATCCTAGGAGACGTGTCTCCTTTTAACTCTTTTTAAGCCCTCTATCTGGACACCGACTATTACAAGAGCATGGAAAAGCATATCCTGGAAAGTGAGATGGAGCCCCCCAAGGTCAAAACTGACCCTTGGGCAGGTCTGGATGGAGCATATGTCTTCCCGATCCATCGATCGGAGGCCACAACATCCGATATGGGGCAATGTCTTGTTTTTTTGGGTACAAGAGGAAGGAATATTCCGGAGTCCATGCGACAGTAGAAAATCACCTTGTACTCCTACACAAACCAGGATCAGGTGATCCCAGATCCTTCTACCCCCGTATGGTATCAGAATGTTCACCCCATGGCAATGGAAGTACATATTACATGTTGGTTTTGTTGAGCTGGAATTAACTGACTCAAGCCGACACACCACTATTGTTTTGATATCATCAATCATGGAACTTTGGGTTAAAGACCGGATGTGATCAGATCAACCAACTTCGTTTCTATGGTCTCAGCAACATGTGGGTCTCATGATATGTTGTCCACTGCTACCTAGGCTAGCATCAGCCTCCCATCGGGAGTGGCCAACCCAGGGGAAGCTTCCCCTGCTAGGGATCCCTCCGCAGTTGATGAAGAGAATTTGGAGGACCCACCCTACGTCTTTGAAGAAGTCATCGACGCCACGGTCAACGAGTTGGTATAGGTGAACCTTGGTAGCGAGGTGGAATGCAGACCCACGCTGATCAGTGCTGCCATTACCCTCGAGGAACAGCAGCGGTACATATACTTCCTGAAACAGCACCGTGATATGTTTTCTTGGAGTTAAAATGAGATACCAGGACTAGATCCTCAGGTATTCATCCACCTCCTTGGTGTCCTGGTACATCATCACGGGTTCAAGTACTCTCCCAGGAAGATTCACCCTTTTCATGGTGCCATGGTCGAGGTCGAGGTTGAAAACCCTTTAGGGCCAATTCCGTTAAGGTGGTCTGGTACCCCAAATGGTAGGCCAACATTGTGCCAGTGAAGAAGAAGAACGAGTAGATCATGGTATGTATCAACTTCCGCGATCTCAACCATCACTGTCCAAAGGATTATTTTCCCTTCTCAATGACAGATTTGTTGATCGATGCTACGACTGGGTTCCACAACCTCTCCTTTATGGATGGTCACTCCAGAGACAACAAGATCTGGAAGGACCATGAGGATGAAGAGTCCACCACTTTCAGGGCGCCCCAAGGTACTTTCTGTTACCAGGTTATGCCCTTCGGCTTGCAGAATGCAGGGGCCACCTATCAGTGGGCCATGCACCGCATATTCAAGACAATCCTCAGAACATTGGTGGAATTCTATGTGGATGATCTGGTGGTTAAATCGCGCCAGTTCCAGGACCATCTCAATGACCTTGAGAAAGTGTTTAGTTTCCTCCATTCCCGCCACCTGAAAATGAACCCGCTCAAATATGCCTTTGGGGTTACCTTCAGCATGTTTCTCGGATTCATCATCAGATACTGGGGCATCAAGATCGACCTAGAGAATATCAAGGCCATTAGCTAGATGTCCCCCTGAACAATATTTGGGAGATTCGAGAATTTCAAGGCCACTTGGACTAGATAAGCTGATTCATTTCGAATTTGGATGTCAAGTGTAAACCATTTTCTCGGCTCATGAAGAAATGAAACACCTATGAATGGGATGAAGAGTGACAGGACGCATTCGAGTAAGTTAAGCGATATATGTTTCAGCCTTCGGTTTTGATGCCACCCATCGCAGGAAAGCCACTGGTCCTTTATGTGACCGCCCTGGAATGGTCTCTCGATGAACTGCTCGCCCATAAAAATAATGAGGGGATGAAGAACAATCTCTAATACCTCAGTTGCATGCTCCTTGATGAAAAGAGCATATAATCTCCCATCGAGAAGAGCTTCCTCGCACTGGTATTCACTTATAGAAGATACAACATTACTTGCAGCACAACGAGGTACAACTGGTATCACGGGTAGATCTTCTGAAGTACATCCTAAACCGCCCCATGCTGACAAGCCATCTAGCTATGTGGGTAGTAATTCTCTAGTAGTTTGACATAAGGTTTGTCCCCGAGAAGGCCATTAAGGGACAGACATTGGGAGACATCCTCTTTGCCCACCCAGCTCCCGCTGAACAGTCCCTATACCTCTATTTCCCGGATGAGGAAATCCTCTCGGTGGATCAAGCCCCACTATGTTGTAAGATGCATTTCGATGGTGCTTCCCGAATCACCATCGGCCGAAGGCTATTTGATCCTAAGCTCAATAGGGTAGGCCTGGGTGTTGTCTTCACTACCCCGACAAAAGAAATTCTTCCATACTCATTCCTGCTCTCAGAAGGATGAAACAATAATGAAGCAGAGTATTAGGCCCTCATTACTTTTCTCGAGATAGCACTCAAGATCGACGTGCCCCATTTTAATGTGAAAGGGGACTCCGAGCTAGTCATTAAGTAGGTCAAAAATAGCTATGTTGTTAGGAATCTAGAACTCGTACCATTGTTAGAACTCACTCTCTAGCTAATGGCCATGTTCTCCTCTCGGCCGGATGTTGCTCATGTCCTCCAATCTCAGAATGGTCAAGCCGATGCCCTGGCCAGCCTGGCTGCATCACTTGCAGAACCTGAGCAGGATGATCTGATTATACATGTAGCACATCGGAGAGTTATTTCCCCCATCATACTAGATGATGACAATGGAATTTGGGTAAGCCATCTTACTTCCAGATCATCCACTTTAGGACCCCCAAGTCCACATGATTTAGTGGTTGAAGTTATTCCCGACTAGAGGGCCCCCTTTGGCGAGTACCTCCAAAATGGTTACCTTCCAGGAAATCGAACCAAGCATGAGCGAATCTGAAGCCTCACATTACGGTTTACCCTTCATGACAGTCCCAACCTTGACAGGATCCTCTGCAAGCGCGTGTTTGATGGTGTTCTCCTCCACCGCATTCAAGGAGTTGGGATTCCTCAGGTCATGAAGGATGATGATGGCGGTTCTTGCGATGCCCACCAGGCTGGGCCTAAACTGTCTCAGTAGATCTGGATATTGGGGTATTTTTGGTCCTCCATGATCCATGACTACATAGAGTTTGAAAAACGATGTCATTCATGTCAGGTTCATGCCCACTTGGTACATCGGCCACTAGAGCCTCTCCACTCTACCATGTACTCTTGGACCTTTGCAGTCTGGGGGTTGGGCGTCATGGGACTGTATCCACCAGCAATAACTCTCCAGGGTTGGTTAATCCTAACCACTATAGCTATCTTCTCCAAGTGGGCAGAGGTAGTTCCACACAAGGAAATCAAGGCTCGATCTATTGTCTAATTTGTGAGCTCCAACATCATCTACCGATATGGAGTCTGTCACACCATGATCACCGATAATGGCACAAATTTCCGAGCTGCTGAGCTGAATATATTGTACGCTAAGTACAATATCCATTCTAACCAAACCTACTGCTATCATACGTTGGGAAATGGATAGATCGAGGTGTTCAACAAGACCATCTCTAACATTTTTCAGAAAATTGTAGATCCGAACAAGAAGAGTTGGACAGACAAGCTCCCCAACACCCTCTGTGCTTATTAGACAATGAATCGTAATTCTACCTAGGTTACCCCATATTCCCTAATGTACGGAACAGAGGTCTTCTGACCCATTGAGATTCATCTGCCCCCATTGCGCACAGTAGTCTATGATCAGTAGGCACCAGATAAAGTAGCTGAAATCCGTCTGGATTAATTGGAAGAGCTTGTTGAGAATGGGATTTGAGCTTTGCATAATCTGGAGGGGCACCGGAACAAGAACTCTAGAGCCTTCAACAAGAAAGTTCACCTCCGATCCTTTTTAAAAGGTGATCTGGTATTGGATCTCTGGATGACAATGATACCTGGCAGGAAGCCACCCAAGTTGGAGCCCAAGGGGGAAGGACCTTACATCATTCACAAGGTATACTCCAATGGCGCGTACTCCCTGGTCACCGTGGATGGTAAACGTATAACACCTCCCACTAATGCCAAGTTTCTCAAGCACTACTTGTTCTGAGATGTAGTAGTCCATCATGAATTTAAACTGCAGATTCCCGCATGACGTTAAACTGTGTAGTCCGACATGACTTTAAACAACAGAGTCTCGCATGACGTTAAAATATGTAGTCCAGCACGACTTTAAACTGAAGGGTCCCACATGATGTTAAACTGTGTAGTCCAGCATGACTTTAAACTGCAGATTCCCACACGATGTTAAAATTTGTAGTCCAGTACGACATTAAACTGTTCGGTCCTACACAACCCTAAACGGTGACATGTCCCGCATGACGTTAAACTATATGTCATCCTGCAAGATGTTACATTGTGTATCCAGAACTATGTATGGCTTGATTCCCATCCTCATGGGATACGTATGAACACTCAGATTCCTCTCCTTGAGTCTTCCACTAGAATTATTCTCATTTGGCTGCCCATGGGTGTAGTTTCCTCATAGGATCCCTTGTGAAGAAACATATGCTTCTCTATGAACCACTGGTAGAAATATTACAAAGGTCGCACCATGTGCCCCCCATCATTCTTCTAGTCCCCCCCACATCCTTACAGTGTGATGCTAAACCGCATGGCCTTTCAAGAACTACTTGTGGCTTGATTCCCATCTTCATGAGATATGTAGGATCACCCAGACATCTAAACTATGGTTCCAGCCCCATCTCTTAGAGATCTCACTGTTATCTGGGCCCCTTGGCCTACCCTCTCCCAAGAAGAGGAGTATATGGCGTGGTAGGGTACCATAGCCTCATTCACGTCGAGTTCGTAATGACCACACCATTTACCACCTCCCCAAAATAATCTATCTCCTTACTCCCTATTCATCCCTTCAAATCGGTTACTCTAAATATGAGAACCATCGTCGACCCTCTTCGGCGATTCACTAATGTATCTAAGGGTACTCTAGTTTAGTACCAGGAATGTAGGATTCTACTCGGACATGCTCTCACCCGTTCCTCAGGCTTCATGTTACCATTCATTAGGGATTCCGTCACCTTTCACATCCATAGGGACCCCTGAATGGCATGGATACTCGGCCCAAGGGCCCTCCTACCATCACAGGCCAACATCTTTGAGGGTTTCAAACAAAAAACTGATACAAGTACCGCGTTGCGAATACGGTCAATGGTTGATGCTCATTCATTTTTCACATTTCAGGTAACACGATAGGGATACTGTGTTTCCTCCAAAGTTAACAGTTATCCTCAATTTTCACGCCAACCTCATTAAGCCCAAAATATCGGTTACATGATTCACATGCTTCCCCACCTCATCATGTCCAAGTAAACCTCCAACACTCTTGACACTATTCCTTAGTTCGTATCTGCACATTAAAAAAATAAAGGCATGCTAAGGGAACTATTCGAGTCTCTACAATGATTTCCATTTGATGGGAATTCCAAGTATTGCAATAAATATCTTCCTCCCTTGCTTCCCACACCGAGTTTGACTCACTTGGGCTTAGGTATCGGGTCGAGGTCTGCACTTACTTGGAAGGTTTCCACCCCTCCATGGTCCGAGCTCTATGCCGATAAACTGAGATCTCTCCAGAACTCCATATGGCTTGATTACCATCCTCATGGGATACGTACGAACACCCAAACACCTCATTTTCGGGTCCAGCTCAATTAGAAGATCACTTCTCCTACCCCTTTATCCTATTAACCTTATTGGCACCTTGGTCGGAGGTCTCTTTATCGAAGTTACGCATGATTTGGTGTGGGACTACGTCCTCATTCACGTCGAGTATGTTGTATCACGTCTTGCACACTCCTTCATGTCCTAGCCATACAAATTAAAACTATGCAACCTGGTCTTATCACATGACCCTAAACTACGACATTATCGTCCTGGCCGCATGGAGAAAAACGGAACTGCATTGTGACGACCTCATCATAGGAGTACATCATGTGGGGTATCGTTAATTTTCCATACCATTTTTTAACACCTGTATATGGCTTGATTATTGTGGAGATGCTAGGAATTTTGGCCCTAGGCCTGTCGCTTCACAAAAAAAACCATTCACCTTAAAGGAAAAACAAGATACATCAAATTTCACTTCTTTTGGTGCGATGTCTAGACCCGCACACCCCTTTCATCCTTTGCACTGGTACCTTACTGTTCCATCCCCAAGAACTACGTGATGCTTGATACGCAGCCTCATGGAGTACGTAGGAACGCCTATGCACTTTTTCTCGGTCCCATATCAATCGTGTGTGTTCGGTCCCTTGACCAAAATACTTCCCCAAGGAACACGTGGTAATTTGGACTCACTTCCTCATTCATGCCAGGTTTCATAAACACCTTACCATGTATCACCTACATTCATTACCGATCCACAGTACGAGATCTAAGACCTTAAACTAAGATCCTTTCATGAACTACGTGTAGCTTGATCCCCATCATCATGGGGTACGTAAAAACACCATTGAAATTTGCCTCGGGCCCAGCTTAACCCTAGTTTTCAGTCCCCGACCTAAAACCTCTCCAAAGAACGCGTGGTGTTTGGAACCCCTGGTTCCCATTCACACCGGGTTTGTGTAGTTACCCCACCACATGCCTCCCGTGTTTGCTACCATCTATGGTCCGAGTTCTACGACCCTAAATGAAGATATCCCCTAGGAAGGGACTCTATTCCCTCTATCTAATACGTCTCATTGTCATATTTAGATGCATTTGACAAAGAGCCCGAAATGTGGAATTTTCATGGGAACATTCCTCTTGTTCCATGTCCAAGCTTTATGAGCTCGCAATTTGGATCCTCATCCTCTTCCACATTCAAAGGGACCCTCTAACGGCCTGGTCGCATGCCTCATGGTCTCACATACTGTCCTAGGCCAAAGCCCATAAGGATCTCAGATGACATTTGTGACAGGTCCCGTGTTTCGAACATGGTCTACGGTCGACCCTCATTTGTCTATCCCCATTCCAAGATAACGCGATGTGGATACTGCTTTTCCGCCATGGTTAACAGTTATCCTCTATCGTTGCGCTTCCATCATTCTGGTCCAGGTTTCGAGGGTCATGATTCAAACATTTCCACTTCCTCATGTTGAAGTGGGATTTTGACATACTCAGCTTTATCTCTTCACGCGTCTAGGTGCGCTACATGGATGGGTTGGCATCATTGGGTCGGTATTCACTGAGCGTCCCTTCACCCTAACATATTACATCTTTTTTCAGTAGATCCCCCATTAATTATTGTTTCCCACATCTAGCATGACTCATGTGGGATTAATAGATTTGGTGGGATGGGCACCGGCACAGCCAGGCTTCTCATCATCCCGCATGATGTTAAACTGTGCTTCCAGAACTACATAGTGATTGATTCCCATCCTCATGAGATATGTTGAGATGCCCAGGTATTTTCCCTAGGGTCTAGCCCCAAGAATCGTAAATCATGTTCCTACCCATTTCTGCCCCCTGGCTTGACCCCATGTGGGGAACTGATGCTCTATCTAGTGTGCTTCTACCACGGTGGCATAATTTCAATAGTATTGGATTCTGTTCGAACAAACCATCACTCCACCCTTCACATATTGCGTTCCCATTATTCGGACCCACATCCTTTTTCATGTCTAAAGGAACCCCCTAACAGTATTTATGTTCGGCCTATGGCTCACATACTATCCTGGGTCAACGTTCTGGAAGAAAAATGGATGGAATTTCGAGTCAGGCCCCGTGTTTCGAACATGGTCTGTGGTCGGCCCTCGTAAGTCATCCCCATTTCAAGATAACACAACAATGATATTGTGTTTCGAATATGGTCAACAATTATCATTTATTTTCATTCCATCCATACACTATTCCAAATTTTTGGTATCATGATTCACACTTTCCACCCACTCAATGTTTGAACTAATTCCAACATCCCTGGCGTTACCCCGCTTGTGCACTAGAGCACACTAGATGAACGGCTCGTTGATTGTTCTGAGATCTTAATCCTCCGATCGGGCCTCTCCCATGTCTTTTCGAAATATCTGAATTGGTTAGCTAAACCCTGGATGCCCGAAGTTTGGTCGACACATTATGTTCAGATGGAATAACATTGTGATCAACATTTGTTTCTCACATTGGGCTCAACCCACGCGAGCTTAGGGATTGACCACTAGACATTTCACGAATATAATTGATGCATAGAGGTTCAACCTCGACAATAGAACTCATCTATGCTATGAAATCCAATAAGTAAAAACATGAAAGTATGTTTGAGAGTTTGTAATCCTTACAACACTCGGGGGGTCTATCTCTCCTATGGACGGGTTGACCCCATCAAAAGAGAGTTGTAGTTGTGCCACCATCCAACTTGTGGCGTCTAGGATCTACTGTCGCCTGATCAACTCCCACTCCTCCTCAACAACGGTGTGGTGAAATTCATTAGCCTCAGTTTGGGCCCTCTCTATATCAGCCTGAATGACGTCCATTTTGTCGGAAGCCTGCCTCATACGCTCTTCTGCCTCTGCCAGCCAGGACTTCAATTGAAAAATCTGCTCTGATTGTGAATTAAGAGAGGCTTAATGCTCATCCTCCCAGGTCTGTAGATATTGGACCTCATTTTCAGCATCCCATAGGTTCATGATGTTCATCGCCTTCCTCTATTGCCAACCCACTCTGAGTCCATGATCATACTCCCGTATCATTTCTGCCATAAGATCTTAGATAAGCAGGTGATGGTGCTGGGCATCCACTCCCCCAACACGAAGTTTGCGCAGCTGCAAGCGAAGTCTGTCCATCTCATCCAGCCATAATTCTTGGGGGGTCTTCTCAATAAAGCACACGATCAGTTTCCGTGATTCGCGGCAGAATATCTTGATGTCCTCTTCATCAGAATCCGTCTCGTCCCAGTCCTCGTAATCGATAGGCTCATAGGGAGCGTTGTAGCCCGATTGGGTTGGGGATATATCTTCAAAATTACTGGCTTGCCCCTGGGAGGGGCGCCACCAGAAATCCCGACCAACCTTGCCGCAACGGCCCATGCATGTCGAAGAACTATACGTAACAGAAAAAGGGAATGGATTTCATTTGGCATGATCGCATGATCAACGCGTGGATGTAATGAACTCAGTGGAGAGGACATACAGAGATCGAATTCCCGGATCCACTCCTAGGTGGATGTTGATGGGACCCCGAAGCGTGCCCCTCCTTATATTATCAGAAGGTATGTAGATTCTAGAGGAGCCACCTCAGGTGTCCTAGCCCCACGAGACATAGAACTGGACATGACCATAAGTGCGAGATCTGAGGGTACTGCATCAGCACCCACCGAGGGGTGAGAATGAGGTCTGTGTACGATGTCCTCCTACATGATTCAGATTTTGGTAAAGATTCCATAATGACCTGAGAGTAGACCCTGAGGAAAGAAACATGGAATGTTACCTCGAGAGCCTTAGCGAAACCTTCGAAACCAGAATCTTGATCGCTGACCTCGCCTTCCTCCAATGGGATCCCTCCACCGACCTCGTCCCCCCATTAGGATTTGTATGGTTCTTTCGGGAGGGGGAAGCGCTCTCTCAGCTCAGAGGCTGATAGTTGCGGGGGAACCGTCCGATCCAGCAGTACCCTCACCCAGTCTTTCATTGGATGCGGGGCACCCCTAGAATGCACGAAGTCCTCTAGCTCAGCCAGATATTGCTCCGTATCCACCGGGTAGAATACAAAACCAGCCCCGATAGGGCCTATACTCGGAAAATCCATTCTGAGATGGTTCATATGTCACCACATCTCAGACGGGTCGAAGAACTTCCGGTTGACGTCCCAGATGTCCCAGGCCTCCGAGAAAACAACATTTTCTGGAATGTCGATATAGCACAGTCGTTTCCCGGAATCCTGAGTAGATATCATGTGGAATCCCCTCGGTGGCTGCCCCTCTAGATGGCTCTGCCATCCTAGGACCACTGGATCTGCTGCCTCTATTGGATCCGCTGCCGTTGCCTCACCCTCAGCTGGTGCAGGTCCCGCTTCAATGGAATCCCCTCCACCGTGAGAGGCCCTTTCTTCTTTCTGACACCGACATCGAGATGGGGACGGCTTTTCATCACCAGCTTGAACAGTTGGCCGCTTCAGCATTTCTCCCAGATAAGCTGCCTCTGAGCTTATGGAATACTCTTTCACCAGTCCGAAGGCGGTAGTGGGTGGATTCTATTCATTCCACATTTTCCCGTATTCTCGTGTGAACATGAGCCATAATTACCTCATCACACATGGTTTTTCCTCATAGCGCAAACCCAAAATGTAACAGCCCAAGATTTTATAAAAAAATATTCTTTTTAATCTTATTAAAGTCTTGTGTTGTACGCTACACCAAAAGGAGCTTGCACAACACGCATCCTTGACTTGCCTTGCATTACACGCAATCACGACCTTCCTCGATAGCGTGTGTAATACGCAATACTGAGTTTCACTAAACAACGATATGCTATTAAAATATTATTAGAACTAGCCGTTATGAATAGTAATAACCACTTTTTAAAACTCTGTAAATATTATTTTTCAAAATGAACTTCATTTTTGGATTCGGAGTATCGAATTTAGCCTAAGGTGAAATTTTGGTACTTTTCGGATAACTTTCATATTCTGATGAATAGTGAAAATTACTAAATTATAATTAAAAACAACTTTTTTAATCGAAATAATTAATAGTGATAAATTATTAACTTGAGTGGTTTTAAAGTATATTTAGAATATATTTTTACAATTTAATACAATGTTGGTCATTGGATGTAATTCCACATTTAAACCAGACATAATCAAGTATCAATCTTTTGATAGATATTGTTTCTTAAAAACACGCTATTTGTTTTAACGGCGGGATTTAATTATAAAATTAATTAATGCAACTTCTATGTTATGAATTTGGTTAAATAGATTTCATTTTTGAATTCGGAATATGAAATATAGCTTAGGATGAAATTTTGGCATTTTTCTGAAAACCTTCAATTTTTTATGAATAGTGAAACCACTAAGTGGTAGGTTAAAAACTGAATTTTGCATAAAACTTAATTTTACCGCTTCTGTGAATGGAATTTCGAACATCCGACAGACACGGTTAATATCAAGGACTAAAATGTGGTTCAATGAGATGAAAATAATTTTTGGTGAATAGTAACTTTTTACTTTTTTTTACCACGGTTAAAAGTAAATAGGGTAATTAAGGGTAAAGATGATATTATTATTACCCTAACACATGTCCTAATTCTATTGTATAAGTTTAATTCGACAACAAACAACCTTATGAATATAATATTACCATTTAGGTCCACTTGGATTAGATTATGACATTTAATATTATATTATTTAATGAATAGTTAAAATAGTTAAAATCAAAGTTTAATAACTAAAACATTTTTAATATGGGGTTATACATAAGATAAATTCGACTATAAATATTCATTAGAAATCTAAAAAGCTTTCCTACATAATGATATTTTATTTATAATTTTTAGACTTTAAATAAATTAATTTATTTATGACACAACGATGATGCAGTAATTACCCTTTTAAGGAAATATTAACAAAATTGATGTTATAAATGCTCAAATGAATGTAATTTGAGACTTTTTATGAATTCCACTAATTTTCTAGGTTACTATGATATATTAATGTTGATTTAATCAACTTGGTTCGAACATATAATTCTGTTATGACTTTCACAAAAATCTTATATCAAATAGTGTCAAAATTGACACAAAATAGTTTTTAAATCAAATATTATATTATTCATTGTTATTGTATTCCTAAAAATCTAAGGTTCGGCCAAATGACTTAGATAAGGATATATATATTAATAATAAACAATTTTGGGTTCGTTTGGCATGTTATAGTAAGTGTATTAACCATATAGTGAAAGAAAACAAAAAGACACGGTAAAAGTTAAATTATTTAACTTAAAGTTAAATCTAATTGATAAGGTTAAAATAAGAACCTAAACTTGTCTAAATCCTATTGGTTGATAGTATTTCGACCCATCCCCACTTTAGCTTCGAAATAAGACCCTTTGGAACCATTATAACCCGATTTTTACTTTAATATAAAATAATATTTTGAGATATTCCTAAGGTGCCCCTCTCCTCCCTTATAAAAGGGCACCTCCTCCCCCTCCCCCTCACACCAATTTTGAGCACTCAAGCTCGACCGCCCCCTTCCAAAATCTCTTCTCCACTTCCCTAGCAACATCCTAGAGGTTCTGGTCTTCCTCAAAGACCAATTTTAGTTCCCTAAGAGGAGGTCTCCAAAAGGCGCTTCAAAGAAGAGGGAATTACCGTTACCAATTCTTTCATCTTTATTTCTTCTTCCACTTCTTCTTCTTAGGTTGTTTCATTATGAAGTAATAACATCATTATCACTCATATACTGATATGTTATTATAAGTATGAAACAACCCTATTTCACCATCTATCTATCCTATGGAAAAAGAAATCACCGCGCGTGCGTACGTACGGAATACCGTCTCCACGCCGTGGTGTAATCTATTTTCCACCACCACCTTACATGGATGGGTATAATGGTGTAAAGAATAACTATAAATAGTTATTAAAACATCATATTGATTCTGATATATTGTATAATCCACTCCAATTCAGATCAATATTTATGGAAATGATATCATCACTCGTGCGTACGTACGGAATACCGTCTCCACGATGTGATGCGACTCGTTCTACATGATCTTCATTTCATAATGATTATATAAATGAATTGAATGAATGAATCTGGTATATACTACACTAATACCATTCTGTAAATGAATTATCTATAACCTAAAGATAAGAATAAGAATTTATTCGACAAAACACGCATAAGAACAAAAAGTTATAAAGACCCGAGTAACAAGTAACAATGAAATATTACTAACAAGAAGCTAATAATATGACCATATATGATATCATATCAATATGTATGATTCTGGAATAAGTCAATAACATTATTTAAACCATTATATAGGAGCTTCGGACACGAACAAAGCAAATCGGACCTAAGGTAAGGGAAAATATCACAATCTCACTTTTATCCGAGATTGTTTTTACTTTGGTAATTACTGGGGTGTATTTTATCATCCACATCCATGTTCCCTCAATATGTTATATTATTTCCATCCTTCTACAATAGTTTATATCCAATTTTACCCTTCATTGAGTTTTTAGTAAAAGATATGAAAGGAATCTTTTGTCGTTTTTTTTCGTACGAGGTACTTTTTGACTTTTCCGACAAAAGTACGAAGAATGTTTTTTTTAACGTATACGGCATGAATGGATTTTTAAAACATTATTTCCAAGAATCTTACTTTACAAGTTTTCAAGTTTATTTTTAATCAACTTCTTTTAATTTAATGTTTTATGACATGTTATGAAAGGAAAAATGTTTTTAAAGAAGAAAGGATATTTTCCTCAAGAATTCATTTCAAGTGTTTTTTTTAAAAACTATTTTTCCATCTAAGATGACGTTATTTGATATGTATGTTTCAAGTAAAATGTCTCTATGATTTAAATGGTTTCAGTTTTCTTATGATGAAATGATATCAATTGTTTATGGAATATGATGGCATGATGTTTAAGAATCCCATTTTATTACATGGGTTATGAAATGATGTGTGATTTATGATTTTGTGGCACACATAAGAATGGTATCATTATGAGATGGGTGGGACCTGTATCTCCCTCCAATGCATTGGGTAAAGATTTTATATCTCATGAGATAGACATGGCTGAAATGGTAGGTTATACCGGTTCAGTGAAATAGGACTGAAACGAGGGTTACTCGATTCAGAAAGGGACTTTGTCCACTAAGATAGTCTTGGCAATTAGTCTTGACTAACAAGAAATGATTATCTATGATTATGTGTGTATGCCAAAAAGTTTCATGTTTTATGTTATGATTATTGGGATTACTTTTTCACTGCCATGATTTATCCCATGATTATGAAATTATGCTCTCTTTTGCAGGTTATGATTTCCAAAATGTTATGTTCTTATGAATATGATGTGATTGATATTTATTTTGTTTACCCTTACTGAGCATTTGAGCTCACCCTTTTATGTTTTCTTTTCCCCAGGATATAAAGAAAGGTTTTAGGTAAAAAAAAGGAAGATCTTTATGGGAGATTTTGAAGATCTTTCACCACGATTAGAAGATTATAGTCCGAGTTTCCAAAGACACTAAACTATTACGGTCCTTGTGTGTGTGTTTTTGTAATGTACTAAGTATTCCGCAAATGTAATGTAATGTCCATGTAAGTCAGGCTTAGGGTCTCTACAGTTGGTATCAGAGGAAAGGTTTAGTCAACCTTTGGAAACTAGGATGCGAAAACGTTAGTGAGATCCCTAGAGATATTTCTAAGGTATGTCTAGGGATGTCTCTAAGGTTATGTATACGTATAGGTTATAGTACTAGAATTAAGCTAACGATCATTGAATTAAACGTAAGATGTTAGATATTGAAGGTACTTCCCCTTTATTATGTTGTTTTCCCTAGCATGATTTTTGCCTCTCACACTATTCTTTTTGGGTTTTAGAAAATGGCTGGAAACAAGATGATTCACGATAATGGAGGATATGATGGACAATGGAATGATATTCTTCATAATGAAATGGGATTTGGAAGTCCAAACATAATTATTATGCCGAATCAGCAATCTCATAATATGATCAATAAAGTAGAATTTGGTAAGTTTCCTGACTCGGCTAATAAGAGAAAGATGGAGTTTCATGATGATCATAGAGGAAAGAAAGCTCAATTTCCCCTATGTAATTCATGTGGGAAGAGGCATCAAGGAGAATGTTTCAAAGGAACTGGAAGATGCTTTGGGTGTGGAAAAGAAGGACACAAAGCCAGTAAGTTCAAAGGAAAAGGTTCAGTTAACACCAGGGATGAGGATAATGGTATTGCTACGACATCAACACTGGTTAAATGTTTTAAATGTGGAATGTACGGGCATTATGAAAACCAATGCCCTAAGGGAAAGTCTCATGAAGAGAATCAGTATGGTCGTATGGGAAGTAATTATGTTGATGATGATGAAGAGACTACAAATGATATGTGAGATGAAAGAATTGTTGAATCTTGGACAATGGTTTAAGAATGTAGTGGAATGATTACATGTTTATCATGCGTAATGTTGGAATAACGAGACATCTAAGTATTGTTACACTATTGTCTTTCCTTGAGTTTTGAAAGTGTATGATTAATGTTACCAGTATCCATGGAAGGTTATTCAGATATTTTTGGAATGTAGATGATATGCGCATAATGTAGGGATAAGGAGAAAATTAAATGTTTGATAGTATTCATGAGCTCATGACTGATATAAGGAGAAGGTTATATTATGGTTTGAGTATATAGAGTTTTTGGATTTTGGTGTGTGGAAAGTGTTAACTTTTAACAGTATTCATGATTTCACTAAGGTTCAATGGGTATTCATTCTTCAAGAGAATACATGATTAAGGCCTTTCAATGTTTGGAATGTGACCAACAAGACATATCTTATGATATATGGGGATCAACGACAGTATTAAATCTCTGGTAATCGTTTTCACTATATTATGAGAGTGGACTGCAGTATTATGGATAAGCCTAAAGATTACAATGGATTATGTTGGACATAAGTTAGTATTGTTTAAGGATAGAAGTTTTTTTTCGATATTATTGATGGGATGTTATAGTAATATAGTTTTAGAAAAAGGAAAACCTGCAGGACGGGCGACATCCCATCACGTCGGACAATGCTGTGGGAATCGAACCCACAACTGAAGTGCGACTGGCCTTTATTGCCTACCACTGGCCTACAGGAAGTCCCTGTTTAGTAGAAACTAGTTTTATTATATTAAGCAGTATGATATATGATGTATAAGCCCATTTTAGGAACCATATATGATTAATCTCACTATAGATCGACTTATGCATATAATTTTTTCTAACCTTTTGTTTGAGACAGATGGAATGACCCGTCATTCTATCACATGATCTGCTAACACTTCATGAATAACAAATTCAACTTCATTTATTTAAGAGATGAAGTGGAAATTGTTCAAGGCACGAACAACAGTGAAATTGTACCAAAATAAAGTAAGTATTTATTCTAATTCAAATTTTCAACTTTAGGGAAATGATCTTGAAAACCAAAAATGTTGTCCTAGTGATCTTATACCTGATGAATCAGATGGTACCTTATATCATCACAAATCTATGTATTTGTGATTACTGGCTTTTCCATAGCCATGTTCTCTACCACTCTCCATCAGAACATGATGGTTAGATTTCTCTTCCATATCCATATTTTCACCTATGTGGAAACCCAATGATTAGTTTATTTGGGTAACCGTTACGTTTCATACTTTTATTTTTAAATATTGGTTTTTATATTCCTTTTTACGATGTGGGTTTCTATTAAAGAAACTTTTCGAATAGTCAACCATTTATAACCCCGACGAATTTTGAGGGCGAAATTCATTTTAAGGGGGGTAGAATGTAACAGCCCAATATTTTATAAGAAAATATTATTTTTAATTTTATTAAAGTCTTGTGTTGTACGCTACACCAAAAGGAGCTTGCACAACACGCATCCTTGACTTGCCTTGCATTACACGCAATCACGACCTTCCTCGATAGCGTGTGTAATACGCAATACCGAGTTTCACTAAACAACGATATGCTATTAAAATATTATTAAAACTAGCCGTTATGAATAGTAATAACCACTTTTTAAAACTCTGTAAATCTTATTTTTCAAAATTAACTTCATTTTTGGATTCGGAGTATCGAATTTAGCCTAAGGTGAAATTTTGGTACTTTTCGGATAACTTTCATATTCTGATGAATAGTGAAAATTACTAAATTATAATTAAAAACAACTTTTTTAATCGAAATAATTAATAGTGATAAATTATTAATTTGAGTGGTTTTAAAGTATATTTAGAATATATTTTTACAATTTAATACAATGTTGGTCATTGGATGTAATTTCACATTTAAACCAGACATAATCAAGTGTCAATCTTTTGATAGATATTGTTTCTTAAAAACACGCTATTTGTTTTAACAGCGGGATTTAATTATAAAATTAATTAATGCAACTTCTATGTTATGAATTTGGTTAAATTGATTTCATTTTTGAATTCGGAATATGAAATATAGCTTAGGATGAAATTTTGGCATTTTTCTGAAAACCTTCAATTTTTGATGAATAGTGAAACCACTAAGTGGTAGGTTAAAAACTGAATTTTGCATAAAACTTAATTTTACCGCTTCTGTGAATGGAATTTCGAAAATCCGACAGACACGGTTAATATCAAGGACTAAAATGTGGTTCAATGAGATTAAAATAATTTTTGGTGAATAGTAACTTTTTACTTTTTTTTACCACGGTTAAAAGTATATAGGGTAATTAAGGGTAAAGATGATATTATTATTACCCTAACACATGTCCTAATTCTATTGGATAAGTGTAATTCGACCAAAAACAACCTTATGAATATAAAATGACCATTTAGGTCCACTTGGATTAGATTATGACATTTAATATTATATTATTTAATGAATAGTTAAAATAGTTAAAATCAAAGTTTAATAACTAAAACATTTTTAATATGGGGTTATACATAGGATAAATTCGACTATAAATATTCATTAGAAAGCTAAAAGGATTTCCTACATAATGATAGTTTATTTATAATTTTTAGACTTTAGATAAATTAATTTATTTATGACACAACGATGATGCAGTAATTACCCTTTTAAGGAAATATTAACATAATTGATGTTATAAATGCTCAAATGAATGTAATTTGAGACTTTTTATGAATTACACTAATTTTCTAGGTTACTATGATATATTAATGTTGATTTAATCAACTTGGTTCGAACATATAATTCTGTTATGACTTTCACAAAAATAATATATCAAATAGTGTCAAAATTGACACAAAATAGTTTTTAAATCAAATATTATATTATTAATTGTTATTGTATTCCTAAAAATCTATGGTTCGTCCAAATTACATATATAAGGATATATATATTAATAATAAACAATTTGGGGTTCGTTTGGCATGTTATAGTAAGTGTATTAACAATATAGTGAAAGAAAACAAAAAGACACGGTAAAAGTTAAATTATTTAACTTAGAGTTAAATCTAATTGATAAGGTTAAAATAAGAACCTAAACTTGTCTAAATAATATTGGTTGATAGTATTTCGACCCATCCCCACTTTAGCTTCGAAATAAGACCCTTTGGAACCATTATAAACCGATTTTTACTTTAATATAAAATAATATTTTGAGATATTCCTAAGGTGCCCCTCTCCTCCCTTATAAAAGGGCACCTCCTCCCCCTCCTCCTCACACCAATTTTGAGCACTAAAGCTCGGAAAACCCCTGCCAAAATCTCTTCTCCACTTCCCTAGAAACATCCTAGAGGTTCTGGTCTTCCTCAAAGACGAATTTTAGTTCCCTAAGAGGAGGTCTCCAAAAGGCGCTTCAAAGAAGAGGTAATTACCGTTACCAATTCATTCATCTTTATTTCTTCTTCCACTTCTTCTTCTTAGGTTGTTTCATTATGAAGTAATAACATCAGTATCACTCATATACTTATATGTCATTATAAGTATGAAACAACCCTATTTCACCATCTATCTATCCTACAGAAAAAGAAATCACCGCGCGTGCGTACGTACGGAATACCGTCTCCACGCCGTGGTGTAATCTATTTTCCACCACCACCTTACATGGATGGGTATAATGGTGTAAAGAATAACTATAAATAGTTATTAAAACATCATATTGATTCTGATATATTGTATAATCCACTCCAATTCAGTTCAATATTTATGGAAATGATATCATCACTCGTGCGTACGTACGGAATACCGTCTCCACGATGTGATGCGACTCGTTCTACATGATCTTCATTTCATAATGATTATATAAATGAATTGAATGAATGAATATGGTATATACTACACTAATACCATTATGTAAATGAATTATCTATAACCTAAAGATATGAATAAGAATTTATTCGACAAAACATGCATAAGAACAAAAAGTTATAAAGACCCGTTTAACAAGTAACAATGAAATATTACTAACAAGAAGTTAATAATATGACCATACATGATATGATATCAATATTTATGATTCTGGAATAAGTCAATAACATTATTTAAACCATTATACAGGAGCTTCGGACACGAACAAAGCAAATCGGACCTAAGGTAAGGGAAAATATCACAATCTCACTTTTATCCGAGATTGTTTTTACTTTGGTGACTACTGGGGTGTATTTTATCATCCACATCCATGTTCCCTCAATATGTAATATTATTTCCATCCTTATACAATAGTTTATATCCAATTTTACCCTTCATTGAGTTTTTAGTCAAAGATATTAATGGAATCTTTTGTCGTTTTTTTTTCTTACGAGGTACTTTTTGACTTTTCCAACAAAAGTACGAAGAATGTTTTTTTAACGTATACAGCATGAATGGATTTTTAAAACATTATTTCCAAGAATCTTACTTTACAAGTTTTCAAGTTTATTTTTAATAAACTTCTTTTAATTTAAAGTTTTATGACATGTTAAGAAAGGAAAAATGTTTTTAAAGAAGAAAGGATATTTTCCTCAAGAATTCATTTCAAGTGTTTTTTTTAAACTATTTTTCCATCTAAGATGACGTTATTTGATATGTATGTTTCAAGTAAAATGTATCTATGATTTAAATGGTTTCAGTTTTCTTATGATGAAATGATATCAATTGTTTATGTATTATGATGGCATGATGTTTAAGAATCCCATTTTATTACATGGGTTATGAAATAATGTATGATTTATGATTTTGTGGAACACATAAGAATGGTATCATTATGAGATGGGTGGGACCTATATCTCCCTCCAATGCATTGGGTAAAGATTTTATATCTCATGAGATAGACATGGCTCAAATGGTAGGTTATACCGGTTCAGTGAAACAGGACTGAAATGAGGGTTACTCGATTTAGAAAGGGACTTTGTCCACTAAGATAGTCTTGGCAATTAGTCTTGACTAACAAGAAATGATTCTCTATGATTATGTGTGTATACCACAAAGTTTCATGTTTTAAGTTATGATTATTGGGATTACTTTTTCACTGCCATGATTTATCCCATGATTATGAAATTATGCTCTCTTTTGCAGGTTATGATTTCCAAAATGTTATGTTCTTATGAATATGATGTGATTGATATTTATTTTGTTTACCCTTACTGAGCATTTTAGCTCACCCTTTTATGTTTTCTTTTCCCCAGGATATAAAGAAAGGTTTTAGGTAAAAAAAAAGGAAGATCTTTATGGGAGATTTTGAAGATCTTTCACCACGATTAGAAGATTATAGTCCGAGTTTCCAAAGACACTAAACTATTACTGTCCTTGTGTGTGTGTTTTTGTAATGTACTAAGTATTCCGCAAATGTAATGTAATGTCCATGTAAGTCAGGCTTAGGGTCTCTACACAAAAAGACCTGTGTAGTCAGTTGCTGCACACACTGGAATTGACTCGTGAACCGGAGCGAGGTGTATGGCTCGCAGAGATGCTCACATTCCACTCTTTCCACCAAAAGTCCACCTAGAAAGGCCATGAGATAGGATTAGTTCTCTTCCGTTCCCCAACCATCATCAGTGAGGACCCCGTCGTTTATAGAAATGGGTGTAAATTAAACTCGTCCACCTTCCAAACCTGATTTAGTAACAACGTTACAGTCAATTTGGCTGGAAAGCTCCCGGCAGCATTCAGGATGGATGGGGGGAAGTTTGACTCTGGAGGTGAGATGGGGTTCAAGTATTCATAAACCCCCCTGATGTGCGCCGTGATCCATCCATACATAATATGGAAGGGCACACATATCCTCTATAGCCTCTTCCCCTCGCTAATATTCCACAACATCATTTAGAACATGGAGAGAATCGGGATCCCCATGTTGACCCTCCCTCCTATGGCCAGCGTAGATGCCATGATAAATGTGCTAGGCCACACCACCATTTTGGTATCCCTCACTGGTAGGATCCAACCGCAGATAAGGTCCGTGATAAACGCCGCTAGTCTGACTATCGGCTACTATTCAGTATTGACACTAAAACCCCAGGTCTTCCACTTGCTGTCCTCCAAGAGCCGCTAGTACGAGTGCTCCTTTCCCAATTTAGCCACCTTTGGGAAAGTCCGGGGCCTTGTAGGAAAATGTCGATTCACCGTGAAGTTCTAATTTTTTTTGAACCAATGCTTGAAGTGGATGTCCCTCACCACCTCCTTATCCTCCCCTGGCACAAGATCCATTTATTCCATCGCCAGCCATTGCATCTGCTCCAAATCATCCCATGCGCTCATGACGGGAAAGGACTCATCCTACATAGCCCCCAGTATTGGGATCCCTTAAATCTAGTGGAAATCCCACAAATTGATGCTGACATCCCAGTGGTGAAAGTGGAAGGTGTTGGTCCTAGACGACCATCTTCTGAATGGATCTAGCATTAACTTCTTCGGTTGATATATATGGAATTGGGAGGCCCATGCTGCCTCGTAAAAACCCACCCTCCCCAGCTCACCTCCAAACTCCTCATATGAGGTTCCTACCCTGTAGGCCCATGCCCTATCATTTGTTAAGTTTCTGCCCTAGTGAAAGTCCAATTCCTTAGAAAACTCCTTCACTGAATCCTTAAAAGCGGCCTTCATTATTGTATGGTACAGAGGGAGATACATCTTCAGCTACAATGCCTTCCCATAGATGTTATTCAGGTGGTTGTACAGGAAGTCAACAACGATGGGTGTAAAGTCCTCCTGCACGTGGTCGCCGATCGCCCTGAACAATTGTTGTGGGCACGAAGTGCTGCTAAACCAGAAAGCTGGATCATCCCTACACTTCTTAGAGATGAAGACGTCATCCCTCAGCCTGAAACCATACACAGGCATCCTTTTTTCATGATGGATAGTTCTTTTGGATCTCTATTAGTATCTCTGTCAATGAACTATGGTCCGAGTGGCAACAGACCACCTCTCCTAGAGCCAGATAGTTCGACATCTCATCCCTCCATGTGGCATCTTCAAGTACCCTTGGGCAGCTTTTTGATGGACCATTTGATTTAAAAACATGGACAATTTTCAAGAAAGGTCACAAATCCTATTCATAGAGATTGTTCGTGAAGCTGATTCGCAGAGACTCGCCTAGGCCTTCGAGCACAGGCTCGCATTCTGCAAACGTGGAGTCGAAGACTCGCAGTGCGCTGTGAAGCCTCGATTCCCAGAGATCAGTCGTGGAGTATGCAGAGATTCATGAATCGAGAGCACAAGAAAACAAGATCATGGAGAAAGGAAAGGACAAAAGTGATGGATGGACCCATATTTATAGGCGACAACCTTTGGAGCTCTGCAGCCCGTCCAGTCCGCACGGAGCTTCATGCCTTGCCCAGTCCGCATGGCCCATGTCAGCCTCACTCACCCTCTTCATGAGTCAGTACCTCGAACGGTCGATAATTTTTTCAATTTCCCTCAGATTTCAACTCTCGATCTCTCCATGGCTCCATGTCTGAGGGGGGAATTTTTTGGATCCAAAATAAGGCATGAATAAGTGACCCAAGACGGCCCCACGGACTGCCTCGTGAAGCCCCTTCGTGGAGTCCCCAGCACCGTGGCCACCATGAAGCAAAGTATGTAGGAGACTCCGCGAATGCATTTGACATCCGCGAGACCTCCGTGATCAAATGAAGGAGGGATGATACACTAATGTATTTGACATTCGTGATCCCTCTGCGAAGCAAGGAGGAAGACTCCTCCACGGATGCCTTTGACGTTTGTGAGCCCACCGTGAAGAAACCACACCCCTCTTCGCACTGCATAAGCTCTGCTTCACTGTGAGTCTTTCCTATAAATACTAGGCTCCACCTGAGCCAAATAGATGGAAAATCCTACCTTTCGACTTCCTATATCCCAAGTCACGAAGCACCCATTGCTCTGTGAACCATGAGCTACGTGAGGTACTTCTAATATGCGAAGTGCCTCCTCTTTGTCTCATTTTGACCCCCTCTTCTGAGTGGGATGCCTTTCGTGAAGCCTAAGGGCCTTCACAGAGGAAGGGGATCCCCAAGGGGACCCGGGTCATTGCGGATCATTTATGTTTCACGAAGAACCCCTCATGTACACATGTTCTTCATGCCAAGGCAGGGTAACTGTACTTCACGAAGCACATCGCTACATGGCACTTTATTTCATGAGGCACCTATGATCGACAAGGCAGTTCTCCGTGAATGAATTTCCACTTCGCGAATCACCTCCCATATTCACCTCTTTCTAATGATAAGGATGAATCACCCCACTTCGTGAAGCACACACCTTCGTATGAGCTTTCCTCCATGCAGAGTGGCAGAGCTTCACAAGGCCCCTACCTATGAACCCCTCTACATTGCAATTCCTTTTTCTGTGGAACCCTCTAGGTTAGCACGATGTGATTTAAAAGTCCCCTAGACACCACGTCCCATTGTGTTGCTTCATCCCTCAATTCGTCGCATAGGCACGCTAACGGTTATTAATTCTCTGCATAGCCACGCTAACGTGGACCACTCAATGGATCACTGCATAACACCCCCATTCGCAGAATTGCTGGTGCCTTCCCTACATCAAGGAGAAGAGGGTACTAGTTATGTATATCCTAAGGGTGCAGAGGGATCCCGCCTCTTCCGAGCTGCAGGACGTTAAACTGCCAAGCACCATCGTCTTAGCACATGACATTAAACTGAGAGAGGAGAGGGACACATGGGATTTTTTCACAATTTCCCTCTATCATTGGGCTTTTCCGCATTGGGCCTCCACTTTGGATTAAGACCTAGAATCCCCACCAATGACCTGAAAAGGGCATGGTGGGGATCGGAAATTCTCCGCTCTCGGGTACCGAAGACCAAGAGGTGAAATGGGGATAGGGAACTTTTCACCATTTCCCTATCCCTTTGGTTTTTGTCTCCACTGGGACTCTACCTTGGAGTAAGCCCCAAGAGGACCAGAGAGGGCGGGGTTATGGGAGTCGTGCCCCTCCTTTCTTCCATTCCAAGTCCCTCTCCTTTTGGGCTTCATCAATCATGAACATCCTCCTGGAGTATGTCCCAATCTTCCTCTCCCTGGGCCGCCTAGAGCCTAAACCCCCATTCACTTCCCACAGACGCACCTTTCACGATGTGATCGTCAGGTCTTTGTATCCTCTTGTTTCTCACACCGAGCATGACTAATGTGGGCTTAGAGTAAGCATTGAACATGATACACCTTGGGACGCCTAGTGTGTAAGACGCACATCCATCCTGAACTATGGGTACTTTGATCTATGTTAAGGCATGGTACGTAGGAAGCCTCCCTGAGGTTCAAGCCCACCAACTGGTCGTTCTGACCCCATTCACGTCAGTTAACCAACATCCATCCTGATCTACGAGGACTTTGATCTATGTTATGTCATGGTACGTAGGAAGCATCCCTGAGGTTCAATCCCACCATTCGGTCGATCCGACCATCTTCACGTCGGTTCACCAACCCCGGGTAGCGTAGAGTGTAAGCCCAACACCACCCAGAACTACGTAGACTTTGACCCTTTACAAGGTAGGGTATGTAGGAAGCCTCCCTAAGGTTCAAGACCAACAACCACTGGTTCCGAACCCCTTCACGCTGGTTCACCAAACTCTCCTGGACTACATGAACTTTGATCCTTGCATAGTCAAGGTACGTAGGAAGCCTCCCTGAGGTTCATGACCAACACTCACTGGTCGACCTGACCATCTTCGCATTGGTTCACCACATCTTTGGCCGCCTCAGAGTATAAGCCCCAATACATCCCAAACTACGGGGACTTTGATCCATGTTAAGTCATGGTATGTAGGAAGCCTCTCGGAGGTTCAAGCCCAACCACCAGTTGTTCCGACACCCCTTCATGTCGGTTCAACATCCCCATCCTGAACTACGGGGACTTTGATCAATGCTATGGCATGTTGCGTAAGAAGCCTCCCTGAGTTTCAAGACCACCATCCAGTCGATCCAACCATCTTCACATCAGTTCACCAACCCTGGGCTACCTAGAGTGTAAGCCCCACACCACTCTGAACATTGTGGACTTTGATCCATGTTAAGGCATGGTACGTAGAAAGCCTCCTCGAGGTTCAATCCCAATACCTATCGGACCCTCGATCCACATTCACGTCAGTTCACCATCGCCCATAGTGAACTATAAGATCCTTGATCTATGCTAAGGCATGGTACATAGGACACCCCCTGAGGTTGAAGCCCAAAAATCATCGGACCCCTAATCCATCTTCACACCGGTTCACCGACACCACCAACAAACTACGTGGACTTTGATTCCCCGCCACGGGGATACGTAGGAATTCTCTTCGAGGATCAAGTCCAAATACATCGCCCATCCTGATCCTTACCTGGGCCACCACATCTCGGTGTGGTCATGACACCTCATACCCCATCCCATTCAAAAGCATTCGGGAAGCCACCCATGCGTCGACCCCAATATCGGTGTCCCGTCTCGGGGTTGCACCAATCTGATCCACTCTATCCAGTGTTCCGATCAGTCTGATCCGTCCCCGCTGGACGTTAAACTGGCGACATAACCTTTGTTAAACATGTGAAGCTTAAGAAAACCTCATAGACATGCCCCTGGATTATGACTCCCCGCATTCGATGTGGGATACCCCGGGATGTCGTTCCCTCGAGAAGCACTATAATAAGAGGAATAAAATCAGACACGCTAGTGTTCCAATGCCCAGGCATTCCATCGATGCCTCAATGTGACTACTCCCCTAACTGAAGGTTTCTACCCTGACTGGATGCCTAGGAATGTCCCGATAAAAGAAGTGTAATTAACCGGCGTCGATGAAAATATGGCACTGGGAAGGGTTTCACTAACTACATCTTAATATATAAGGGATACCTGGACTAGGTATCGAGATCCGAGGAGGAATCCATGGAAGGAAGAACCGACATCCCATCACCCCATTTCTATTAAGGAGCAAACATCCCCGAACAGGAAACAGATGCCGCCCGCCTTTGGAAAGCAGTAATGTGGGGAAACAAAACATCGCCGACGTCCCTCGATTGAGGAGGACGTGAGCACCCCAATGAAAGCATCAGAAACAATTGGTATGTATTGTTAATATCTATTATAATTAATGGTAAAATTTAATATCATTATAAGATATTAAATTTAAAATATTATATATAAAAAGATAATTAATAATGTAATAAGAAATTTTAATTGCTATAAAGTTACAAAGGGGATTAAAAACTACACATTAAATTTTAAAATTCTAATGAGTTGTCATATTTTATAACTACATTGACACCATGTTATTTATTTAATGAATCTTTCATACATTTTTATCATTTTTTCAATTATTGTATTCTTGGACTATGTTGCTCTGATTTTGTTTATGTCACATGATAGATGCAATTCCTAATGAGAATAACTATTTTGGTAACATGATTTATGGTGTCTGAGAAAACCCTAGAAATACTAACTATACATTAAATTCTTTTTAAAATCACTCCCAAATGATGTGGACACCATAACATCAGATTTATGATTATAAAATATTAAAAATTTAAAGATTCCCAAAGTAGTTCATATATATTCTAAATTTATTTTATTTTTTTCTACTAGATGAGTGTTGATTTCTTGTTTTAATATTGTAATGTTATTAATTTATCTCTCTATATTAGTTATTTTCATATTAGTAAGATAAATGGTCATGGTTGTCATGTAATAATGTAATTTCAATAGATTATTCGTCTTATATGGTTATTTAATTATTCAGTTTGGGATGTTTTGAACAAAATATCACATACATTTTTTATAACATTTTATGTGAAAAATATACTATTTTATGGTGATCATGATGTTAAAAAGTAAATTTTTTAGTTTTATGTAAATTGAAAAAAATACATTAGTCTTATTTGATTCAATGGAATAATTATTATTCCATTTGGAAAATGAAGAATGATATAGAGGTCAGGTTCATATTATATAGATATACAAATAGTAGATATCTATGAAAAATACAAAGAATAAGGTATTTAATAAATCAGTAATTGAAGTATCAATAATAAATGGTATACTTGTTGAATGAAATTTCAAAATTTATGGTGTTATTATTTTCAATATGAAAATATATCATAAAAATATAATGAATTTAATTTGGATGATTTAATGGTCCATTTAAATAAAAAAATTATTACTATCATCTTGGATTTAGTGGTGAATATGAATGATTCATATTAGATTAAAAAACCAAAATACCATATAGATGATCTTCTCAACTATTAAAAACGATATAATTTTGTGAATTTGGTGTTATATAAAACTATATATGTTTACACGGAGAGAGTAATTATGTGTACCACTGGAAAAATTGTCTCTCGATTTTTCCCATTTTTATTTTTTCAGTAAATCGTCCATTTAGGTACTTTGACCTAGAATATAGAATTGATAAATAAACCTATGTAGATAATGTTACCCATCACATAGAATACTATTTTAAGTAAATATTTAGTGAGATTATCTCAATATTTTCATAACATACTGTATTGAAAATAAAAAGTTTCCATATCTTATTATGATATATTACTTAGAAAACAATGGATCCCACTGAAAGAGCCAGTATATTCAATAGTTTCAGAATAAATTTTAATTTCTTACAATAAATGTTTTATTTTATTGTAAATTGTTAGATGTTATTTTTTTTAGTAATTTGAGCATCATTTTGAATATAGATTAATTTTGATATTTTTTATAATAAATAGAAATTAAAATTAAAAATTATATTTTTATACAATGATTAAAAATGTAAAATTAATTTTTTAGCCATCCTGTGTTATTAATATATATTTCATTCAACTAGAACTTAAAAAAAATCAAAAATTATCAGAAATTAATGATGAATTCCTAGTGCAGCTTAGAATCTGTTCCCACATCTAGAAACTTTTCAATATAGTTCAATATCTCATAAATTCCTTATATAATTTAGATCCAATTTTATATACATATAGCTAAGATCCCTTTCATATTTTTTTAATCAAATTTGGAATCATGTGATTTAGAATCATTCATTATTATAAATTATTGTTATTTCAGAAAATATTAATTTGATTAGTATATTGAAAAAAAATTTCATTATTAATCTAGTTATAAAAATTGTTATCTAAGGACAATTCAATTAATATTATTTCAATACATAAACATTATATTTATGAAATCCTTTTCAAGAACAAAATGTCCAATGATATTATTAATTATCAAACCAACCACCATAAAAATTCCATGCATCCAAATCATTGGGAAATATATGCACCATTTTCCAAAAAAGATGTATATCTGCTCCATTTAAATCGATTAAATATTTTTGATAGACATTTTTTATATCATATACATTTTTTTGGAATAGTAATCACATAATAAATTTTCTAGGTTAACTGGTTATCTTTTTATTATTCATCTATTTTTTTTATTATCTTATTTTTTTCCCACCCTGAATGTCATCTATATGAAAATTGGGAACTAACATCATTTCAGGTTCAATTGTAGAGATAGGTGTTATCCTTTGAGTTATTTATTCATTTATGTTTTTCTGAATATTATATTACAATTTACTTGGTGGTTAAATCGATATATGTATTTTATCACTAATTGTTTTGTAAAATATTAGTATTCTTCTTTGTTTATCAACATTCATTCCATTTTCCATCTAATTCAGTTATATAACGGTGATTGAGATGGGTAGTGATGGTTATTGAAATATATCCAAGATAAAATAACAAATTAGATTATCCTTTTTTAGAGATCTCATTGTGGTGTAGTAGAAATGAAAATAATGATTGTATTATGTGTCTGGTCTTTATCACTACATGGAGTATAATATTCAAAATTATATTTAAAATAATGATTTAATCACTGTATACTCTTAATAATAATATATTCTTCATACTTTAATTATTGGTAAATTTCTATCACTTTCATTTTCATTTACATATAAATATATAATTTATCCCTTCGACACCCCACTATATATTTATTATATTTATTAATAATGTTTTTTGTAAGTAGTGACAATTAGACAACAGTGTGTGTGATTATACTCCTCAATATCATCCTTAAAGTTTAATATATGATGAAATATTTTGTAATAAGAATTTTTTAGTTAAGGATGAATGAAAAATTCCTCTCTTCCATTTGGTTACATTTTAAGGCAGGTAACATTGTTTTTGTCACGTGTTTTCTCAAAAAATACATAAATTTCAAGAAATAGAAAAAAAAGTTCCACCATGCATTCAATTAAAAAAATTATGGATTTAATGACTACTCAGAAGTGAATCCTAATGAAAAATTAATTCAAATAAAATAAAGCATAAATATATAATATAATATGAGTTATAGGAAATTTATAATAAAGTTAAATATATAATTGAATACCTCTAAATATCTTAAGTACAACAACTGCTCTAGAACCGTAACTAGGGGTAATAGAGTCTTCCGAAATCTCTTATTTAATTAAAATCACTATGGAGGCCATTAGGATTTTCATGATAACCTATCTAATCATTCCTAACCATTTTATAAGTGGTAGCTGAAGTGTATGTTCCACTTAATTCATATATGGCTGGTTTCCGTGGTTTTTATGATTACTGTTCCATTATTATTTAATTTTTAAATTTATGTTTATCAATCATATATAAAGAAAAAAATCTCAAACTCTCTATAACTGTATTTAATTTTAAGAATTTGAGGCAGATGCACCTTCTGCAATTGATTTTCTAGTGGCTGAGCTAAAATATATCAATTTACAGCTAATATAGATGAAGTGGAATATTTTTATGTAATGTTTTAGTTTTTTTCTTACTCAAGATGATTTTTTTCTAAAATTAACATCACTATAATTTCTAATAATAACTGAATGGAGCATTCTATGGATATTAAGGATTTATCCACACATGTTTTGGTAGATGAAGAATAAATATAGGATACCATAGTGATGTAACTACCACCTCTATATAATCATGTATATCTAATGGAGAAGGAAATCATAATATTCAGTAGATATCCCATTAATATAATTCCCCATAATATTAATACAATAATATTACATCAAAATAGTTGAATATTCATTAAATAACATTCAAAAACACTAATATGACACTGTGGGTTTAGTGTCTTTGGAAATGTGGATAAAAATACCACTGGTACATTAGACATCTACATCATATCCTACTTATCCCATCAAAACTAGACCTCTTTGAACATGTCATACATAAAAAATTCCTTCATATCCTAAGAAAATATATATAAGAAAATTGTGATCTTAGATGCTCATTAATGAAAAACCAGGGATACGTCAATCATAACATCCGCATAAGGGCATCAGAACATGAAAAAATATCATAAAATTACACCACAAAAATCAAATATTTTAATATCAATCATGGAATAAATCAATGAAACTCATAAGAATTGTATTATTTGATCATCTATGTATATGATCCATGAGGTTTTATCAACTAAATATGACCTGGAATTTCTTGCATACATATTCTTATAGAGTATTATATTGAGGATACCTACAAATTAATTCATAACATATTTGGAACGGGGTATTCAATTATGTAACTCTATTATTCTTGGAATTACCTATCATATACCATTTTGTTGTGGTATTGGGATGCACAACCCTGTACCCTTTTAGTGAGAAGAATATTTCACATTAACCAATTCATTTGATGGAGATATACATCCCACCCTTCCCATAATGAAAATCATAAATATGTGTTCTATGAGAATATAATTTATTCATTACATTAGAACCCATGTAAATTAATGAGTTTCATAAACATTTCATCAGAACTCATGTAATTGAAATAGTATTCATAAATATCATTACTTCATAAACATAAAAAACCATAAAAATAATAAGGGTTGTATTATTGAAAAAATTACCAATTAAAGAATTTGTATCATTATGTAATGTTATATTAGATATAATTTATTTGAATGATTGATTGAAATAATTAATAAAGAAAAAATCATTTTTGGTTTGAAACAATTTTTTAAATTTATATAAAAATTATTAAAGAATAAAATTTCATTTTAATATGACCTCATAATATTTTGTTGTAAGATTCATGAAATTAAATTTTCCTAATGGTGTGAGAGTCCAATTATGCCTTATATGTTGAAATAACAGTTCATCAATATTTTTATCATAAAATTCATCAATAACCTAACATAGAAAATGAAAAAAAGAATAATTTCAAAATATTTTGTTAAAAGTAAAAAATGAGTAAAAATGACATTAGAAATTCATAGTGAAATAGTAAAAATAATTTCTATTTTTTAAAAAACATTGAAATTGAAGAGAAAAATATTTTATGGGAATTGTTAAAAAGATAATTTTCTTAAACTAAAGTCCCTTAAATTATCATATCATCGAAGTAGGCATTGATTAAATTATTTGATTTTGTGTATTCACTATAAATACTTATGAAACAAACTTATTTGAAACATATGTTTATAAAAATTTATCCCTCGCATAATCATTAAATTAAATAATCAAAGATGTAAAAGGTTGTCCTAGTGATTAGAAATTGGGTTATGCTTTCCCTTTCCACATTGTAATGACTCGAAAAGTATGAACCATAAAAGAAATAATTATCAAATTACACCATGGATAAAATTAATATTTTTAAATTCATTATATTATATTAAAAATATATACATAAACCACAAAAAATAATTATGTGTTGAATAAGTCATATATCTTATAGAAGAATAAATGAGACGACAAAATCTTGCATCACTATTTTATTTAATTTTTTATATGTTTAAAACCTATAAATAAGAATTAAATATTGTAAAAAACTAATTATATATTAATATTAGTATTTATAATACCTCATTATATATTTTAATAACATATTTCCTTACATTAATTAATATTATTTCATGATTCTCTTTATTTTGAGTGTTTTAGTTTCATTATTTCAAGGTCGATTTAGTTGTGTATAATTATAGAATTTTTTTAAATGTATATAAAACCCCATTAGTGATATTAAATATTATTAATGAAATTACATAATTTTAAATGATCTCAAAATATATTTTTTGTTTGTGATTATGATTCATTTGATAAAATGTTTGTGGGAAATGTTTACTTTAATTTGGAGGTTTTTTGACATTTATGAACACGTTTTGTTTTATAAAATAGTATATATATTTTTTTTTTACAAAAAATAAAATAGATTATGAAATAATTATTCAATTTTTATTTAAATATAATAGTAGTTTTAATACAATCAATGAAGGCAGTAATGGAAAATGTATAAATCATTATTCATAGAGGTGATAAATATGTATAGTTAGGAAAATAGTTTCATTTCATTTAATAAGATGATATGATAAAAAATGGTTATGATATATTACATTATAAACATATAAATACACTATATAACTGATAATTGAGATATTATTCATTTTTTAAAGAAGGATTTGAGAATAATGTAGAATAGAAAAGGAAATAAGAGAGATTTTTTTGAGAAAATTAAATCTTGAATATCAATAATATAAAGGCCGCCTTGAGAAACATGCATTTGGAAATTTTGATAAACAATTATCACATGCGTATAAAAAAAATCAATATGATATGGTTTATATGTTATTTTATGATCTCTAAGTCATTGTAGGAGAAATAGGGTTGTGATGAGTGGTATTTATACTTGAGATGGAGTGGTTTTATGCGATTAAATAAATATTCTACTATGAATAAAACCAAAAACCTTGAGATGGAATTAAATTCCAATAATTTGGAAGATAATTAATTTTTAAATGTTTTTTCAGGGTATATAAATTAAAAAACCTTATAATATATGTTTTATTTTATATATATTTTATTCCTTTAACTTTTTCATTATTTTATGCATTCTGTAATAACCATTCTTTTTTACCATGGTAAATTTTTCATGAATACAATATTAAACTGAAAAAAATTTCAAAATTTTTATGATGGAATCAAAATAATGAAATAATTTTATCACATATAAATTATTAAAAATGTGATATTTATATTCAAAATTAATACCACTAACACAATGGGAAAGAAGGATTTTAATGTGAAATATTTCAATAAAGAAAAATTATTTTATACCCAATTTCAATGTGAAATTTAATCAATTTTCATAAATTGGATAATTATATATATATATATATATAATTGAACTGATTATACTTTAAAACCAATTTAAAATAAAATTATATTAAATAATTGAGATTGATGAAAATGTTTTTTTCAATATAAATTTAGTATTTCCAACTCTTCATCGAATATTTAATCACTTATGAAAAATAAAAAAACCATAAGAAAAATTTAATATTTATCATTCAAAAATAACATTATATTTTCAAATTAGGTTATGAAAATTTTAAAATGTTAGTTTAAAAAAAGTTTCTATATTAAAAGGTATACTTGAATACAAAAATTGGTGCCCCCACCACCGCGATATCCTGACGATAACCTAGCAGGACGATGTCGGCCGCGACAACTCATCCCCTATCGATGGGGGAGGGGGAAACTCCGGCTTCTTAGTTCCATCTTCCTGATCAGAATTGGTGAATAGATAATCCGTCCATCCAGATAGTCCTGAAGGTTCTTAGTTTCTTAAAGGGTCTTCTAGTGGTGGAAATCTACTCATTGGAGTTTTCCCTCGCCTCAGATCGACTTGGCTAGGCACTGGTTGCTTACTTTGATCGAAGACGTCCATATTTTTGTGACATTTCACAACATGTCAGATCATTATGGGACATAAATATATTTGTCTCGATTGGTCTTCTAGATTAAAAAAGTTTATATTTATTGTTTGAAGAGGAGGAAGATTTTGTGGGGGCTTGGTCATGTGAATGCCATGTTTTTTTTCATTTTGATTCATTCTGTTTCGATGGTAAATTGACTATCACATGGGTCAGGATCCACCCATGACTACGGTGTGGGTGCGCTTTCCATGTTTACACCTCCCCTTTTTCAATACTACAACTTTACGCCTTGTATGGAATCCTTGTGGTAGATTCATGTGCTCGGATATACATTCAACATCGCTGCAACATCCCGTTTATGGCCTCCGGTGTGTTGGAATTTGACCTATCCAAACGTCCCCCTGATTTCGACTGGATTAGTATTTCGAGGGAAAATCATTTATCCAAAAGGTGATTTATGAAGAAAATCCTCCGTTATGTGAATGCTACTACCGGCATGGACACACTACCTCTGTGTGCCGCATGGTGGTTTGCAAAAATCCCCAGTCCGTATCCCAGTTTGAGGAAGTACATCGAGGTTGGCCTACCAGTGAGGTTGGGGATGTCTTGGGTGATTCCCTACTGAACACCCATCTCATTATAGATGATCCTGAATTCCTTTTTGGTTCGTGGAGAAACTCCAACCCTCATCTACTGGGTAGTGATCTCCAAGAGAGTGGAGTGGTGATCATTAGGAAAATGATTCCAGCAGCTTCTCAATATGAGAAAGGGGCACCTAGGGTGTCTGGAATTTTTATTTGTCAGGTTTCAGATCTGGGTGGAAAATATGGGTTGTCTAAGAGTAGGAATTGTAAAGAGAGGAGTACATTAATGGATGTGGTTCTAATAGTTAGGGGTGATCTAAGTAACTCCCAAGGGGATATCTTAAGCCTTCACAACATAAATAAAAACAAGGGTATAGAAAATGTATGTCCTAATGTACAACCAGGAGTAGAGGAATCCTCAGTGGTCTAATTTTACTGATTAGGTCCTCTTGGGGAATTTTTCCCTAACTCCAAATAAGACAGTGGATGGATAGTAGTGAGATCCAAAAAGAAGATAAAGAAATTTGGAGGTGTCAAAGCAAGTCATGGGACAAACAAGATTTCTTCTCCTGAAATATTTTTTATTAATGGCATAAAGATTGATAAAGAATATACATAGACTTCCGAATGGAAATAGAATGTCATTTTTTACGATGTTTTTCTCTCAGGTAGGCATAAAGAGAAAAAAAACTCTTGGGATTCTTGGGACTTTCCATCACCATTAATGAATAAGAACATGAAAAGTAAATACTATTCCTACCTTCCAAAACCAATGCGGACTAGAGAAGTGAGAAGGAAGGGAACATCCAGGGAAGCCATGAGCCATAGTTGTGAGGTAACCCTTACATCAAAATCTCTCTCAGACTCTATCTCTTCAGAGGTGGGTGCATCTTCGTGTGATCAAAAGGGAGACAGTATGAGACCCCTGGTTCTTAATGGAAAGATGATAGCGGAGTTTAGTAATTTCGATAAGGCTACAAAAAATATATATCATCAGTTATAGACCTGGGGATGATTCCTTAATAGAGAAGGAGTTGGAGAGTCTCGAGCATGGAAGGTATCTAGAGAATCTCATCCTAGAACATATAGTGTGGTACACACCTCAACTCGATGTCTTGTTCTTGGATTTTGTCTCGCTGATGCATATGGAATCATTCTAGGATTTGATGGATTTTATTGCAATACATTTAGAGGGTTTTTTCACCTCACAACCAGATACCAAAAATCGAATACATATTGTGGAATTACTAGGCTGATCTAGCTAGGCAGCCAATCTAGTGAAGTATGCATTTGTTTTGGTATTTTGGTTGTTTTTTTTATACAGTGGTTTATTCTTTTTGTAAGGTCTAATGATTTACCCCAAGTGGGATCTTCTAAAAATGAAATAAAAATTAACTTTGGCGGTGTATTAAAAGGTAGCAGACTTATCTTTTGAAAAGTATAACTTTCTATGCTTAAAATTTGATATATTATCTTATTAATCATGTCAAACATATAGTAAAAAAATTAATTTAATATATAAGAGATATATTTTATTTTTATATTTAAATAATATTTATTAATTTATTTTATTAAGTGAAAATTTAATTGTTCCCTTAAAAAGTATTTTTTTATAAAAACACTCCATTTATGTTAAAAAAATTAAGTTAAATTTATAATTAATTGGTAACCCATAAATACATTTTATAAACATATGTAAACTGTATTATAATAATTTAGTTAATCTCAATCATTTACTCCAATACAATGGCTAGGAAATAACTATCATAATTAAATAATTATATTATTGATATTTTTTAAGACATATGTTTTATTCAATGTATTCAATCAATGTGATTACATTTATTATATATATATATATCTAAGGGTGTTACATTATACACCCCTTAAAATATACTTCCCCCTTAAAAGTCATTACTCATATATGAATAGAAGAGGATACATCTACCTCATAAAATCCTAAGGTTCCGAGATAGATTTTCCAAATGTTGGTTTGGGAAAAAATCATTAACCGGGTGAGTGATCTTGATTTGTAGTAAATTATAACTACAACCTCAAATATCTACGAATTGTTCATTTTATTAAATATATTACACTACTAGTATGACCTATGATTTTAGTACATGGGAAGGATTTGGTCTATAATTAATAATGAGATAAACATGAAAAATATCATGAACTTGATAGTGATCAATTGTATGATCCAATCAATAAGATACCATCCCGATGAAATCCACAAAATTCAAAAAAAATGCATCCTTAAAATTTTGAAATTTCTCCTCCTATCAATGATGGATGTTTAAAAATATTCCTTATGGGAAACCCATATCAGAAAATGATTCATAAAATATCCTCTTAAATAAAGGGAATGTAAAAGGTTAATATCATCGAAGAACTAAGATTCCTATTAGGAGAAAATTAGTTGAAATTGGAAACATGGACATAGAATTGAATTATCACTATCAATTTCAAAGGGATAATGAAATATAACATGGCCATTAAAAGTATATAGAACACTAAAAATAGACCAAACAGGTTGGATAAATGTCATTAATATCTCCATAAATTATGATGATCATATAACATTTTAGGTCAAAATAATTTTAGAATATATATGTAGATGATTTTATCTCATAAGTTCAATATCACTCTTTGGATACAACTATATCAATTTATATAGCATTTAATACTATTAGGAAATTACATAAAATTGTCGCTCTTTAAAAACTAGTTGATGATATTATCTTTAAAACATGAAAAATAAATCATCTTGTTTAATTTATAAACATAACAAAAAATGGATAGTGTATAAATTGTCACATGGTCACATAATTCATCAATATCTAAAATCTCCTAAAAAATTCATTAATTTTTTTGTCATAAATAACCAACCTAATGAGCCATCAAAATGACTAAAAACTTGAAAATTTAAATGAATTTCACTAAATTTTCAAAAACAATTTATCCTTAATCCACTAATAAACATGATCTAACTCCGAATTTTCATACATAAAACATGTGATGATCATTATCATGCATTCTGTTGAATAATTATAATAAAATGAATTAAAAAAATGCAATGAAAACATGAATAATTTGAAAAATTAACCATAAATAAAAAAATCTATAAAATCAATCAATAAACCACATTTTCATCATATTACTATAAATTTAAAATGTCATCAATACTATACCATTTATTTTATCACACTCAAACATATATTTATCTTATTATTATCCAAACATCATGGCCATATAAAGGTTTGTATATCCATTAATCATGTTTTCTCTAATAAAATCTCATTTCCACTATATATCATATCAAATAACTCAATATCAATTGACATATCGTTCAAAATCCTTAATTGAATACTTATGCGGAACAATAATTGTTTATTTAATGATTTATATAACATAATATTTGGATTGGAATACACAAACGCTTCATTCATCACACGTATTTCTCATGAAATTATCTATGATACTTCATCTTATTTCATAGCACTCCTTTCCATTTACATGTAATTTTTACTCTAAATATATCAATTTATCATACCATCTTGCTGATTTTCTAAGAAAAATTTCCCTCAAGATCATTGAATTTCATAACTCCCATAATTTCCCATTTTATCATTAATATATCGATAATTTTATAGGTATAACAACAATTTAATCCATTGAATTAATATAATAGTTATTTTTCCCTTTAAAGTAACTTAAATTGTGTCATTATTCTCCATAGTGAAAAGAACTACTTGTTCCTGTAAGGCATCCCCTTATGTGTTTCATCCAAATTACAGTAATGTATGAAAATGAATCACCTTTAATCTATTTTCTTAAATACATAAAAATTCTATGAACTCTTTACATATCTTATTGTTTGAGTTTATGATTTTTTATGGAATAAAATACAAAAAATGTTCTGTGAAAAATGGTCTAGCATAATAAAAAAATCATTTAGTCCATTCATCATCGCATTTAGCATCACATAAAATAAATATATATCACATTAAACGCTAACCCCATTCCATATTTATCTCTCCATTATATAGAATGAAAATTAACAGGGTGAGAAGAACTAATCATACCAGGACAAAAACATAATATTATAAAAGTAATTATAACAGTTCAATATATTACATATTTGGTTTAACATTGGATATTATAAGTCATTATCAAAACTCTTGGATTGTAACCAAGACATTCACTTTTAGTTCTTACTATTTCTTTCTAATCCACGTATCCAAAGGTTAACTAAACCTTTATTTGATATCATTTATGACAACCCATAGATCTCATACATAAATTTGACAATTAAATAGATAGATATTTATTTTATAACATAGAAAAACAACACAAGGACATTAAGGATGTACTTTTATATTAAAAATAGAGACAAAAATAGTTTGTTCATAAAATAGCTACATCACATCCCACATATCCTATCACAACTGCAAGTTATTTTACAAGCCATACATAAAACCTTCATTCTTATCCTGGGGATAATAAACATAATGAAGTGGTGAGATCAAATTATTAGCATGGGTAAACCAAGTATAAATCAATCGAAACATAACCATAAGGGAATAATAACATGAAAATAACATTTTAAAATAATATCATACATATCTAAGATCATAATCTCAATTTATATAATATATAATTGATTGTTAAATGATATGTATCAATAAAAAATCAATGAACATTATCCATGAGAGAATGAAAATGTAATGACGCATAAAGAATTTGGCATAAATAAAAATACAAAATATTATATCATGGATACCTACCAAGATATTCAAAGCATGTAAGTTTTGGTTTATTCACTATGTACCTTCTTCATGTTTGGGATAAACTCCCTTGTTCCCTCTAGTTTATAGATTAGGATGAACAATATTGTACCCTTTTGTGGTTCTCTAGGTACAACCTTGATACATGATTTGGATGACAACCTACACACTATATTTTTTTGCAGGATTGGGCTAGCCTCATGTCCATCCTATTATAGTGGGATTGGTAAGCCCACCTGTGTACTATTTGAGATTATAAAAAATTTATCAATATAAAAATAATTGGAATGAGATATAGGTATCACACATCACATAATGAAAATCATAAATATGTGTACCAAAATAAATTATTTCATTATTAACATTAGAACCCATTTTAAGAAATGTGTTCCATAAAAATTTCCTCATAATAAATTTATTTCAATAATATACATAAACCAACCATAAAAGTACTATGGGTTTCATTACTGAATAATATGCCTAATATAGCATTATAAACATCAAATAATGTTGTCATAGATGGAAAATAAATTTGAATGAGTGGTTGAAATAATTCATGGTGAAAATATCCTATCTATTATGAAACGGGAAAAATGCCACATAATTAAAATAGGAAAAAATTTATTGGATAATATCCATGTGATAGTTTAAATAATCTTTCATTACATTAATGCATCATGAAGGAGTAAATATATTCCCATGCTATAAAAGTTAAAAAAAACATTCAATCTTAATTTATTTCAAACGTAACAAACAATGTCAGTTTGAAAATGACAAAAAAATAATTTACAAAAAACATTTAAAAAGTAAAACATGGGTAAAAAATGAATTAAAAATAATAGTAAAATGGTAAATATATATCTAAAAATATTTTTTTTTAAATTGACATGGATGAAAAATAAATTTATATATAAAATATGAAAAATACATTTTTCTAAAATGTAATTCCAATATAAGTATAATATCATTGAAGTGATAATTAATATAAATCATTGATTAGAAATTGTCTCTATAAATAAATGTAATAAAAAAATGAAGTGATAAAAAATATAACAAAAATATATCCAATAAATAATCATTGAATGACTTAATAAATAATGTATAATGATAAAAAAATAATTGGAATTAGGATAAATATTCACTTAACCCATTGTAATCAGTCAAATAATATGATCCATATAAGTACTAATTATCAACAAGGACATTTAATTTTATTTACAAAATTATATTTTTGATATTAAATTTAAAAAGGAATTATATATTCCACATAAAAGAAATAAGAGGTGAATAATGGATATATCTCATAGAAGAAAAGCTTATATGAGAAACCCTTACATCACACTTCTCATTTTTTTGGGCAATTTATCATCTTGTATAAAAGGTTTATGGTATTTTACTAATTCATTCCAAAAACATGTTCGAAATTATAATACCTCAAACTATATTTTTAAAACATATTATAACCCATTCATTAATAATATTTTCCGAATAGAATCATGAAGGTTGAAATTATAGGCATTCTAAAAATTAATTTCCAAAGTGAAAAAGTCATGAATAGAATCATGAAGGAGGAATTAATACTGGTTTTAATTCAAAGTATAATGATACTTTAAATGAATATTAATTTTTATGGGTGGTTCTAATAGTATTTTTTACATTAAATGTAAGAATAATGATTATATTTAGGTTGAGGAACCTTAAAACATGATTCATATTTTATACTCCAGGAAATTGGTGTTATGAAATAAGTTGATGAAGCATGAGTAACAGTTTAAGAATAAATATTTATGATTTATGTGTATATGTTTTAGAATTAAAATATTATTATATAACATTCATGAAATATATAATTATTTTTAGTATTATTTTATCATGAAAAAATAAAAAGGATTTGTTGAATGGTTCTTCTAACTAAGAAAATTGATATAATGTAATTGTTAAATTTTTATTAAGGGAAGGTAACCCTTAATTTGTTCCTAAGGATGAGAAATTATTATTTATTATGAATATAGAGATTATAATAGTGGATAATATAAATTGGATATTATTTATTCCCTAATAACTGAAAATGGATTCATTGAAAATGTGGTTTAAGATATCATTGATGATGTTTACCAAATTTTTTATTTAATTAATATATCTTATTATCATTGAAATAAGAAATCATACATGTTATAAATCGGGATTTTGGATATTTTAGTGTATTACAGTGTTTTTATAGTATACATGATTATTTTATTCACCTTTATTGTATATTAAAAATAAGATATGCTTTATAATATATGGGAGATGAATTTTAAGATATGTTTGAGAAATTAAATGACCTTAGAAATAATTTTATGGAATTTAAAATTTCAAAATGGTGATAAAGTTTGCGATTTTTTAATGCTTTATGTTAACATTCAGTTGAGTTTTTAGAGATTAAAGTATTTTGTTTCAAATATTATATTTAATGAATATTGGATAACTTTTAAACCACATTTTTTGTGGTAATGACTGATGGAATGGAAAATTTTTTTATTTTTGGATATCGTGATCATTTAATGCTTCAAGAATATAAAATTCGCATTTATTTACTAGAATAAGAGATGATATAGAAATTGATTGAGGAACAAAAAAGTGTTCAATTGTGTGAAAATAAAGAAAATATATATTATCATTAAAATTATTAAACTTTCTGAAAAGGATCATCAAATAAATAGTTTCCCATTATCATCATTTTTTATGTTATCAACCACCTCTTTCAAGACACTTTGAGTTATGGAATTTTGATTGTTAAATTTATCTTAACCATATTATCTATAACTCTCTATCAAAACATAATAGTATTATTTACCTTCTATATCAATGTTTCACCTATCAAGAATGTTCTCCTAGGAAGATACATAGTCTTGGTTTAAATTTGATAATCTTTATAGTTATAACATTCCCATATAAAAGGAATTTTTAGTATTCCTTTTTATAATGTGGGTTTATATGAAATGAACTTTCAAGTATTAACGCTTCAAATTCATAGATAAATTTATAGGGATAAATTAATTTTAATAAGAGTAGAATGTAACACACAAATATTTTATGAAATTTTCTTCAAATTAATTTAATGTGTTAAATATTCTTCATTTTACACAACCTGAAATATACCGTATGTTATATGAAGACACCGAGTCATTCTTGATTTTTATGTAACACCATGTTTAGATTAGCCTACATGAAACACATATATTATCATTCGAAACATAAAACACTTTGTTTTTATTTTTTAACACACAATGTGAGGTTTCTTTGATAACTTTCGTGACATGAAAACCCTATTTTAATAAAAATATAGTTTACAATTAATAATATTTTTAAAATAATATTATTTTCTTCAACAATCCATTGGAATTGAAATTATGAATAAGTTTAATTAATTTATGAAAATATGGTTTACAAATTTATATATGAAAATTAATTTAGAGATCAATTAACTGGAAAGGAAAATAAAAAACTTTTGAAAATAAAAGAAACCATTTGTTAGAAAAATATATTTATTAAATAAAACACATTTTAAATACAAAAATAATTTAATCTCCTTTTGATAAATTATTTTCAAGATATATATATACATATATTATTTGATCACATATTTAACATTCATTGGTTTGTTTTTTAGACAATAAAAAAGAATAAAACCAATTTGACACAAAAGATATACATTTTTATAATAGTTAATTTTACCAACATTTAAAGGACTTATAAATTAAATTATAATTTTATTTAATTTTATAAATTATATTTTATAAAATAAAATTCATTTATGAATATCTCAGTTCAATTTAATTATGGGGTGATTTTTTTATTTTTCTGAGAAAATTAATTTTTTGATGAATATTGAAAAATACTAACTTTGAATTGAAAAAAATATTTTCATATAATTTATTTAGTATAATAAATTATATATTCTTCAATCTATATTTAGATAAATTTTTATTCAATTAATATAAATATGGAAATTTTAATAAATTTAACATTTAAATTTGATATAAAAACATTTCAAACTTATGAACATTCTCAAATGAAAAATCCGGTGTCTCATCCCATATATGGGATTAATTATAATTTAATTTGTACCTGTTATGTGATTGGATGTTTGAAAATATTATTTCAAATTTGGAGTAAAAATAATGTATAAAGTCCAATAATTCAAAAAATAGAAATATTAGTGAAACTAATTAAATATAATTGCAATGATTAAAGAAAAAACAAGTCTATTTAGAGGTTAAAAATAAATTTTAAAAGGATAAATAAACTATAAACATAGACATAAACAAAATTAATTTTTTATATATATTTATACCTTATCATACATTTTATATGAAATTAAAATTATCGATGGTGCATTTTCTTTGTAAGACCTCTCAATAGTTTTTACCTTTTTATATTTACAAGAATGCCACTTCTCTTCCACTATAAAACAGAACTAACCACCTCAACCACCCCTCACATTTTGACACATAAAAACACCATTTTTCACATTCAAAACCTACCCAAATCTCATCCAAAATTCCCTAACTTCATACTTGTGTCACCAATTTCTTAATAAATCCAACCAATTAATCCCTTTAATGCAAACCAAAAGGATTTACCCATAGAAAAGGTAACATCATTCCACAAGAACTTTTGTTTTATTTCACATACATAAATAATTCTAATATTATGATTATATAATTAAATTGTTAACCTCAATATACTTATATGATGGTATTTTATGTGTTAAGAATATATTCACACACACTTCCATCAAATTGGATATGTAATAGTCGTTCGTATGTATGAACTAATACCACCTCATAAATATAAGTCTTTTGTTCATCCATTACCACCCATCATGGACTGTAATACATATGATCATAATATTTTATATGATATATATTATATTTATGTTTTTATATTGATTATTTAATTAATTAATATAACAAATACATTTATTCATTCAATTTGGTAGGAATATGAGAACTTTTTAGTGGAAGAGTGAACTACCGCCTACTCAAAGTGTTGTGATACAAGCATTATTTACATTAATATATAAAAAATACATTTATTCTTTCAATTTTGTAGGAATACGATAACTTTTTTGTGGACGTGTGAACTACCGCCTACTCAAAGTGATGTGGTCCAAGCATGTTTTCCATTAAATTTAATAAGGATGGTTTTAATATAAATATTTTTTCAATGATATAATAATTAAAAACTATTTATTGTATATATATATATATCTATCATTAACTTTTATTTATTTAAAAATGGCAAGAAAGTGGAATCAACATTCACGCATACGTACGACTAACCGTCTCCATGAACGGTGTATTTCATTTCCAATTTATATATTTTATATATTATTATAAATACATATAAATTGAATATATTTTTGGATGTTTACAATCTATATGTAAGTATACCATGATCTATTTAGTAGTTTTAAGAATATTATGTCAAAACAGATACGAAAAACTAAGTGGTTATTACCAGAAGAATATCTTTAACATGATTTTTTTAACAAATTGGTAATAAAAATTAATTAGTGAATAATATATGGAATTATATAAAAAATATTTTACTTTAATAGATTTATAATAACATTATATTTATTATATAGTATTTTTTAATGTGCATGATGAGACTTAAGACATTAGGTAAGCATTTTTTTGTCTCACTTTTATTTCTATGACAGAACATCTATATTCAAAACTTATTATTTTTTGTGGTGTATATATATTTATGTTATATTTTATATTATTAATAAATAATATTTCATTATATATAATGTATTAATTTTTTTTCTTTTGTCATATATCTCATTATTCAAAATTTACTCATGTAGTAACGGTATTTCTAGTCTCACTTTCATTTCTGTGTTGTTCAGGCATTTATCACCATCAGTTTCTTTTGATTGGTATAAATTCATCAAATTATTTTACAGATAATTCATATAATCACATTTAGGGGTATTCATATATCCATTATTTAAACACTATATCATGGGGATTATGGTTCAAATGTTAAAAAATCGATAATGTAATCCGGTATTAATTTCCCTTCATGAAGAAATATGTTATGTTTTACACATATATAATTTTACAAGGTGTATATACCAAATGTTGACATTTTTTATCATTAATATCAATTATCATGATATTTAAATCATACCATAACTTCAATACCTCATGGGTATTATGAATCGATGTTACTGAAATTGTAAACTTTTACTTCTACAATATGTTCATTATCAGGATTATATATGATTATGCTTTCATTGATGAAATATTATGATCCATCTATCAGAAACAACCATATAGATTTTATAATCCTAATTTTATTCATGATATCATAAATCATTAATTCCAATTATCCAATATTTTGTACTTATTTTAATTAAGAAGTTTTTTAAGTATATATTATGTTATCTCTCTCTTCGATCATAAATCTATGATCAGTCAAAACCATTTTTCTAAAAACATATTAGAAAAACTCATACTATTATCATATGATATTTAAAATAAATCTTCCCCATTTTATCTTTTAAAATAAAATTTTACAAAATAAATAATATTACTTTTCATTTTCCGACCGAGGCACCCTTCTAATATTTTTACGTAGATAATTGAATGTCTGACATGTATGCTTTTATCCTCCATCATGATAGTCATATATTTGAATATTCTATTTCATGTTGACAAGATATTTTAAGAAAATCATTCCCATACTATTATAGAAATAAAAAATTAAAAAAAATTAAATGGAAAATGTTATAAAAAATTATATATTTTTTTAAAAATTAAATTATTTTGATTATTTTGCTATATAATTTCGATGAAAAAGGCTTTAAAAAGGATTTCGATCTTCCTTTATAATTTTTCAATGAAAAACATTTGCAAAATTTTTTCATGTAACCATTATATGTTTTGAATAAAAAAATTTATAAAAAAAATTTAGGATTATTTTATATGTTTTTAAGTAAAATGTATTTCAAAATATTTTCAGGCATCTCTTATATGTTTTCAAGGAAAATATAGTGAAATTTTTTTAAATAATAAATTATTTATATTTATATAAACTGGTTTTTATAATTTTTCATGTTTCCTTTATATTTTTTCAAGGAATATGTTTTGTTAAATATTTTAATGCTTTTGGAATATTTTATCAAGGTTAATATCAAATAAAAATGTTTTCAAAATATTTTACAGTTAAAAAAATATTTTTCTCAAGATGAAACTATATTTTTCCAATGAAATTATTTTTCAATGTAATGGTCTATATAAGATGGAATAGGTTTGTTTTACTCATGAATTCTTGGGAAAATGATCCAAGGCTTCCTTTTATATTCTTTCTCCGAATGATTTATGTTTTAATGGAATTATGTTTAGAAATAAAATTTCACTTCCAAGGGGTATATATTTATAAATACCATTTCTATTCTATTGGATATATGTTTATGAAACCTATTTCACTATCTTGGGATACATGATTAAGAAACCAGATTTTTTTTGTAGGGTTTTATTTTAGGAAATGATTATGAATCTTCTCTCTTTTCCCCAAGTTATTATATGATGACATTTTTATGAAACACATTTCACATTATGGGTTATGATATGATTATTTATAATATTATTTCACTTGTATATCATAATAAATTATTATATGTGTGGGACATATATCTCCCCCAATTAAATTATTAAATATTTATATCTCGCGGTATAGACAAGGAAAGAATGTAGAGTGAACTCAGTTCAATAAATGAGTTTTTTTACTACAATGGTGTTGGGAGTGGACCTTGACATATAAGATATTTGTGGGAATGAACCATGACTATGATGAAGGTTTGGGGAGGTAACATGTTCCCATAATATGGAATTGTAATTAATCCACTATTACTATGGAATGAATTTTTATATGCTTGTGTTTCTATAAACATTCTAAGTCATATTCAGGTGTTTCTTTTTTAGGGACTATGATATTGATTCCCAAATGATTAACTCCATATGAACATCCAAAATTTAGGACATGACTCATTTATATGATCATGGATATGTAGATTATGATCTTAAAATTTTATTCTCATGTTCTCATAACCTTATTATCATGTTATACTTATGTATCTCCCTTATTTTCCCTTATTAAGAATCCGAGCATAGCCATTCTTATGTTTCATTTTTCTGAGTTAAAAAGAATGATTTTAAGTACTAGTAAAGAAAATTGAAATATAATTAATGGTGATTTTTTAGATATTTAAAAAAATTAGTTGAATGCAATAGAAGTTTCCAAGGAAATTAAACTATTAAATTCATTTGGAATGTACTACTATAATGTTTCTAATATTGATCTTAAATGATGTAATATCCATGTCTCTTAATCCTAGTTCACTATATGATGAGGGGTGGTTTTATGTGATTAAATATTGATTATTTTATTATTAAGGAAAACCAAATTGGGAAGGAATTTATTGACATGAATTTGGATGATAATTAGTATTATAAAGGATGTTTATGGTTGATAAATACCTCCAAAATTAATTCAGTTTTTTAGTTATTAGGTATTTTATTCCCTTATCTTTTAACATTAAATTGATTCATTATTTTACCAATACCACAATAAATCATTCTATTTACAATAATAAAGTATTTATGAATGAATCTAAAAATGAACATAATAACTTTTATGGACCCCCAAATTCCAAATAATAAATCAATTTTACAAAAATAGATTCGTATAATTTAGAAAATGTTATTTTAAATTAATCCAACATAATCTACAGGGAAGTAAGTTTCTAAAGTGAAAAGGATTAGAAGAATGAAATGTTTTTATATCTAATTTTATGTGAAATTGATTCCTATGAAATCAATTGATTTTTTTGATGTATTATTAGTCCAATTATAGTATACCACCAATTTAAAATATATATTAACTATATAAAAAATTATATCGAAAATTATATTCTAATGAAAATTAAATATTTTTCACTATTCAGTATAAAAAAAATCTCCAAAAACTACCAAAATTTATTCTCATATTAAGAATATTAAGAATATTATAAAAACATTTTTTTGAAAATGTAACATAAAAATGTCATCAAATTAATTTACTAATAGTGATTAGTTTAATTTATTATGAAAAAATGAAATTGGTTCTATTAAAATTTATTTTTTATAAAAGCACTCCCTTTATGTTCTATTTATTTTTATTTTCGATTTAAAATAATTTGTAACCAATGAATTCATTTTGTAAACATGCGTAAAATATATTTTCATAATTTAGACAATCTCATTCATTCCCACATTTTCAATGTCTAGGTGATAAAAATAAAAATTAAATAATAATATTTTAGAGTTCATTTAATCTTATTGTTTTGTGAAAAGTATGTTATCAAATATATTAAATTTATTTATATAAAATTAAAATTGATAAAAATATTTAGGTATTGAATTTTATTCTATCTTCCCTCCACCATGATTCTGGTGTCGACGGCGGCCTCCGAGATGGCTCCTCCCCCGTTGGTGGGGGAGGGGGAATCGTTGTCGCATGGCATAGAAAGGTTCTTTCATCCTTTCTCCAACTAAGAGTTTATCCCAATTTTTCCGAAAGCCTCGATAATCCCTAAAGTTCCAGATCTTTTTTATGGATTTATGAACCGTCATCTCTACTCATTTGAGTTTACGGAATCCTCAACCTTTTCAAATATCACCCTAGTGGTTCGGTTGAAGCACAAGAGGTCTCAGTTCGATGACATCGACCGATTTGTCTTCAGATCTTGGGATCTTCATGAAAGTGTGGTGGTTGGCCTGCTAGACAGAAAACAAAGATAACTAGGTTCGAATCAGAGGTATATCTCGTCCATCCATGGTCAAGGGTTCCTTGATACTTAAATGGATCTCGTTTTCTACTATTATGTTGGTCCTTCGACCTTAATATGAATCTCGACTAGTCTTACATTGCAGTTTGGGTATGTTTCCCTGAATGTCTTTTTCTGTTTCAAAACCCTTCGATTATTCGCATGTTGGGAAATCTGGTAGGTCGATATCTTTGATCTGATAGTTGTACTAAGGTAGTTTTCCATCAGGTGAACCCTCGGGTGTGTGTTGAAATGGTTGCATCTTGAATTCCTTTTGATTTTGTTTGGATCACAATATGCAAAGAATACCGATGCAAACAGAGGGTTTTATTTGAAAATTGGACTAACATTGGTGGTACTAACAAGATATTGGGACACTCATTTGAGGTATGCCGAAGTGGACTATCTTCACAATTGATGGAGGTTCATCTTAAGGGGAAATCTGCTTCTAAGAACAACGAGGATGAGTATATGAGAAAAGCAACAGAGGTTGGTGTGAAGGTGGGTCCGGATCCGAGAATAGCAGAGCCTATTGATAGAGGAAGGGTCTCATGTGTGTCTGTTTCAGTTATGGATGGAGATATAACTGGGTCTCGTATGGTTTCATTTGAGAAGGAACAGGATCTTGGGGCATACGGTGTTATGATGATTCAGGCTAATCGGATGTTTTAAGAGGTTCTCCACAAGATAAGGTCAGACATAGAACATCTTGCTAGTTCCATGGTGATTTTGGGTATAGAACAGATTGGCGAAGGGATTCTAAAATTGCGGAGGTGTTTATAACGGCCAGTTCTAGGTATTCTAAAGGTCTAGATCCTCTAAATAAGCCTTTTATTTCTATGAGTAATAGATTTCTAGGGATTTCTGATGATACGATGGTTGCAGGAATGGAGGAGGATGTTTTTATAGGAGGGGGTTGTGGTGAAGATGTCTTGTAGGGTTAGAAGGTTGAGGGTATGGGGCATGAACCAGTTACAGTTGGTAAAGAGGTTGGGGAGGATCAACATGTTGTATGCATGAGGCAGGATCCAATCACCATGACCGTAGAAGACATCCACAATGTGATCAGAAGATATCCATTGGTGGAATGAATAGATTAGAGGAAGGAGGGTCTACATGTTAATGTTTTTGGGAATGAGAGTCATTCCATGGTTGTGGAAAATGTTACTAATAAGGAGGGGCATATACCTATGATGGAGAGTAACACTCCAGATCAGAGGCGGAGGAACAATGCTGGGAGTCCTGACTCTATTTTGGGGGAGCGAGCTGGTATAGGAAGTGAGAGTTTAGGGGAAGGGAAATAAAATATGAGTGTCCCATTCAATCGTTCATTCAGTGATGTTTTTCAAAGAGGGAATTAGAAAATGGGTACAATTGAAGTGTCTTTTTCTGCTACACCAAGAAGACAAGAAAGGATATATTACTCATATCTTCCACGGCCGATGCAGACTCTATCTTCCTATATGAAGAATAGTGAGGTGACATTGGATTTTAAAAGGGTAGTGTGTTCAAGAAGTCATTACCAGAGCAACCCATATTTGATCAGCTTAGGAGTTAGGTTCAAAGTGAAAGCTTTTATAGGCCTCCATAATGGGAATCGCTATGGGATAAGATGAATCCTCCATGGGACGTAGAGATGAGCATGTTTATTATGATTTGTAATTATGTATTGGTATGAGTTGTCTTATGTTTGTGTTTGACATGTTTGTGCTTGTGTTTGTATGTTTGGGTACCAGAAACCCATAAACCGGCTTTGAAAAATGAAAAAAATGATTTTATACAATTCTCAAATTCCTTCTTTATTTTGTTCTATGTTTTGATAAATTTACCAATTTCATGGAGGGTTCCCACTCTGGGTTTCCACTGTAACGCCCCGACCCCAGTTACCCAGAGTCAGTGCATTATTACATAACATTGGCATGATCACGAGAAAGATCAAATCTCGAACGACCGATTGGTTTAGTATCAATGGAAACACTATATATATTCATAAGTCTTACATTACATCATAAAGTGAAAAACTACTACAAAAACATATTGTCTCCATATTCCACACTCATATCCCCACATAATAACCCTGCAGGTCATTCATAATTTACTTCTTCACTTCCTGGGAAAAATAAAACATAGAAAAGGGGTGAGCTCAAATGACCAGTAAGGATTACAATAGAGCGGAAACTTTCATAAATTAGAATAAACATTTAAGGCAATGTATAAATAAATCAAAATCCTTTTAAACATGAACTTCAACATAGTATGGTAAAAGTAAAATGAAATAATTCCATTTACTTATTCACATGGATATTCTACTAATCGAATAATCACATGCAATATCAATAACCACTTTCATAATGATGGAATGCATAATGCCAGACTATCATAACCACATTGCCAAGGCCTCGTGCCAAGACTACAAATAAGATTTTGCCAAGGCCTTGGGCCAAAACACTAGTTTGCCTCATGAGACCTACCGATGCATTGAGGAGCTATAGCGGGCTCCAACCGTCACATATTAAGTCCAATGCATTCCCATATGAAAAGGTTTAAACCTAACATAAATATTCGTATTAAAACCAGCATACGAAATGTCAATACATCCTTCATAAACCATGAATGGTATAAAAATAACACATCCATAGTAAAAAATATCACAAAACCTTCAATAGAATAAAAACGTTTTGTATCATAATAAATCAACTTCAAAAAATATTAAAATCCAATAAGGATGTTGACATAGATGAAATCAAAACCATTTGAGAGGAATATCTCTTTTCTCGAAATCATTGAAAAGTCACCCATTTATAAAGGAAGTAATTTAAAATAGATTTTTGAATCAAAGTGTCTCATACCACTATGAAAATTTTGAAAAGAAATTTCATTTCAAAAAATTCATGTCTATATAAATAAATCCTTAAAATCATTTTGAAAACAAGGATATTAATAAAAAGGATTTATAAAGATAAATCTTTAAAACATTTAAAATTATGATTTTGATAAAGAGTACCTTTCATAAATTCTTTAAATATTCATTTTGAAATCATTTAAAAGTCACATAATTATAAAATAAAACATTTACTTTGAAAATATTCTTCTAAGCTTGTAAGGGAAGCTTTGACGATTTTATAACGGCGGCAAATAGCTGCATCTGCCGTATAAGTTAAAAAAACATTCTTACCTTAAATTTTTCGAAAAGGTAAAAAGTTCCTTGTTTGGAAAATGACGGAAAGATTCATTTCAAAACACATAAGGGTATAAATGAATTTATCATATTGTCTAGTAAATAATAAAAATGTTTTTAAATACATTTTTAAAGAACATGGATGACGATGATAAAGAGATCCCAGTAGATAATTACGTATAAACAACCTCGGATAATGAAGAGATTGTGAAATAAACCCTTACCCTGTACTTTTCCTTGGTTGGGGTAGGTTAACCTCATGTATAATAGTGAAATAATTGTTATTAAATTATACAAGAATCATATATATTCATATGATATTATATATGATCTTTTAGCATTGCTTTGTTAATAATATCTTAGTATTATCGTCGTTTCGGGTGTTAACTTACTCGTTTTCTTTTATATGTTTTGTTACATAAGCCATTTTTGTCATGGATAGGATGTATATTATTCATATATAGAATGATATCAAGTCCTTAAACATTATTTTTAAATCATAAAATGATAATTATACTTTAATGGATATGATGGAGAATGAATCTCATCGCATTCGTGGAGACGGTAGTCCGTACGTACGCACGAGCGACAATATCATTATTTTGATATTAAAATAATATATAATTGGATGATATATCATATATACAGAATCATTGTCATTTTATGTTTATTATTTACATGAATTACAAATCATTATAATACCCATTCAAATAATAATATATTGAATAACAATTACACCACGACGTGGAGACGGTAAGCCGTACGTACGCACGTATGGTGACATGTTATTCAAAGGGTGGATAGAATACTGAATATGGTTGTACCATAATTATAATAACATCACAGTATATATAAGATACTGGAGTTATTATTTTAGAATGGTAACAATAAATAATGAAGAAGTGGAAGAAGAAAAGAACTTGAAAAAGGGTGGTGAAATCATTACCTCTTCTTCGGGTTCTTCCTTTTGATTTGATCATAAGGACTCGTTAGGTTGGATTTCTGATCAAAATAAGACCTCTAGGTTGTATTGAGGGATGTTGGGAGAGTATTGGGTAGTGTTTTGACGAATCAAAAGGCTTTGAAGGTGTGAAGTAATGAGAAGGAGGAGTGCCCTTTTATAAGAGGGGTGAGGGAAACCATTGAAAAAGCTAGAAATATTAATTTATAATAAATTCATATTCGGTTTCTAATGTCTCCAAAGTTTATTATTCAAAGGTTAAGGTGGGGATGGGTATAAAACCATTCAACCAATATAATTTAGACAGGTTTGGGTTACTATATTAACCTTATCTTTTAGTTTTAACTCGTAGTCAATTAGTTTGACATTTACCATGTCACTTTGTATTTTTATATTATATAGTTAATAAACATACTATATACATCCAAGAGACTCCCAAGTGGTCCATTAATAATAACACTATCATGATGTAAGTCTCTTGGCCGAACCGTATATTTTTAGGAATTTAATATCAATTAATAATATAATATTTGTTTTAAAAACTCTTTTATGTCAATTTTGACACTATTCAATAGTTGATTTTTTTGAAACTCATAAAAGAATTATTAATTCAAAAAAAGTTAATTAAATCAATAATAATATTTCATATTATCCTAGAAAATTATTTTAATTCATAAAAAGTCTCAAATTATATTTATTTGGGTATTTATAATATCAATTATTTTAAAATTTCACTATTATGACAATTACTGCATCATCATTGTGTCATAAATAAATTACATTATGTAATCTCTAAAAATTATAAATAAAATATCATTATGTAGGAAAGCTTTTTAGATTTTTAATGAATATTTATTGTCGAAAATAAAACATATATAACCCTATGTAAAAATTGTTTTTCTAAAAGATATATGCTTGTGTCATTTTTGTATTCATTTTAACTTAATTAAAATAAAGTGTCCCTATCACCTACAAGTGGCTCCATGGGGTCCCAAAATCGACCACAAGATGCCTATGGTCGAACATGTATCAACCAATAAGGCTAGGATACGTTTTAGGGTAATTTAGTGTTATTATAATATTATTTGCTAACCCTTATTTATAGGATTTACCCTTAACCATGGTAAATAAAATATTTACCGAAGTAATTATTCAACATGTCTAAAAATAAAAGTTACCTATTTACACAATTTGAACATACTGATTACAAATATGGAATCCATTTTTCTCTAATTAGAAACACAGAAGTGGCATAAATTAATTTAAAATTAATTCCCGTTGTTAAAACCAAAAGCGTGTTTTTAAGTGATAATAACTATCAAAAGATTGACACTTGTTTATATCCGATTTAATTGTAAAATTATGTCCAATGACCAAAATTATATTAAATGGTAAAAATATATTCTAAATATACTTTAAAACCACTCAAATTCATAATTTATTACCATTAGTTATTTTGATTAAAAAAATTGTTTTTAATTAAAATTTAGTAATTTTCACTATTCATCAAAATATTAAAGTTATCCGAAAAGTACCGAAATTTCACCCTAGGATAATTTTGATATTAAGAATACAAAAATGAAGTCCGTTTTGAGAGATAGAATTTATAAAATTTCAAAAATTTGGTATTACTATTCATAACTACCAGTTTGGTAAGTCAGGGTGCGCTTTAACTCGGTGTTGCGTGTAGTGCAAGTTATTGAATTATTTTGAAGAAATAACACACTATGAAATCTTGGGGGGTTAAATTCTCCAATCCTTCAATAAATTTCGTCCTCGCAATTTGAAATTGTTCTTCGAAAATAAAAGGTTGAAAATAAAAAATATCTTTGTGGGAAAACCCACATCGGAAATTGGGTTACAAAAATTTAGTCTCAATATGAGGAAAAGATAAATGAAAGGGTCACCGCCAAATTATGATCTCGATTTAGAGAACATTGGTGGAAATTAGAGACATATAATTGGAAGAAAAACGTAAAAATTTATAGGTAGTGATTGAGGTCGTCAAGCAAAAACAATTTTAAAATTGAGGTCCTCAAATTCATCAATCTATGATGATTTGAAATACCATCGGTTCAACAAAACATAGGGTATTAGGATAACACATTTTTGGTTTTAGTATTCCTTAGATAGAGTATAAGAATTCATTTCTTCACAGAATAAGAGAAGAAGAAAAATATATTCTTGACATGTATAGTTCCATCCTTTAACTAATTTCTACCATAGACTCATCTTTCACTCTAAAAGATAATAGAACTTAAAAATAATATTCTATTTATCGTATTCGTATATGGTTAAAAAATGAATTTATAATTCAACTAGAAGAACCATTAAAAAAACGACATTATTCAATCCACCACATCACGTGGGTCAGTGGTAGGTGATACACCCTTTTCGCCCTTCGGTTGTGGGTTCATGTCTCACGGCCTTGTCGGACGCAACAGGTTGCCTCCCGACCTCCGGGTTGTCCTTTTATGGAAATCCAAAATAATCCAAACTAGAACTATCCAAAATACTTCAGTCCAAAATTTATAAGGAAGGTAAACACAATAAATATCCTTTTTTCCGCGTAATAACATGTGGACACCTTTATTATTTATTCTTTTAAAACCCTGCAACATCCTGAATTACCATAAAACTTTATTGATTACATTCATGATCCCTCAATCCTTAAAGAATACTAGATATACTCCTTCAATCCAAAAATGTTTTAAACCCCCACAATGATGGAATATACAAATCATTAATCAGTTTCAAGGTAGTCAAGAATATCCAATATAATTTATTCAAATCAATCACGTATTATTACAAAATCACTACCTCGGTATCAGAACTATATTATGGTTTATCATTCATTCAACCATATATTTTCCAAAAATTTATCCTGCTATTGAGTCACTTTTCTTTGTTCCACACAATCTCATGTTTTTAATGAAATAGTACTGCAGTACAATCCTTATATACTCCATAATTATTATAACAAGTACATTATTGATACAACACTCAAATGACATAATCAACTTAGGAACTCTAATCATTCCTCTTCATCTGTTGTAGTATCATAACTTGATTATTATCCAATAGCATCATTTGCGGCATAGTCTGATGACTGGGACATAGGTTCGCGTAGTGTCCAAACTCCTTGCAAATGAAGCATTGTACATTTGAAACCATTTTCTTACCCTTGCAGTCACATACTTTGTGCCCTTTTCCTCCACACATATAACAAACTCCCATTCCTTTCAAGAAAGTTCCATTGTGTTTCTTCCCACAGTTATCACATATGGGAAAATTCTTCTTTTCCCTCTTCCCTTTATCCATCTTTCTCTCTTCCATCCTTTTCTTCTCTTGCATCCCTTCAAAGCCATAGGACTCAGTAAAATATTTACTTATCTTATCAACACATGATATTATTTCTTCATATGATGATAATATATGGGAGACTATTTCTCTTATAAATTCTGGCTTAAGAACATGAAAGATAAGATCCTTCTTTCTCTTTGGATAATGTGTATTGCTGGATTTCTCATTCCTTCTACTGGGTGCCATTTCTATACAATGGCATAAACTAGATCAGTTTATGAAAAAAAAAATACATAATCCCTTACTTACAAAACACTTAATATAAATTGAAAAATTTATGGATATAATCCATAATCATAAGAATGATTTATTTGAAGAAGTATATACTCATACACCCTTCATAATGATTTGTAAAGAAAAAGAGAGTTATCCTAAGCATATCCCTTGGGAGTGTCGTAACCAAGAGTGCAGCAAGGCCCATTGTCGTGCACCAGTTCCCGTTCAAGTCTAGCTCAAAGCGGTGTTTTCGGGATGTACCCCTAGGTACATCTGTTCCAGAGACGCCTCTACCTTCTCGTATCCAGACAGAGATGTATTGCTCGGAAAACTCACAAAATCTCAACAATACCAAAATTCTAGGAAGTTCTTCTATACTAATCCTCAAAGTCCATCTTAAATCTAAGTGCTCTAATCAGAGTTTATCTAAATCTACCTTCCAAGGTTTGTACTAAACTTCCTCTGATTCCAACTATAACGCCCCGACCCCAGTTACCCAGAGTCGGTGCATTATTACATAGCATTGTCATGATCACGAGAAAGATCAAATCTCGAAAGACTGATTGGTTTAGTAGCCTTGGAAACACTAGATATACTCATAAGTCTTACATTACATCATAAAGTGAAAAAATACTACAACAACATATTGTCTCCATATTCCACACTCATATCCCCACATAATATCCCTGCAGGTCATTCATAATTTACTTCTTCACTTCCTGGGAAAAATAAAACATAGAAAAGGGGTGAGCTCAAATTCCCAGTAAGGATAACAATATAGTGGAAACTTGCATAAATAAGAATAATCATTTAAGGCAATCTATAACTAAAAAAAATCCTTTTAAACATGAACATCAACATACTATGGCAAAAGTAAAATGAAATAATGCAATTTACTTATTCACATGGATACTCTAATAATCTAATAATCACCTGAAATATCAATAACCAATTTCATAATGATGGAATGCATAATGCCAGACAATCATAACCACATAGCCAAGGCCTTGTGCAATTACTACAAATAAGATTTTGCCAAGGCCTTGTGCCAAGACACTAGTTTGTCTCATGAGACCTACCGATGCATCGAGGAGCTATAGCGGGCTCCACCCGTCACATATTAAATCCAATGCATTCCCATATGAAATGGTTTAAACATAACATAAACATTAGTATTAAAACTAGAATACCAAATGTCAATACTTTCTTTATAAACCATGAATGGTATAAGAAAAACACATCCACAGTAAATAATATCAAAAAACCTTCAATAGAGTAAAAAAGTTTTGTATCATAATAAATCAACTTCAAATAAGCTTAAAATGCAACAATGATGTTGACATAGATGAAATCAAAACCATTTGAGAGGAATATCTATTTTCTCGAAATCATTGAAAAGGCACACATTTATAAAGGAAGTAATTTAAAAGAGATTTTTGAATCAAAGTGTCCCATGAAACATTGAAACTTTTGAAAAGAAATGTCATTTCAAAACATTCATGTCCATATAAATAAATCCTTAAAATCATTTTGAAAACAAGGATATTAATTAAAAAGATTTAGAAAGATAAATCATTAAAACATTTAAAATTCTGATTTTGATAAAGAGTACCTTTCATAAATTCTTAAAATATTCATTTTGAAATTATTTAAAAGTCACATAATTATAAAATAAAACATTTTCTTTGAAAATATCCTTCTAAGCTTGTAAGGGATGCTTTGACGATTTTATAACGGTGGTAAATAGCCGCACGCGCCGTATAAGTTAAAAAAACATTCTTACCTTAAATTTGTCGAAAAGGTTAAAAGTGCCTTGTTTGGAAAACGACGGAAAGATTATTTTAAAAACACATAAGGGTATAAATGACTTTAACCCATTGTCTAGTAAATAGTAAAAATGTTTTTAAATACATTTTTCAGGAACATTGATGTCAATGATAAAGAGATCCCAGTAGATAATTACGTATAAACAACCTCGGATAATGAAGAGATTGTGAAATAAACCCTTACCTTGAACTTTTCCTTGGATGGGGTAGGTTAACCTCATCTATAATAGTAAAATAATTGTTATTAAATTATACAAGAATAATATATATTCATATGATATTTTATATGATCTTTTAACATTGCTTTGTTAATAATATCGTAGTATTATCGTCGTTTTAGGTGTTAACTTACTCGTTTTCTTTTATATGTTTTGTTACTTAAGCCATGTTTGTCATGGATAGGTTGTATATTATTCATATACATAATGATATCAAGTTCTTAAATATTATTTTTAAATCATCAAATGATAATTATACTTGAATAGATATGATGGATAATGAATCTCATCGCGTTCGTGGAGACGGTAGTCCGTACGTACGCACGAGCGACAATATCATTATTTTGATATTAAAATAAAATATAATTGGATGGTATATAATATATACAGAATAATTATCATTTTATATTTATTATTTACATGAATTACAAATTATTATTATACCCCTTCAAATAATAATATATTGAATAACAATTACACCACGACGTGGAGACGGTAAGCCGTACGTACGCACGTATGGTGACACGTTTATTCAATGAGTGGATAGAATACTGAATATGGTTGTACCATAATTATAATAACATCACAGTTTATATAAGATACTGGATTTATTATTTTAGAATGGTAACAACAAAGAATGAAGAAGTGGAAGAAAAAAGAACTTGAAAAAGGGTGGTGAAATCATTACCTCTTCTTCGGGTTATTCTTTTTGATTTGATCAAAAGGGCTCCTTAGGTTGGCTTTATGATCAAAATAAGTCCTCTAGGTTGTAGTGAGGGAAGTTGGGAGAGTATTTGGGCAGAGTTTTCCCAATCCAAAAGGCCTTGAAGTTGTGAAGTAATGAGAAGGAGGAGTGCCCTTTTATAAGAGGGGTGAGGGGTACCTTTGGAATAGCTAGAAATATTAATATTTAATAAATTCATATTCAGTTTCTAATGGATCCAAAGTTGATTATTCATAAGTTAAGGTGGCGATAGGTCGAAAACAATTCAACCAATATAATTTAGACAGGTTTGGGTTACTATATTAACCTTATCCTTTAGTTTTAACTCTTAGTTAATTAGTTTGACATTTACCATGTCGGTTTGTATTTTATATTATATAGTTAATAAAATTACTATATACATCCAAGAGACCCCCAAGTGGTCCATTAATGATACAAATATCATGATATAAGTCTCTTGGCCGAACCATAGATTTTTATGAATTTAATATCAATTAATAATATAATATTTGTTTTAAAAACTCTTTTGTGTCAATTTTGACACTATTCAATAGTTGATTTTTGTGAAACTCATAAAAGAATGATTACTTCGAAAAAAGTTAATTAAATCAATACTAATATATAATAGTATCCAAGAAAATTATTGTAATTCATAAAAAGTCTCAACTTATCTTTATTTGCGTATTTATAATATCAATTATTTTAAAATTTCACTATTATGGTAATTACTGCATCATCATTGTGTCTTAAATAAATTAAATTATGTTATCTTTAAAAATTATAAATAAAATATAATTATGTATGAAATCGTTTTATATTTCTAATGAATATTTATAGTTGAAAATCCAACATATATAACCCTATGTAAAAATTAATTTGCTAAAAGATATATGCTTGTGTCATTTTTGTATTCATTTTAACTTAATTAAAATTAAGTGTCCCTATCCTCTACTAGTGTCTCCATGGGGTCCCAAAATAGACCCAAAGATGCCTATGGTCGAACTTGTATCAAACAATAAGGCTAGGACACGTTTTAGGGTAATTTATTATTATTATAATTTTATTTTTTAACCCTTATTTACCGGATTTACCCTTAACCATGGTAAATAAAATATTTACCGAAGTAAATATTCAAAATGTCTAAAAATAAAAGTTACATATTTACACAATTTGAAAATCCAGATTCCAAATATGGAATCCATTATTTCCAAATTCAAAACACAGAAGTGGCATAAATTAATTTAAAATTAATTCCCGTTGTTAAAACAAAAAGCTTGTTTTTAAGAGATAATAACTACCAAAAGATTGACACTTGTTTATGTCCGGTTTAATTGTAAACTTATGTCCAATGACCAACATTATATTAAATGGTAAAAATATATTCTAAATATACTTTAAAACCACTCAAATTAATAATTTATCACTATTAATTATTTTGATTAAAAAAGATGTTTTTAATTAAAATTTAGTAATTTTCACTATTCATCAAAATATTAAAGTTATCCGAAAAGTACCGAAATTTCACCCTAGGATAATTTTGATATTAAGAATCCAAAAATGAAGTCCATTTTGAGAGGTAGAATTTATAAAATTTCAAAAAGTAGGTATTACTATTCATAACGGCTAGCTTGGTAAGTCATGGTGCGCTTTAACTCGGTGTTGCATGTAGTGCAAGTTAATGAATTATTTTGAAGAAATAACACACTATGAAATCTTGGGGTGTTACATTCTCCCCTCCTTCAATAAATTTTGTCCTCTCAATTTGAAATTGTTCTTTGAAAATAAAATGTTGAAAATAAAAAATATCTTTGTGGGAAAACCCACATCGGAAATTGGGTTACAAAAATTTAGTCTTAATATGAGGAAAAGAGAAATGAAAGGGTCACCACAAAATTATGATCTTGATTAAGAGAACATTGGTGGAAATTAGAGACATATAATTGGAGGAAAAACGTAAAAATTTATAGGTAGTGATTAAGGTCGTCAATCACAAACAAGTTTAAAATTGAGGTCCTTAAATTCATCAATCTATGATGATTTGAAATACCAACGGTTCAACAAAACATAGGCTATTAGGATAACAAATTTTTGGTTTTAGTATTCCTTAAATAATGTATAAGAATTAATTTCTTCACAGAATAAGAGAAGAAGAAAAATATATTCTTGAAAAGTAGAGTTCCATCCTTTAACTAATTTCTACCATAGACTCATATTTCACTCTAAAAGATAATAGAACTTAATAATAATATTCTATTTATCCTATTCGTATAGGGTTAAAAAATGAATTTATAATTCAACTAGAAGAACCATTAAGAAAATGACATTATTCAATCTAGGTCATCGCGTGGGTCAGTGGTAGGTGATACACCCTTTTCGCCCTTCGGTTGTGGGTTAAAGTCTCACGGCCTTGCCGAACGCAACAGGTTCCCGCCCGACCTCCGGGTTGTCCTTTTATGGAAATCCAAAATAATCCAAACTAGAACTATCCAAAATAGTTCAGTCCAAAATTTATAAGGAAGCTAAAAAAATAATGATCCTTTTTTCCATGTAATAACATGTCGACACCTTTATCATTTATTCTTTTAAAACACTGCAACATCCTGAATTACCATAAAACTTTATTAATTACATTCATGATCCCTCATTCCTTAAAGAATACTAGATATACTCCTTCAATCCAAAAATGTTTTAAACCCCAACAATGATGAAATATACAAATTATTAATCAGTTTCAAGGTAGTCAAAAATATCCAATATAATTTATTCAAAACAATCATGTATTATTACCAAATCACTACCTCGGTATCAAAACTATATTATGGTTTATCATTCTCTCAACCATATATTTTCCAAAAATTTATCCTTCTATTGAGTCACTTTTCTTTATTCTACACAATCTCAAGTTTTTAATGAAATATTACTGCAGTACAATCCTTATATACTCCATAATTATTATAACATGTACATTGTTGATACAACACTCAAATGACATAATCAACTTAGGAACTCTAATAATTCCTCTTCATCTGTGGTAGTATCATAACTTGATTATTATCCAATAGCATCATTTGCGGCATAGTCTGATGACTGGGACATAGGTTCGTGTAGTGTCCAAACTCATTGAAAATGAAGCATTGTACATTTGAAACCATTTTCTTACCTTTGTAGTCAGGTACATTGTGCCCTTTTCCTCCACACTTATAACAAACTCCCATTCCTTTTAGGAAATTTCTAGGGTGTTTCTTCCCACAGTTATCACATATGGGAAAATTCTTCTTTTCCCTCTTCCCTTTATCCATCTTTCTCTCTTCCATCCTTTTCTTCTCTTGCTTCCATTCAAAGCCATAGGACTCAGTAAAATATTTTCTTATCTTATCAACACATGATATTATTTCTTCATATGATGATAATACATGGGAGACTATTTCTCTTATAAATTCTGGCTTAAGAACATGAAAGATATGATCCTTATTTCTCTTTGGATAATGTGTATTGCTGGATTTCTCATTCCTTATACTGGGCGCCATTTCTATACAATGGCATAAACTAAATCAGTTTATGAATAAAAATACATAATCTCATACTTACAAAACACTTAACATAAATTGAATAATTTATGGATATAATCCATAATCATAAGAATGTTTTCTTTGAGAAAGTATATACTCATAAACCCTTCATAATGATTTGTAATGAAAATGAGAGTTATCCTAAGCATATCCCCCGGGAGTGTCGTAACCAAGAATGCAGTAAAGATTGTTGTCGTGCACCAGTTCCCGTTCGAGTCTAGTTCAAAGCGGTGTTTTTGGGATTTACCCCTAGGTATATCTATGCCAGAGCCGCCTCTACCTGCTCGTATCCAGACAGGTATGTATTGCTCGGAAAACTCAAAAAATCTCAACAATACCAAAATTCTAGGAAGTTCTTCTATACTAATCCTCAATGCCCATCTTAAATCTATCTGCTCTAATCAAAGTTTATCTAAATCTAGCTTCCAAGGATTGTACTAAACTTCCTCTGATACCAACTGTAACTCCCTGACCCCAGTTACCCAGAGTCGGTGCATTATTACATAACATTGTCATGATCACAAGAAAGATCAAATCTCGAAAGACCTATTGGTTTAGTAGCCTTGGAAACACTAGATATATTCATAAGTCTTACATTACATCATAAAGTGAAAAACTACTACAACAACATATTGTCTCCATATTCCACACTCATATCCCCACATAATATCCCTGCAGGTCATTCATAATTTACTTCTTCACTTCCTGGGAAAAATAAAACATAGAAAATGGGTGAGCTCAAATTCCCTGTAAGGATAACAATATAGAGGAAACTTTTATAAATAAGAATAAACATTTAAGGCAATGTGTTACTAAAACAAAAGCCTTTTAAACATGAAATTCAACATAGTAGGGAAAAATTAAAATGAAATAATTCCATTTACTTATTCACATGGATATTATACTAATCGAATAATCACATGCAATATCAATAACCACTTTCATAATTATGGAATGCATAATGCCATACTATCATAACCACATAGCCAAGGCCTCGTTCCAAGACTACAAATAATATTTTTCCAAGGCCTTGTTCCAAGACACTAGTTTGTCTCAGGAGACCTACCGATGCATCGAGGAGCTATAGCGGGTTCCATCCTTCACATATTAAGTCCAATGCATTCCCATATGAAAAGGATTAAACATAACATAAACATTCGTATTAAAACTTTCATACGAAATGTCAATAATTTCTTCATAAACCATGAATGGTATAAAAATAACACATCCACAGTAAAAAATATCACAAAACCTTCAATAGAATAAAAAAGTTTTGTATCATAATAAATCAACTTCAAATAAGCTTAAAATCCAACAAGGATGTTGACATAGATGAAATCAAAACCATTTGAGAGGAATATCTCTTTTCTCGAAATCATTGAAAAGTTACCCATTTATAAAGTAAGTAATTTAAAAGAGATTTTTGAATAAAAGTGTCCCATACCACTTTGAAACTTTTTAAAAGAAATGTCATTTCAAAACATTCATGTCCATATAAATAAATCCTTAAAATCATTTTGAAAACAAGGATATTAATTAAAAGATTTAGAAAGATAAATCATTAAAACATTTAAAATTCTGATTTTGATAAAGAGTACCTTTCATAAATTCTTAAAATATTCATTTTGAAATCATTTAAAAGCCACATAATTATAAAATAAAACATTTACATTGAAATTATCCATCTAATCTTGTAAGGGATTCTTTGACGATTTTATAACGGCGGTAAATATCCGCACGCACCGTATAAGTTAAAAAAAATTCTTACCTTAAATTTGTCGAAAAGGTTAAAAGTGCCTTGTTTGGAAAATGACGGAAATATTCCTTTAAAAACACATAAGGGTATAAATGAATATAACACATTGTCTATTAAACAGTAAAAATGTTTTTAAATACATTTTTAAGGAACATGGATGTCGATGATAAAGAGATCCCAGTAGATAATTACGTATAAACAATCTCGGATAATGAAGAGATTGTGAAATAAACCCTTACCTTGTAATTTTACTTGGTTGGGGTAGGTTAACCTCCTGTGTAATAGTGAAATAATTGTTATTAAATTATACAAGAATCATATATATTAATATGATATTATATATGATCTTTTAACATTGCTTTGTTAATAATATCTTAGTATTATCGTCGTTTCGGGTGTTAACTTACTCGTTTTCTTTTATATGTTTTGTTACATAAGCCATGTTTGTCTGGGATAGGTTGAATATTATTCATATAAATAATGATATCAAGTCCTTAAACATTATTTTTAAATCATCAACTGATAATTATATTTGAATCGATATGATGGAGATTGAATCTCATCAGGTTCGTGGAGACGGTAGTCCGTACATACGCACGAGCGATAATATCATTATTTTGATATTAAAATAATATATAATTGGATGGTATATCATATATACAGAATAAATATCATTTTATATTTATTATTTAAATTAATTACAAATCATTATTATACCCATTCAAATAATAATATATTTAATAACAATTACACCACGACGTGGAGACGGTAAGCTGTACGTACACACGTATGGTGACATGTTATTCAAAGGGTGGATAGAATACTGAATATGGTTGTACCAAAATTATAATAACATCATAGTATATATAAGATACTGGAGTTATTACTTTATAATGGTAACAACAAAGAATGAATAAGTGGAAGAAGAAAAGAACTTGAAAAAGGGTGGTGAAATCATTACCTCTTCTTCGGGTTTTTCCTTTTGATTTGATCAAAAGGGCTCCTTAGGATGGCTTTCTGATCAAACTAAGACCTATAGGTTGTATTGAGGGAAGTTGGGAGAGTATTTGGGCAGAGTTTGGCCGATCCAAAAGGCTTTTATGGTGTGAAATAATGAGAAGGAGGAGTGCCCTTTTATAAGAGGTGTGCGGGGCACCTTTGGAATAGCTAGAAATATTAATATATTATAAATTCATATTCAGTTTCTAATGGATCCAAAGTTGATTATTCAAAGATTAAGGTGGCGATAGGTCTAAAACCATTCAACCAATATAATTTAGACAGGTTTGGGTTACTATATTAACCTTATCTTTTAGTTTTAGCTCTTAGTTAATTAGTTTGACATTTACCATGTAACTTGGTATTTTTATATTATATAGTTAATAAACTTGATATATACATCCATAATACCCCCAATTGGTCCATTAATGATACCACTATCATGATATATGTCTCTTTTCCAAACATTATATTTTTAGGAATTTAATATCAATTAATAATATAATATTTGTTTTAAAAACTCTTTTATGTCAATTTTGACACTATTCAATAGTTGATTTTTGTAAAACTCATAAAAGAATTATTACTTCGAAAAAAGTTAATTAAATAAATCCTAATATGTAATAGTATCCTAGAAAATTATTTTAATTCATAAAAAGTCTCAACTTATATTTATTTGGGTATTTATAATATCAATTATTTTAAATGTTCACGATTATGGTAATTACTGCATCATCATTGTGTCTTAAATAACTTAACTTATGTAATCTCTAAAAATTATAAATAAAATATAATTATCTATGAAATCTTTTTAGATTTCTAATGAATATTTATAGTTGAAAATCGAACATATATAACCCTATGTAAAAATTGTTTTTCAAAAAGATATATGCTTGTGTTATTTTTGTATTCATTTTAAATTAATTAAAATTAAGTGTCCCTATAACCTTCAAGTGTCTCCATGGGGTCCCCAAATTGACCCAAAGATGCCTATAGTCGAACATGTATCAACAAATAAGGCTAGGACACGTTTTAGGGTAATTTATTATTATTATAATATTATTTGTTAACCCTTATTTACCGGATTTACCCTTAACCATGGTAAATAAAATATTTTCCGAAGTAATTATTCAAAATGTCTAAAAATAAAAGTTACCTATTTACACAATTTTAACATCCTGATTCCAAATATGGAATCCATTTTTTCAAATTCAAAACACAGAAGTGGCAGAAATTAATTTAAAATTAATTCCTGTTGTTAAAACAAAAAGCGTGTTTTTAAGAGATAATAACTATCAAAAGATTGACACTTGTTTATGTCCGTTTTAATTTTAAAATTATGTCCAATGACCAAAATTATATTAAATGGTAAAAATATATTATAAATATACTTTAAAAACACTCAAATTCATAATTTATCACTATTAATTATTTTTATTTAAAAAGTTGTTTTTAATTAAAATTTAGTAATTTTCACTATTCATCAAGTTATCCGAAAAGTACCGAAATTTCACCCTAGGATAATTTTGATATTAATAATCCAAAAATGATGTACATTTTGATAGATAGAATTTATAAAATTTTAAAAAGTAGGTATTACTATTCATAACGTCTAGTTTGGTAAGTCATGGTGCGCTTTAACTCGGTGTTGCGTGTAATGCAAGTTATTGAATTATTTTGATGAAATAACACACTATGAAATCTTGGGGTGTTACATCCACTCTTGAGTTTTAGGATAAACAAAATGTGATGGTTCATTCCATGAAAAATAAATCCATATTCAGATTAGGGAAAAGGTTTTGATACTACATTACTATGGGTGTTAAAAACATATAATCATTATTGTGTGGTAAAAAAGTATTATCCTCTTTACATTTTCTCTATATTTTTTATTTTTTGTATTTAATTAAATTTACTATGTATTGTTTTTTAACTAATTATTTTATAATTATGACGTTAATAGCTATGATTATGACAAACATATTCCACTGAAAAACAAATTAGGATGTTTCTCTATGTTTTTAATTTATTCTTTTACTTACTAATATTATTAATGAAATCTTATCTTTATCAAAATTGAAATTATAATAGGGTAGAAAATGGTATATTTAAAAGGTGACTTCAATATGTTTCTATTATTTTTCTGTATGTTTCCTTTTTGTCTATTATGTTTCCTCAGTATAATGAATGTTTTGTTTCCTATTATATTTTTTTGTTAATTTTTTATTCGTGAGTTGTGATGAGTACTATGTAAAATTCATTTCATCATTGAATATTTTGAATAATAAAATATTTGAATTATTGTGTATTTAAAAAAATATTTAAATGAATTATGTTTTCCTCATTTAAAAATATTTTTTTATATATTTCTTGGGATTTTATAACTCATATTAAATAATACTATCTAAATTGAAAAAACCACCCTAATAGAGAGGTTCCAAAATCATTTTTAACATTTTGATTAAAAGTTTCATTTTATTGAGAGTCATGAGTCATGTTGGGAGATATATAACAAATTGTGTTTATAATTTATAACTAGTTTATATTTCACAAAATTTGTTAGGTGACATTGAGGAACTAGTTTGAAAGATTAATTTTTTACATTTCATATCTTATTTTGGAATATTATTATATATAAACCTTATATGTCCCTTAGTTCCCATGAAATGTCCTATCATGAAACCACATAATAATCCATTTATTTCATTCCAACCTAATATATAACTAAAAAATCATTGATTATATTTTAAAAAACATGTGTGATAAATTTATGTTTTGTTATGCTGGTTTGAAGTGTTTATTGGGAATGAATTGAATGTGTTGCCATATTTTAATATACATTGGGGTGAAGGAAAATAGTCATAACATGATATGAATCTATGGCGTAAATATTAGTCAAGTCATGGTTGGGAGCTCACCAATACATGATTATCATTTACAACCTCTCTTTTAATCAAAAAATATGATTATGAAAAGAAATTTCATATCTAAATTCTAAATAAATAATTTCTAAAAATTAGTTATGATGGAATAAATGTTTTTTATGATTTCATAATGTTTAGAATTACTAGGGAGAATAGGAATGGATTAGTGTTTCCCTTTTTCAATTGTATTTTTGAGAATTTCATTCTAATAAAAACACTGTTGTCATGAATTTACATCATTTTAAATCTAATCAAACATAACTCTACCAATGATAATTTAAAATTTAAAAATATCCGACCCATATCTATAGAAAGAACCATTTTGAATACATCATTATTGAATCAGTTGTTACATTGTTAAATGGATATACAATGTGAAAAAAATTCATATAGATATCATGCAGTCCCTATGAATAAGAAATAATCTACATAAAAAATAAATGAGTGAATAGAAAAATCTGTTTATGGGGAAGTAGGTAAAACAATTACTTAAAGACTGTATTTTTATTAAATTATATATTAATATTTTTGAGGGGTTAATGAATTTCAATCCCATATATGAGGAAAGATATATTTATTTGATATGATAATTATTCATTATTATTATTTATTATGAAGTCTATTTTACCTTAGAATAGTTGACTCTTTGGTTGTTAAATGTTTATGTGTGGGGAAATTGAGAGAAGAAATATTTTTTATAATTTTACATTCATCTTCTATATTTTAATTCCATGATTTTTTTATTATATAGAAAATTTTAATAGTTTATTTATTTTATTAGTAAGATGATATTAATTGTTAAATTGATATTGTTTTGTTATTTTTGTTTCTATAAATATATTTTAAAATTAACACCCAATGTTTTTCTTAAATAGATCATAATTTTGAAATTCGTTTAATTATACTCACATCTAGTTTGTGGAATAACATATTTAGATTGAAACAAAATATTCACAAATGGAGTTCTTGTCATTAGTGTGCTACTTGGTTCATCATTCTCCTCTCCTCTACATGCCTAATGATATTCAATCACATATCATTGCTTCTATATTCACATAAATTAACACAGACACATTTATTGTCTATAAAAATAGTAATTTAGATATGAATTTCATTCTTTTTTAACACTTCTAGTGAAAACTAGAATTGACACCACAACATTGTTATTCCTCCCATTAAATTTTAAATAACCCAATTTTTCTATAGTTATATATTTTTCTATGATTTTCACATTGAATGCACTAGTTCTCCCTCTATTATTATTATACAGTGAAAAAATATAAAATTATTTATTCATTCTCTCTATTCTTGGATAATCTTATAATTTTGTTAGATTGATGTTTTATTGTTCCCTCTTCATGATACAATAATTAACTTTTATGAAATCTTGTATGAACCCATTTTTTATTACACCTATCAAAATATTTTACCTATAAAAAATGAAAAATATATAGTGAACAAAAAAATAATGATCATATTTCACTTTTTCTGAAATTATTCCAGGTATGATGATAAGACTTGGTTATGAATTACAAGGAGTTTTCCTCATTTAGACTGAAAAATAACACTACTCTAACTCTATGATCTTATATTTTTAATGAAATGGTAGACTTAGTATTTTCTAATTGTTTATTCTTCTACATAATCCATTTATTTAATATCAATGTTTATATGAGATCCCACAATATAATATTATTTCGTAGTTTCCCATTATGTGTTTTTAAAATAATAGTGTTTCAATTTTTTTATTTCTAATATATATTGTGTTATTTCTTATAAGATGATGTAATATTTCCTAGAGGATGTAAATAGTCCCTAATATATGTTGAATGTGATAAATTTCATGAATGAATAATGATTGGGAACAAAAATAATTTTCAACATGGTTTAATGTAACCGGAATAGACCAATATTTACACATCAATCGTTAAAGTATAATGCCCACAATTAAATAGAGATGTATATAAATTTATAGATAAATAGATATACTTATACAATTATAGAAATACAATCCTATAATTTTACAATTGGATCCATCCCAATGTAGAAATATTGAGGGGAATCCCCAAACCTAATTATATAGATTTATGCATGATCTAGATAAACCCAACCCTTTATTCATGAGTTATCCCAATAGTTAATATACAATATTTTTATTAGGTATGCATAACCATGGAATACCATTAATTGGTAGTTTAGCCTATGTGATAAATGAATTACGATTATACATATAACTAGAGAGAGAAAAAGAACAAGAATTGAAACTAGAAACAACTATAAATAATACTCATAATCAAATAATTATTACAATCCCTTTTTATTGATGTAGAAATTATATGTTATGCATTATCAGAATGGTAAAAATTAAATCATCATGGAGTAATGATGTAAAATAAAAGTTGTTCCTCCCTTGACAGTTCATCAAAAATGATGTATACAGGTGAACACAGTATCACAATATAGTTGTTTGAGTATGTGTGATTTCAATAACATGGTATTTTAAATTTAATTGTGTAATACGTACAAATTATATATCATCCAATAATTTTAGTTTCCTTTATATGTATTATAAAATATTATAATAGCTAAATAAAACTCATGAAAATGGTTATATAAATTCAATATAACAAACAAATACATACAAATATATTCTATAATTTTTAGATGAATTCAAATGGGTTTAAATACATCATTAATGGAATTTATATGAGTTCAAAGATTACATAAATTGATCAATTTTATTCTAAAATATTATATTTAAATTATCCAAAAATATTTCTTCATGTTTAACTATATATAAGAATATCATAACTCCTTCGATAAAAATAAAACTAAACATTTAACATGAATTAAATATATAAAATACACATTCTATAATTATAACCACATTGAAAAAACATAAAAATAATTACAGAAATTAATTTATGTTGTAATAAATATTTCTATAATATGTTGAAAGGAAGTAATATGGTTTAACTAAATAAGGAAACGAAATTGGAATAATACAGATAGCATTTCTAAAGAACTTTAAAACAACATTAATTGAATAATTATGATTATGAATTATTTATGAAATGAAAAACATATTTATAATTATTAATGTGAACATGAAGCATACAAAACAATATAGTCATGAAAATTGATGAAAAGTAAATTTTTTAAACAAAATTAATTTATACTTTAGAATATTGGGACAAAATAATTCAAATGGAATGTGGTAATATTAATATTAATTTTCAGATAATTTCTACTTAAAAAAATAAATATATAATTTAAGGAAGATTAAATACTATCTAAAAGAATTAAAAATGTTAACATGTGGTCAAATATTATTTTTTACTGCGGGTGCTATATAATTTTAACAGATGGTAGTAGAATACGGCTAAATTGTTGTGGTTTTGCACATTATACCAAACATTTGAATATAATTGATTGAATACTTCTACTACTATAGAGTGTATCCATAAAAGAGTCATGGTACCACTAATATTGAAGGTAGATAAGGTCTTTATGCTATATCTACTTCAACTTCCATGGAATATATGTTATACTGTTGAGTGATATGGAAAAAATGATACCATTAATTGATGTTGATTCTCATTCATCTATTAGTTATAAGCATCAAGCTATAGATGCATGTATCAAATGGAACCGTGCTATCATAGAATCTCATTATCAAATAGATACAGAATGCATTCATTACGGATTACAGTGTTGGTGATACCATAAAAGGAAAGGAGAATACCCTTTTTGATTTGGTTCTCTTGTACCAACCATGTAGTGAAGACAAGTTTGGAATTGGTCCCCTTGAACCAACCAACATTGTCATTGATAACATTTCATAATGAGGTTATATTTTCATATTATTAACATTTCATTGAATTATATATGTAATGGATAATTTCCTAAGATAATATGACACATTTAAAGGTTATTTCATTTCTCTAATATAATGATTTCCTATAGATTGCATGAAGTTATTATTGAATCATATTATATGATTGGATGATATTGTATGAAGGGACTCATGTAATATAGTCTATTAGGGATTTCTGGCTCATATTTCATTGATCCACATTCACATGGTTTTCATCCTTTATACTATCCAATATTGGATCCTATGGGAATAGACCTATTTAATTGGAAAGAAACAGTTTTATGGATCCTTGGATATTCCTATATGAAGACATGTTTATTTATCCTCATATATTAACATTATCATCAATTGATATTATGAGTCTCTAACATTATTGTATTGATGAAAACAATCACCACAGATGTTCACAGCCAGGTAGGGGGTATGTTTGCTTTACCACGACTAATATTATATTAATTGATAATTTGAGAAAGGGTTTATCACTTATTTATTTTAATGAATTTTGATATATATGGTCATTTATGAAATAAAATTTCCTAGATAAATCCATGTCCATGATATTCTGAGGTAGAATTCATTTTTTTATTGTCATGCAAAAAGAAACCAAGTATATATGTTAATGAAACTATTATTCAAACTGAAATATTAGATATGTAATATTAAAGGGGATATATTATATTGTAAATGTTTGTAAGAGGTTGGGCATCGTTGTGACATTAAATTCTTTCATTATGGATGGATTTTCTTGTATTTAGATACCAACCCTAATCAATAGGGGTTATTCATAATGCCACTAATAAAGAATCCTACAAGGTCACACACCATGGGTATCTTCAATATCAGTTATATTCAAGTAATAATTTTAAAAATTATAATAATTAATTTTTATTCATGTTTCATTGATCTCTATAATTTAATAATAGATTATTAAAAAAAATTATATATTAAATAATAAATATTTGTTTTCAAGTGTTGAGAAGATAATATTTATTATATTTATCAACGAAATAATATTATGAAAATTATTTAATTAAGTAGTCATTATTCGGGGATTAATAAATGTTTATATGGGATTGTAGTTATATTTTAATGAAGTAATTAGAATGAAATTAACATTATATATTTCATACTATTTTTAAAATTTCAAGAGATTAAAAATAATAATATTATTATTAACGGACGTGGGGTCAATTAATAATATTATAAATCATTAATGTCCTGTGTCCACATTTACAACCCTAAATCTGTAATAATAAATATATACTTATGTATAATTATATCTAAATACAACACCTTCGCAAAGTGACTTGTTGGTTGAGAAAAAAGGATACGATAAAGATATCTGTAGATATATCAAGATAGTGATTACTAGAAAGTTATGTACAAATATATCAAGATATATATATCTATAAATATATAAAGTTATAGATATAATGATATCAATCTGGATGTACATAACTATAGATATACCTTTAGATCTATAAATTTCCCTATCTTCTTCTTCTTTCAGTTCTTCAAGAGAACTAATAGAGTTATCCCTCTTAAAGAAGAAAATATATGTTGTCAACCATGAGCAATGCAGGGGCTTAGGATTCACAGTGCTAACACCTAATGATTTGATACTATTGATCATATACTGTGGATCACTTGGGGATCACCATAATAGGGATTCTCCACTATAATCTCATAGTATAACAACTGTGTGGTGACTTATTTTCAATAGAATCATCTATGAAAATATAATTTCAAATTGAGATATTATGTATCTTTTTATAGAGTAATTATAAAATTCATTTGAGGATCAACTCCCTATAGTTCTAGTGTATAAATAAACTATAATAATAAACATTTTTTATTTTGAAATGTTCTCCTGAAAATATAATGTCAAAATTAAACATGATTAATTGCTAAAATATATATTGGGGAAAAATTATAGGGTGATTACATTATATGAAGAAACTATAGAACATATGAAACTTCTACTATAGAGGATTAAGACTAACAAGATTCTAATAAATGAAATCTGAGCCTACAACTATCGATGGATCCATGAATGGTATACTGTTTAAAAAACAATGCTTTTGATGATTTTAGAGATGACTATATTACACTACGTAGAAGGTTCCTGGATGGAGGCCAAAAATATGTTGATGCTGATAGTGATACCAAGGTGAGGACATTCTAGATGTAGTAGTCGAGTTGAAATAATAAAAAGATGATCTGACTTATATATCTAAATATAATTATATAATTATATAATATATAATGACTATATTTATACAAATATATACAACATAATATATATATTAATGGAAATGAATATATTATATATATATATATTATTAAATACATTTTGGAAATAAAAATATTTAGACAAATATTTACACTAAAATATAAAACACTACACAAAAAAACATGAACACGTTAAAACAATAAAATAAAATGAAGCATATGATTACACATAAAATGAAAATAAAAAATTTAGAAAAATGTAGAGTAACATGAATTGAATTTCTTAAATCACAAGATAATATGCAATCAAGAAATAAACAAATATGGTAAATATAAGAAAACCGAACCTGAAAAAATAATCACCCCTTATTTTAAAAACAATTATATCATGTAAACACATTATATAATCACCATTTTCAATGTAAACATAAATGGGACAAATAAGAAATATTTAACAAACTTATAACATAATAAAAAATTATCCACTTTTTTGTAATTTAAGTAGATTAAAACATTAAATAAATAATTGGAACCTAATTAACTAAACAATCCCCCTAAAGACAATAAATAATTAGAATTAATAAATCACGTGAAAAAAACAATAAAAATATAAATCTCAAAATGGAAATATTAAAGTATTTAAAAAAATAAGAAAACCCCATTATTTTATTCCATAATTCAAATCATGATTTTCACATATATGTAATAGTTATAGTATAAAAAATATAATTTTGAACATCCAATTTTGGAAACATAATTGATTATTTATAGAGATACCAATATATTATATATATAATTACTTATTGTGAACTCCTATAAAAAGGAAAAAACAATTTGAAACCATCATATTTTGGTTCCAGATGGGTTAGTAACATAATTATTCCATACCAAAGAATACATTTAACATTAATTTAATGTCACATGAGAAGATAAATTTTAATACATAGAACCTATAGTGATTTTTATATCATGAGGGAAATTTAGATATATTTCGTGTAATCAATTTCATTGATAGTGATATTTTAGAGTTGTATCAATCGAATTGATCCTAAAATAACTCTTAATAAGAGAAATCATGAACTTATTTGAAATATGATGATTATAGGAAAAACTAGTCAAATATCTATATGGTTCTATATTAAATACCATCTTATCATATTTCTTTATAACATGAAAAATGGTATATGTCCTTTTATTCATAATAACAATTTATTATTTCAAATTAGCATTACCAAAATGAAAAATCTCAGGTTCATCAGGGATATTAGCATTTTTATGTCAAGTGGAATTTTGTAAAGATTTATTTAACATTTAAAATTCAATAAGAGTATTCTCCATAATTTTTAATTTTAATTTCAGTTTATAAAAATTGAAAATATAATCATTCAAATTTACATTTAAAAAATAATATTTTTTAAAACATTATTCAACTTCCTATGATTATTGGTAAAATTATCATACTTTTTATCAATATATTAAATTTTCCATTTATATTCATTATATATTTCACCTAATTCATTAAAAGTTTATCTACCACAATTATAACTTTATTAAGATTGAAAAAATGATCCCTAATTTGATGTGTTACTAATCTTCACAAACATATCCATCAACCCCAAGCTAGATAGTTTCAAAATATCATCAAATGTATCTATTACCTAGGAAATTTTCCCATCAATGAAATGTTTTTAATCTCTATTAAAAATTTTGATTGTTATCTAGAGTTTAATTCATCAGTGAAAATCTTAATAAAATTTTTATTGTAATACCCTATGATTTTTTAAAATAATTTCTTCAAAAAAAAGTTGATAGCTTCTACAAAAGGTAACACTATATTTTTAATGAATAATGATATATTTTCAATATTATTATTTTAAAAAGACTATTATAACCTAGATTTTCTGCTTAGTGATATGAATAAGAGTAACCATTTTTTAAATATCAAGTTTAATGATTATATATTTATATAACATATTGCTAAAATTGTAGTTAGCTTTATGTAAAGCCTTTATATGTTTCAAAAATACTAATATCATAAAACAATTCCATTCATTTTGTAAAAAAATATAAATAATATTTTTTTCTAATATTTCTAATGTTATACGAAAACATAATTTTTTTTGAAATATCTACATCAATATAATCTTTGATTTAATTTTTTACTATTTTATGAAATGATATAACTTTTTTGAATAATGAAAAATACTAGGTTTTATAATAATATTTTTGATGATCATAAGAGTTCACTACATCCCCTAAATTCATATTATTCCATTCATTCCTCATTTATTTCTATTCTCTCTCAAGTTTATATATATAATCCAATTAAAAAATAATATTGTATTATTTAAATATCTTTATTTCTATATCATTATTCATGAGTGAGGTAATTTTGTTGGTTCGAGCATATAAAAATTATCCTATTATTATTAATTTATTTTATATTTATTGTAACATTGTAATAATTGTAAATCTTATTGGTTTTGATGTTGACTCATTTTTAATTTTTAATTTGAAATAACAATTTCATGAATTTTTCATTATATTATATAATTATAAGAAGGGAGTTTCCATTGGTTAAATTTTGGGTCATTACATTCTTATAGAACTCCTAACTCTCTTCCATAGATATAAAAAATCGAAAACCTTAAATCCAACCTTAAACTCTAATACATAGAAATTATTATCACCATATGACTTTTTTCATCTTTGGGCATCCCAGATGAGCTGTCGAACGATCTTATCCATTTCATATATTTTTTCGACCATTTAGTCTCCCAAAAACATGTGATCACCAAATTCAACCCATCATGTAGTTGTTATGCATATTTTCTCATAATGTTATTCATATAATGAAAATTTTATACATTAGTGAAAAATATTATTGTTATATAATTATAACATAGGAATATTTTGGTCCAATCATCCTTTTATGTATACAGAGAATACTCTCAGCATGTCTTCCAGTGTTTCAATAGTCTGCTCAGATAGGCCATCAGTTTGGTTTTAATAAGCCATAATAATGTTCAACATATTTTTTAGAGAATATTCATGACCTTTCTATAACATTAAGGTAAATATCATATCTCGGATAGATATAATTGATTATGGTACTCCATACATCCCCACCATATCTCTGATATATATATATATACAAGATGACCGAATCATAAGTCCTAAAAAATTGAAATAAAATGATAAATATTTTTATGACATTCAATAATAACCCATATATCATTATTTCAATTATATTTCTTTAAAAGACAGGTAAACATTTATATGGGTATGTTTTACCAATTTCATATAGTTATGGGTAGTGTTGGTGTCATCCCCTTATACTTTTTATTTTTTTCCTTCACTTTTTAAAATAACAGTAACTTTAATGTATATTAAGTGATATACTTCTTCATATTTTCCCTATAATAGTGATCTAAGAGATCTTGATGCAACTTTCTGATCCCTAGGACTATATGAAAGGTTTTTCTTTGTACATTATTTAATAGGTTATTCATTATCTCAAGATTTTATGGTGCACATTATCATGAACAAAAGATTACAACTCATTCCTCATCAATTATGATCTTTTCGGATTTTCTATTTGTTATAAGTTTCACCTTATTGTTAATTTTCAAATTATCTCTTTGAGATTACATTATCTTCTCTAGAAGGGATGATAAAAAAACCTTCTGAGAGATGAATTTTTTCATTCCTTTTTATTCAAATTTCCATCTTATTTATGTCTAATAATATTATATCCTTCTCAATTATAATCATTGATCATATTGTGGGATCATTTATACTTACAGCCTATTCCACTTTAGTCTATTTACAAATATTATAGTGTATGGGGAAGTCACCATCCTTGAAGACCTCTAACCATATTCATAACCTCATATTATGATCATTCAGATTGAATCAATATTTGATGCAATTGTGATGAGTATATATCTTCACTTCTCTCTATAGGGGTAATGATGCCAGATCTTCAACTACTAGATAACAATTTCTATCAACATATCATATGGGTGTAGTTTTTATCATTAACATTCAGCTTAAATGAGGATTAGTCTACCACTTTATCATTTTGAAGAGGGAAAAAATCATAAGGGATTATTTTATGAATCGTTGTATACCACAATGAGTTCCCTACAAAAGGGTTGTGTCTATACCAGTGAAGTTATGGGCCTCTTCTGCAAAAATTTAAAGTTTTCATCACACTCACTAGTTCTAACAAATTATTATCTCATATGAGTAGTAATGTTTAGTGTGTAGTAAACTCATATTAATTTTCTCCCAACTCATCATAACTACCAATCTTAACCATGTAAAATATTAATCTATATTATAGTTGTCTGTTTAGGCTACACTTCAATTACCATTCTAATATAAGGGTCCAAAAATATACCATCACTAATTATTAAATGAATCAAAAATGATACTTCGTCAATCATGAAAACATATTTATTTTAATTTTCATATATGTAATCCCGTATCAGAGCCTTTTTTATAGTATTTATAGGTACCTCATGTTCCTCTATATTAGAGTTTATCATAAAATCATCAATAATGTCAAATTGAAAATTTTTAAGGTACTCTCTAATGAATCTATTCATTATGTGCATGAAAATTTTTAGATAATTAGTGAATAGGAAATGAGTCACTATAAACACATAGAGTAAAAACTAAATTTGAAAAGATGTCTTGTTAATATATTCTTTCTTCACCTTTAATTTTAGATATCCCGACCAATGGTCAACTATAGGAAAATACATGGGGCCATATAGTTTATCAAATAGTTCATCTTTTTTGTGTTGGGGGTTCTTATACATTGTTTTGATTTTCTTGATCTCAAGATAATCAATGTAGATGCATATTGATATATCCACCATCTTGACTAAGAGGAGTGGTACACCACACAGTAGATCATCTAGGCATATAAAATCATTCTTGTAATTCACTTCTAACTGCTTCTTTTGTAGTTATAAATCAATGGTGGTCATATTTTAAGTATATTTCTATATTGTAATATATTCAGGTATAAGTAGAATTGAGAAATAAATCACATGGTCTTGATTAAGACCATACAATTATCAAGGACCACATCAGTGTAGCCCTTTATAATGAGCATGTATTAAAGAACAATCCTCTACTTTGTATCAATATTTTGAGATAGATATTTTTTTAATTATGTAAAAATATCCACACTGGATATGATGATTCTAATAGAGATTCATCATCCTCTTAACAATTATACAATGTTTTAGGACACCTCATGAAATAATGAATGATATCCCTCTCTATATTGTTTATGTTAGATTTGTATAGTGATAGTGAATCCTTTTCAAAAATAACATCAAAATTATCCAATTGAATGTGGAAAATAAATATACGGAGATTCAATCCAAAATCATTTAATAGAGATGATTTATATATTCTATATTAGATAATATTCTGATTTTAATTTATCACAAACAACACAACCAAAATATTTTGATGGGGTAATTGAAAATTTTACTAAACATGAATGATATGAAATAACTCTTAAAAAACAATAAAATTATTTGTTCTATATTCTTGAATGAGTAACTATATTACATATAACCACCTTATATTTAGGTTCCACCTTAGTAGTTGTAATAGAATACTCCCATCATTAATACCTTATAGGTTTTTGCTGTTGATTGTATCTAATAACACTTTGATTATGAATTTTGTCACATAATTTATATATTCCTTTTAGTTGAGAAACTATAATGAAGGATGAGTAATGATATATACCATCCCCTCCTCATTAAAATTTGGGGGATTCATCATATCGCTTTAGAAATTAATATCTTGGTTTCCCAATTTTCAATATTTGATGGCTCTCCATGTTCCCCTGACCTAGTTCCTAGGAATCTTCGTCTCACACATTTCAAATAACGGATGTTTTTTTTCCTACATCCCAGTGACTGTTCTTTTGATCACACCATATTAAACTAAATTTTACTCTTTTTTTCTCCAAGGCCATGAACTCACATAGAGTCACAAAATATCAATCTTATCATTAAGGGAGTAAAAGAGAATATATTTATAACCGTTAACGTCTCAAATTTATATTTAAATTAATAGGATTTACATTAATAAACGAATGAAGAGATATACCTTGAATTTTATGTTCATTAAAAATATAGAGGAATATCATAGAGTCCTTGTAAAAATTTCATTTTCTTTCCTAATAATTTTTCTAGTATGAGGAACTCTCTCTCAATCGTAATAAGAAGATTTCAAGGAAATTTATTACTGGAAAATACTTTTTTTGAATCCATCCCCTTTTATGGAGTCAATTTACAGTTTATAGTTTGTGTTCTTTATTAGTTCCAACCACTGATCACCTTCTCCATAAAAACAATAGACATATAGAACTAATTTATCTTATTTTTAGGACTATAGTATAGAGAATTTCTCCTCAATGTTGTTCACAAATTTTTCCACAAAGAGGGGATCATAAGATCAACTAAATTTATGAGGTAATTTTTATATAAAGGATTATAAAACAACATTTTATTTCTTATGATTATAGATTTAAACATTATTGAAGTTAACATTAATATATTTATCTAGTTGTTCTTGTACCTTCATGATGTTTTGAGCTTCTATTAGGATTCGGTGTGAAATCTCAAAAGGGTTATTATCACATTTCTAATCACATTAGTTCTTATCATGGGTTGTTATATTTATATCAATTAAAAAACAAATTAAAACAATATTAGAGGGAGGGGGCCAAAATAATTTTGTAATAAGAATATAAAATGTAACCTATCAGCATTGAAGTATAAAATCCAATATGAAAATTATATCCAAAGTTATGTATCTTAATGTTTCAATTGAGGTTATTTGTGCTGATAGAATTTCCCCTAGGATCCTTAATGAAGATTTCATGTTATAATCCCAAAAAAAACTAGCTCATCTTCTGATACCAACTAATGTGACCCGATACTTTTACAAAAAATATTATTTTATTTTTAGTAAAAATATATATTAAATAAAAATTGAGGCGAAAAATTCATAGCTTATTTGGATGAAAAGGTACATAATTAGAAATCATGAATCTATAATAATAAATGTTTGAATTTTTTTCCATAATAATCTCCAAACTCTCTTCGATCTCCGATAACAATATATGATAACTTATGGTATACAAAGAAAAAATATATGATCCAAAATGCCTAGTATAGAATAATCATGGAAAAGAAACATAATGAATGATTCTGAAGGAATAAATTTATAATAAAAAAGGAATATATCAAAAATAAATATATAGAGGAATAATATATACGTCAAGTAATAATATTATAATATATATATATATATATGATTCTAGAGGAAAGAAATACAATGATTTAAATTTATTTTAATGATAACTACGAATATGGAATCACATAGTGGAGAAATTACACTAATTGATAAGGTTTACAATCTTATCCCACACATAATGTCTCTTATATCAAAACAATACCCAATTATTTGGAGTACTATGTTGGAGCACCAATCAAAACAAGTACTGAAATAGTTTTTTTTATAAAAATATCAAATGAAAGGATAATCAGAAGGGTTACCAATAGAATGTAATTAGTTTTGTAATAATGGCATATGGAAAAAAATTATTTATCGTAAAGGTATACATTAATGTAGGAATAAAATTATTAATGGAGATTAATTACAGAAATTTATGAAAATATCATGAATAATTAATTCAATATTAAGTAAAATCATGAAAAAGGTAGGCTAGGTAACATTATAAATGTGAAACAGAAGCATAGAGTCAAGGAAAATGAATATTTATTAACATGGACAAATGAAAGATAATTTCAATAAGAATGAAAAAAATTCATGATAAAAATATATTTCTTAAAAAATATGTTTACCTAGTTATAATTTATTGACTATAGATTTATATGGTTAAGATACAAATAATACCATTTTAATCGAGTTTTCATATCAAGTTGAATTGATGAAAAAATGTTTCAAAACATATATTTAGCCACATATATACGATTAATTGATATATATAATTTTTTGACACATATAAAAATAAATTAGGATATTTATATAAAAAATAATTAATATATAAATTTGGGTTTGGAGATGTAAATCATATCCTAATTGAAAACTACTGGTTCAGAGAGATACCATAGCTTATATATGAATGTGATGTACACTTTCACAATATTTATTGGATAATAAAATTAGAATCCCAAGTTAATTAATTCATAAACACATCCGTATATATTTTATTTATTATAATTTATAGAATTTCCTTTGTTTCCATTTCGATGAGTTATAAGAGAATATTTCATTGTACCTAGAGTGTATGATTCATGGTTTCATGGTCGGTTCACATGTGTATAATTTTGAATGTTTTTATTGAACCAAAATAAAATTACAAACAATTAAATGAATGGTCATTTTAAAAAATTATAAAAATTTAAATTCCCCAGTATATCATTTTGTTTTCTGACATGAGGATGATTCATTTGATCAAACGTTAATGATTAATGTTTATCTTGTTTTCACAGTTTTTCTGACCATAATGATTTTTTTTCATTTTTTTGAATATTATATATATAAATTAGGCCAATTTCATTAAATAAGATATTGAATAATTTTTAAAATATTATTTAACAACAATAGTAATAGTTTTATGACAACCCTTGATGGAGGTAATGGAAAAAGTTATCTAATTATCCATAGATATGGTTAACATCGATAATATGGAAAATATACTCATTTCATTGAATAAGATGATATGAGAACATTGGTGGATAATATATGTCACATTAATAATATAAAGATACATTATATACATGATATTAGAGTTGTTATTATATTATGGATAAGAAAGTAAATAGAATGTAAATGAAGAAAAAAATTGAAATATGAATTTGGGGAATGTTACATCATGAATATCACTTCCATAAAGGACCCATTAAAGATCAATGAATTTCCCTTTTCGTGAGAAAATAAGTACTTGATCTTCTAGAATGTGGTGAGTTATGGGTTTGGTAGGGATTGGAAAACCATAAAGTCATTGACAGTTTGGGGAAAAAGGGTGTGAGGGTTGTATTTATATGTTGGGGAGAGGGGTGTTTTTTCGTTTTTATATTCATTATTTTATTTTTTGATTACATGAATTTAAATATTATTGATTATTGTAACTATATATAGTAAATGGTTCATGTGAGTTCAATATAATAGGGATTCACATAATATATGAATGTAAAAATTATGTATTTCTCCAAGAATATTAAATACCATAAATTACTGTATTTCAGTAATAGGAAAAAATTAAACTATTTTTTAAAAATACTAAAAGGTCACAATAATGAATTTTTTAGATTCAGATTTAAAAAATTCAATCCATTTTATTATAATATATTTCTAAAAATTCAAGATTATATTTGTACATCAAATAATATTTTATTCAAAAAATATTGGTACTAATATTACGATTGATTTTATATACCTTTATAAAATTACTTATCGTATAATAAATTTATCATATAATTGTAATATGACATCATATTAATTTATAAAACCATTTAATTTAAATAAATTTAATTTTATGTAAATATAAAAATTAAAAAATGAAAAAATTGTTACATTTTCTAAAAATACCTACTGTTAAAACATTATATTTAAGACCTTAATTTTCTTGTTCGAAGTTATAAATAGATCATATTTTTATTTTATAAGATACCTAAATTTTATTTTACATTTCCATAGTTTATTTTCCTATTCTAAAAGTATTATTACTATTCATAATGGCCAGATTACTAATCTAATGGTTAGGATACAATTCCAATTGTATAATTAATAATGGTCATATGGGTTCACTAAATCTTATAAACATATCATATTCCATTAATTATTCATTCATTTCCATTATATCCTATGTTTATATATACATTAATCTTAAAAATGGATATTTTATTATTGAAATTACATTTTATTTTGAAATCATTGTTCATTATTGGGTAATTTTTGTTGATCAAATAGATCAACCTTATCTTATTATTATTCTATTATTTTCTATTTATTATTACATTATAATATTTCGGATTATTATTAATTTAGTAGCTGTACAACGTATCATTACTCAATTATAATAAATATATTAAAAAAATTTATTTGTATTGCATAATTATAAGAAGGGAATTTCCATTGATAAAACTATTTTCCATTATAATGACACTAGTAATAGAGGTGGATTTATGCAGTGGGGGTAGGGAGATGGACATGATAGTTATAGACTTGTCTGGTGAAGATATCGTTCCATTGGGTTTAGGGTGGATATTGGATATTTTCTATATGTGTATGGTGATGGAGATTATGATAGATGTTTCTAATTTATAGTGGATTCATATATTGCATATGTTATATATATTTGTTTTATTTATGTTATTTGTTAATGGGTTATTTAATTATAAAATGTTTTATTTAATATTACTTTATATAATTTATTAAATAGTTTTTTTTAACTTTCAATAATTATTTTATTCTAATTTTTATTCAGGTTACGTATAAATCAATTCATACAATAACCACTAACATTAAAAAATTATGGTAGATTTAAAACTTATTACTTTATACATATTTGTGATTATAGTGAACCATAACAGAAAACATCAATTGAAGTAATTTTATTTCTCCAAAATTTATTAAATTAAAAATGACCATAAATGTGATTTTAAATATATTTAATCCCACCCCCAAATATGGATAAATGAATCTTGTTTAATCCTATACTAGATAAATCAATCCTTCCATTATTTGATTATTGAAACTGAATTATGAAGTTGTTTAAATAACCTTTTAAAAATGGGTTTCAAGTTTTTTAACCTATTTTAATGATAAAAACCACTTGAAGACCATTTTCATAGAGTGTTACACAATAAAAAATAACATGACTAGAATAAATTAAATTTTAAAATCATAGGTCCTTGTATTCTCATCAGTCTTATAAAGGCTTCACCTAACTTATTATATAGTTTTTTGACATACGTGGATTATTTTTTGTAGTTAATATTTTGGCACCAATATAGTTTCTAGTAACAAATATGTAAGAATAAAATATAAAATTAAATAGGAATATTTCACAATTAAAAGAACCTACTTCATTCTTCTAAATTATTTAATGTTTCTCTTACAAGGACATTATCTTTACACATGTAATAATAATAACCACTTGTTCAATGTATTAACTCTTAATATTTGGTTTATTTGATGGATGTCATATAAGCTATATTTATATAGAAATATCCAATGTTTGTTTGACTTTATCTTCCAATTTTATCTCTATAATGTCCTAGTATTTTTCCATCTTAAAATTCTCATCAGCTTAGTGATCTTCTCTGAATATATATGTATGTGGTTTCTCTAAAAAAATTTGATTAAAATTAATTAGCGAAAGAAATTTAACTTGATAATAATCCTGTATGAATGGAATATAATAAAATATCATTTTAATCATTCAATCTACATATGTTTTGCCAAATCAAACCCTCGTTTTTTATTTCATCACATTCTCCTTGAAAACTTAATTGAAGTTAGGAAACATGGTGAAACCATTTGTGTCATGATGTTTCTTTCAAAACACATTGGATTTTGATGATAACATTGTGCTCTAAAAACCAAATGTTTCATCTATAAATATCTTATAAGAATTCATTGTACTCTAAATTAATTGTTAAGGAGGAATAATATAAATTGGTGACACTAACATAAATAATTTATTTTGATATAAATTTATTATTCACTAGATCAAATACCAATATTTAATATTAGTACCAGTTATGAAGTATTAATATTCCAAATATTGATTGTATTGTTTATGTGGTATTAAATTCAATTTTTTCAACAAAATAAATTATCCTAGACATGTTATTTTATATAGATTTTTTTATTTATCATTATAGATTTACTTGTCATAAATGTGTGCCACTATATTATTTTATGTCATAGTGGACCCCAACTAATATATTTTGAATAATTACTCACATGATTATTTACATGTAATGTATCCAAAAAACCACTCATTATTGTTTAATATATAGCTATTTCACTACTCAATGAGTTTCATGGAAATAATTTTGTTGTCTAACTACATGAACTCATAAAACCCTGATATGTTGACTAGAGTCTCATATCCTATGAATTCAAAACATGGATTCTATAAATACATAACTATAATTTTATAATGAGATAGCTCTGACTACTTATTGGATTCCAATAATAGTTATATATACCCACCACTCTTTTTATAAGAACCATATAAGAGTATAAACATTCAATAGGGGTCGAAGATCATGAAAATCTACAGTTTCATTCAAACTCAAGTAAAAAATGGTATTACTGTCTAAATAATTTCATTGATGAATATTTATTTAAACTTTATAAAGGTAATCCTTTAATATTGAAACATCTTATTTTATGTTAATCAAAGTAATGATGTGAAATCCAACTACCTTCATCCTCATTATTATTCATTTATACTAACATGCTATACGGGTATCAGGAATGAGAGAAATATATTTCTATATTCACTCATGGCTGTGTAGTCCAATATATATATATCTATATAATTGGTTGAAAAGAAATGAATTATATAAATTTATTTAATAATTATTAAAAACATCATACATTGAACAAACAAATAAATGGAATGTCATACATTAATTGGTTCATCTAAACTTATGATCAATTGTAATACAATAAACTTCTATAATAGTTTTAAATTCTACAACTAATTAGAATCCTGCATATTAATTATTATTTAAAATAAATCAAAAAAAAAATTATTCCTAATAAAATTGGTGTACGTCCATGAAAATATTTTTAAGAATTTACCAAATTATATTATACAAATTTCTTGAGGATTTTTTAAATAAAGAAACCCATTACTATGGATTAGGTTTCAAATATAGGTTGGGTGGATGAAGGAACTATCTTGACCCATCGCGGGAAAAACTAAATGTATTACATACATTGGCATGATATAGGTACTCTAGGGACACATAACATCACAAAACCATTTAAAAAGGGAATATATTTTTATGTATTACAATGCCTATCAATACTGCTATTAGAATCTTACCCCACCAATTAGTGTTGGGAAAAATATTTATTTATGAATATTATCACATATATATATATATATTCCCACATATATGGATAATTTCACCACTTTCATAACCTTATATCGAGAAATATGTGAATTGCCACCCCCTATTATTTTATTACATTTTTTTTCTGTAGATGTGTTTATGAACTCTAAGAATCTATTATTGGAACTATTCTCTTTTAAGAGAACTATCATCGGTGACACATGTAGACCTCCCCCATTTTAGATGAATATATAAATATGATATTTTTTATTATCCAAAAACAAACTTTTCAATATTTGGATATATTTTTGTCTAATATCTAACCTTATATAAATGATACCCTAACGGTGTTGAGATATTTTTGTTTCCATATGAATGAATTCATCAATATATAATTTAAATTTAAATATTATTAAACACATAATATATTTTATACCACTAGTTTCTATATATAACACATTAGAAGTGTAAATAATGAAAAAATTTAATGTATAATTACTTGATTTATGTCAAAATTTTATCCTAAAAATAGATTAAATTGGTATTTAAATAGATTATTTATTTTGAATTAATTCAGCAGTATTAATAAAATCAAAAATGAAAAAAAGGTTTTGTAAGATGTTCAATTTTGAACAGATTCAAGTTGTAATCGATATCGATGACCATCTCTTAATGAAATGAAATCTAAAAACCTCTATATCATCCACATTCACATCAAAAAATTTCTCAATCATCGATGACTAATATTCAGTTGCCAGAATGGAGAATCTATGGTGATATCAATATCCACTTGATCAAGAGGGATCAAATGATCTAATCTCGAACATGGATTAAACTATTATTGATTATCCCTTTTATGTATCTCTCTCTAAGTTGAAGGAATGTTTGGAACATGAGATAATTTTATAATGGTGATACATAAAAATTATTTCCACTTCAAAATAATCATATATATATATGTTATAACTTCATTAAATTTTATTTAAATCCTTCATGAAAATAACCTCTCATATATAAAAAAACTGCGATGACACATTAATAATTTTGTAAATAGAATGAATGTTTTATCACATACTAGTAGTGTTAATATTATATTACACAATAATATTAAAGTAATTAACTTCACTCATGTATCCTAGAAATCTTAAATGGACGAAGAATAATAACAAATCATTCAAAAATTATTTTTTCTTCTAATCACTGAATAATTTATGATTACAATTTCATTATAAATTAAAAAAAATTTATAAAATTGAAAGATATAGATTTGTTTTGTGATCATAAAATCATGGACATTACAAAATTTTCATCATGTGTCCCACCATGACCTAAATTTTAATACATTATAATTTTTAATACTATTAATACAACCTCATATGAATTCACGAAATGAAATATAAGATCTTTATTTCGTTATATTTCATAATTTATGATTAACAACATTTATGACCATTATATCTTAATTTAATTAGCATTTTATTATCATCAATAGATATAAATAAATTTTTCTATCAGGCCAATGGATTTTATGAATGTACTTCCATCCTAGTAAGTTTGCCCTGAGGTATATCTTCATCATCAATGATGTGGAAAAAATTATTTTCCATTTAACTAATTTCATACCACCAATTATTCATCTAGGTTAACCTACATCACCAAAATCACAAATTTCACAAATTTCATCTATCATTAAAGTATGTGGTCAAATGGTGTACATTGATAATGGTATCATGTAGAGCGACCAATATATATATTCTGATATATGAACCAAATCTTACACATTAAACATATTCTATTATTGGTATGTCACTCTTTATTATCACCTATACTGAAATGACAATGTGAAAACTTCATGAAATGTAATATTAATGTTTATTAGATCCCAATCCCCAATAGTAAATCATAATTTCTGTATTATCAGTACGATGTGATTATATCTTGGAAACATTGATTATGATAAATATCATAGTTTCCAATGTTTCAGAAAATTTCATTGAACTATTATAATATTATAAAGTGAAAAATAATTTTGTGACATTATCATGTAAATAGTGTCTTAAAATTTATTAAATGTATTATAGTTTGTCAATCTCTTTCATAATTAATTTTTTATGTAAATATTAATAAAAATGTAATTATAAAGTTGGTTCTAGGTCACTCACATTTTCAACAATGATTTTGGAATGGAGATTGGAAAAAAATGAAGATATACTATACAAATAATTCTATATCTAAGATATAAACTACAAAAATATATAAGGAATTTGGTACCTAAATTAATTTTATCATAATAAATATTGTTTGAAATATTTTCTATAGGATGTCATTTATGATAATAATTATTACTTTCTTGAATTCAACATTTATTTTGGATAGAATTTAGGATTTCATAGGCTTAAATCCAAATAGATTAAATAATAATCTATTCTTTTATAGGGAAAATTTAGTTGTTTTATATGTGAAAAAATAATATTCTCATAATATATAAAGTCTCTCTAAAAAAGAACATCATAAAAAACTGTGATAGTATATTTAAATTTAAAGGATGGTGATGTTCACATTGATTGGACAAACAATTTGTTTGATCTATTTTTTATAAGTAATTCAAATTATTATAGTCAGGGATTTAGTTCATATCATCTAATGTGAATCTATTTCAGATTTATTATATAGTGGAAGAGAAAGGATCAATCATGGATTCTTAGACCATTGCATCAAAAAAGATCTTATAATATTCACCGATGATACTACTTTTGATGATAAATTTTTCATTGTAACTGTTTGATCTATTTGATTTCATTATATCTCATGAATCTATCATGTATATGTTCTAAATTTCATAAAATATCATCAGAAAAAAATTAAAATATTTTAAAAAATATACAACATGACCCACATTGTACCCCATAGGTTTTTTATAAATATAATAGGACTAAGCCCTTTTTTGAATACCCAACTAGTAACAATTATATAATATAATGGATCAATTAATAGTGATGAAAAGATGAAAAAATTATTTTAAATTTTGAGTAACCTATCATGTAAACATTCATTTTGGGTTTCCAAAAAAATCCATGTCATTTAAGGAATCAGAATTTATTGAAAAAATATACGTCAATTATTAATGGGATATGAGGAGATGTAGATATTTATTGAGAATAATATTATTTCTAATCCATAGCCCATCTCTATTGATCATTATTATGATTTGGGTCTCGGTCTTAAGGAAACTATTCAATAAATTTGATGTTGTTTCCATAATGTCATGTGATTCTTTTTTTTAGGTTTTATTATTTTGGTAGGACTTTTGACCAACATTATTCCTTTGATTGATTTAATAAGCTTTTTATCCATGGAAAATGATGACTTAATATTATTCTATTTTAATTAGAATACACAGACACCCACATGTACATACAAGTGTGCATGTATAATATTTGAAATAAATAATTTTATTTATGTTAAAATTAATAAAATTTAATATATATATATATATATTATTGTGTTTGTTGAAATGATTTCATAAAAATTATAAAATAATCTATATTAAAAATATTATTTTAAGGGTTAATATATTTAATGGACATATATGTGTGTATGTGGTTATTTTGAAAAAAAAATAATTTTAAATATATAAAATTATACACATTATGTCTTTGGGTATTATTATATAATTATATATTATTATTTTATTATACTAATGAAATTAATAAATAAAAATATTTATTTATATAGATATCATATAATAATATTTTTTTAGAATATAAAATTTGATATATATTGTAATATATAATAATAAATATTAATATTATTTTATATATATATATATATATCATAATATATTTATATTATATATATATATATTCTATATAATAGATTAGAATTTATATTATAATATATATAATGATTTTTATTTTTACATTATATATTTAATATTCATAACAACAACCATCCTAACTTAATCCCAATAACATGTCATTATCTAGATAGATAAAATGTCACAAATATGTCATATCAGAAACCATATTTTAGTGAATATATTTAGAAAAAAATCATGTTGAATGTTTTCAAGGGTCATTTTAGGATTACAGAGGTATTTTTCTATCAATGAGAGGTGGGGGAATCAATATTATGGTCTTTCATAATTTTTAAACATTTATAAATTTTTTAAATCCTACTTTTTCATTGAATTGATCTATTAATATTTATCTCTATTTCCATTTTATCGTGGTATCACATTGAAAAATAATTGTAAGAAACTAGGAAACCATGATTTGTTAGTGATATGAAACTCTAAAATGGATTAATATGGCCACATTGATAGTTGGTTTTAATCCAGTACAGAAAACATCAGTATTATTATTAAAGGATAATATGAGAGGTTATATCCTCAGAATAATTATCTTCAACCCAAGAATGTATAAAAAACCAAATATCTATCAAATATGTTATTAAATAATAAAATAATTTTCCCAAAACACTTTATGTAGAACTAAATTATAGTGCATGTGTCCCTCATATAGAGTATATAGTGATCTTATTACTCAACTGAAACAATTATATTGGCCACCTTAGTCTCCTTTAGACATCTAGATCATGTTGAAATTTTTTTTGTTCTCTCAATTCATCACACGGATGGAATATATCAATGAATTAAGACACCATATTTCTATTGTACTTCTTCTTCTTCTCTCGTGCATAAAAAATGACTCTTAATATAGGAATTGAACTACATATTCCATTCAATTCACAAAATGAAATGATAAATGAAAGTTAATAATTTTCCATATTTCCTTGATTCTTATGGTCTTCATGGATATTTTAGACCAATTCACACAAAGGTTTTTCATTTAACTTTGGAATATATATATATATATATATTAGGAGTTATGTTTTTTTACAATATTATTATCCAAGATTCCTGGTTTTATTCATCAAGGATCTAAAATATATATTTTTCTCTATGTTAATATAAAAACTCAGATAAAATATTTTTTATTTTCCCTTAATGTGTTCACACAATTCTATCCACACTATCTAAAAAAACAATCTTCTATATTTATTATATGTCTCTAATAAATTTCCTAGAATTATATTTCCCTTTTTATTCTCATTTATTTTCTTCACCCTTCATCAATTCGTGAATCATATCCACCTCAAAAACTATAGATAAATCTATCTCTAAATAATAACATAATCCGGAATAGATCCAATTTATCAGTGGGATTTCATTCATCATTACTTTCTTATAGCAATCCAAACTATTTGAGTATAGAAACTCAAAAATGGTCAAATACTATGTTTTTTATGGATGGTTGAACCATATGGACTCAAATATAAAAATATCATCAATCCAATCATCTGATTATAACATATGAAATCTATCATCTTGGTTTTCATTCATCTATATCTTTTATTCTTGAATCATGAGTAAAAGTATCATGATTTATTATCAATTAAAGCATATCATCTACATCGCTATATTTTATTCTTCAAAATATATGATTCTAAATTATCAGTTTTGTAGAAGGTATGTTATCATATGAGAACATTACATATATTATATATTTCTAGAATCATAGGAGTAAATTAATATAAAAAATTTATTCATTTTAAATAGAGATTATTATTATTCAACCAAATAGTTAAAGGTAGAAAAAATCATACCTAATACATATTTATTACAAAAAATTCACATATTATGTGATCCATGTACCAGATAAGAAATATATCTAATGTATATGTCATTCCAATTTTTCATATATGATGACCTAACCTCTCAATAGAGACTTTAATATCATATTAGAAAGAAATTATTTGTCGGTTGGTTATCTTATAGAAGCAAGCTATAACAAAAATCAATTATATCATATGAAATTGAATGCTATCATAAATTGACTAACTATCGATTGAAATATGAATATGTATTCAATAGTAACTCTGAATCGTATTTCTTGATCTGAAATATAATTTACTACCATCACACAAAAAAACCTTATCACCTCTTTTAATGATGATATAATTCATAAATAATTTCTATTCATCATTTAATGTTATTATTTTCTGGTAAAAAATTCAATGACCCCCATATTTTTTTTTGAGGGATTGTCTAAATCATATCACAACATTATCTATTTTTTCCCTCTTAATATTAAATCTCAATTTCATTTAGTATATTGTGAAAATTATGTTTTATTAAATATATTTTAAAAAATCATATCAACAATTTTCATTTATTAAAGGACACTAAATTTATAAATTTTATTTACAACATTTTCTATGAACATTTGTTTAAATTATAGTCTGGATAATCACTATAATGAACTACATTAGATAAAATTATCTACTTAAATTATTAAATAATCAATATTTATTGTATAAAATCATTATCTCAATCAATCTGAATTAGATTCCTCAAACATTCATTCCTGAATGAATATATCTTTAATCTTTCTTAATTATAGTAGCAACATTAATTCATAAAAATTTACCCCAATATATTCAATATATAAAATCCTAAAATCCTTGTCAATATATTTAGTATAAATAAGAGAAAAACACATAACACTCCCATGTTCCAAAGGTAAATATTTTTCATCATTTTGGGAACTCCGTGATTCATTTCAATATGATTTTGAACATTCCACATCCATACAATAAATACATCATCAAAGTATTTTCATCTTGAAACATCCTTTAATACATTTTATCATGTTTAAAAAATAACTCAAATATAACTTGGAATTAATAATATCCCCAATTTTATTTCATGAATCTATATATGTGAGAAATGATATATCATATGGAAAATACATTCATGAATACCTATGGATATTTTTATCATTTAGTAAAGCCTTATATCCATTTTGAGGTTCATTATTGCATGTTTAGAATATATGAGGTGATTGGATGTAATTATGAAAATGGATTAAAAAAATTATAAATATTAATTTATCACACTGATATATAAGAATAATACATACATTTAATATTATTTATTTTTAGTATTTTAGCTATCTGATGTTTTTTTGTAGAATCAAAAATGGATTTGTGTATAAATATTTATTGTAAACTAATGTCTGTTTGAATATTTAAAATTTTAAATTGTTAATGAATATATTCCATTTTTCAAGAACACAAAACATTAAATCCAAATGTACTTTTTTCTCCCTAGATGGTTATCCATTGGATTTATCATAAGAATTCATTGTATTTTCTTACTATGAATATGGAATTATTGTTCACTTTATCATAATAACTGGGTCATTCATATGTTTTTGGTTTGTAATCCATTAGTAGAAGAAATGAAAAATATTTTCCTAATGATATTTATTTTCAGCCAGAACATAACTATTTTCTAATAACATATGACATAGTTCCTTTTTAAAACAATATACTTATACATGATTGGGCTAGACTTTGGGGGAATCATAGAGAGATAGTATCAGATCTCTGGGGAATACATTGAACATTCATAAAACTATATAGAAGGAGCCACATTGATTTTAGTACAATATATATCATTTAGAAAACAATTATATCAATGATATATATATATTTTAAAATGGAGATTTTGGGATGTGAAAATAATAGAGATGATAGCGATTTCAAACTTGTATTTAACTTATGAGTTTGATAAATCTAATCAATAATAAATGGACACAAATATAATAAAAATAAAATTACAATTCAAAGGTGTGTTTGTTTTTTTAATTACCATATAGAGATTATTCAACAATTGATTTTTATTTTATTATATTTAATTTATTTTTATGGACATATTATTACATGTTTCTATCATTTACACATAAAATGGATGGATAATATCTGATTGATATTGGAAGGATTGGATATCCTCTAAAATGATTGAATATAGCGACCTATCATTTTCATACATTACTATTTCATCATTATAAAGATCTAAAACATAATAGTATAACAAATACAGGATATAAAAGGATTAGTGTCTTGGGAAAAATATGAAAAACATAATATTTACAAAATCAATCACACACATTTATTTAATTCCTTCTGGTCTATCTTCTTATTGTCTCTTAACCTATCCTTAGTTCAAGTAGTCACCTAAGGATATACATCGAAAAGGGGTGTGGTAAAATCCTAGTAAAAGGAATGATATTAACAATATAAAAATGGATGAGAATAATAACAATATAGGAAATGTTTCATTAACATGAGAGGAAATATTAATAAAATACTTGAAATGTGGAAATTCATAAAAATTAAACATCATGTCTTAGTGGAAAACTACCACACATAATTTCCAACACTCATTGAATCTTGTTCGCACATAATTTCCATTTTAATAATGATATTAATCAAATTATCAAATCCATTGAAGTGATGTATAACTCCAGGAATAAAAATCACATTAAAACATTCATATGTTGTTATATAATTCTGGGCGCACCCATCACATCATAGTATTTACATTAACATGCATGCCACATTAAAAATATGTAATTCTTGAATATAACATAACCCATGTAAAGAAACGGGTTTCAAATAATAAAGAATACTTTCATAAGAATTTGGTTCCCAATATAATGAGGGAATATCATTCTTGACAGAGAACCATTCAACATGAGTGAAGAGTGAAACAATATTCAAGAAGTAAAAAGGGTGTTTTTATTTGAAAGAATAGTTCTTTTGGAAAAAATTGGCTTCTTCTTAAAATAATTTGGAGAAAATTTATATCAACAAATGGTAATATAATTATTAAAAATTAATTTTTATAGATAACCCATATCAAACATGGAGTGAAATAGGGAGAACCCGAAGAAACAATGTGGGTTCAAGAATTTCTGCATACTTTGTATCCGGACGCTTTCTTCAATGTAATGTTCGGTATAATAAAATTATATTGATTAAATAAAAAATTAAGGAACATTTATAAATAAATAATATTCATTATGGTTGTATTATGTTAATTTTGGGTATATTCATTGAGTTATATAGTTTATATTCAATGTTCGGGAATGTTTGTTTTTACAGTTTTCTTAAACTATTCACTTTAATTCATTAATGGAAGTTCATTTAAAACGTGGGTAAACATACCAAATTTTAATAATATTTTATTTATGATTTTATAGAACTATAATTAATATTAAATATATATTTTTATATACCATGATAATGAATCATTAGATAATAATTAAATGATGATCATTTGGGTTAATTCGGGCAGTTTTTCAAACACAACGAACTTGTTTTGTATAATAATTTAATAATTTTAAATATGTTATTTTAAGAACATTAAATAGGATATAAGACATTATATATATTATTTTTTAACGTTAATTTTTTTTATTTTTCATATCTAAATGCAGCAATGGAAAAGGAAAACATGTGTGTTCTTGATGGTGATAAATCAAGACCTAACGAACAACTTTTTCTTTTCCAATTTAAAAATACGAGGGGAAGTGGGTTGTATGATAAATTGTCAAATTAGTTTCATAAAATTCCATTATATGTGATATAATAGGGTTAACATAACATATGTATGAGGATAGGTGGGGGGATATAAAGAAAAGAACCAGAAATTGAAACGAAAATTATGGAAAAGAGATAGAGGGGCGGGGGGGTTACCTATTCATTCCCCATCCTAAGTTCCTCCTTAAAGAACCTAGGCTTGTTATTTTGATGAGACCAGAAGATCTTGGAAGTGGGGGAGTGTATAGGGATGATTTTTAGGTAGTGTTTAGGCATGAATTGAGCATAAGAGGTGTTAGGAAATGAGGGTGTGAAGGGTGGTATTCATAGTATAGGGGAGAGAGATTCTCTTAATATTTTAATTATTAGTTTATTAATTTTCACCATGATAAGAAATAGTGGTGATTCCATGGAAAATAAAAGTAAATAGATACTGTGAATTCAATATTTTGGTTACTACATCACTTGTGATGTCAGTAATAGTAGATTTAAATTATAATGTATTTATATGGTAAATTAATGTACATTACTAATCACCAAAAATTCATGTATTTCAGAAAAATCCCAAAAATTCACCCAAATAATTTATCGATGTGTAAAATCCAAAAATAAAGTCTATTAAAAAAAATATAAATATGATTAATTTAAATTTTTAATTAAAATCATAATTTATATGACAAATACAATTTTTAAAATTATAAAATATTTTATAATGCCTTCAAAAATTACATAAGGTTTTATAAAATTATCTAAAACTAGAAGGAAAAGAGTTTTTAATTTATGAACAAAATTTATGAAAATATATTTTATTTTGAAATAATTAATTAATTTTAATTAATTATTTATGAGTTACAAAAATACTAAAACTTTTACTATGGTCAAATAATCACATATTAGATACCTAAATTTTATTTTATAATTAATGGGTAAGTATACTCTTATTTTACAACATTTACTATTCATAAGGGTCATATTACTATTCATTAGGGTATGTTACTATTCATTAGGTTAGGTTACTATTCAACAAATATTATGTTTTTCCTATCGGACTCCAAACATATTACTGATTGCAACTGTGTATGTCAGATTTTCAAAATTCAAAACATAGAAGTGTAAAATTTTTGTTTAATGATCACATGATATCATGATATGTAATTATGCTCCCTAATGGTTTTATTCTATAATTAATAATTATATGAAATGAATTCCATTGATAAAACATGTGGTCATTAATTTCTTCCCCTATATAAAATTTCACCCTCAAAATTTCAATTTTCACAAACAGGTGACGGTACTTCTCCTTTATAACTTCCTCTGGTTCCCAAGTTGCTTCTTCAAACATATGGTTCCTGCATAACACTCTGGAAAGTTTGGATTCCAGTTTTTTGTAAAACCTTATATCTCGTGTCCAGAATCATCAATGGGTGCTCCTCATAAGAAAGATCATATTCCAGCTATAACAACTCTGAGTTCAGTACATTAGAGGAAACTGGTATGTACTTCATTAAGAGGGATACATGGAAGATATAATGAACTTGATCCATATTCGTTTGATGTGCAAGATGACTGGCCACAACTCTGATGTGGTCAATGATCTCAATGGGGACAATGTACATGGTCTTAGCTTCCCTTTCTTACCAAACCACACAACTCTCTTCTATGGTGATATTTGAATAAAGAAATTATCCCTAATTTTGAACTCTAAGTCCCATCGACAGTAGTCATCATAGCTCTTTTACAGACTTCGAGCAGCTTCGATGTGTCTCATTATGGTTTGAACCATCTCGGCCATATCTTTCCCAAGATCGGGTCCAAGTATATTTCTTTCTCTATCATCATCCAGACAGGTTGTATTTATACATCAAATTCTTTACAAACATTATATAGTGTCATGTGAATAATTTGATTGGAAGTTGGTGTTGTATGAGTACTCAACTAATGGGAGATGTGGATCCCATCTACCATTGAGTTCTAAAGTGTAGGATCTTATCATGTCTTCAAGTGATGGAATAGTATCTTAATATTTTCAATGAGTTTGGGGTGATAGGCCTTGCTTAAATTTATTTCAGTACATAAACCATGTTAAAGGATTCTCTAGAATATATATGTGAAACATGGATCACGATTAGAGACATTCGATAGTGGAACAACATGATGTCTCCCCACCTCCTCCACATACATCTTTTCATGTTTTCAAGGGAGGAATCTTCTATAATATTAATATAATGTCCATTATTTGTGAGTAGTTCAACCATAACCCATGTCGCATTATTTACATTTAACATCATTGGGAGACCTTTGACAAAGTCCATAGGGACGTTCTCCCATTTCCACATGGGTATAGGCAATGGATGCATCATACCATTGTACATTTGTCTCTCTAGTTAAACATGATTGCATACAAAGAACCATGATATATATTCTTCAATCTCCTTCTTTATGTTGTCCCACCAGAAGTGTTCTCGAAGATCCCGATACGTCTTTGTACTCCCATGATGGATAGATAATGTTGAGTTATGTGCATTATCTAATACCTCATTCATTATCATGGTTGATTAAGGCACACGAAGTAATGTCCCAATTAAAATCACACTATCATTTTTAATATAAAACTCATGTAGATTCTGTTCCTTTTTCCATTCACCTTCTTTTGTAACTCCAGATCATCCCTTGGTGCCTCCATAATCATCTATTGGATTTATGGTTTTCAAAATAATATGGTAAAGGTATTATGTATCCCCTTCCATTATGATTTCAAAATCCATCCTTTGCATATCCACATAGATATAGACTTTCTAAATATGCAGCATCGATAGTTTAGCAAGTACTTTTTTTCTTAGAGCATCATCTTTATTGTTTACCTTTACATGATTATAGTTAATAGTGGAATCATAATCCTTGATTAGCTTTAAACATCTCATTTGAGGCATGTTGAAATCATTTTTGTAAATATATAATTTAAGCATTTTTTGCCAGTGTATATGTCACACTTCTCACTATAAAGGTAGTGTTGCTAGATTTTCACGGAAAACATCACGGCTACCAACTCTAAATAATGTGTTGGGTAGTTTTTCTCAGGGATCATTAACTCTCGTTAGAATTAGGATATCACATTACCATTTTTCATGAGTACACAACCCAAGACTTTCTTTTAAGCATCATTATATATCAAAAAACATTCTCCAATTTTTGGTAATGTTAGTATAAGAGTAGTGATATTCCTTCCCTTTAACTCCATGAAGCTTCACTCAGATTCCTCTATCTAGATATAAATTACCCCTTTCTTAGTTAACATAGTTATAGCACGTGACAATCATGAAAATTTTATCACAAAATGTATGAAGTACCCACATACTCCTTGAAAAACATGGATTTATGTGACACTAGAGGGGATGGACCATTCCCCAATTACCTTTTTTGAGGTTCCATATAAATTCCCTAACATGTGATCAAATGTCCTATGAATGTGACTTGCTTAATTATAAAGTCACACTTGGTGAACTTGGTGTACAACTTCTACTTTTTCAATGTATCCAACACAAATAATAGATTATTTTCATATTCCTCCATCCTCTTGGACTATATGAGTGTATCGTTATTAAACACTACCAAAACTTTGTTGACTTAATGTCTCCAAACTCTATTCATCCAATACAGTAAGATTTCTGGGGAATTGTAAGTCTGAAGGGCATATATAGAAACTCATAGTGCCATACCATGTATGGAAGGTAGACTTCTAAATGATATCCTTCTTCTCCTTTAGCTGATGATATCTAGAAAGATGATCCCCCGTTGAGAATTATTGATCTCCTCTTAACTGATCGAACATGTATTCAATATTTGGAAGTAGATATTTGTTCCTTATAGGGATCTTGTTACGATCCCAATAATCGATACATGGCCGCATTGTTCCATCCTTCCACTTCACAAAGAGCACTGACGCACTCCCTGGTGATGCACTAGGGTTTATGAACCCTTTGTCCAAATGCTCCTCTAGCTTCTTCGTTAACTCCTCTAATTTGATATTTTCTATCCTATCGGGACACTTTGCAATCAGATTAGCTCCGGGTATGAGTTCTATTGAAAACTCTACCTCACGATCCAGGGGATGTCCGGGTAACTCATCGGGAAATACATCACCATATTCCCTCACAATGAGAATTTATGCAAGGTTATCTCTTCCCTTCGACTCAACCATTTGGGTGAGGTATTCTTCTTCATAGGGTATCAACACCCACACCATTGAAGTATTTTTTAATGGATTTACATGATCCTATTTTCATTTGATGAGGATCAAGTGATGGTTTAAAATATTAAATGATATTTCATATTCCTTATAGTTGATATGTTCTCTATATAACGAGCGAAATTCCATTACCTTTATAGCACCAAATTCAACCAAGGGAAGTATTATGAGATTTTATGGAAGAATCTAACCTCATATGCCAACATGAGAAGAGTCAAACACATGGGTTTCAATGATTTCACCTCTTGGTTTTTTAATAGATATCTCTACTTCAAGGTTTCATGGAATTGATTTTATAGTTATAGAAAACATTCAAGATATAATGGAATTAGTAGAACAAGAATCAAATAAGACTTATGCCATTATTGAGTGAATAAAAAGTGTACCTGGTACAACATCATTATCTTCCTCCACTTCTATCGTATTGATGGAATAATCCATCCCTTCTTCATTTGGCTTTGGTGGCTATTAACGCTAACTACCCTTGAGGACTCGAGGATTTGTGGACTGGATTTCATAGTGCCCTAGATCCCTATAGTTATAGAATTGAACCATGTGTGGTTATCTCCATTCATCAACCACATTCTCCTTACTTATCATGTCTTTATGACACTCTTGAAAATTGTGTCCTTTCTGACACTTGAATCGTTTCCCCATCCCTATGAGATAGTTCCCATGATGCTAAGTCCCAAATTTTGGCATGTAAATCTTCGAGTTTTCATCCCACCTTTATCATTAGATCCCCTGACTTGAAACTCCATCTTTTGTTTCTTATCAACATAGAAATGGTACCATTCTCCAAACTCCAACTGCATGACAAGAGAACATTGAACAAATTCATCATAACTCACAGAGTCTTGAATTTCAAGAACTATTCAAAGGTGTGGTTTTTATCCACTAAAGAATCTATCTATTTTTCTATCATTATTGATAACAAAATACAAATAGTACCTTAAAAGACTTGTGAAATTAACTTTGTCAGTTGGGAATGAATATCCTTCCTTTTGATTGAGCTCTATGAATTCTCACTCTATATTCGTACTAATATTTTGTGGAAAATACTTGTTAAGAATCATGATATTAAATTATTCCCATCCCATATCTTCAATTTCATCTCTTGGATTGGTGTAGTTAATCAAATACCACTATTTTTTTGCCTCTCTATGTAGATGATAAATATCTAATGTCACCTTCTCCATATCAGAACAAAAAATAACATAAAATATCATCTCCATCGAGTTAACCCAATGTTCCTTAACTAGTGTATTGTATGATCCACTAAATGTCGGTGGTCGTTACTGCATAAAAAACTCAAAATCCTTATTGCCCCTCATTGGTGAAGGAGGAAGTTTCCATTTATTTTTCATATTGTTCATAACTTGTGGTATTTGGTTAAGAATCACCATGACAGTTTGAACTCCACCACCCAAATCATTGGGGATGTCTTTTGGGCAATCACTACATTGTCCCTCGTATCGGTTGTTGGCCTGGTTTCTCTTAGTTCCTACAATTCTCAAAAATAGAAAAGGATAGAAAAAAACATAAGTCAATATGTCATGAAAAACTAATTAATTTGTATAATTTACACTAAGAACCTAAATTATGGGATCCATATGAAAATCTTCTTGTGTTCATATTTGTACTTGGTCTCATGCTATATGTTTTCCCTAGGGTTTACTGATCCTATTTTTCAAATTAACAAAAACTTCCCTATAATACCAACTATAGAGACCCAACCGTTTCATACATTAATATTACATCATTATAAAGATAAAAAACATAATATTATTACACATATTGGGTACAATGATTTTGTGTCTTGGGAAAACGATGACCTATAATAAAATTTACAGCATCAATAAAAAATATTTAATTAATTCCTTCTTCTCTAGAATATTATTGTATCATTGCTTACCATTAGAACACATTATCACATAAGGCTATACATCAAAAATGGGTCAGCTAAAATCTCAGAGAAAGGTTAGATATGAACAATATAACAATGGTTTATCGCTATCAAAACATTGGAAATATATCATGAACATGAGAGGAAGTATTTATAAAAGTTATGAAATGTGGCAATGCATAAAAATGAAACATCATATATCAGTGGCCAACTACAACACATAATTGTGAACAATACTAGAATAATGTTCACGCATCATTTCCCTTTTACAAATGAGATTCATCACATTACCCAATGCATTAGAGTGATGTATAATTCTATGTGAACCCATCAAATTAAAGTATACATATTTCACTATATAATTCTAGGTGCACCTGTTACGCCATAATATCTACATTATCATGATGGAACATTAAAAATAGGTAAAAAATCAACATAACATAACCCCATGATTTAAATGGGTTTCATATAATAAATCATAATTTTATATCCATTTGTTCCCTGAAATAAATAGTTAATATCATTACTAACATATAAAGGTGAACCATGAGTCAAGAGTGAAACAATATTCCGGAATTAAAAAGGGTGTGTTTATTTGAAGGAAGAATTATTTTCGAAAACATTGGGTTATTCATTAAATCAATTTGAGTACATTTATATCCCAATAAAGTTAAGTGGATTTTTAGTAAATGATATTTACGGATAACCCATACTAAACATGAGTGAAAGAGGGAGAACCCAGAGAAAGAAATATGTGTTCGAGAATTTCCCCTTAACTTTTATCTGAATGGTTTCTCCACATTAATGTCCTCTATAAGGACATTATAATAATTAGATAACAAATATAGAAAATTTTATACATTAATAAAATTTATTATGGATTTATTAAGCTCATTTATGGGATTTTGGATTAGATATAGTGTTTAAATTCAGTGTTTGGGAATGTTCATTTTGATATTTTTCTTATAATGTTGACCTAAATTCATGAATGGAAGTTTATTTAAATCATTGATAAACATCCATAATTTTAATTATAATTTATTTATGATGTTATATAACTTGAAATTATAATATAAATAATTTTTCTACACACCATGATAATGAATCATTAGATGATCATTTAATAAAGATCGTTTTGGTTAATTTCGGTTGTTTTTCAACCACAACGAACATGTTTTGTTTAATCATTTAGTAATATGTACATACGAATATTCCAGAATAATAAATATTATATAATACATATTATATGATCTAGTTTAAAGATAAAAATGGTTTCATGAAAATATTTGAATGTGGGAATGGAAAAAATAAAACATGTCTTTCATGAAGGTGATAAATTAACACCTCATGAACAATATTTTTTCATAAATAAAAAGAATATGGGAAGGGTGTTGGATGATATATTGTCACATTAGTATCTTAAAATTACATTATATTTGTGATATTGGGATTAACAAACCATGTGTCTGATGGTAGATGGTGAGTGATTAAGAAAAGAGTATGAAATTTAAATGAAATTAAAATCAAATAGAGAGGGGGGAATTACCTCTTGAACCATTCTCTTGAGATCCTCCTTTATGAAAATAGGCTTTCCCTTTTTCGACATGGGGGTGGGGATATGGAATATTTTTGAGTAGAGTTTATATAAGTATTGAAGATTGATATTTTTGAATAAATGATGGTGTGAAGGGTGGTGTTTATTGTGGAGGAGAGAGGGGTTCTCCTAATATTTTAAGCATTAGATTATTAATTTCCACCATGATAGGAAATAGTAATGATGATAATACCTATAATACAAAATAGGGAATGTGATTCTGTTATTTGTTTTCTTACATAACTTTTTATGTCAGGAACAGTGGATTAATATTATATTGTATTTGGAAGGTAAATTAATGTATTTTACTATTCACCAAAAACACATGTATTTCAGAAAAATCCAAAATATTCACCCTAACTATTTTTCTTCTGGTAGAATCTATAAATGAATTCCGTTTTTACAAAATAATTTTCAAAATATAATTAATTAATTTCTTTAATGAAATTAATAATTTACTTGAAAATACTGTTTTAAAATAAAACTTATAATATAACATTTTCAAAAATTGCAAAAGGACATATTAAATTATATTGAAACTATAGGAAAAATAATTTTCAATTTATGAACAACTTTTTTCAAAATAGATTTTCTTTTAAATAAACTAAATAATTAAAATTAATTATTTATGACACACCAAAATACTAATACTTTTACTGTAGTCAAATTGTCACATCTAAGATGCCTAAATTTTATTTTATCATTAATGGTTAAGGCTACTATTATATTGGACGATTTATTATTCATAAGATTCATATTACTATTCATTAGTGTATATTACTATTCATAAGGGTATGTTACTATTCACCAAAAAATATTTCTTCCCTATCAAACTCCAAATATCTTAATGATTGCAACTGTGTATGTAATATTTTCGAATTCTCAAAACATAAATGTGGAAAATTTATTTTTAATGATCACATAGTATCATGATATGTAATTGTGGTTCCAAATGAGATAATAATATTGTGCATATTTATTAGACTAAAATTCCATTTATAAAACATTGGGTTGTTACATTGGGTCATTGTATCTTGTAGAATAAATATTTTACCTATAATGTAATATAATTTCAATTTTAGTCACATTCATCATTACTTTCAACATTAAAAATATATCACCTCTTTTTAGATATTGTATTTTTTCTAAAGGAATATGTTGTGTTAGGTGGTATGCATCTATTAGTAGTTGCAATGTGATTGAGATTAGTATGTCAACTCCAACATTTCTATGATCATGAATAACTGATTTATAATTTCATTGGTAGTTTTGTTGTGTTTTTATGAATGTATAACAAAATATGATACTAGATTAACTGAGTATAAATACTGTTAGGATAGTCTAATATATAAATTCACCCAAGGCTTTTGGGTGAAAAAATCATGTAACGATGTATTTATCAATCACACAGGAAATAAATATAACATTTATTTTTTATTCCTAAATCACTATAACTATAAATATGAACCTTAAAGAATCACCTACCTCATTATCAATTATAAAATATATGTTTAAATAATTTATTTCTATTTTAGGTTCAAAAATACAATTCAATACTTTTGTCTAATAAAAGTTTTCAACTATTTATGCTTAAAATCATTTCTGGGGAATACCTATGGTGACCACTATTTAAACATTTAGACTTGGTAATAAGAAATATTATTCACACCATGTTATAGGTTGGCATGAATAAATGACCCTATTTATTAGGAGGTAGTTCAAAAAATATTATAAAAAATCAACTATATTTTTCATTCATAGATCATTTAGTAAAACAATTATTTAATTTTGATCTGGAAATTGAAAATACATAGATTACTAGGCCTAGGAATTATAATTTTCAAATCTAAATTAATGAAATATCTCTTGTAGACTTATATAAAACTACAAGTTATCATATGGATTTAAAAACCCTGGTTGGAAATCCCAACAAACCCCTACAAGATTCACGTTAACCATAATTCATTAATAAAATCAATAACATAGTTATGACTAAAATTATAAAACAAACTGAAATTTCATTTGGTATATTTTCAACCCAAAGATCGTGGTATTTAATTTGATTACATGAATAGTCACATAAAAGGAACCCTATATTCATTAAATACCTTAAAATCATGAGGTCTATATGATGAATAAGTGAATTATAGTTACTTTTCCTTCTCACTTGAAAGATAATCCAATTAATGGCTATATCTCCTACAAGTAGGTGAAGTGTATTACTCGTATTTCATATAAAGAAGAGTCTTATAAGAATTATTTTCAATCTCTATGAGCATAATAATATGAAATTATATTCATTCCATTAGGTAATAATTTTAAAAAAATGCAATATGAGTAATGGGGTATATTTAAAATGAATTATGTAGATTTCCAACATTAAGATGTATAAAAGAACAACTATGTTATATTAATTTATAAAGGATATATCAATAGTGATAAAAATAATTTGGATACATCATCAATAAGATATTTTATATAAAATTCACCATAATAATCCAAGTTTCTTATTGAGAAGATTAAGTAGATCACATATCAGTATAGCACCTAAATTACTTCTACACATGACATATAAAGGTGAGAACATTTGATTCATGTCTAATTTTAGTAAATATTGATATATATCTGTCCAATTTTTAATGGAATGGGAGAATAAAACATGTCACATTACAACAAGAATAATCTATGGAATGTGTTTTATGGTTATCACATTACCATTTGGTAGGCCATTTTGCTAATGTGTATGGAAAATAATTTTGTGCGGTACAGATTCTTCTAATGAAATTGTTATAAAATTAAGGATGGATGGATCCAGAAATGGTATAGTATTAATTTCTAAAAGAAAATAATAATACATCGCATAATTAAAAAAATGCATATAAAACAAACTCTTTTAGCGATAAAAATAACCACCACCTTTTTAGTATCCCTTTTAAAAAAATAAGATATTCAAAAAATTTATTCCCAACGAAACCATATTCTATATCAAAATGGAACATATAAAGAACTATTCATCACTGAATAACCATATTTCTAACAATAATTTTTTCCATAGGTTAGTGAGTTTAATTGAAAAAATTAAATAGATAAGAAAAATATTGCAATCATTGCTGAAAAATTCATATAAGGTATTAACCTCAAAGGTTCTAAAAATGGAAAATGACGGTATAATTTCCAATAGAATCAGATGGAAGATTCAACACATTAAAAACTACAGAATAAGAAAATAATTAATAATTCATGAATGATATGAGATTATATGACCTGGATAATCATAACCCTACTTTAAAAATAGTTCATAGAAGATTTTGAGAAAAACGTAGAGGAACAAGTGGTTGAAAAATATGACTGTCAATCACAATAAAAATATAAATGGGTGGAAATGGTGTAATATATTATTAAATAAAAATGAGACTATAAAAAAAATTATATTAAGACAAAGGGATAATATGGATATTACAGATCCTTTTCCTTGTTGAAAAATTCAGGAATATAAAATTAAGGAGGTACAACATCAATGAAAAATTCAGGAATCAATATAGAAATATAATACAAATATTTTCCTTATTTAATAAGTCAAATAGATCCCCAATTATGATTTATTTTATAATAAAAAATTCATGAAATATATTGGGATTCAATATAATAAAGAATAAATTTTTAAGAGGTATGCATCAACACTACTCACAACAAAACTACCAAAAATGTCATGGTATGGAGAAATTTTCTTATCATAGAAACCATTGTTTTGATCACCAAAATAGATTCATTATGTTATTTAGGTGATTTTATGAATTATATGAATCTTTATGTTTTTATTACAAATCATATATTATATATTAATCCCACAATATCAGTGGTACGTCATGAAACCAGATTCACAATGGTTATAGATGATGTAATAGAAGATGTACTAGTAAATTTACAATATCTATACATACCAACAAACAAATATGTATTAAAAAAGGTGGGTTATAACATCTAATCTAATATAACCATTTTTTTTGGAAGACCATTCCAAAATAATTCAATGAAAACTATCAATGTTATTGATGGAAAATATATTATGGAATTTTGATATAACACAATCCATTTCACAACATTAACTTGATTGAGCACCATTCAAATGACCAATCCCTCATACATTATCCCAAATAGATTATGTTGAACACAGAAAACATTTAGTAAATTTTTATAAGATCATATCTATAGGTATGAACTAAATGGATAAAAATATCGTCGTTGATGAAGCAATTATGAATTTTGAAGAATTTATTTTCATGTTAGAGGATGAGGTAACCCCTGATTACTTAGTTATATTTTGTTATTTATTCAATGATGTGGATACATATGCATCATATTCTATGTTCAATATAATATCACTGTAATTCAATAATCCTAATTTTCCTTCATCATTATAATAATAATAATATGGGATTAATATAATTTATCCTAGATTTGAAGTATGTGTACCTACATAAGGGAGAAAACTACCCGTAATCATTACTAATAACTTGTATCAAACCTATAAAAGTAAATTTACTATGATTTTGGGATAGAGTTTAGTTTATACTACTTTAATAATTTGAATTATATTTTAAAAAAAATTATTATAAGGAGAATACATATCGAATAGAAATCTATAGAGGATTATAAATCCTACAATAGCTGGGGAAAACAAGATAGAAAAATTATTGTATACAAACAACATTTCCTCACCATTTAACACCCAATGGTTCATCATAATCCATGTTGTACCCATTAAAATAGGTTGGACCATTATAAATAATTACCAATGTCAATTGATCATAAAAATACATTTGAACAAAAATAGAGTGTTTTTATATTATTGATTGATGAATCAATTCACTATGGAAAATCATTTACTTAGCCTACCCATTGATGATATTCTAAAAATAATTTTTGGTAATATATTTTACTAATATCTTCATGGATTTTCATGATATATTCATATACCCATTACTGATGATGATTGATAGGATATTAGTTTTACATATATATTTTTAAAATATTCATACAATGGGAATACATTCGAGTTATGTAATTACCTAGGTAAATTTCATACACATAAGGTAGGTATATTATGAGATCTCATTTGTAGATATATGGAGGTATTGTTGGATGATTTGACTATATTCACTAAATATTTTTCTCATCATTTAAAATATCACAATAACATTGCAAAATTTTCATTAAAAATATATTGTTTCAAATTTTGAAAAGATGCACTCCACTATAGGGATTAAAATAGTCATTGGGTGTGTAATCTAATAAATAGATATTGTGGTGGATAATTTTTAAATGTAATTTATAATTTTATAATCTTATGTTACTTTCATAAAACATATAATTTATTTTAATGGAGTTTTTTTGTATGAGTTTCATCATTGAAATTAATAATATGTATTTCCCTCCATTTAGTTTAATTTTAAAAGAAGTTGATGTTGAATTAACTATTACATATAATAAAACCTTTTATGATTTAAATATGATATTGATAACCCCATAAGTGATTTAGACCACAAATTGGGAGAATTATTTTTAGATTCTTTTTTATTCTTGTAACCATGACATGGGATATTTGTTATCACTATAATTGAAAGAAACCCACATTTTGTGGATTATTCCTAAAAACCTTCAAACATCCCAACTAAAATATACAATTAATCAAAATGAGTTCCTTTCTATTTTTTATTTAGATATATTTAAATTTTATGTTCATGTAATGAATGTAATAATGTTTTATGATTATTTAACATATAAAAACTTGGGGAAGATGGAATAAACAATGCCTAGGATGGTTAGGTGGTTGTCCCTTCCCCAGGAGATGAATATGAACATTATGGATAAGGGTAAAATGAAAATCCAGTTTAAAATTACCTAATAACATTACCCAAAATGAATCAATTATAAATTCCATGCCATGACCCACATAATTAAATCCTTCGTGGGTAATATTTTTTTTCGGTTCAAGGAAAAATACCTTAAAATGGGGAAAACATAAATTATTTAGTAACATCAAACATGCCATATGATTTAAAATCATTCCAATTTTAAATGAAATTTCCCGACCTTAATCATTACATACTCCATTTTACAGTCATGAAATTAATTCTTTTCACATAGAGGATATTTTTAGGTCTATAGTTGTAGATAACTAGGACATAACAAATACATAATAGAACCATAAAATACTATGTGTACACATTCAATAAGTATCAATTTGTTCAATTATAGAATATTTTTAAAAGAAATCAATAATTATATTCTTGTAAAATCTCGATGGAATCCAACATGAATTATTCCATTTTATTACAGATCTATAATCCCCATGAATATTTTTTTTTAAACATGGTATTAGATAAAAAAAAATCAGCAAGGGAAATAAAAATAACAAAAACCATTATTTTGGTAAAAATATGAAAAACATATAATGTTTACATTTATATAAAAATATCATATCAATTTCAAAATAAAATCACCCAGATAAAAAACTGATATCTTTCTCGAGGAAAATGATTAAAACCCATAGAAACAAATTATACCCCTTTTTTGGACACATTACATCATATATATAAGCCCATTAAAATCCCATTTAAATGGAATAACCATAAGTATGACTTACAAAATTATTAATAACTAATGCATTAAAGATGTATAATATGTATAATCCTAAATATATGTTATATCATGATCACCCATGATCTATAATGGGGATCAACCATTCATATAATCTATATCGGTCTCACCCGTTGCTCGTGAGACATTATGGGCATCAACCATAATTATAAGCTATATCGATCTCACCCATGAGATATAATGAGAAATATCCATTTATTTAAGCTTCATAAGGATCACTGGTTTCATATAAATCTCAAATACCAAATTTTTATTAAAAAAATACTCATCATAAAAACAATTAAAAACTCTTTTTAAACCTACATGAATACAAATTCAGATAAAATAACTTTTCTTTTGAGAAACCTTTTTCAATACAAAAACTCACTTTTATTTTGAAACCCATTTTGAATACCAATAAAATAAAATATATAATTATTATTTTTCATTTAAGGAAACATTACATCTTAAAAAGGAACTAAAAAATAACCCATTGGACATGGTGGTAGAAAAGTTATCATCACGGAGTATGTTAATAATGTAACATTATTGTTTTCATTTGTTAAAATGTTCCACCTAAAACACAAAACCAAGATCCATTTTTTAAAACTATTAAAATATATTAAAAATTTTATATAAAATTTCCCTTACAATCCTTTAAAATCCATATAAATAATTATGTGACATAATATCATGAATATTGACATGGAGAAAAGGATTTGAATATTAAATCATTAAACATTAACAGTTTCCGATATAACATTGACCAGTTAACTCAAAAGATGAAATAATAATTTAAATATAAAAATTCATTAAGATACATTATAATTTAATGATTATATATAAATATTGTGAAAGTATACTTATATTCAACTTATATAAAAATGATGGTCCACATCATTCAGAACTGCCTAAATGAATAGACATTGAGATGATATCCCTTACCTTGAGTCTGACTTGTCACATTTGTATTTATATTACTAATTACAAAACTAATATTAATTAATTACATACATCATAACCATTATCATGTTTATTAGTACATTAATTTCACTTATTACAATTTTTTTACATAAATACAAAAACAATTAAGTCTACGTCAGGGTTTGAAAATATTTAGTTTTTATATATATAAAACTATGTTTTGTTATCTATGTTTGATGAATTAATTAAAAAAATTTACCAAGATTAATAGTCATGAAAATATTATAATATTTATACGTTAATTATACTTTTTAAAACCAATCATGTAATATGGTTCTGAAAAATGAACCAATATTACATTCATGGATAGAGTATGTCGTACATACGAATGAGTAACATTCCAATATATCAATGATAATCATTGAATGAGGGTTAGTATAATTTTTTAAAATGAAATGATAATTATATCATATTTACCATATTATTTAATCATATAAATTTATTTATTCAATTATTTTGATGTAAAATGAATCACATCACTTCAAGGAGGTTGTAGTCCACTTGTCCACGAATTGCGTTATAACTTTTGCAGTGTTTGAAAAGGTAATAAAGAAAATGATATAATATTTTTCTCAAAATATAATTATATTATTATTATTATATATATTCTATTTATATAAATTATTTTTATTAAACACATCTTTAATATATACCATTTTATGTGTGAATTCATCACATCGCTTTGAGGAGGCGGTAGTCCACATGTCCACAGTTAATGATATCATATTTTCATAAAATGGAATGAATGAATTTATGTGTTATATCTAAATTACCCAAACATGAAGAAAAAATATATAAAATATCTATAATATAAAATCATAATGTCCTTGGTAATTCCCATCTGTGAGAGGTGGTAAAGGAAAAATGAATGACATTGTTTTGTGAGGTGGTAGTTCTTCGTACAAAGAAATAGCTATATTTTTACCCATTTGAGGGAACTGTTCATAGATGTAGTTAGAAAAATAATGAAAAAAATATCAGTATATTATGATAGAGATGTTATAATATTATCATTAAATATATTCAAATTAATTTTGAAAATATATAAAACCAATGTGATTGTTGAAGAATGTTACCTCTTTTTGGGAAACTCATTTTGGTTTTCAACAAAGGGATTCTGTGGTTGGCTTTTTAAACAAATTGATGATTATATTATGAGAGGATCCATTATTGGAGTATATTTGGGTAGGGAATAGATGATACAAAACTGTTTAGTCATTTTAATAGTAGACAAGATTGAATGAATTTCTATAGTGGAGGATGAGTGTCATTATTATAAATATCCAAAGTAAACCCTATTAGGATCCTCCCTTACCTCATGTCCTAAGAAATAGAAAATAATGGATTATATGGGAATTATAGTCAAGAAAAACTCACAAAACATAATAATAAAATTATTTCTTTTATTTTTTACCTAGACATTATATTTCCTCAATTGAATTTCAATTTGGTTTTTCATTTAGGTAGAATTTTTTTAACTACTATAATTAATCCATTATGACTAAATTACACTGATACATATTATCATATTTAGAAAAAAGTTTTCTAAAAAATTATAACAAGTTCATAAAATAAAAAACTCACTTCTGTTGGAAATTAATTTTAACAGAATTGTATGTATCGAGAAAATCCACTACATTAACCATAACTACTCTAACAATTTTAGTTACTATTTATGGGATGATATGAATATTTTAAAATATCAAGCATCCCGTTAATTGAACATATTTTATATTCGTTAACAAAAAAAAATATATCTAAATAAGATTAAAATATCAATAAATATAAATTATTTAATAAAATATAAATTATATTATTTAATTTTTTACTATATAATCCATGTGTTTGTATTTAATAATAATTTATATATAAATATAGATTCAATTAAAATTATATATAAAAAATAAATATAAAAATAATAGACTTATTTTACAATATAATTTTTATAACTAATATTATGTTGCTTCTTCCCCTATCTAATGCTTTATAGGTGTTAAAGGTAAAGAAGGTTTATTTTTCACTTTATTCCGTACACAAATTATTATATGGGTCACCTTCATATAATAGTATCCCAATAACACATAAAAATAGATACTATATTTTTTAGGGTCTAAATATGTCCACAAAATGAGGTTTTTACAAATTTTTAGTCTTATATACACTATACATTCTATTTTTAATCATTTAAAATGCTTGTTCTTAACCTAATCACATTAATTAATTTTATCGGTTTTCATTAATAATTTTAGTAAGGAAATAATTTTTATATTATTTTACCAAAAATATATTAATCATTACAAATACTTATATCTATTTTTTAAAAATAAATTCACAGAAGTTTCTGTATTTAATTTAAAATTAATCCAGCAGATGCTGCGAGATAGTGAGTTTTTAATGATAAATTTTCAAATATTGGAAGTGTTTTTATTTCCAATTTCAAATAAAAACTGAATACATTATCCTAAATTGTATATTTTTATATATAATATAACTAATTATAATTTAAAACAAATTGATAGTAGAACTTATCTATATAAATAAATTACATGAATAAATATTGTTTAATTATAATACAGTATTTTTCAATATTTATCAATAATCCAATTTATAAAAAAATAAATAACCATAATTATATTTTGATATTCCGATTTCGAAAAAAAATTATTTTTTTATAAAAGTTTTAAAAGTGTAAAAAGTTTGTTTTAAATAATTGTATCAATTATTAAGTGGTTAAAATACTTTTTTATAAAAATCATGTATTTATGTATAAAACTGGATTCTGTATTATCCTTATAATATATATTCAATGAATCTAATTTTTTTTATGAAAATGTGAAAACAAAATATTGTTTTTTAATATTTACAGCCACCAATATAACATATATGAGATAACTTCCACATTAAATTAAAAAATAAATAATAAATTATTAGTTGGTAATACTCAACCAAATGTGTAACATAAGTTATCAATAAAAAATAATGTTTTCATAGTATCAGATGATGCTACATCCTATCCCCCATAAAAAATATTATATCCTCACAATATATACTTTATCTCTATAAAAAATGGTTAGAAATTTTTAAATAATTTTATTGAAGTGATCATATTCCAAAAATTTTGGAATTATTTTATTGTATAATATTTTAAAGAAATATTAATACTTTATATATTTCTTTTTCTCAATTTATTCCTCATAAAATTCCTAGAAATATGATAAAAATCCTTAAAAAATCATAATAATCAATAATGATAAAAACTCTAAATATTATCCATAACATAAAACAAATGTCTAAAATTATAGTCATATTTCTCATTAAACTAATGACATACATTTTCATAATCCCAACTAAACTTCTACCAAAAAAATTTAATCGCTTTATTATTAGATCACATATATCATTATAATGTGTGTTTAAAACCATGATTTTATGGTTAAACTGTAAAAAAATATTGATCTCCGTAGATATTCCATGACATCATGAGATGATATAACATCAACTAAATGAGCCGCAAAATATTTTTTCCATACCCTTGTACTTTAGTTCATGATAATATGAACCCGTAGTAATTAGCATTAAACACTTTTCAATATAATGTCCCAACACATTGTAGCTGAAACATACCACTTTTGATGGGATATTTTTTATCTCACACGTGGATTGTTCGTAACTCTTCTATTTTGAGTCACAATACTTGTTACCAGAAAACAACGATATTCACACATTCTAGATCATTTGAAACATTCAAAAAGTATTTTTACCACACTTGGAATATGTTTTAGTCTTTAAACTATAATTCTTATTTTATTGGTTCACCATTTATTTCCTCTTTGTCTATTTGTTACTCCTTTCATATCGTGTCACATAAGTGTCAAAACAATCCATACTAACTTCCACATCACAAATAACCACATTATCATAAATTTTAAATTTTAAATAGTAAAGGGAACTACATAGAAATCGATTCAATCCAAGTTAAAACCTACTTATTTTTTATCTATGTCTATATGTAAATATTTTACATTAATTGACAATCATGTGTTGTTTTCTACATATGTGGCCACTAAATAATCATCCCATTTCACTGTTTCAGGTAATTGTTTCTCAATCCTAAGATGAAAAAACCTAAGGAACCATTTATTAAGGAAAATATTTGTAAATTTTTCCCATTACATGGAATCAAAAACATAATTCCCTCTAGTATTAAAAACCAGAGACCACCATCGATCAGTTTCAGTTCAAAATAGTTTATGTAAATGGTTTATTTGGACATTCCAAACATCCAATGACTATAAATATATTATCTTGGGAATTGATCCATTATTTGGTTACCACTTTGTGAGATGATCAATTTAATTAATGGGGATATGTTCACATAAAATTCTCCACTATAAATGTGTACCTATGTGGTAGATAAGATTCTTCTATAACAAGGATACCAAAACCATTTATAGATTCTTTTAATTGAGACATCACTTTAAAAAACTATTACAATCCAATTAAAATAATTTTTAAATGCTGATTTGGAAGGATTTTTTACTCTCATTTCGTTCCCACTATATCGTTTTCTATTTATATATAGAAAACCATTCTGAATAGTAATTATTTATATGATGTAATATGGAAAACATAAAATTAAATATCCTTTCAACATAAATATAATGTCAAATATACTAAATAAACTCTATTAACACTATCATAACCTTTATAGTAATCTCAACATTTACTTTTATACAAACTATAATGAAATGACCTTAATAATTATATATTATTGAGATTGAGTCAAGATATTAATTTCATTCACATTGAGGATCTATTCTGGTTATGTTTTTTTGAATTAGAGCATGAATCAATCATAGAAAACCATAAAATATATAATTTACACATCTAATCTGTATATATTTCACCATAATATAAAAAATTTAAAATAAATATTGAATTATTTTAATTTTAAATCAATATGACATCTAAGATCGCATTGTCATTTCCCATACCCATTTTTACCCAATGTGAAAATGTTTTAAAAAACATGGGATTATAACAACACATAAGTAAAGGATATAAAAAGAATGAAAACCATTAAATATTTAAAAATATAAAAATCCATATAATGTTTCACTTTATCTTCAATTTTATTTAGGAACATTAAGGAAAATATTTTCAAATGATTAAATAACATAGATTTTTCGCATGAAAATCATTAAAAGCAATCAAATGTAATTAAACCACTATTAGTGAAATAGAGAAACAAATAAATAAACCATTTGAAACCCCTTTTAATTAGAATAACCATATTTACAACATGAAAATGTATTATTAATAAATATATTATATATTTAAAATGGGGATAAACTATATATAATCATTATTGAAGTCAACCATATCTCACAATATATAATGGCGAATAACCACTTGTATAAGCAATTTCAGGCTCACTGGTGAGCAATAATGGGGATCAAACATTCATATTAGATGTTTTGGGATCATAAATCTCATATAATAAATAGGTACCATATCGATAGTAGAATAAATTCATCCTTAAACTCATGAATACACTTTTTAAACCCACATAAAACAAATTCGGATAAAAATACCATTTTCAATGAAGAAATAATTTTCAATACTAAAATATCATTTAATTCAAATAATTTTTTCAATAAAATATAACACAAAATTGATAAGGTTAGTTTTTTTTTAAATATATATGAAATATTACAATGGAATCCAAAAAATAAACAATAACCACGACGGTGGGAAAGTCATTTTTCGATCTATATGTTATTAATGTGACATTTCTTTTGTCATTTTTCAAAACATTCATTAAACAAGTGAAATGATTATTTTTAAAAAAAATATAATGATATTGATAATTAGTACTAAAATTTACATAATAATTATTTTATACACATATAAATAAATATGACAAATAATATAAAAAATACTTACATGGGGGAAATGATTTGAAAATTAAATAATTAATCATTCAAACTGTCTCATACAACATTAAACGTTTAAATTAAAAGCCCCTTGATAATACAATTAATTAAATTATAAATAAATAACATTATAATAATAGAATATGAATATATAATTTCATAGTTTTTGAATAGAAATTTTATAAAAGAATAAAAGTGTCTGTCATAGAAAAATTCCATAATGAAATATGATTGAAATTAAACCTCATTCCTTGATTCCAACTCGTCATGTGTTTATTTATCTTCCTAAATAATAAACTATTTATAATTATTTACATTCATAAAAAAATGGTGAAATATTTAATTTTTTTTCACATAATATAACGGGTTGTAAAACTACATAAATAGTTAGGTCTACATAAATGTTTTGACAATATTCGGTTTTTTGTGAAAAAAATAATGTTGGTTGTCCATGATAAAGGACATCATTATAAAAATGTCTCCAGAATAATAATCATGAAATAATTATCAAATTTCTGCATCACATATACTTTTAAAACCATTAATTTTGTATGGTTATGAAAAATGAACCAACATTACAATCATTGGAGACAGTAGCCCATACATACGCATGAGTAACATTCCCATTTTCAACAATCATTATAGAAATAAGATACGTATCAATCATCATTCCAAATTGATCATTATATAATATATAGAATACCAGTTAATCATATATTCCCAAAAACACACACAAACATATATATATATATATAATTCTTCTTTTTTAAAAGGAAACACATTGCTTCGAGGAGGAGGTAATCCAGATGTCTATCAATGACAATATCACTTTTTAATTGAGTTAAATGGTATCAAAAAATGATTTATTATATTAATTTAAATTTAATTATTTCATTAATATCATATATAGTTCATATATATCATATATTTTTGTGAAAACAACCATTAATACATTATATTTAATTTTTGAACATATCACATCGCATTGTGGAAGCGGTAGTCAACACATCCCCAAATGATGTTATCGTATTTTCACAAAGTAGAATGAATGTAAAAATGTGTTATATAACAATAACATAAGTATTAAAATCAGTATAAATGTAATATAAATATTGTAAAAAAATTAACTCTATCATAATTCCCAACCATGATAGGTGGTAATGGAAAAAATTATGACATCGTTTTACGATGTGGAAGTTCATCGTTCACACAGACAACAATTTCATTACACATTTGAAATATCTATGTATAGTTTTCACTATAACTAAAAAAATAGAATAATATAAATATATCTAGAATAATAATATTATTATATGAACATTTCAAAAGAAAAACTATATCGCTTTAGAAATAAATAAAACCAAAGGCTTCAATGAATAATTTAACCAGTTTGTTGGGTAACTCTTATTGGTTTACACTGATGGTTACCCTTGGTATCATTTCTTCCAAACGTGTGGCTTCTATGATTATAAAAGGTATTTTGGGAGATAATTATATAGGGTGTGGATGTAACAAAAGTATTTATTTTTGTGAATATAGGATAATAGGTAATGAATTTTTATAGTGGAGGAGGAGTTCCATTGTTTTAAATTTAAAAAGTAATCGTCATGGGGAGTTATACCATACATCATGCACTTCAAAAAAATAATATAATCATGAAAATGGGATTTATGGTCACTAAAAATTCACACTACACTGACATTAATTCATATTTATAATTATTTCCTTAGTATTTAGGATTCCTTATTTGTTTCTCATTTAGTTTTTCCATTTAGGTGGCTAGTTTTATAACATTTTTATTTCATCCATTAAAATTAAATTAAAGTCATAAATTTTATAAAACATAGTCCCACTAATTATAAAATATTACATATAATTTAAATAATATAAATAATTTTTTAAAAAATAAATTCTATTATAAACAAATGAAACACCCAGAAACACTACATTGATCATATATTCACTAAAAATGTTTTTAATATTTTAGATTCACTATGATTGCTATAAAAGATAAATTTGAACATGAATGGGCCATTTTTTTATTTATTTAAAATTAAAAATCACATGTAGGAATATAATATTTTAGTAATTTTAAATTATTTAATAAATTATCATTTATTTTATTTAATCATTAATGAATAATCTATGTGTTGTCATTTTCTAAGAATCTAACGTAATTATATCATCTATAAATATTAAATATAAATCATTATGATAAAAAACACATTTATATTATAGAATAATATTTATAACAAAACATATGTACCTTATTACCAACTAAAATTATTTATAAGTGTTAACGACATGGAAGGATCCGTTTATGTTGTCTTCATTACATAATTTATTATATAGGTCACAGTCATGGAATTGTATCACAATAACTAATAAACATTAAAAAAGGTTTTTAGGGTTGAAATATTTCTCGTATATAGATTTTAGACAAGTTATCCATCATTTATAAACCTTATACTCCATGATTAATCATTAAGTTATCATGTTCTAATCATAATAACTGTAATTAATTTTAATTATTTTCACTGATCATTTCAATCAAAAAATAAATCTTATATTACTATACAAAAAATATATTAATAAATCAAAATACATATATCCAATTTGGAAAATTAAATTCATATAAGTGGATAAAATTAATTTAAAATTAATATAGCAGATAATGCGAGATAGTAGGTGTTCAGGATAAAAGTTCAAAAGATTAAAATGGTCTTATATCCAATTTCAATGTTCATATGAATACATTGACCTATATTGGATTGATTTATGTATAATTTCTCAATATAGTCACTAAAAATAACAAATAAAAAATTATATAAATAATTAAATTATCTGAAAAAAGAATGTTTCAATTAAAATGCACTTTTTATGAATATCATTAATTAATGATAATTACCAAAAAAAACTAAATATTAACCCAATGTAATTTTATATAATTTTATTTCAGAATAATAGTTTATTTTTTCAATGAAGTATTATAAAATTTCCAAATTTTGTTTTAAAACTATTATTAATTTAAAACATGGTAATTCTATTTTATGAAAAATATTTTTTTAAGCAGAAAACTATATTTATTATTATCTTATGCCTATTAAATATATTAGTTAAATGTCAACACAAATTATACAAATGTATTAAAAATTGTAATTATTATTATTCCACCAAAAAATATATAATCTACTAAATAATTTCTATATAAAATATTAATATAAACTATATATTAATGTTAGATAAGACATATCCTTGTGTGCAACACATGTTATCAAAAAATATACGTTAAGTTAAATTCTAGAAAAACGGTGTTTCAAATAACGTCGTCAAAAATATTCTTTGAATTTAACATAATATATCACATAATTTAATAAAAATATAAATAATATGGTTCATAAGATCACGGGATGTTAAATAAAATAAAATAATTGATTCCAAATGTAATATTTATTAATATCCACTTAATTGAGAAGTGTGAATTGTTCACATGATAAATGGATTTTTTGAAAAGTAAAATTACTAATGTTTCCTCAATTTTTTCATAAAAAAATGTGGAGACTACTATGGACCTCAAATATATACATGTTATGTTCTTAAAGATGTAATTTATTTCCCCCTTTATTCAAATAAAAAGATTATTTTATTAAACAAAGTGATGAATGATTAATATTAATGAAATATTTTTTAGTGAATAGAAACTCCATAAGAACCATATAAAATATTCTAAAAAAATTATTTTTGTTGGATATATTTTATTGTAAATATTCCAAATCCATTAGAGTTTTTTAACTTTATATTTCTATGAACTATGTTTCATAATTGGTTAAGGATAATGCTATTAAAACATATGATTCATTTGTATTTATTCTTTCTTTTGGTTTGAAATTCATTAGAGTTTTTTAGTAATGAGATCCATCATTAGACTATATGAAACACATTTTCTAGAAGATTCACGGAGGCATTACTATGTAAATATGGATTATATCACAAACCAGCAACACCTTACAATCCATTGAAAAATGGGAATGATGATGTTTCAAAAATAGATATTTATTAACTATTTCTAAATTTTATAAAACTAAATTCAAAATACTAGATCCCTCGGTTGGAATAGAACATATTATTTTATCATAAATCCTAGAAGATACTTATAGGAATGAAGCTTTATTGATTGATTTTATGATATATATTTTTATCTTCCTCAACATTTAAAAAACATATTGGGTAAATAAAGAATTGACTATTGATATAGATAAAACATTAAAAAATTGAAACTATATTTTTAGACGAATTAAGAAATTATAATAGAATATTTTGATAATATATAAATTTATAAAAAAGAGATTGAGTGGATCAAGACATTTTGATTCAAAAAAATACTTCCATCATGGATTCAGTGTGTTGTTGTAAAATTTGAGATCAATGATAATGTAAGGTAAGCATCGTACTAGATGAAAGAGAGTTTTATAGTTTTTTTGTATCATATTATTTTGTAGATTCTAAAAGAGGGAAACCAAATACTATTCATTGTTAGTAGGCATAATATGAACAATTACTATCAGAATATACCCTAAGATATTGTGGCGGAGATCACCCTCCTCAATATTTTTTATCAATAAAAACTATATGGTTATTATTTTATTGACTATATACCCATTAACCTATAACTACTTTTATAAATTATTATCTCATAATATATGAAAACAATCTAATCCAAAAGGAATTATTAACTTAGATATTTTAGAGAAACATATACATACATGACACCGATTTTACACTATGAATATAAAATAAAACATAACCCGTAGAAAAATAAAATGAACTGAATCACTGAAAAATAATTGAAATATATATTCTTCATTTATTCATTAATGGAAACCATATAAGGTTTATCTCATTCAAGTTAATTATAGTATATGCTATCCATAATCAATAGAGAGTGAAAAATATTTCATGGTAAATAAATAAACACACATTCCATTTAATCAAAAACAATGATATCATAATAATACAATAAATAATCATTTTTAAAGGAAAAAATAGATTAAACATTCCATTTAAATAACATTAATTCATTAAGAGATAAAGAATAATCAAATTCGAATGATAAATAATTGATCACAGAAGGAATTCAATCTATAATAATAGAATGATATTCATCTATACATAAAATCATTGTAAAACTATCATATACAATAACAATAATTCAAAAACTTAATGATGGTAATGCATAATTATTGGATTCCATGTTCTCATGAATCATGATATATCTACTATTAAAAACACTCACAATATATAATAAACTACAATTATAATCCCATTTAATTTGGATAGTAAATATTTCTACAGAGACTGCTGATGCATCGTGTGGATCTATAATTTCAATAAAAAGCCATCAAATCATGTCCAAATAATTGCATAAATAAGAAATTATTTATTTAATTTATGATTTAATATTCCACTTTATCAAATATCATTACGGAGTGTTGGATAAAAATTTATCCATACTTTTATACTTAATAAAATATTTTTTTATATAATCTCAATATGTAAAAAATGTTATATGATTTATTCAATAATCATAATCATTTATTTTTAAGATATATATTCATTCTATTTAAAACTAATAAAAAATTTGTGATTGTTCAGCAGAAAGAAAAAAATCACAAAGGAATGTATGTAACATCCCAGTTCTGCAAGCCACCCAGAGGCGCCCCGTACTCAGTTGGTCACACGGCCTCAAGCGCATTTCACCAAACACCGGAGGCTACCGACTAGCAGCGGGGGCCTGGGGTGTGATAGTGGGGAAACTATGCCCTCATTAGCAGAGTACACAACGGGAATAAATAAACATGCAATAATAGAAGTAGTAAATAACCAAAAATAGTAAATAGCGGAAGACTAAATCAGAAAACAATTAGATTGCATATGTATATATATGAAATTATGCATGATACATATCTAGGAAAATATCCAAACAAGTCACAATGCTGGAAAACACCACAGTAACAAAACAATTACAAAAGAAAAGAAAAAAACAGCTCCTCTGCTTCACAAGACAAAGCTTGGTCCCTTGCTCTCCGACTCCAAGAAATCAAATACCAGAAGTCGAAGGGCACTTTCCCTTGTCTATACCTACAACAACATAGTCTGTTTGCTCCCAAAAGCATGGCCCAAATAGGGTGTGAGACTAAATCCTAGTAGGCATTCAGTTGAAGATCTATGCATAACAGTCAGTTAGTATATGGAAGGTAAAAGTACAGTAAGCATTAAAAAACAATAGCAATGCAGCAGGAAGTAAACATGATGATAAGAAATAGAAATCAACCCAAAAACAACAGCAGAAGTGAAGAAAAAAAGCTAACACAAACAGGAAACCCCTTGTAATGTACCCGCAACCATCCCCTCTGGTCCTAACCAAGAAGTACAACAACCCTCTGGGATGTGCACTCAGCCTAACCCCTCTGTCTTGGTCATATGAATTTATGAGACTCTATGGGGAAGCTCACTAGGTCAATTCCCATTATAGTCTAGGGTATTCAGGGACTCTCTGAGGAAGATCACGTGGTCTAACCCTCTTAGACTTGAGGTTTAGAGACTCTCTAAGGAAGCTATCTTGGTCAATTCCTCCTATAGCCTCAGGTATACCACAGACTCTCTATGGAAGCACACTTGGTCAATTCCTCCTCTAGCCTGGGAATGTTCTTAAAGAGAAATCAAACAAGCTAAGACTCTCTGAGGAAGCTCACTCGGTCTCCCATCCTGTAGTCTATAAAATCTGAAGTCACTCTGGGAAGCTCGCTCGGTCTATCCCCTGTGGCCTATAATGTCTAAGACTCATTGAAGAAGCTCACTCGGTCTACCCTCCTGTAGTCTATAATGTCAAAGATTCTATGGGAAGCTCACTCAGTCTATCCCTTATAGTCTATAGCACAAGGTTCTCACAGCCCTATGCCAGTTAGTGCATGATAATTCTATAGGTCCAAAGTACACCTATAGAGCTACTTGGCTATCCAAAGTACACCAATAGAGCTACTTGGCTAACATTTTACAGGACAACAAGCATGTTATGGATCTCACTCCATCCTATGGTCATAAGGCACGGAAATAGTTGTAAAAGAAAAAGGCAAACGAAACTTGAAGGTCATAACAAGAAAAAAGAATGGAAAAACATCCAAGCACAACAAAATATCCTCTAACATGATTAATTTACCTCTACAGAAGCATGCAAGCATGGCAGGAAAACAACAAGGGAAAAAAGGTAAACACACAATACCCCGTTCATGGGTATTGATGGAATTTGCAAATAGAACTCAAAGACATTGAACGGTAAGGGACAAAACACCTACCTCGATCCTAGGAGATCAATATACTTGAACCACGATGACTGATTTTCCCTTGAACGTCGTAGCTCTGAGAAAGATTCCAAAACACTCAAACTACAATAACATGAGAAAGAGGAAGAATCAAGGAATGAAACTCAAGAAGAAAGAAGAACTCACTGATGCGGTTCCAATGCAATTGAATGCGGTCGAATCGGCCAACAGATGCAGGCTGCGGAATCTGGAAATGTTTCGCGGTCATACGACGTCTCTTAGCCGAACCAGACCTAGAATAAGACTTTTATGGCGATCAGGCCTGACCATGCTCCGTTTAATGAAAAAAAAGAAAGTACATGACACGTACTTTTATAGTACATGGAGTGTGGTGGGTTTTTCCATACTCCACATAAACCGGCCTCTAATTCAACCCTACACACCGTGTGTGTGGCCCAGACACGGCCAGCAAACGGATTTGAGTGGGAAAAGAGTACATGGCTCGTACTCATAATGTACATGGCGTGTACTTCAAAAATTTCTAGAACCATAATTTTTATCAAAAACATCAGAAAAAGGAAGGCATACCTAAAAAACGAAGATCCGGATTCTTACAAACTCCCCCACTTAAAGAAATTTGTCCTAGAATATCCCTAGTGAGGCGTAGAAGAAGAAACCCCGAAAAACTCCGGCCACTGCGATCGTACATCAACCTCTCTCTCCCCGGTCTCGTCTTGTACTCGCCCATGCTGCCAAAGCACCCGTACTAAAGGAACAGACTTCCCACAGAGAACCTTTGTACTGCGATCGACAATCCTGATGGGATGCTCCTCAAACAATGCATCCTATTCGAGCTCAACCTCCTCAGGCTGAAAGACATGTGACATGTCTAAAAAGTAACGTCTTAGCTGAGAGATGAGGAAGATTTCATTCATGGAACAATACCTCTGAGGAAACTGCAACCGATATGCAACCGGCCCAACTATTTCCAAAACTATAAATGGCCCAACGTACCGTGTTGAATGTTTACCTTGTCTCTGAATCCTCTTGTGTCCCAACCTCAGTGTGACACGCAGGAAAACCAGATCTCCGACCTCGAACTCCAGTGGTTGCCTCCACTGATCAGCATAAGACTTCTATCGAGACTGTTCTATAGCCATTCTCTTCTGAATCAACTCTATCTTCTCCGAGAACTCCTTAATAAGACGAGTTCCCAGCAGAGCTGCCTCTCCTTCCTCCAGCCAGCATAAGGCTGATCGGCATGGCCTACCGTACAATGCCTCGTAAGGTGTCATCTAAATGGTTTCCTGAAAACTGTTGTTGTATGTGAACTCTACAAGCGGAATATGCTTCTCCCAAGAACCTCTGAAGTCTAGAATGGAAGCTCGGAGCATATTCTAAAGCACCTAGATCGCGCGCTCGGACTGGCCATCTGTCTAGGGATGGTATGTTGTGCTCAAAAGTACCCGTGTACCCAAACACTTTTGAAGTCCCTACCAGAATCGAGATGTAAACCGCACATCCCTATCTGAAACAATGGATTGTGGAACTTCATGAAGACGTAAAATCTCTCAGATGTAGAACCATCCCAGATCATCCACATTGATGGTCTCCTTGATCGACAAGAAGTGAGAAAGCATCGTAAGCCTATCGACGACAACCCAAACAGCATCGTTCCACCGAGGCGACCTCGACAACCCCGCCACAAAGTCCATGGCAAAATTGTTACAATTCCACTTGGGATTGGGAAACTGCTGTAAAAGCCTTGCTGGTCACTGATGCTCTGCATTCACCTTCTGAAAAGTAGAACATGTAATGACAAAACCAACAACATCTTTCTTCATACCTGGCCAACAAGACTGTAACACCCGAGACTTTTATGTGTAATGTTTTGTTTTTATGTTATATAAATCATCAAAGTAATCGTTCACTACACACAACACTAGTTTGACTTTCTTTACACGCAACCGCGACCTTCCTTGATAGCTTGCGTCGTACGCAATACCGAGTTTCACTAAACAATGATATGCTATTAAAATATTATTAAAACTAGCCGTTATGAATAGTAATAACAACTTTTAGAAATTTTATAAATTTTATTTTTCAAAATGGACTTCATTTTTGGATTCGGAGTATCGAATTTAGCCAATGGTGAAATTTTGGTAGTTTTCAGATAACTTTCATATTCTGATGAATAGTGAAAATTACTAAATTTTAATTAAAAACAACTTTTTTAATCGAAATAATTAATAGTGATAAATTATTAATTTGAGAGGTTTTAAAGTATATTTAGAATATATTTTTACAATTTAATACAATTTTGTTCATTGGATGTAATTTCACATTTAAACCAGTTATAAACAAGTGTCAATCTTTTAATAGTTATTATCTCTTAAAAACACGCTATTTGTTTTGACGACGGGAATTAATTTTTAAATTAGTTAATGTAACTGATATGTTATGAATTTGGTAAAATAGACATCAATTTTGAGTTCATAATATCAAATATAGCTTAGGCCTAATTTTTGGTATTTTTCTGGAAACTTTCTTTTTTTGATGAATAGTGAAACCACTAAGTGGTAGTAAAAAAATGAATTTTTCATAAAACATAATTTTACCGCGTCTGTGAGTGGAATTTCAAAAATCCGAGAGACACGGTTGATGTCAGTAAGTAAAATGTGGTTCAATGAGATGAAAATAATTTTTGGTGAATCGTAAGTTTTTACTTTTTTTACCAGGGTTAAAAGTAAATAGGGTAATTAAGGGTAAAAATGATATTATTATTACCCTAACATATGTCCTAATTCTATTTGATAAGTGAAATTCGACCAAAAACAACCTTAGGAATAAAATATGACCACTTGGGCCCACATGTATTAGATTAGGACATTTATTATAAATTTATTTAAAGAAGGGTTAAAATAGTTAAAATCAAAGTTTAATAAAGAAATTCATTTTTAATATAGGGTTATACATAATATAAAATCGACTATAAATATTCATTAGAATGCTAAAAATATATCCTAAATACTGATATTTTATTTTTAATTTTTAGACGTTAAATAATTTAATTTATTTATGACACAACGATGATGGAGTAATTATCTTATTAATGAAATATTGAAATAATTGATGTTATAAATACCCAAATAAATGTAATTTAAGACTTTCTATGAATTACAATAATTTTCTAGGTTAATATGACATTTTAGAATTGATTTAGTTAACTGTTTTCGAACTAATCATTCTGTTATGATTTTCACAAAAATCAATTACTAAATAGTGTCAAAATTGACATAAAATTGTTTTAAAAACAAATATTATATTATTAATTGTTATTTTATTCCTAAAAATCTAAGGATCATCCAAATGACTTATATAATGTCATATATATTAATAATAAACAACATGGGGTTCGTTTGGCTTGTTATTGTAAGTTTATTAACCTTATAGTATAAGAACAAAAGAAGACACGGTAAAAGTAAAATTATTTAACTTAATGTTAAATCTAAATGATAAGGATAAAATACGAACATAAACTTGTCTAAAATATATTGGATGAGAGTAGTTCGACCCATCACCACCATATCTTTGAAATAAATCAATTTGGAGCTATTTAAAACCGAACTTGACTTTATAATAAAATAATATTTTTAGTTTTTCCAAAGGTGCCCCTCTCCTCCCTTATGAAAGAGAACCTCCTCCCTCTCCTCCTCACACCAATTTGAGCCTTCAATCTCGGCCAACCCCTGATACTTTATCCTCTCAACTTCCCTAGTAACATCCTAGAGGTCCTGGTCTTCCTCAAAAACCAATTGTAGTGCCCTAAAAGGAGGTCTCAAAGAAGCGCCTCAAAGAAGAGGTAATGCCCGTTACCGATTCTTTCATCTTTATTTCTTCTTCCACTTCTTCTTCATTAGTTGTTTAATTATGAGTCAATAACATCATTATCACTCATATACTGATATTTTATTATAAATATGAAACAACCATATTTCACCTCTTATCTATCCTACGGAAAACGAAATCACTGCGCGTGCGTATGTAGGGAATACCGTCTCCACGCCAGGGTGTAATCTATTTTCGACCACCACCTTACATGGATGGGTATAAGGGTGAAATTAATTAATATATATGATTATTGTAAAGTGGTATTGATTCTGAAATTGTATACATACACTCCAATACAATTCCACGATCATGGTAACTATATCATCGCTCGTGCGTACGTACGGAATACCGTCTCCACGATGTGATGTGATTCGTTCTATATGATCTTCATTGCATAATGATTATATAAATCAATTGAATGAATGAATATGATATATATTACACTAATAACATTCTGGAAATGAGGTATCTATAACCTAAAGAGAATAATAAGAATTTATTCGACAAAAGACGCATAAGAACAAAAAGTAATAAACACCTGAATAACAAGTAGTAATGAAATATTACTAATAAGAATCTAATAATATAACCATATATGATATAATAAAAATAATTATGATTCTGGAATAAGTCAATAACATTATTTAAATCATTATACAGGAGGTTCGGACACTTACGAAGCAAATCGGACATAAGGTAAGGGAAAATATCACAATCTCATTTTTATCCGAGATTGTTTATACTTTGATATTTACTGGGGTGTATTTTATCATCCACATCCATATTCCCTCAATATGTAATATTGTTTCCATCCACCTACAATTGTTTAAATCCAATTTTACCCTTCGGTGAGTTTTTTAGTAAAAGATATGAAGGGAATCTTTTGTCGTTATTCGTACGAGGTACTTTTTGACTTTTCCGAAAAAAGTACGTGAAGAATGTTTTTTTAACTTATACGGAATGAATGAATTTTTAAAACATTATTTCCAAGAAGCATTCTTTACAAGTTTTCATGTTTATTTTTAATCAACTTCTTTTAGTTTAGAATTGTATGAATTGTTAAGAAAGGAAAAGTGTTTTTGAAGTAGAAAGGATATTTTCCTCAAGTGTAACACCCCAAACTTCTACGGTATGCTTCTCTTTGAATAATTTGATAGTGTGTATTGTACGCAACACCGAGTTCTAACACACCATAACCAATCAAACTAGCCGTTATGAATAGTAATACCTACTTTTTGAAATTATATATATTTTATATTTCAAAATGGAATTCATTTTTGGATTCGGAATATCGAATTTATCCTAAGGTGAAATTTTGGTACTTTTCTGATAACTTTAATATTTTGATGAATAGTTAAAATTACTAAATTTTAATTAAAAACAACTTTTTTAATCAAAATAATTAATAGTGGTAAATTCTGAATTTGAGAGGTTTTAAAGTATATTTTGAATATATTTTTACCATTTAATACAATGTTGGCCTTTGGACATACTTTTACAATTAAACCGGACATAAAAAAGTGTCAATCTTTTGATAGTTATTTTCTCTTAAAAACACGCTTTTTGTTTTAACAACGGGAATTAATTTTAAATTAATTTCTGCCACTTCTGTGTTTTAAATTTGGAAAAATGTATTCCATATTTGGAATCATGATTTTCAAATTGTGTAAATAGGTAACATTTATTTTTAGACATTTTGAATAATTACTGTGGTAAATATTTTATTTACCATGGTTAAGGGTAAATCCGGTAAATAAGGGTTAAAAAATATTATTATAATAATACTAAATTACCCTAAAACTTGTCCTAACCTTATTGGTTGATACATGTTCGACCATAGGCATCTTTGGGTCGATTTTGGGACCCCATGGAGCCACTTGTAGGTGATAGGGACACTTTATTTTAATTAAGTTAAAATGAATACAAAAATGACACAAGCATATATCCTTTAGAAAAACAATTGTTACATAGGGTTATATATGTTGTATCTTCGACTATAAATATTCATTAGAAAGATAAAAAGATTTAATACATAATTATATTTTATTTATAATTTTTAGACATTAAATAATTTAATTTATTTAAGACAAAATGATGATGTAGTAATTACCATAATAGTGAAAAATAAAAATATTTGATATTATAAATACACAAATAAATAGCATTTGAGACGTTTTATGAATTAAACTAAATTTCTAAGATAATATAACATTTTAGGAATTATTTAATTAAAAAATTTCGAAGTAATCATTCTGTTATGAGTTTCACAAAAATCAACTATTGAATAGTGTCAAAATTGACCTAAGAGTTTTTAAAACAAATATTATATTATTAATTGATATTAAATTCCTAAAAATATATGGTTCGGCCAAGAGACTTATATCATGATAGGTGTATCATTAATTGACCACTTGGGGGTCGCTGGGATGTATATATTAACTTTATTAACCATATTATATAAAAATACAAAGAGACATTGTAAAAGTGAAACTAATTAACTAAGAGTTAATACTTAAAGATAAGGTTAATATAAGTACCCAAACCTATCTAAATTCTATTGGTTGAGTGGTTTTCGACCCATACCCACCTTAAAATTTAAATAATCAACTTTGGAGCCATTATAAACCGAATATGAATTTATTATAAATTAATATTTCTAGCTTTTCCAAAGGTGCCCCTCACCCCTCTTATAAAAGGGCACTCCTCCTTCTCATTTCTCCACACCTTCAAAGCCTTTTAGTTCGGCCAAACTCTACCCAAATACTCTCCCAACATCCCACACTACAACCTAGAGGACATAGTTTGATCAGAAAGCCAACCTAAGGAGCCCTTTTGATCAAATCAAAAGGAAGAACCCGAAGAAGAGGTAATGATTTCACCACACTTTTCAAAATTCCTTTCTTCTTCCACTTCATCTTCCTTTGTTGTTACCATTGTAAAATAATAACTCCAGTATCATATATATACTGTGATGTTATTATAAATATAGTACAACCATAATCAGTATTCTATCAACCCTTTGAATAACATGTCACCATACGTGCGTACGTACGGCTTACCGTCTCTACGTCGTGGTGTAATTGTTATTCAATATATTATTATTTGGATGGGTATAATAATGATGTGTAACTCATGTAAATAATAAATATAACATGTTAATTATTCTTTATATATGATATAAAATCCATTTATATATTCTTTTAATATCAAAATAATGATATTGTCGCTCGTGCGTACGTACGGACTACCGTCTCCACGAACGCGATGAGATTCGTTCTCCATCGTATCCATTGAAGTATAATTCTCATTTGATGGTTAATAATAGTATCTAAGGACTTGATATCATTCTATATATTGTAAACATACAACCTATCCCTTACAAACATGGCTTACGTAACAAAACATATAAAAGAAAACAAGTAAGTTAACACCCGAAACAACGATAATACTAAGATATTATTAACAAAGCAATGTTAAAAGATCATATATGATATCATATGAATTTATATGATTCTTGTATAATTTAATAACAATTATTTCACTATTATACAAGAGTTTAACCTACCCCAACCAAGTAAAAATACAATGGTAAGGGTTATTTCACAATCTCTTCATTATCCGAGGTTGTTTATATGTAATAATCTACTTGGATCTCTTTATCATCCACATCCATGTTTCTTAAAAATGTATTTTAAAACATTCTTACTATTTAAAAAAATATGGGTTAAAGTCATTTATACCCTTTTTTGACTTTTATAAGATTTTTGTAAAGGAATCATTCCGTCGTTTTCCAAACAAGGTGCTTTTAACCTTTTCGACAGAATTAAGGTAAGAATGTTTTTTTAACTTATACGGCGGGTGCGGTAATTTTCCGCTTTTATAAAATCGTCGAAGCTTCCATTACAAGCTTATAAGAATATTTTCAAAGAAAATGTTTTATTAAATGATTTCAAAAATAGAAAGGTATATTTCTCTAAAAAGAGTTTTGATTTCATTTATGTCAACATCCTTTGATGGATTTTACGCTTATTTGAAGTTGATTTATTATGATACAAAACTTCTATATTGTATTGAAGGTTTTGTGATATGTTTGACTGTGAATGTGCTATTTTTATACCATTCATAGTTTATGATGAAAGTATTGACATTTTTTATGCTAGTTTTAATACGAATGTTTATGTTATGTTTAAACCTTTTCATATGGGAATGCATTGGACTTAATATGTGACGGGTGGAGCCCGCTATAGCTCCTCGATGCATCGGTAGGTCTCATGAGACAAACTAGTGTCTTGGCACAAGGCCATGGAAATATCTTATTTGTAGTCTTGGCATGAGGCCTTGGCTATGTGGTTATGATAGTCTGGCGTTATGCATTCCATCATTATGAAAGTGGTTATTGATATTGCATTGATTATTCGATTAGTAGAATATCCATGTGAATAAGTAAATAGCATTATTTAATTTTACTTTTGTCATTCAATGTTGAAGTTCAAGTTTAAGAGGCTTTTTTTAGAAATGCATTTCCTTAAATGTTTATGCTTATTTTTTAATGTTTCCGCTATATTGTTATCCTTACTGGGCATTTGAGCTCACCGCTTTTCTATGTTTTATTTTTCCCAAGATGTGAAGAAGTAAGTTATGAATGACCTGCAAGGATATTATGAGGGGATAATAGTGTGGACTATGGAGACATTATGTTGTTGTAGTAGTTTTTTACTTTATGATGTAATGTAAAACTTTATGAATATATCTAGTGTTTCCAAGGCTACTAAACCAATCGGTCTTTCGAGATTTGATCATTCTTGTGATCATGCCAATGTTATGTAATAATGCACCGACTCTAGGTAACTAGGGTCGGGACATTACAGTTGGTATCAGATGAAGTTTAGTACAAACCTTGGAAGCTGGATTTAGATAAACACTGATTAGAGCACGTAGACCTAAGATGAACTTTGAAGATTAGTATAGAACAACTTCCTAGAATTTTGGTATTGTAGAGATTTTTTGAGTTTTTCGAGCAATACATCCCTGTCTGGAAACGAGCAGGTAGAGGCGGCTCTGGAATAGATGTACCTAGGGGTTAAACTTGAAAAAACCACTTTGAGCTAGAGTCGAATGGGAACTGGTGCACGACAACGGGCCTTGCTGCACTCTTGGTTACGACAATCCCGGGGGATATGCTTAGGATAACTCTCATTTTATTTACAAATAATTATGAAGGTTTTATGAGTATATACTTCCTCAATGAAAACATTTTTATGATTATGGATTATATCCATAAATAGTTCAATTAATGTTAAGTGTTTTATAAGTATGGAATTATATATTTTGATTCATAAACTGATCTAGTTTATGCAATTGTTTAGAAATGGCGCCTAGTGGAAGAAATGGAAACCGTATCAATTCACGCACTCCGTGTAGGGATTGCCCTCCTACTCAAGATAATTATAGTGGAGCTGGTGATGCAACTGGTGTCGATCAGCTAATCACCATACTGGGACAACTCACTCAGGTTATGAATAATAACCTTACCCGTATGGAGCACCCTGATCCAAAGTGTGGAGGATCAATGTTAGATCGATTCATGAGGCAACAACCACCAATGTTCAATGGGAGTACAAATCCCTTAGTATCTGAGCAATGGATAAATTCCCAAGAGAAAATATTTCAGTCTTTGGGGAGTAGTGAAAGGGTAAAAGTTATCATGGAAGTTTACCGCCTCACTGGAGATGCTGATCAATGGTGGTCATTGATTCAAAACACGAAGGAAGATGATGAAGTATCATATATGGAATGGAGAGAGCTCAAAGATCTGTTTTTAGAAAAAATACTTTCCTCACGACCATCGAGCAGATATGGAAAGGCAATTTCTGAGTCTGAGACAAAAGGAGGATGAGAATGTCGCAAAGTATGAGGCTAACTTTACAAGGTTAGAAAGGTATGCTGGAGATTATATACGTAACCCAAGAAGTAAGATTGATAGTTTCTTTGATGGGTTAAAACCATTTCTCCGTCGAGAATTAGTCTCACAATCGTTTTCTTCGTACGAAGACATTGTCTCATGTGCTATCAAGACCGAAAATGAATTCTCTAAGTCTTATGACCTTGAAGCAAAGCAAGAGAAGAAGAGGCCTGCTGATCAATCTAGGAATGGATATAAGGGGAAGAAGGGAAAGGATGAATATCCATCCTGTGGTAAATGTGGGAAGAAACACCCTGGTACTTGCTTGAAGGGAACGAGTGTCTATTACAAGTTTGGTGAAAAGGCCACCAAGCTCGTGATTGCACGGGGAAGAAGGAAGCCACCAACGTTCAGTGCTACAATTGCAGGGAGATGGGGCATTATGCAAATGAATTTCCTAAGCATCAGGAGAACTTATCTCAGAAAAGGACAAGGGATCAAGGCCAAGCTTATGCTATCACTACTGCTGAGGTAGAAGCTCCGAAAGACATGGTGGTAGGTAATTTAATGGTTTCCTCAAGTTTAGCAAATGCATTATTTGATTCTGGATCATCACATTGTTTCATATCTTCCCAGTTTTTAAGAAAATTAGATATTTCCAATTTGATTTAACAAGGGAGTTGTCAGTTAAAACTCTTAAGGGAAGTATCATTGCAACAAAGTTTTGTGAATCAGTCCCCATTAGAGCACATAAATGATCTTTATCTACTGATCTCATCATCATACCTATGATTGAGTTTGATATAATCCTCGGTATGGACTAGCTTTCAGACTATGATGCGAAGATTTATTGTAAGAAGAAAGAGGATACGATTCTTGATAATAATGATAAGGAACACCTTATCTTTAGAGCAGAATCGTCACCACCTAATTATTATTTAGATCCACCCCCAGTAGCTCAACTAAATTCAATTATTGGGGAGGAAGAGAATGAAAAAACTGTGGGTGAGTAAAGGAATGTTCAAATAGAGGATGTACCCGTTGTGAAAGAATTTGTAGATGTATTTCCAGAACATTTACCTGGACATCCTCCAGAACGAGAAGTTGAGTTTTCCATTGATTTAATTCCTGGATCAATGCCTATATCGAAGACCCCTTATAGAATGGCCACTGTAGAGTTAGTCGAACTAAAGAAACAACTAGAGGAATTGAGTAATAAAGGATTTATTCGCCCTTGTGTTTCTCCATGGGGAGCCCCTATTCTTTTTGTTAAAAAGAATGATGGATCTATGAGGTTATTTATCGACTACAGGGAGATCAATGCTATAACGATAAATAACAAGTATCCCCTACCTTGCATTGATGATTTATTTGACCAACTGCATGGAGCTCAATACTTTTCAAAGATTTACCTTCCATCTGGATACCATCAGCTGTGTGTGAAGAAGGAAGACATTCCGAAGACAGCATTTCGAACCAGGTATGGGCATTACGAGTTTACTGTAATGCCTTTTGGTTTTACTAATGCACCCTCTGTATTCATGGATCTGATGAATAGAGTTTTCAATGAGTATCTTGATGAATTTGTGGTGGTATTTATTGATGATATCTTGGTATACTCCAAAATCTACGAAGATCATGAAAATCACTTGCGCATTATCCTGAAGACTCTGAGAAGACATGAATTATATGGGAAGTTTAGAAAATGTGAATTCTGGCTTCATGAGATTTCTTTTCTTGGCCATATTGTCTCTAAATATGGAATCTCTATTGATCCTTCTAGGACTAAGGCAATCCAAGAATGGCCAGCACCGACGAGTATAACTGAGGTACGTAATTATCGATGATTCGTCCAGAATTTTTCCTGATTGGCTAACCCATTAACAAAGCTCACACGTAAAGGGGTTAAATTTGTTTGGACAAAAGAGTGTGAAGAATTTTACGAAGAACTGAAGATAAGATTAGTCAATGCTCGTATATTTACTCTACCATCGGGAAATGATGGGTTCGTTATTTATAGTGATGCATCGAAGAAAGGACTTGGTTGTGTCCTTATGCAGAATGATAGAGTTATTGCATATGCATCATGACAGTTGAAAATTCATGAACAAAACTATCCTACTCATGATCTCGAGTTAGCATCTGTGATATTTGCTTTGAAGATATGGAGGCACTACCTCTATGGTGAAAAATGTGAGATTTATACTGATCACAAGAGTTTGAAGTATATTTTCTCACAAAAAGAACTCAACATGAGGAAAAGGAGATGGCTTGAATTACTCAAGGATTATGATTGCACGATGCACTACCACCCGAGGAAGGCAAACAAGGTGGAAGATGCTTTGAGTAGAAAAGATCATGGAGTTTTGAACAATATGAGAATTGAAAGGGATCCAATTTTCATGGATCTAGTGAAGATGGACATGGGAATAACCAGGGAAGGAGAAACATCAATGCTTTTTCAAATGGTTGTCAAACCATCTTTACTAGAAAGGATTAAGATTTCTCAGACCGATGATGAATAATTTCAAAAGAAGATTAATGCTGTTAATGAAGGGAGATTGAGAGATTTTGTGTATGGAAATGGAATTTTGAAATTCGGAAAGAGGGTTTGTGTTCCCAATATACCTAATCTAAAAAGGGAATTGCTGGATGATGCTCATAGTTCCAATTTCTCTATACACCCTGGTAGCACCAAAATGTATAGAGATTGGAAGGAACATTTTTGGTGGGACAACATGAAGAGGGAGATTGCTGATTTTGTGTCAAGATGTATGGTTTGCCAACAAGTGAAAGCTGGAAGGAAACATCCTGGAGGAGTCATGCAACCTCTTCCCATACCGGAGTGGAAATGGGACAACATTACGATGGACTTTGTCATGGGGCTACCAAAGACTCCTAGAAGGAACGATGCAATATGGGTTATTGTTGATCGTCTTACCAAGTCAGCACATTTTCTTGCTATAAGAGAAGATATACCCCTCGAACATCTAGAAAGACTATATATTAATGAATTTTTGAGACTTCATGGAGTACCCCTATCGATTGTTTCTGATCGTGATCCCCGTTTTACTTCAAGATTCTGGAAAAGTCTTCAGAAATACCTGGATACTGAACTTCATTTGAGCATTGCTTACCACCCTCAGACAGACGGACAATCAGAATGGACTATTCAAACCATAGAAGACATGTTGAGATCTTGCTCACTTGACTTTCAGGGTATGTGGGATCAATATTTACCTCTGGTAGAATTTTCCTATAACAATAGCTTCCATTTGAGTATTCAGATGGCACCATATGAAGCATTATAGAGAAAGAGATGTCGTACACCAACATGTTGGGATGACGTTGGTGAAGTAAAACTTGTAGGCCCATAACTGGTGGAGGAAAAAGTAGAAATGGTGAAGGTAATCCAAAATCACATCAAAGCAGCTCAAAGTAGGCAGAAGAGCTATGCCGATAATTGAAGAAAGGATTTGGAATTTCAAGTCGGTGATCATGTTTTCCTGAAGGTAGCTCCATGGAAGGGAGTCATACGTTTTGGTAAGAAAGGTAAATTGAGTCCCAGGTACATCGGACCTTTCGAAATTCTAGAAGGAATTGGGGCTGTAGCTTACCGATTGGCAATGCCGCCAAGTCTCCCCAAAGTTCACGATGTATTCCACGTATCTCTGTTGAGAAAATACATGCCTGGCCCAATGCATGTACTCACCTATGAAGAATTAGAACTGGAACTCGATCTGTCTTATTGTGAAGAGCCCGTCGGGATTCTTGATACGAGAGAACAAGTACTGAGAAACCGTACGACGCGTCTAGTAAAAGTCTTGTGGAGAAACCATAAGATGGAAGAGGCAACGTGGGAACCCGAGGAACTTATGATGAAGAACCACCCGAGTCTTTTCATGTGATAAGTATTCTAGAAATTTGGAGGACGAAATTATTTGAAGGAGGGTAGAATGTAACACCCCAATCTTCTATGGTATGCTTCTCTTTTAATAATGTGATAGCGTGTGTTGTACGCAACACCGAGTTCTAACACACCATAACCAATCAAACTAGCTGTTATGAATAGTAATACCAACTTTTTGAAATTATATATATTTTATATTTCAAAATCGAATTCACTTTTGGATTCGGAATATCGAATTTATCCTAAGGTGAAATTGTGGTACTTTTTGGATTACTTTAATATTTTGATGAATAGTGAAAATTACTAAATTTTAATTAAAAACAACTTTTTTAATCAAAATAATTAATAGTAATAAATTATGAATTTGAGAGGTTTTAAAGTATATTTAGACTATATTTTTACCATTTAATAGAATTTTGGTCATTGGGCATACTTTTATAATTAAACCGGACATAAACAAGTGTCAATCTTTTGATAGTTATTATCTCTTAAAAACACGCTTTTTGTTTTAACAACGGGAATTAATTTTAAATTAATTTCTGCCACTTATGTGTTTTGAATTTGGAAAAATGGATTCTATATTTTGAATCAGGATGTTCAAATTTTGTAAATAGGTAACATTTATTTTTAGACATTTTGAATAATTACTGTGGTAAATATTTTATTTACCATGGTTAAGGGTAAATCCGGTAAATAAGGGTTAACAAATAATATTATAATAATACTAAATTACCCTAAAACGTGTCCTAACCTTATTGGTTGATATATGTTCGACCATAGGCATCTTTGTGTCGATTTTGGGACCCCATGGATCAACTTGTAGGTGATAGGGACACTTTATTTTAATTAAGTTAAAATGAATACAAAAATGACACAAGCATATATCTTTTAACAAAAACAATTGTTACATAGGGTTATATATGTTTTATTTTCGACAATAAATATTAATTAGAAATATAAAAAGATATACTACATAATGATATTTTATTTATAATTTTTAGACATTAAATAATTTAATTCATTTATGACACAATGATGATGCAGTAATTACCATAATAGTGAAAAATTAAAATAATTGATATTATAAATACAAAAATAAATAGAATTTGAGACTTTTTATGAATTACACTAAATTTCTATGTTAATATGACATTTTAGGAATGATTTAATTAAATTTTTTCGAAGTAATCATTCTGTTATGAGTTTCACAAAAATCAACTATTGAATAGTGTCAAAATGGACAAAAAAGAGTTTTTAAAACAAATATTATATTATTAATTGATATTAAATTCCTAAAAATCTAAGGATTGGACAAGAGACTTATATCATGATAGGGGTATCATTAATGGACTACTTGGGGGTCTCTTGGATGTATATAATATGTTTATTAACCATATTATATAAAAATACAAAAAGACATTGTAAAAGTGAAACTAATTAACTAAGAATTAATACTTAAATATAAGGTTAATATAAGTACCCAAACCTGTCTAAATACTATTGTTTGAGTGGTTTTAGACCCATCCCCACCTTAACATTTAAATAATCAACATTGGAGCCATTAGAAACCGAATATGAATTTATTATAAATTAATATTTCTAGCTTTTCCAAAGGTTCCCCTCACCCCTCTTATAAAAGGGCACTCCTCCTTCTCATTTATTCAAACCTTAAAAGCCTTTTGGTTCGGCCAAATTCTGCCCTAATACTCTCCCAACATCCCTCACTACATCCTAGAGGCCTTAGTATGATCAGAAAGCCAACCTAAGGATCCCTTTTGATCAAATAAAAAGGAAGAACCTGAAGAAGAGGTAATGATTTCACCACCCTTTTCCAAGTTCCTTTCTTCTTCCACTTCTTCTTCCTTTGTTGTTACCATTGTAAAATAATAACTCCAGTATCATATATATATACATTGATGTTATTATAAATATGGTACAACCATAATCAGTATTCTACCCACCCTTTTAATAACATGTCACCATACGTGCGTACGTACGGCTTACCGTCTCCACGTTGTTGTGTAATTGTTATTCAATATATTATTATTTGGATGGGTATAATAATGATGTGTAACTCATGTAAATAATAAATATAACATGTTAAGTATTCTGTATATATGATATAAAATCCATTTATATATTATTTTAATATCAAAAGAATGATATTGTCGCTCGTGCGTACATACGGACTACCGTCTCCACGAACGCGATGAGATTCATTCTCCATCGTATCCATTCAAGTATAAGTCTCATTTGATGGTTAATAATAGTATCTAAGGACTTTATATCATTCTATATATGATTATGATACAACCTATCCATTACAAACATTGCTTACGTAACAAAACATATAAAAGAAAACAAGTATGTTAACACCCAAAACAACGATAATACTACGATATTATTAACAAAGCAATGTTAAAAGATCATATATGATATCATATGAATGTATATGATTCTTGTGTAATTTAATAAGATTGTAAAGGAATCTTTCCATCGTTTTCCAAACAAGGTGCTTTTAACCTTTTCGACAAAATTAAGGTAAGAATTTTTTTTAACTTATTCGGCGGGTGCGGTAATTTTCCGATGTTATAAAATCGTCGAAGCTTCCATTACAATCTTATAAGAATATTTTCAAAGAAAATGTTTTATTAAATGATTTCAAAAATAGAAAGTAATATTTATCTAAAAATAGTTTTGATTTTATTTATTTCAACATCCTTTGATGGATTTTACGCTTATTTGAAGTTGATTGATTATGATACAAAACTTCTATATTGTATCGATGGTTTTGTGATATGTTTGAATGTGGATGAGCTATTTTTATACCATTCATAGTTTATGATGAATTTATTGACATTTCGTATGCTATTTTTAATACAAATGTTTATGTTATGTTTAAACCTTTTCATATGGGAATGCATTAGACTTAATATGTGACGGGTGGAGCCCGCTATAGATCCTCGATGCATCGGTAGGTCTCATGAGACAAACTAGTGTCTTGGCACACGGCATTGTCAAAATCTTATTTGTAGTCTTGGCACAATTCCTTGGCTATGTTGTTATGATAGTCTGGCATTATGCATTCCACCATTATGAAAGTGGTTATTGATATTGCATGTGATTATTAGATTAGTATAATATCCATGTGAATAAGTAAATGACATTATTTCATTTTACTTTTGCCATACTATGTTGAAGTTCAAGTTTAAAAGGCTTTTGTTTTAGAAATGCATTGCCTTAAATGTTTATGCTTATTTTTGAAAATTTTCTGCTATATTGTTATCCTTACTGGGAATTTGAGCTCACCCATTTTCTATGTTTTATTTTTCCCAGAATGTGAAGAAGTAAGTTATGAATGACCTATAGGTATATTATGAGGGGATAATAGTGTGGACTATGGAGAGATTATGTTGTTGTAGTAGTTTTTCACTTTATGATGTAATGTAAAACTTTATGAATATATCTAGTGTTTCCAAGGATACTAAACCAATCGGTCTTTCGAGATTTGATCGTTCTTGTGATCATGCCAATGTTATGTAATAATGCACCGACTCTAGGTAACCAGGGGTCGGGGCGTTACATCAAGAATGGAGTTCAAGTGTTTTTTCAAAATTATTTTCCATCTAAGATAATAAAGGGATCTGTTTCTATCCCTATTATTACATTGATTTTTTTATGTTGTGATGGAATTATTTTCATTAATTCCTTTATCTTATATGAATTGTTTTATGATGTCACGATGTTTAAGAATCCCATTTTTATTACATGGGGTATGCTATGATGTATGGTTTATGATTTTGTGACACACATAAGAATGGTATCATTATGAGATGGGTGAGACCTATATCTCCCTCCAATGCATTGGGTAAAGATTTTATATCTCATGAGATAGACATGGCTGGAACGGCAGGTTATACCGGTTCAGTGAAACATGGCTGAAATGAGGAGTGAACTCGGTTCAGAAATGGACTTTGTCCACTAATATATTCTTGGCAACGAGTCTTGACTAATAATAAATGATTCTCAATGATTATGTGTGTATGACACAAAGTTTCATGTTTTATGTTTTGATTATTGGGATTACATTTCACTACTATGATTTATCCCATGTTATGATATTATGATCTCTTTTGCAGGTTAAGATTTCCAAAAGTTATGTTCTTATGTATATGATGTGATTGATATTTCATTTGTTTACCCTTACTGAGCATTTGAGCTCACCCTTTTTATGTTTTATTTCCCCAGGTCAGGAAAGAAGGTTATTAAGTAGGATATTCCAAAAAGGGACTCTAGATATGATGAAATAAATGGGTGGAAAAGTAGACGCTTTATGAACCAGTTGTTTATGCTTTCCAGTTTCTAAAGACACTATACCTATACGGTCCTTTCATGCTTTTTTCATATGTCGTAATAAGTGTGCTTCAATATTGAAGTAATAACAATCTATGTAAAGTATGGGTCGTTATAGTTGGTATCACAAGAAAGGTATAGTCAACCTTTGGAAACTAGGATGTGAAAGCCTTAGTAAGATCCCTAAGGATAATTCTAAGCATAGAACACAATCTTAGTGTTTTAGAAATGACCATGAATAACCTAGGATAAGACCTTAAGTGTGAAATTTTATTCTTGATTATTTGTTTTTCCTATTATAATTAGTGTTTTTCACACTATTCTTCTTGGTTTTAGTCAATGGCTGGAACCCGAAGGAACCGTGTTAATGCGGAATGAGGCGGGAAATGAAATGATTGTCCCCCTGAGCAACCAAACATTATGGGAGCTAGAATGTAAAATCTTGTAGCCATGCTCACACAACTTTTTCAAGATATGAATCATTCTGGGCTTCCAAACGAGCAAAAGAAGGAGCAACATTCTATTGAATCCTTCATGAGGCAGCGTCCACCTTCATTCAGCGGGTCTACTGATCCATTAGTTGCTGAACAATGGATCAGTACTACTTAAAAGATATTTTCATTTCTTCAATGTTCTGAACATGATAAAGTCATCCTAGTATTGTATCATTTGGAAGGAGATGATGATTAATGGTGGAATCTTATTAAGAATACGAGGCAAAGAGATGAAATTGAGTCCATGGAATGGGACGAGTTCAAGAACTTATTTTTCAATAAGTACTTCCCTCGTATTCTCCGAACAAAGATAGAGAAAGAGTTTCTTGAACTGAAGCAAAAGGATGATGAATCTGTTGGTACCGATGAAGTAAATTTTACAAGACTTTCAAGGTACACTTCTGGTATTATTATCCGACCTGAGAGTAAGATCGATATATTCTTTAGTGGCTTAAAACCAAGTATTCGAAGGGCCTTAGCCATAAGGTACTTCAATAGCTACAAGGAAATCGTTTTATGTGCTCTCAAAGTTGAGATGGAGATTGGAGTAACCCATCAGTCATATGGGTTTTATAAGAAGAGGAAAATGGAATTCAAAGGAAAATCTAAAGAGCACACTGAAAAGAAGATGAGCTTTCCCTTATGCTCAATGTGTGGAAAAAACATGGAGGGAGTTGTCTTAACGGGACAAGTAAATGTTTCAAATGTGGAATGGAAGGTCATCTGGAATTTGAATGCCGCAATGATGGGAAGAAGATGTCAAATGATGCAAACAAAGAAAGGGACACATAGAATGAACCTACTACACTTCAATGTTTCAAGTGCAAGGAGATGGGGCATTATGCCAATAAATTCCCTAATCCAAGGGTTTTTGATGATGATCGACATCAACAAAATCTTAAGGCTAAAGGCAAAGGAAAGTCACATGCAATTTCTATTAGCGATGTGGAGTACGATAATGATGTGGTGAAAGGTACACTTACCATCCACTCTAAAGTAGAAAATGTTTTATTTGATTCTGGATCCACCCACTATTTCATTTCTTAAGATTTTTCTAAGGGTATCACCGTTTTACCTCAACAATTAGATGTTGAGATAGTTGTGACAACACCTAATGGCACAACAGTCGCATTAAAGTTTATAATTCATCCCCGAATGAAGTTTGTAGGAAAGTGCTTCCTGGAAATCTTGTGATCCTTCCTATAGTGGAATTTGATGTGATTATTGGCATGGATTGGATTTCTTTATATGGATCTCGTATCAATTCTTAAAGAAGGGAAGTCACATTTCATATTCCAGATCAATCTATGATTGTCTATCGATGCAAGGATGAACATAACCTTCCAGTGTAAATTTCTTCCATCTTATGGGTCTTGATTCCACTTAATGAAGGTTATTTATCTCAAATGGTTGGTGAGAAACTCACAATTAAGAATATGCCCATTGTACGGGAGTTTGATGATGTCTTTCCGGAGGAATTTCCGGGTCTTCCACCAAATCGGGAAGTTGAGTTTTCAATAGAACTCGTACCGGGTGCTTTGCCTATTTCAATGTCACCTTATAGAATGGCCCCAATTGAGTTGCAATAATTGAAGAAGAAACTCCAAGAGAATCTTGATAAGGGATTCATACGCCCTAGTGCGTCACCTTGGGGAGCACCTGTTTTTTTGTTAAGAAGAAAGATGGATCAATGAGACTCTGCATTGCTTATCGAGAACATAACAAGTTCACTATCAAGAACAAATATCCTCTCCCACGCATTGATGACCTATTTGACCAACTACGCGGAGCTCAATACTTTTCCAAGATTGATCTTCGTTCAGGGTATCATCAATTAAGGGTCAAAAGGGAGGATATACCAAAGACGGCTTTCCGTACAAGGTATGGACACTATGAATTTATAGTGATGCCATTTGGTCTTACTAATGCCCCTTCTATCTTCATGGATCTGATTAATAGAGTCTTTAGAGACTATCTTGATCAATTTGTGGTAGTATTTATAGAAGATATTCTTGTCTATTCAAAGAGCAAGGAAGAGAATGAAGATCACTTGAGAATTATATTGAAGACCCTGAGAAAGGAGAAACTTTTTTTCAAATTTACCAAGTGTGAATTTTGGATTCAAAAAGTTGCATTTTTGGGTCACATAATCTCAAAAGAGGGGATATCTGTGGATCCAGCAAAAACAGAGGTTATCGAAAGATGGTCGAGACCAACAACAGTAACTGAGATCCAAAGTTTTCTTGATTTGGCTGGATAATATCGACGTTTTGTGAAAGATTTTTCACGATTATCTAATCCACTCTCCAGGTTGACTCGAAAAGGATTTAAGTTCGTGTGGACGAATGAATGTGAAGATAATTTCAAGGAATTGAAAAGAAGGTTATCCAGTTCACCTGTACTCACACTTCCTTGTAGTGGAGAAGGGTTTGTGATCTATAGTGATTCATCCAAGAAGGGACTGGGATGTGTTCTCATGAAAAATGATATGGTGGTAGCTTATGCCTCACGACAGTTGAAAATCCATGAGCAAAATTACCCAACTCATGATTTGGAGTTAGCTGCGGTAATCTTTGCATTAAAGATTTGGAGGCATTACCTTTATGGTGAAAGGTGTGATATTTATACTGATCATAAAAGTTTAAAGTATATTTTCACACAAAAGGAGCTGAATATGCGTCAAAGAAGATGGTTGGAGCTGATTAAGGATTACGACTGCTCAATTCATTACCACCCTGGGAAAGAAAACAAGGTGGCAGATGCATTAAGTCGACAAGACCATGCCTGTTTATCCATGATGAGGATAACAAAAGATCCAATATTTATGGATTTACAAAGGATGGATCTTGGAATTATAACGGAAGGGAGAAAATCGTTTCTTTCTCAAATGAATGTTCAACCATCTATACATGTAAAGATTAAAGAGGCGCATAAAGAAGATGTAGAGTTACAAAAGAAGTTGAGAAATGTTCCGGAATTCAACCTTGATTGTGATGGGATAATAAAGTTTAGGAATCAGGTTTGTGTTCCTCCCATCCCTGAATTAAAGAAGGAGCTGCTGTATGAGGCTCATAGTTCTTCATTCTCTATTCATCCTGGAAGCACGAAGATGTATAGGGACCTGAAAGAGTACTTCTGGTGGGATGGCATGAAAAGAGATGTTACTGAATATGTCTCTCGATGCTTGGTTTGTCAGCAAGTTAAAGCTGAGAGACAGAAGTCTAAGGGGATGTTACAACCATTACCCATACCCAAATGGAAATGGGAAAACATCACTATGGACTTTGTCATAGGACTTCCTAAAACATCCAAAGGCAATAATGCTATCTGGGTCATAGTTGATCTTCTTACAAAGTCTTCACACTTCATTGCTATTAGAGAGGATTTCTCTCTGGATCAACTTGCCAGGATATATGTAAAAGAAGTGGTAAGATTGCATGGAGTACCACTTTCTATTATATCTGATCGGGATCTAAGGTTTACCTCAAAGTTCTGGCGAAGTCTTCAGCATACTCTAGATACAGAGTTGAGTTTCAGCACTTCTTATCATCCTCAGACAGATGGTCAGTCTGAGAGAACAATTTAAACTCCAGAAGATATGTTGAGTGCTTTCTCTACGGATTTCAAAGGTGGTTGGGATCAACACCTACCTTTGGTGGAATTTTCTTATAATAATAGCTTTCACTCCAGTATTCTGATTTCTCCTTATGAAGCTCTCTATGAAAAGAAATGCAGGAATCCAACTTGCTGGGATGAAGTTGGGGAAAGAAAGCTATTAGGACCTGATCTCGTTGATGAAATGGCAGAAAAGGTCAGATCTATTCAACAACACATAAGAGTAGCTCAGAGTCGACAGAAAAGTTATGCCGACAACCTAAGAAAAGACCTAGAGTTTGAAGAGGGTGATAAAGTGTTCTTACAAATATCTCCCTGGAAGAGGGTCATGAGATTTGGAAAGAAGGGAAATTTGAGCCCTAGATATATCGGTCCTTTTGAAATTCTGGATCGTGTTGGAAAGGTAGCATACCGATTGGCGCTTCAACTGAATCTCTCTCAAGTACACAATGTGTTCCATGTATCTCTCCGGAGAAAGTACATACCTGATCCTTCACATGTACTCAGCTCAGATGTTATACCGCTGGAGCAAGATCTTTCTTATAAAGAACAACCGATAGAGATTCTGGATCGTAGCGAAAAAGTCCTACGGAACAAGACCACTCAGTTGGTGAATGTTTTATGGAGGAACCACCAACTAGAAGAAGATAAATGGGAGCTTGATGATATGATGTGGGAGATGTATCCTCATCTGTTTGTTACAAAGTGATGAATTTCGAGGACAAAATTCATTTTAAGGGGGGTAGAATGTAACACCCGATACTTTTATGTGAAATATTTTGTTTTTATGTTATATAAATCATCAAACGAATCTTTCATTACACAAAACACTAGCTTGGATTTCTTTACACGCAACCGCGGCCTTCCTCGATAGCTTGCGTCGTACGAAATACCGAGTTTCACTAAACAATGATATGCTATTAAAATATTATTAAAACCAGCAGTTATGAATAGTAATAACCACTTTTTTAAATTTTATAAATTTTATTTTTCAAAATGGACTTCATTTTTGAATTCGGAGTATCGAATTTAGCCAAAGGTGAAATTTTGGTACTTTTCGGATAACTTTCATATTCTGATTAATAGTGAAAATTACTAAATTTTAATTAAAAACAACTTTTTTAATCGAAATAATTAATAGTGATAAATTATTAATTTGAGTGGTTTTAATGTATATTTAGAATATATTTTTATAATTTAATACAATATTTTTCATTGGATGTAATTTCACATTTAAACCAGTTATAAACAAGTGTCAATCTTTTGATAGTTATTATCTCTTAAAAACATGCTATTTGTTTTGACGTTGGGAATTAATTTTTAAATTAGTTAATGTCACTGATATATTTTGAATTTGGTAAAATAGACATCATTTTTGAGTTCATAATATCAAATATATCTTAGGCCTAATTTTTGGTATTTTTCTAGAAACTTTCATTTTTTGATGAATAGTGAAACCACTAAGTGGTAGTAAAAAAATGAATTTTTCATAAAACGTAATTTTACCGCTTTTGTGAGCGGAATTTCAAAAATTCGAGAGACACAGTTGATGTCAGTAAGTAAAATGTGGTTCAATGAGATGAAAATAATTTTTGGTGAATAGTAACTTTTACCTTTTTTTTACCACGGTTAAAAGTAAATAGGATAATTAAGGGTAAAAATAATATTATTATTACCCTAACACATGTCCTAATTCTATTGGATAAGTGTAATTCGACAAAAAAACATCCATAGAAATAAAATATGACCATTTAGACCAACATGGATTAGATTAGGACATTTATTATTAATTTATTTAAAGAAGGGTTAAAATAGTTAAAATCAAAGTTTAATAAGAAAATCATTTTTAATATAGGAATATACATAAGATAAAATCAACTATAAATATTCATTAGAAAGCTAAAAAGCTTTCCTACATAATGATATTTTATTTGTAATTTTTAGATGTTAAATAATTTAATTTATTTATGACACAACGATGATGCAGTAATTATCTTATTAATGAAATATTGACATAATTGATGTTATATATACCCAAATAAATGTAATTTAAGACTTTTTATGAATTACAATAATTTTATAGGTTAATATGACATGTTAGAATTGATTTAATTAACTGTTTTTGAACTAATCATTCTTTTATGATTTTCACAAAAATCAATTACTAAATAGTGTCAAAATTGACATAAAATAGTTTTTTTTAAAAACAATTATATTATTAATTGTTATTTTATTCCTAAAAATCTAAGGTTCTGCCAAATGAATTAGTTAAGGTTATATATATTAATAATAAACAACTTGGGGTTCGTTTGGCTTGTTAAAGTATGTTTATTAACCTTATAGTATAAGAACACAAGAAGACACGGTAAAAGTAAAATTATTTAACTTAATGTGAAATCTAAATGATAAGGTTAAAATAGGAACCTAAACTTGTCTAAATTCTATTGTATGAGAGGATTTCGACCGATACCTACCTTATCTTTGAAATAAATCAATTTGTATCTATTTAAAACCGAACTTGACTTTATAATAAAATAATATTTTTTGTTATTCCAAAGGTGCCCCTCTCCTCCCTTATAAAAGGGAACCTCCACCCTCTCCTCCTCACACCAATATGAGCCTTCATGCTCAGCCACCCCTGACACTTTCTCTCCTCTCCACTTCCCTAAAGACATCCTAGAGGTCCTGGTCTTCCTCAAAGACCAATATTAGTGCCCTAAAAGGAGGTCTCAATGAAGCGCCTCAAAGAAGAGGTAATGCCCGTTACCGATTCTTTCATCTTTATTTCTTCTTCCACTTCTTCTTCATTAGTAGTTTCATTACGAGTTAATAACATAAGCATCACTCATATACTGATATGTTATTATAAATATTAAACAATGCTATTTCACCTCTTATCCATCCTATGGAAAATGAAATCACCGCGCGTGCGTACGTACGGAATACCGTCTCCACGCTGTGGTGCAACCTATTTTCCACCACAACCGTACTTGTATGGGTATAAGGGTGAAAGTAATGAATATATATGATTATTGTAAAGTGGTATTGATTCTGAAATTGTATACATACACTCCAATACAATTCCACGATCATGGGAATGATATCATCGCTCGTGCGTACGTACGGAATACCGTCTCCACGATGTGATGCGATTCGTTCTACATGATCTTCATTGCATAATGATTATATAAATGAATTGAATGAATGAATATGATATATATTACACTAATACCATTCCGGAAATGATGTATCTATAACCTAAAGTGAAGAATAAGAATTTATTCGACAAAACACGCATAAGAACAAAAAGTAATAAACACTTGAATGACAAGTAGTAACGAAATATTACTAATAAGAAGCTAAAAATATAACCATATATGATATCATAAAAATACGTATGATTCTGGAATAAGTTAATAACATTATTTAAATCATTATATAGGAGGTTCAGACACTTACGAAGCAAATCGGACCTAAGGTAAGGGAAAATATCACAATCTCATTTTTATCTGAGATTGTTTATACTTTTGTATTTACTGGGGTGTATTTTATCAACCACATCCATGTTCCCTCAATATTTAATATTGTTTCCATCCACCTAAAATTGTTTAAATCCAATTTTACCCTTCAATGATTCTTTTAGTAAAAGATATGAATGGAATCTTTTATCGTTTTTCGTACGAGGAACTTTTTGACTTTTCCGACAAAAGTACGAGAAGAATGTTTTTTTTAACTTATACGGAATGAATGGATTTTTAAAACATTATTTCCATGAAGCTTCCTTTACAAGTTTTCATGTTTATTTTTAATCAACTTTTTTTAGTTTAGAATTGTATGACATGTTAAGAAAGGAAAACTGTTTTTTAAGTAGAATGGATATTTTCCTCAAGAATGAAGTTCAAGTGTTTTATCAAAATTATTTTCCATATATGATAATAAAGGGTTCTATTTCTATCCTTATTATTACATTGATTTGATTATGTTGTGATGGAATTATTTTTATGAATTAATTTATCTTATATGAATTGTTTTATGATGTCACGATGTTTAAGAATCCCATTTTTATTACATGGGTTATGCTATGATGTATGGTTTATGCTTTTGTGGCACACATAAGAATGGTATCATTATGAGATGGGTGGGACCTATATCTCCCTCCAATTCATTTGGTAAAGATTTTATATCTCATGAGATAGACATGGCTGGAAAGGCAGGTTATACCGGTTCAGTGAAACATGACTGAAACGAGGAGTGAACTCGGTTCAGAAATGGACTTTGTCCACTAAGATAGTCTTGGCAATGAGTCTTGACTAATAAGAAATGATTCTCAATGATTATTTCTGCATTCCACAAAGTTTCATGTTTTAATTTTTGATTATTTTGATTACATTTCACTACTATGATTTATCCCATGTTATGAAATTATGATCTCTTTTGCAGGTTATGATTTCCATAAGTTATGTTCTTGTGTATATGATGTGATTGATATTTCTTTTGTTTACCCTTACTGAGCATTTGAGCTCACCCTTTTGTATGTTTTATTTCCCCAAGTCAGGAAGAAGTTTATTAAGTAGGATATGAAAAAAAGTGACTCTAGATATGATGAAATAAATGGAAGGAAAACTAGATGCTTTATGAACCAGTTGTTTATGCTGTCCAGTTTCTAAAGACACTATACCTATATGCTCCTTTCATGGTGTTATCATATGCTGTAATAAGTGTGCTTCAATTTTGATGTAATAACAATGTATGTAAAGTATGGGTCGTTATAAGTACTGGAATTTTAGGTCACGATACATCTTGGTGATGCTAGGATAAACTGTCCAAATTGAGGAATGAAAATCTCGCATCATCTCCTTGCATATGTCTGCTGGAACCCATATGCGTCCTTGGAAATGCAAGATCTCATCCTCTCCCACTATCCATCCAGAAAGAGGGTCCCCTCCTGACACACTCTCATGTAGGACTAAGGCCTCCGAATCTGATAGCTGCATCATCCGTACCCGATCAGGAAGTGTTGAGGTAACATCTACAGAAGATAGGAAAGTATGTCCCTGCCTATTGTGCACTGCCAAGTGCATCTCAGAGAACAGAGCAATATGCTGCCACTCACTGTTGGCCTCCTGAACTGCCTGAATCCGAGTTATTCTACTCAACACATCTTCCACTACATTTCCCTTTCCCGACATATAGGCAAGGTCAACGTCAAATGACTGAAGATACTCAACCCACCTAAGGTGTCTTGGATTCAGATCACGCTAAGTGAAGATATACTTGAGACTCTTTTGGTCGGTGAAAACTACAAAGTTCTCTCCCAGAAGGTAGTGTCTCCAACAGCGTAAGGCATGAAAAAAAGATTCCAACTCTAGATCGTGCATAGGGTAATTTCTCTCGTGTGGCCTCAACTGCCAAGACCCATATGCAACGACTCCATCTTCCTCTATAAGCACATCTCCCATCCCGATACCCGAAGCATAAAAGTAAACAGTTTAGCCCTTGCCCGGCTCTGGAACGACTAGTATCGGTGATGACGTCAACCTCCCCTTCATCTCTTGAAAGGCTGAATCACAAGAATCCCACCATAAAAACATCGCCCCCTTCTTGCTCAGACATGTCAATAGTACTACTATGCGTGAGAAGTCCTAAATGAATCATCTGTAATATCCTTCCAGCCCTAGGAAACATTGTACTTCAAAGACATTCTTAGGATGCTCCTAGGAAGCTACAGCTCTCACTTTCTCTGGGTCCACAGATACTCCATCCTCAGAGATGACGTGACCCAAGAAGTGAATCTGATCCATCCAAAAGTGGCACTTTGATAGTTTAGCATACAGTTGATTCTCTCTCAGTGTACTTAGAACGATCTAAAGATGTGTTTCATTGTCGTGTCGAGTGTGAGAGTACACTAAGATATCGTCCACGAAGACCACGAAGAAGGAGTCCAAGTACGGATGGAATACTCGGTTCATCAGTGCCATGAAACTGCAGGCATATTCGTGAGACCAAATGGCATGACTGTATACTCGTATAGAATGTACCTTCTCTTGAAGGCTGTAAGAGGTATATCTGATGGTCTAACGTACAACTGATGATAACCAGACCTCAAATCGATCTTCGAGAACATTCAGGCTCCTCTAAGATGATCAAAGAGGTCATCTAACCTTGGAAAGGGATATCAGTTCTTGACCATCAACTAGTTTAGCTTCCGATACTCCACAAAAATCCGAAGGGTGCCATCCGCCTTTATCGCAAACAGGATAGGGGAACCCCAAGGATAAGTACAAGGTCGGATGAAACCCTTTTCCTGTAACTCCTCCAGCTGCTTCTTGAGCTCTTGCAACTCAGGTGTAGTCATCCTATAAGGAGGAATAAACACTGGTGCCGCTCGTGGAACGAGGCCAATCTAGAAGTTTACCTCACGCTTTGGAGGGAAACCAGAAAAGTCCTCTGGAAAAACATCCATGAAATGACCCAACACTGGGGTAAAGTCTAACTGTGAAGTCCCCTGGTCATCCAGATAAAGACTGGCAATCTGGGTTGTAACTTCCCTTATCCCATGATGCTCTGGTCCATCTCTACCCGCCCATACATCCCACTCACCTCTATGAAGGAAAGATCCTCCCTCTGGAGATATGAAACTCGCCTTGCAGCGATAGCAATCGACGACTTCCTGGACGGGAACCAACCAGTCCATACCAAGAATGATGTCATAGCCCATCATCTCTAGGACATAGAGGTACCATAAGAAATGACACCCCGAAACCTAAAGAGGGCACTCTCTGCATTGACGTACACTAGATGTCCTTGTTCCCAATGGTGTATCAAGAGTCAAAAAAGCACGGACGAAGAGATACAATGCCCAAGGATCACCATGACTGCAAAAGAGATAAATCTATGGGAAGAACCAGTATCAAAAAGAGCTGAAGATAAAACTGAGGCTACTAAGATCGTACCTCGAACTGTTGAAGGGTTATGATCATGCTCCTGATTGGTCTGCTCAACGGCGAAAGACTGCCCTGCACCGTGGCCCTGCGCCCCTAGCTGATCGCTCTGAGCTGATCCACTCTGATGTCGCTTATGAACTAGTGACTTACCACCATGGCCGTGACCACCACCTCGGCCGAAACGGCCGAATGAAATTCAGTTCCTAGACTAGTGGAAAACTGGCGAAACATCTCCAGAACGCGGGGTCATAGAGGAACCCCTACCACCGGCTGAAGGTGATAAGATCTAAAAACAATGTTGAAGATGACCCATCTTGCCACAATATCGGAACTCTATCAGATCTCTCTGGTACTGAGGCCTAGTATGCCCACTCCTACCACACTGGTAGCATAAAACCTAGCTTCCAGAAGACGCATCCTGCAAACCCCGATCTCCTCGAGAAGACTCTCTACGACACTTCCTATTTTCCATAGGAGGAACACCAGCTCTCAGTGTGTAACCACCTGGGATCACTTCTCCAGAATCCCTCAGATTTAGGTCATTAATCAGCGCCTAGTTGACGATGGAGGATATAGAAGTCAACTGGATGATATTCACCTGGGATCGGATCTCCTGCCTGAGACCTACCTCAAACATCCTACCAAGGAACAACTCATCACATGCAGGGATCAGTGTAAACCGTTGCATATTTGTAAAACGGGATGAGTACTCCATGATAGAAAGAGAACCCTGCTATAGACTCATAAACTCCCATGCTTGATCGGCCCTCAGGTTCTCTGGATAGAAGTAGTCATAGAAGGTGCATTGAATCTCATCCCATGGCATACCCTACTGTTGTCCTAACTGCGAGATCACCTCTCACCACCTCGTGGCAGTGTCCCAAAGCATATAGGTGGATAGATTTACCCTCATCTCTAAGGGTATGTCCATATGATCAAAGAGAGTTAGGGTGGCCTCGAACCATGAATCTGCAGCCTTGGGTCCTCCATCAACTGAAAAAGTATGAGGATGCTGCTGCTGGAAAACCAATGAGAACTCAGCCCTCGACGGGGCAGGAGGTGGCGCTCCCTGAAAGGTATGCAACATCCTTAGGATGTCCTCCCTGAACTGTTTATCTGTGCCTGAAACGGGTATAACTGATGGTGCCAAGGATTTCATAGTAGGAGGACCAACAGGAGGTCCCTGATCGTCCATTTTCGGTGTCTGGTCCCCGTCTGGCAACGGATGTATGACAAGATTACGTCTCAGAGGCATAGCTCTAAAAGATCAAAAGCACACCTTAGATCAGGATTAAAAAGGATTGAGAAAACAGGAGTACAAAACGAGAACAAGGGGAAGAACATCAAGTTTTACAAAACATGACAACACGATGTTTATTAAAAACTACACAGCGGTATTGTAAATCCTTTAACATGGGTGTATACTCCTGCCACTACTGGTCATATAACACCCCAAAATACATGGTGTGTTTTTTCACACACACGGTGTGTACTGGAACTCTGAACCCCTGCCCGAGTCTCCTTACACGGCTAACCCACACAGCCCAAAAAACCCCATACTACACGGTGTGTTCCCAAGGGACACAGTGTGTACTAGACAAGGTCTCGGTGGCCCGTGTTGTTAGTTACACGGCCGTCTACACATCTTCCCTTACACGGTGTGTTCCGATCAAACACGGCATGTATAGGGGAAGATGACACCGACCTGTGTTTTTCGTGACATGGCTGGGTACCTGGGACAAAACTATATGGCGTGTTCTTTACCAACACCGAGTGTTCTACTCGAGCTTCCCCGACCCGTTTTGTTAGTGACACAACCAGGTACACTGATCTAAACTACATGGAGTGTTCTTTACCAACATGGCATGTTCTACTCAAGCTTCAACGTCCCATGTTGTTAGTGAAACTGTTGGGTACACGGCTCTAAACTACACAGAATGTTCCTTACCAACATGGTGTGTTCTAATCGAGCTTCCCCGACCCATGTTGTTAGTGACACGGCCGGGTAAAAAACTCTAAACTACATGACATTTTCTTTACCATCATGGTGTGTTCCAGAAGTTATTTTCACGACACCGTGTTTCTACTCACACGGTCAGTGACACGGCCTGAAACTACACGGCATGTATCCAGAAAGTACATGCTATGTATTCGGGGTTTTTTCGGGCAGTATCTCAGAAACTGCACAGAAGCCCAAAAAATAGAGAAAAGAAAGCAAGGAGGTTCCAAATTCTGACCCGCGAGGGCCCATACTCCCCATGAATCAATGCTTGGCATATTCTACAGTCATATATAAGGAAAAACATGTCAATGATCCACCAATTTCTGATTCAAGAGGGCCCATAACACCACAAGAACCAAAACATGGAATTTATATAATATAGGTACAATACAAACAGTCCTCTATCAACAGCAGAGATTATATCAAAGCATCTATCACAACAACAAGCATAATCTACTCCATGTCTATCACAGCAACCTGCAATCGCTAATGCACTCTATATGGCATGGAAAGAATGCATGGCATGTGATTTATAACAAGTTCCTATATGATGCATGAGATGGAATACCCTCATCTCATCGGGTTACGACATAAATAGAACCGCAATAGCCATACAATAATAACAAAGCAAGTCATGTGAATCAATCTTGGTGAAATCATATCAACCGTAAAATCTCAAACCCAGAAAATTGAAGTAACGAGGAAGTATGGCTTTTCCCTGTACACGGGTTAGCTACTCCCGGGAATATCTCATTACTAAGTACCAAATACGTCTTATCCCTGGATAGAGGTTCCAAATAGTAAATCAAGATAAAAGAATTCCTTTGATACCACTTTGTAACATCCCGGTTCTGGAATCCACCTAGAGGCACCCCGTACCCGGTTGGTCAAATGGCCTCAAGCGCATTTCCCCAAATACCAGAGTCTGCCAACTAGCACTGAGGGCCTTGGGTGTGATTGTGGCGAAACTATGCCCTCATTGGAAGAGTACACAACAGAAATAAATAAACATGCAATAATAGAAGCAGTAAATAACCAACAATTGTAAACATTGGGAGACTAAATCAGCAATAAATTGGACAAAATATGTATATATATGAAATGATGCATCATACATATCTAGGAAAACATCCAAACAAGTCACAATGCTGGAAAACACCATAGTACCAAATCAAGTACAAAATAAAAGAAAAAAACGGCTCCTCTGTATCACAAGCCAAAGCTTGGTCCCTTGCTCTCCTGCTCCAAGCAATAAAAAACCAAAAGTCGAAGGGTTCTTTCCCTTGTTTATACTTGCAATAAAATAGTCTTTTTGGGCCCCAAAGCATGACCCAAACAGGTTGTGAGACTAAATCATAGTAGGAATTCGCAAAAATATCTGTGCCTAACAGTCAGTGAGTATATGCCAGGTAAAAGTACAGTAAGCAGTAAACAACAATAGAACAAAAGTAGGCAGTAAAGAGGATGATACACAACAACAATCAACCCACAAACAATAGTATTAGTGAAGCAAAAAAGCTAACACAAATAGTAAATCCTTTGGAAAGTACCCATAGCCATCCTCTATGGTCCTAACCAATATGTACCACAACCCTCTGGATAGTGCACTCAGCCTAACCCCTCTGTCTTGGTCATAGGAATTTATGAGACACTCTAGCGAAGCTCACTCAGTAAATTCCACTTATAGTGTAGGGTAGTCATGGACTCTCTGAGGAAGATCACGCATCCTAACCCTCTTAGCCCCAAGGTCTAGAGACTCTTTGAGGAAGCTATCTCGGTCAATTCATCCTATAGCCACAGGTATACCACAGACTCTATGAGGAAGCTCACTCAGCCAATTCCTCTTCTATCCAGGGAAGGTTCTTGAGGAGAAATCAAACAAGGTAAGACTCTCTAAGGAAGCTCACTCGGTCTACCCTCCTGTAGTCTATTAAACTTGAAGGAACTCTAGGAAGCTCGATCGGTCTATCCCATGTGGTCTATAATGTCTAAGACTCACTGAGGAATCTCACACGGTCTACCCTCCTATAGACTATAATTTCAAAGACTCTCTGGGAAGCTCACTCGGTCTATCACTTATAGTCTATAGCACAAGGTTCTCACAACCCCGTGCCAGTCAGTGCATGATAATGATATAGAGCCACAGTACACCTCTAGAGCTACTTGGCTAACCAAAGTACACCTATAGAGATACATGGATAACATTCTATAGGACAACAAGCAAGTTATGGATCTCACTCTATCCTATGGTCACAAGTCATAGAAATAGGTGTAACAGCCAAAGGAAAACCAATCCCGAAGGTCATAACCAGATCAAAGCATGGAAAAACATCCAAGCATAAGGAAATATCCTCAAACAAGATTAATTTAACTTTGAAAAAGCATAAAAGAAAGGCAGGAAAAAAACAAGGGAAAAAGGTAAACACACAATACCCAGTTCATGGGTATTGGTGGAATTTGCACATATAACTCAAAGACTTTGAATGATAAGGCACAAACCACCGACCTTGGTCCTAGGAGATCGATATACTTGAACCATGACGACTGATTCTCCCTTGAACATCATAGATCTAAGAAAACATCCAAAACGCTCAAACCACGATAACTTGAGAAAGACGAATAATCAAGGAATGAAACACAATAAGAAAGAAGAACTCACGGTTTTGGTTCCAACGCAATCTACATCGGTCGAATCGGCCAGCCGATGGAGGCTCGGGAATCCGAAGAAGTTTCTCAGTCATACGACGTCTCTCGGTCAAACCAGACCTAGAAGAAGATGTTTATAGCGATCAGGCGTGACCCCGGTCTGTTTAATGAAAAAAAGAAAGTACACGGTGTGTACTTTTAGAGTACATGGCATGTAGTGGGTTTTTCCATACTCTGCTTAAATCATCCTCCACCTCACCCCTACACACTATATGTGTGGCCCAAACACAGCCAGTACATGGCTTCAAGCGGGAAAAGAGTACACGGCCTGTACTTCAAAAATTTCTAGAACCTTCATTTTTCTCAAAAACTCCAAAAAATAAAGGCCTACCTAAAAAACTATGATCTGGATTCTTACAATGTAAGGTTGTAAAATAACTTTTACAAACTCTTAATTTTCTATAAAAACCCCTTGCATAAAATATTTAAATGTAAAACCTAAAATTACTAGAAGATTAAATTAATCGAGTTATTTATTGTAAAATTAAAATTATATACACCATATAAAATAAAATATTTGTATAACATTTTAATATTGTTATATGATGATAAATTAAGATGAAATACCTTTCTTCATGCATTCTGTTAGTTGGTAATGCATTATCCACCTATATAATTATTTTAATAATGTTATTAACTTATACCCAAAACATAATAAAATTTATAATATCATATATGATCCGTTTAAGAAAATTTTACC